>CM049861.1:10382432-11082432 GCA_027422415.1 Schizothorax lantsangensis
TTTTATTGTTTAGATTGGAACAAAGCTGTTGTGTAGAGCCATGTTGGAATATGAACACTTGATTAGCGTAGTGTTACTAGCTCCTCTGAGGACGTCGGGTGGATGGCAATGGTTCTGTCAAAGTCTTCTTTAGTAGCTCCCATGTTAACAGCCACAGCAAAACCCTGAAGCATCTCATCACAGCCAAAACCCTGCATATGGAGACCAACAACCTAAAAAGAAAACAGACTTATTGAAAATGACTTAATGTAACAGCAAAATGTTAAAATAAAATATATTATTCCAGATCCTTCTTGATATGTTATACTGATTTATGACTGATGGACTGATTATGACCTTACCTTCTCATTTTTGCCAGCACACACCAACTTCATGATGCACCGACTCTTTCGAGTAGTGATGGCATAATACATGGGGGTGAAAGAAGTAGTATAAGCCTTCACATTGTCCTTTCCCCAGGTCTTGATTGCTTCATCTGTAAAACATGATATTTTTTATATATTTTGTAAGGGTAGCTCAAACCATTAGTCAAGATGTCAGTCAGTCAGTATACTGAACACACATTAGGCCATGCTACATGCAGACTTAGGGCCAGATTAACTAAACAGGGCAAATTAGTGTCCGCAAACCCATAAAAGCACTGATGGGAGTGGAAAGTTTTGCTGGTGATCCACTGACAATGCTGGAATTAACAAACACAGACTCAGCCGGATAATTTCCATAATGACCAATGCAAGCAGCACAAATTAGCATAGAGTTGAAAAGAAGCAGAGCTGATGATAATCAGGTGTGTGGAATCTACTAACAAAACAGGCTCAAAATGGGTTACAGTATGTTTTTTATTTTTGAGGCGTTTAATAATGAGACAAATTAGTAAATTGACCATCGCAAACCTTAGTCAATCACTATGATTCATTTACACTTTTTACAATCATTTTGTCACCAATTTCAGAACGTTGATGTAATTTTTCAAAATTCTAAACAAAACTCAAAACAGTCATTATTTGTAACACAGGCTGTCCAATGTTCAAAACTTTGCATATTGCATTCTTATCTTTAAAGAAGCCTTGCATTTGCGGAAGCATTGGTTCAAAAAACTAATTTATTATGAAATATCAAACATTACTTTAGATCACCCACACACAAGATACCCATAGTTTCACTGTGTAGTGGTTAGTACAGTTGTTAAATATAGCTGTTCAAAACACTTAAGCCTACAGTAGAATGTCAACTGGAGTGTTCCTCACTACACTTCTATGTTTTTATCAACCCTGTCTTGTGGATTTGGCCACAGGTTCTCATCCACATCATAATGGATGTTTTTATTGAGCTAAACAAAAGAAAAAATCTTCTGACATGGCAAATCCAGGCCTGACATTGGTCTCCTTCAAGGCCCCCCAGCGAATATCGTTCTGGGCCGTTCTCAACCTCTCCTCCATGTCTTGGCCAGGTTAAATCCTGCCTCATCCAAAAATATGAATGTTTTCTTCAGCTTCTATCACCCTCTAAAAAGACATTTACTGTTCAAAAAACAAATACTGATAACAATGATACAGATTTTTGGGGGGATTTCATGGGCATCATGAAACTGACCAGGCCTGAACATACTCAGTCCTCAGTTGCTTCACTTTCATAATCTGAACATGTAATATTGTTCATCAGTTTCAAATATGATCATATTACCCCAATTTTACATTCTCTGCACTGGCTACCTATTAAGTTCCGTATCAGTTACAAAATATTACTACTTACTTTTAAGGCCCTAAATGGTTTAGTTCCAGCGTACCTAACTAGTCTTCTATTACGCTACAATCCAACCCGCTCCCTAAGGTCGCAAAACTTTGGACTCTTGGTAGTACCTAGGATAGCAAAGTCCACTAAAGGAGGTAGAGCTTTTTCATATTTGGCTCTCGAACTCTGGAATAGCCTTCCTGATAACGTTCGGGGTTCAGACACACTCTCTCTGTTTAAATCTAGATTAAAGACACATCTCTTTAGCCAAGCATTCACATAATGTATCTCATAACTTTGTACTTCAGTTACATCTGATCAAATGCACATTAACATTCTTTTGCTTGGGTTGAACACATCATTTTTTGCTGAGTTGGAACAGCAGCTACGCCAATTAATTCCTGACAGTAGTTTTTTTAAAGCCAAACAAGGGTTTGTAAATCTGGCCTTTATTAATTTAGCTTAAGAACTCATAATTGTTAGTATTTTTATCATCAAAAGTGTATCCAAGATAATTTTATCTAAAATGTTTTGTCCACTTTTTGTCCATGTTCCAATATATATTATATGGAAAATAAAGTAAATATGAGGAAGAATGTGAGAGAGCGAGAGCGCGAGAGAGAGAGAAAGATAGATTGAAATGATTAAATCAAACCGAAAATATTAATACATAATATGATGGTATATAAATAATACTAAAATAATAATGCTGCATATGGAGTTTGATCTTCAAGATACTGTAAGGAAGCATTATTTGTACGTAAGCTCACCTTCAGTTAGACCCACTGTGCCAATAGGTGGGTGGCTGAACACAACAGTAGGGATGTTATTATAATTGATTTTGGAGTCTGCTTTGCCCTCAAACAGCCGGTGAGCAAGCTTTCTGCCAGCAGCAATAGCAACTATCCATACAAACAAAAACAGGAAACAACGACAGCTTATCAGAAAAAAAGAATATACATCCTCATCAAACAGATATTTCATTAAAAAGAGTGATGAATGGCATGTCCAATCTACTCTGACCAGTTGATGTCGCTAGAGTAACAAAAATGCACAAAATCAACTTCCTCATGTGTGGAGGATCTGTTGTTTCAAACACAATATGAAAGGTGTTATTTACATAAACCAACTGAATCACAGGATGACTGAATTGCACAACATGCAGCATGATCTTTTAAGCTTGATGATATTTTTAAAGACTTTTTAAGACTAAATCTCGTACTAAATTGGTTTCTAAGAGCGCTTACTGAATACTATGCTGAAACAGAGTTCAGTGTATAAAGAGTTGTTTTATTTTATGTATTCAAACAAAACACCCAGCAGATTTTAATGCATGCAGGAGCAAATTCTCCATTAGGATGTGATCCTGAAACCATACCAGGTGTAAGAAGAGCTCTCCCACAAACATCCCCAACTGCATAGACACCTGCACGAGTGGTGTTCTGGAACTCATCCACCATGATATGTCCCCTTTCATCAAGCTTCACACCCTGAATAACAATACATCCAACTGTTAGTCTTACTTTATCAACTAAAACAGTGCCAAGATAAAGCTTACAATACTACCTTGTGTTGATTCTGCGGTTTAAAAGAATGTTCTATGTTTGGTTGAACTTTATCAACAGCATCTGTGGCATGTTACAATGATCCCTCAGTTTGTAAAAATAAAAAAAATGGCGTGTACACTATGTTACAATGCATTCCAAGGGGGTTAAATGCAGAAATGTAAAAATTGTATTTTTGTTCAAGAATAATTCAACTTTTAGCTACTGTTGTAGGTGCATGAATTTCTAGTTAAGCATTAGCAAAATAATTATTGCGCACAGAAATTTGCACAGCCAAGACAGAGATTTTATCACACTAGTCTCATTTTAACATGTATCATAGTTAAAGTTGCAAATTAACTGAACTAGCGACAGATCTTTTCTTCCTTATTGCAACATACATCCGAGTAAAATGGATTATTGATAAAATAAAATGTAGGGCAAGGACTTGGTTCTATGAATCTGTCATTGATTTGAATTAAGACAGATCTGAATGAGAGCCTGAGGTTGACTGTAAGACAGGAGCAGAATTTAAAGAAACAGTTCACCAAAAAATGAAAATTGTGTCATTTACTCACTCTCATGTCGTTCCAAACCTGTACAATTTTCTGTCTTATATTGAACACAAAAGAAGATATTTTGAAGAATGCTGGTAATAAAACAGTTGATATCTTTCCCTACTATGGAAGTCAATGGGGACTAACAACTGTTTGGTTCTTCAAAATATCTTGTTTTGTGTTCAACATAAGAAAAAAACTGACAAATGATTTTGTCAATAGAGTTTAATTTATAATCCTTTAAGCTTCTTAGCTATTTATTATTATTATTTTTACTAATAATATTTTATCAATCATATTTATAGCTACAATACTGCTATTAATAATAAAAATAATATTAATCAAATTAAAATTCATTTTTACTATTGAGCTGAGATTGAGGCCAGCGGTTTTGGGTTCCCTGCCAATAGCCCAGAGCAGACAGTCCACCTCATGGATAGTGTCGTACTTCTCCTGTGCATCTTTGTCATCAGGGTCTTTTGTCACCAGCGTAACAAAAAGGCCTTTGTCAGTCTTCTGCACTGACCTCACCTGTGAACAATATCAGAATATTTAGATATACTGATGTAAGATATATTTTGGGGGAATTGTAACTGAAAATCTGCCAAACAAACTGATACATCACACTGGAAAGATAGGCCAGCTACATAATACCTTTCTTAATAATTCTCAGTACTAGTTACCTGAGTATTTTTCCGTAAGTCAATACCATGATTTTGCAATTCTTTCGTGCAATTTGAGCTTATCAAGGCATCAAAGTTCCTCAGTACCTTGAAAAGAAAGAACACAGTCATTGCTTACTTTGGGATATGCATGACAATAGCATTTAGCCAGGTGACAATAAGCGGGGCTCTTACCCCTCCTTGTCGTATGATGATGGACGTTTTGGACCCCAGAGTGGAAAGGATACCAGCCATCTCCACAGCAATATATCCTGCCCCAACTATAACACTACGTCTAGATGGATACAGTGATCGGTTATTTTAGGATAAAGGAGAAAATACAATATTATAAGTAGAAATCAGCAATCAATCAATTACTTAGGGCAAGACTCAAGTTCAAAGAATCCATCACTGGTAATGCCAAAACTGGCTCCTGCAATAACAATGAAATTTGCAAAAGTTTTTAGCAGATGCTGTAATGAAAATAAGACATCTTCACATTAAAAATCACATTAATGGCAAGTGCGTTATAAGAATGCACTGAAAAGTAAAGCAGAATGAGGTACATTTTTTGTAATGAACAAACATAAGATCACCTGGAACATCATCCTCACTGACAGTGGATGGGTGGCCGCCAGTGGCGATTAAGATATGAGGAGCTGTGTATTTTTTTCCGTTAACTTCAACAGTGGGTTCAGAATCATCTGTGAACCTTGCATAGCCATGAATAGACTCAATTTTGGCCTGTATGCAACCACAAACAACTTCTCAGTCGTCACATCAATACCAATTCTAAAGGTTTAAAGAGGTCATATCATGCATTTTCATTATGCTACTTAATTTCTCCTTCAAGGTGCAAATAGTATAGTCAGTTAGCAATATGCTTCTGGCGCTATGATGTTTTTGTTGACATGCTTTTAAGATTTATGTGTAAAGATTTATGATATAATGTAGTACTAGTAGAAAAAAAAGATCAAGAAATTCGATTCTTCATGATATGTCCCCTTAAAACCATGCTCATTTTTGGTATAAAAACAAAGATTTTGTTTTTTGTGTCTACTACAAATTACTTTTCACTTCATATTTAATTTGCTGATTTAAAAGTAGCTTATTGCAGCCTACCTTGTCAAGGTTGTTCCGGTAAATCTGATTCAGGCGATTAACGTAAGCATCCCTTTTGCGTTTAATGAGCCTGAAAATACACATACCCAAAGAGTGACCTTTATTCTATTAATTTAGCTTTGTCATATCACAGAAATCCTGATAGCTGAACTCTCTACAGCATAACTCATCTACTACTAAACAAACTACTCCACCTCATGCCTTTGTGTCTGACAGAAACATCCACTTAAAGCTGTACTGATATTATTTACCACAAAAGGGAAGCAAAACAAATACTGAAAGCTGTAATGAATCGGAGCATGCGGGAACTTGACTATCCTCAACTGTCACAAGAGTAAAAAATACCATTTTGTGAAACGAATTACCACATCTTTTTGCAGAAACAATATCCTCTATGGCAAGCTGTCATTACATGTATCCCTTAAAAACCAATAACTTTACTGATGTTACAATCACAGCTTCATTCAGAATCAGCTTTATATTAGTACTTATTTTTAAATACTATGAACTAATTACTAGTAAAAACAGGTACTTCATTTTCATTACTATTGACTAATTACTATTAGAAAATGTACGTGAAATAAGTAACAAAGAAAAGGTAATTGAAATGCATACTAGCTAGAAGTGAATATGTGAACTGCAAATTCCCATAGAATTCAATGGCAAATTCTGTGGCAGTAATAACAGAATGTTTACTGGTATGTTATAAACAGGATTTGAAATTAAATCCAGCTAACTCGCCAAATGTGGGAGAAAACCCACCATGACAGGTAACGCATATCAATTCACTAGCCAATTTGGCCAATTGTCCTCCAACAATAACAAAAACAAACCTTTTTTATTTTTTTTTGCTTGAAAAGAGTCTATGTGAAATATGTTATATATTAAGCTTAGACTTCTCATTGTGGGTGTGAATGGAACCCTATGAATTGGTAGCCAGCCCGCTAATCTTCAACGTGTTAATCATTAAACTATTACGATTTTGACGCGAGCTAAATTTGGAAATAAAGAAATGCTGTTTTTTAAGAGAATTGGGGAGAATTTTATTTTTTATTTCTATTTTATTTTTTATGGAATTTATAAACAGTGATTGACTGTTGTAAAACTGAAACTCATTCTAAGATATTAAAAAAATCATCTTTACATTGTTGGTAGGTTATCATTGCACAAATTAACACACTCTCTACGTTGAGCTACATTATCTTTCTCAACAAGGAGCTGGTAACATCATTGTTTTTAGCAATTAAAGCCACAGCTTCACTGTTAATAGAGAAACACGGTAAAAACGGTGGTAATTCATACATACACAGCCTCCCTCTCTCTCTCTCTTAAACGAACAGTTGATGAATTACACTTTTCTGAGAATAGATTATCGAAGTGGAGATCGCTAAACTGCAAGCTTACCAGTGTTTTCAGAAAGCCAGCGAGTTTATCCACAGTGGAGAGAGAATGCGTACACATGGTTGCCAGGTTGACAAAAATAAGTAACACACTTAGCAGATATTTCCGTTTTGCGCAAATGTAAAACTCTGTTTCGGGGATTATGTCTCTTTATATCAGGCAACCCCGGTTGTGTTCCTCTGCAGCCAGATTAAACCTTGTCGTAGCCTATATATTATACTCTATTCATTCATTTTTAGAAACCTTGCACTTTTCTACTCAGTTTTAAATGCTGTTCTTGTATTCAAATTAAGAGAAGTCCACTGCTGAGCACATGCCACGATATCGATACAGAGACAGCTTACATCATTGTATCGATGTATTCAACACAGCCCTAGTAGTTATATAAGTAAATATAATAAAAAAACAGACACTAGTAACACAAAAATAAATGCGATCAATACTATTTTCTTTTTTCAATTTTAGAATACTTAATGTTGTGCTGGCTTGCCATAATCCTACACGCTCAATATATTATACACAAAAATCAAACTAAACAACCCAGAAGAAAGCATTATCTTACTGCCAGTTGAAATGTGCTTTTGCTCCCTCAAATCCATAGTCTTCATGATCATGGAGATACTCTGCATGGGTGGATGTGTTCCACATTACCTGGAAGCATGCAGAAAGGACACAACTTTATAAGCATTTTTATTTGACAGCACTAGCTCACATTATGCACCTAATCAATTTAGTGTAAGGATAAAGGGAAAAACAAATACCTTTTTAGGAACACAACCAACATTCACCTGTAGCAGAAAGAGATGTTGTTTAATGAGCCAAGACAATAATATCACCAGACACAAATTCATAGGTGCTGGTGCAAACCATTGCACACAAAACACCCCACAAAAAGCGCTGGATCTGGAGGCTTCCCAAAGCACTTCTATTCATGTGCAGCGACCAATTACTGTACATAACTCGTCTAAAGAGCACATCTACATGGCTCTAAGGGAAATGTGGTGTTGCGGGAGCAGGACGGTCTTTACTCACGCAGGTACCTCCGAGTTTGTGACTTTCGATCACGGCTGCAGTGGCACCGAGTTCAGCCGCCCGCCGCGCACCGGCCAGCCCTCCTGATCCTCCGCCAATCACCAGAAAATCAAAGCGCGTTACCGATTCAGAGGCCATGCTGCGACCGAAGAGTCTACGAGAAGATGGCAGCGAACGTCCAAGAGTAAGAAAAGACGCTCGCAGTCGAGCCAGAGGGCTTAATATCTCCATAAGCAGGAAGCCAACACCCCGGCCAACGCAGTAGTTGAACTAATGGGAGGGACGTGAAAAAGCCTGTGCTTAGTCATTGTGAATTGACACAATAGTGTGTAAATCCCAGAAGCAAATTTGGACAATAGTCATCATAGTTACCAATGCTTATTAAAGTCCTTCACTGTCAATCCCATCCCCAATATCCAGGGTGCTGAACTTACTTTGAATTCACTTTGCGCGTAGCCATGTTGAAACAGACAACAGTCTGCTTTATTTGATAATGGGAAATATGTCGTAAAAAAGACATGCTCAATTCACTGAACACAAACTCACCGATGAAGTGCAGCCGTTACATATAAAATCCTTTTGTAGTACATTGTAAACATGAAACAAATGATGTGTGGTTAATTAGGCGTGCTGAGTTACAAACTTAGGTGTATCTATGCTGTCCATCTTAGTATTGCATGCGGTAGTGTTTATAACGGAATGTGTCGATGTAAACTAAAGTCAGAATGAAAGCCACTATACGCTTAGCTAAACTGAGCATGCGCGAGTCTGCGTGTGGCGCCATGACAGAGGAGTCGTTAATACACTGGAATGAACGGAAATTAGTATTGTTTGCGGAAGTCATAGCGTTCAGAAGTGTTTGGGGTCAGTAAGATTATTTCTAAATAAAATACTTTTTATACTAATGCAATGACACATTAAATGTATCAAATATGACAGTAAGGACATTTGAAATGTTGTTCTTTTGAACTTTCTGTTCATCAAAGAACCCTGAAAAACTGTTTTCAACATTGACAATATTAAAAAATGTTTCTTGAGCAGCAAATCAGCATAGAATGATTTCTGAAGAATCATGTGACTAAAGACTGGAGTAACGGCTGCTGAAAATCAACATTGCTATGGTAGGAATAAATTACGTTTTAATATATATATATATATATAAAGTTATAAAAGACAATAATATTTCACAATATTACTATTTAATCTTTTAAGAAATAAATTCAGCATTAGTGACTTTCAGAAACAAAATCTTTCCGACCTCAAACATTTGAACAATCGTGGCATTGTTGTGTTCTGTTAACATTTTATTGGACATATCATAACCATATATTTGAAAGTATTTATTTGCAGTTTGTGGTTCCTTGTGCCAATGACAACATTTAGGGCTTTGTAAAAACCTCTACCAAGTAATTAAGATCTCCATGAACAGTAGAGGGAGGGCAAATTTGTCAGCTTTCTGTACTGATATTGATCATTCACACTGAAAAAGCCTGGAAGTTCATTAAACATTAGAAATCTTTACATGGCAGACAGCAGACTTGCTCATAGTAGTGTTCATCTAAAATTCATTATCACGTTTAAAACCTCAACAGTTTTCCAAAACAAAAATAAATCTCTATAGAACACAATGAAACTTACCTTCACATGTACCATGGTATCCAGTAGTAGGAGCTAAACAAACACTTGCCAGAAGACACCTGTATTTCAAATATTTATGATGAACACAATAAATGAGATAAATCTGAGTGATGCATCATATTAAGGTACTTTATTAAACAACTAAACTGAATCAAAGTGATTAATTGGCAACAAGTCAGAAATCCATTTTTTCACATAAATATTTTCTTTATTGAACAGAAACAAGAAGTTATAGATGGACGCATCCTCAGCGGAGCGATTTCACTGTTCAGTCTCATAGTCTGCAGTGTTCTTTCTTTTGGTCTGTTCATGAACACGATTGCCCCATGTGTAGGTCAGGTACATCAGAACCATGGCTGTAAACAGAGATGCAGGTTTATAGAGAAGTTTAGTCACACACAATGTTTGCTTCAATTTATAGCTGGAATACTATAGATGATATATATATATAATATTTTTGGACATAATGACTTACGTGGTGCAACCTTGAATACAGATGTTTTGAATCGTCTCCAAACATTTGGGATTCCCTTAGAAAAGTAGCTTGGGAATGCCCTCTGCTCAAAGGGAGAGATGCTGTAGGTGATCACATGCCTTATCTTGGCCAAATCTCCGAAGTGACGACCCATTGTGCCAAGAAAGCTTTTCTAAGAAAAATTACATTCAAGGTTCACTTTAGTAATGTTTAAAATAAAATAAGCATACACTTCCTAGACAACAGTAACATCTCACTGTCTATAACTGAATCAATAAATTTAAAATAAATTCTACATTTGAACAATGTTAAAAACAGCTGTATAAAGCTCACAGGAATAAATTATATTTTTATTATAAATTATAAAATACATTAAAAATATATTTTTTAATTTAATTTTCATAAATTAATTACAAATGAATTACAACCAGTTTAATTTACCTATTCAGTATTGATCCAAAAATGTTTACAGTACCATGTAAACATTTGTAATGTTTATTCTTTATTGTATCCATTCAATAACTAAATAAATCAATTTGAATTCACTGTAAATTTGAACACATTGTAAATTTAAACAACGTACAAACAGCTGCTGTACATGAAGAAAAGCAGGCTTAGGCTTAGAATAATACTGTAAAATATATAAAGTATTACATATTAAAAATGTCCATACAACTCCCTATGTGAACTGTATAGACTGATAAATGAAATATTACTTTGATAAACACGACTCAAGCGTAACGTCAAAGATGCCAGAGATTAATGAATATGGTTACTTACAAATCATTTCAACGATCTGTAATAATATCTACAATTTCTTAGCATTAAGTGACAGAGTGTGCAGACAAAACTCACTAAACGTTTAATCACATTTATACGTAACTTAGCGTTACGTGGCTAGGCTAGCAGCTTTACGTAAGACCTTGCGTGACATTCATCTCTATCGCACTGTCTCTGTTTACACATACATTTATACTGCACAAACATACATGCTATTGCTAAATTGAGATGATTTCGCTATCTCTTTTACTTCATGAGAGTAAAAATACACAACAACAAAAAAATAAGATTTTCTTCTCACCAATCTCTCTGCTCAGACACCCTTGGCGTACTCTCGATACTACAACTTCCGCCTGCAACCTTAAGTCACATCCGTTTCCTCTTGATTTCTCGCTTTCTCATTGGCGCTCCGTTCTACTGTTTCCTGGCTATCGAGACACGTGAAGGTCAGCATAGCGCTGGAACAGTGTATACAGTGGTCAAATATCACAATTAAGTGATTTTTGCAGCGTTTTCCATTCTTCTCCCCAATGGATAATCAAGGAGTCACGGCAGACCCTCAACTGCAGCAGTTTATCGAGGTCGAGTCTCAGAAGCAGAGGTTTCAGCAGCTGGTTCATCAGATGACAGAAGTGTGCTGGGTGAGTGTGTGTGTGTGTGTGTTTCTGTCCTACTGGGATACATAATGCATCACTATATGAGGATGTATCAGACAATGATAGAAGACTGCATTGTACAGTATATCATGTCTAATCACTTTAGTTGTTCGCAAGTTTATATGATCTGTAACTTGGATGTTTTTATGTAGTTTAGGTATTAAGTAAAAGTCAAATTTTCTGCCCTCTTTTGTCGTGGGGTTTGTGACTGTTTATTATACAAAACAGAGTTTAAACATATTTTCATATTTTATTTTTTATATTAATGATTTGTTAAAATAGCTATTTATCTTGATTAAACACACATACACAATACCATTCAAGGGGTTGAGATTGGTAAAATTTACAGATCTCCAAGGCTGAATTTATATGATCAAAAACATATTTATAAAAATGTGATTTATTTCTGTGATGGCAAAGTTTGCTATGAGCAGCCATTATCACATCTTCAGTGTCACATGATCCTTTATATTTATAATATGCTGATTTACTGCTCAAGAAACATTTCTTAATATTATCAGTGTTGAAAAGAATTGTGCCTCTTAATAGGTTGTGTGTGTTTGTGTAAATTGATTTTATTAAGATTCTTTGAAGTTCATAAGAACAGCATTTATTTAGTCTTTACCGCCTTGCAGAATAAAAGTATTTATTTACGGGGAAAAAAATAATCGTACTGATCCCAAACTTTTAAGCAATAGTGTATTTATTGTTTTATTAATTACTTGTTAAAAGAGCTGAATATCCTGAGATGCATCAAGGTCATCAGTTATGGGTTTCTTTGGAGCTCACGGTGTGTTTTTCTTTGCAGGAGAAGTGCATGGATAAGCCTGGGCCGAAGCTCGACTCCAGAACAGAGGTGTGTTTTGTAAACTGTGTGGAACGATTTATCGATACAAGTCAATTCATTCTCAACAGACTAGAACAAACTCAGAAGAGTAGAGGAACCTTTTCTGAGACCATGACAGACTAGTAGAACCACAGCCAATGACAAGACCGCTTCATTCAGCCACTTACTGAGGCTTTGGCATGCCAACGTAAGAACTGTGAGGCAACAGCTATCAACAGGATTCAATTCATTTTTCAAAGACAAAGTGCCTCATTTTGCTTTTTATTATTGTAAAGGCCATATATTGAAAATCAAATGGATGCACGTCCCAGTCCCATAGCCTGTTTATCGTCTCTCTCGATATTGACATTTCCCAGTGCTAAGACTTTGGTATGAAATCAAGGAAACATCATAGAACATCAACTGAAAGGTCCCTTTGTACCGATCTGATCTGGAATTTAGGAGGAGGCTCTGCTTTCACTTTCTTTTCAACCTACATACCAAGTCTGCACTCTATTGTCTTACTGGGAACTCTTCAAGATCTGTGGCTTATTCAGTGTGTGTTGAAATGTGGACTTGAAATAAAAAGATAAAATACCTCCTGCAGTTATTCATATGTATAAAAATGAGATAGAGGTAAAGTTAAATACTATTAGACATCTCAGAGGTTTCAGTGTCCTATTTATAAACACACACACACACACACACACACATATATATATATATATAAATAATAGAAAACAGTGCACCATCCGAGAAATTCAGCTGTTGATTAAAAAAAAGATTTTTTAAATATGAAGATGGGTGTTCCCTAACACTAGTATAGGACATTTACACTACTGTTGAAAAGTTTGGGGTCAGTAATTTTTTGAAGGTTACGTTTATATTGCAAGGATGCATTAAATTGATCAAAAGTGACAAAAGATTTCTGTTTCAAATAAATGCTTTTTCTTTGAATTTCAATTTATTAAAGAATCCTGAAAAATGTATCACTGTTTCCTAGTGCTGTCAAACGATTAATCGCATCCAAAATAAGTTTGTTTACATAATATATGTATGTGTACTGTGCATATTTATTATGTATATATAAATACATGCATGCATGTGTATATTTAAGAAAAATGTTATATATATATATATATATATATATATATATATATATATAATATAAATTATATGAAAATAAATTTATGCATGCAAATATTTTCAAAATATATACTGTATGTGTGTGTATTTATATACATAATAAATATGCACAGTACACACATTATGTAAACAAAGTTTTGTTTTGGATGCAAATAATCGCGATTATTCATTTGACAGCACTACTGTTTCCACAAAAATATTAAGTAGCACAACTGTTTTCATGATAATAAGAAATGTTTCTTGAGCAGCAAATCAGCATATTAGAATTATTACTGAAGGATCGTGTGACACTGAAGACTGGAGTAATGGCTGTTGAAAATCACCTCTGCCATCACAGGAATAAATTGCATGTAAAATATATTAAAATAGAATACAGCTATTCTAATTTGTAATAATATTTCACAATATTACAATTTTGACCGTATTTTTTTTATCAAATATAAAGACAGATTTGGACAGTATAAAATAATTATTTCAAAAATATAAAAAACTTACGACCCCAAACTTTTAGGTAGTAGTGTATAGGTAGTCCAGTAAAGCACATTGTATTAAACAAAATCATGCTTTTATTGAAAGGATGAGGCATTAAAAAGGTGTTTGATATTAATATAATTTATGTATATCCTAAACAAGGCTGATTTGATTATAGAATAAATAATGTAACATTTAATCAGATGTTGTACAGCAGATTTTTTAACACTGTGTTGCTACTTCAGTATTTTTGTATTTAAAACAAGTGACTAGGCATATCATCGTTAGTCTTAATATCAACAGTATAAAACTGTTAAAAACAGAAATAGAAATATTATAGACAGAAAATATGTAAAACAAATAACTTGTATACTAAAACCAAAGAGAATGCAAATTAAAGTACTCTCACAGTATTAATGGTTTGCAAAGTATGCCTGTACAGGAGCGTACGTCTGTTTTAGTAGTCACTCACATAAGCATTTTTGCTGAAATTATGCTAGGTAATAAATGTACCATTGCTCCTTTTGTTTGAACTCTCAGGAAAAAAGCTCTTTGCGTTTCTTTCTTTAGTCAGATTGCTTTCATCGATCATAGTAGTTCTCTCATCGGTTGGCAAAGCAATGTATGGTTGGTTCCACGTTCTGTCTTGAGGGCCAAGGTGCAGATATAAAGGTAGAGAGTCCAACTTAAAGTTGATATCCTTGAACGCATGGAGAAGAAAAATGCCAATGATGATGGTAAGAAAGCCACTAACAGTCCCAGCAGCCCCATCGGCAGACATTTGAAGCCACTCTTTAAACAAGATGGCTGAACAAGCCATGACGGATATGGTGAAGAAGACATAATAAATAGGTGAAACTATAGAAGTGTTGAAGATGTCGAGGGCTTTATTAAGGTAGCTTATCTGGATACTGATGCAGATCACAAGGCATATGAGAAGGGCCCAGAACAGCGGCTCTTTCAGAACAGCCATGCCAGCGAACAGCTCTTTGATCCCAATGCCAAGGCCTTTCACACAGGACACAGACAACGAACCAATCACAGAGCAGATGAGGATGTACACCAGCACATTCTTCTGACCATAGCGAGGTGCGACAAAGAAGATCAGGGCCAGGCTGCTGACGACAATGCAGACAGCAAAAGCGATGAATCCTGTGATACATGCAAGAGAGACGACTATAACGAAAAACAGCTCAGAGCTCACAGTATGCCTAGTGTGTTTGTAAATTAGGTAGAAGAATACCTGGATCTTTGAGTTTCTCTGCCATTGCAGTCAAAGAAGCAACCTCTTCCTCTTGTGGAGCATGGAGCACCATAACAGTGGAACCGAAGATACACAGCAAACAGCCAATTTTCCCGTGGATATTCAGCCGCTCACTCAGGAAGTATGATGAAAGCACAGCACTAACAACAGAAAATAAGATTGTAAATCCAGACAAATTTTAGACAAATAATTATTTATTTGATCAAAAGTGACAGTAAAGACATTTATAATGTTACAAAAGATTTCTATTTCAAATAAATGCTGTTATTTTTAACTTTCTACTTAAACCCTGAAAAATAGATATTTTCCACAAAAATATCACACTTCAATATTGATAATAATAATAAGACATATGTCTTGAGCACCAAATCATCATATTTTAATGATTTCTAAAGGATCATGCGACATTGAGACTGGAGTAATGGCTGTTGAAAATTTAGCTTTTAGATCAAATTAATCAATTCAGAAACCAGTCATTTTGAATTGTAATATTATTTGTGACCCTGGACCACAAAACCAGTCTTAAGTCGCACGGGTATATTTGTAGCAATAGCCAACAATACATTGTATGGGTCAAAATTATCGATTTTTCTTTTATGCCAAAAATCATTAGGATATTAAGTAAAGATCATGTTCCATTAGGATATTTTGTAAATTTCCTACCGTAAATATATCAAAACTTAATTTTTGATTAGTAAAATGCATTGCTAAGAACTTCATTTGGACAACTTTAAAGGCGATATTCTTGATTTTTTACACCCTCAGATTCCAGATTTTCAAATAGTTGTATCTCGGCCAAATATTGTCCAATGCTAACAAACCATACATCAATGGAAAGCTTAGTTATTCATGCCCTTTCAGATGATGTATGAATCTCAATTAAAAAAAAATGACCCTTATGACTGGTTTTGTGATCCAGGGTCACATTTCATAATGTTACTGTATTTTTGATCAAATATGAAACACCAAACTTTTAAGTGTTGTTGTGAGTAAATTTACCTGACCAAAACGCTCAATGCTCCCAGAGGTGTTACTAATGTGGCAGGAGCAAATGCATAAGCTGCGAAATTTGCTGCCTCGCCTATTCCCACTAAAAATAAAACACATGACAAGACAAAAAAAATTGTGATTAGAGTGTCCATACTGACATTTATATGTGTGAATGGCAATATTTCATTACTAAGATCTAAGCCTATTAATGTAAACATGCACATCTGATTAATGCCCTTTTTCTGGTTATGCCTTGTAATTCAGCCCTGCTAATGGGGAAGTCGTGGCCTAATGGTTAGAGAGTCTTTGGACTTGTAATCGAAAGGTTGCGAGTTCGGGTCTCGGGCCGGCAGGGATTGTAGGTGGGGGGAGTGAATGTACAGCGCTCTCTCCACCTCAATACCACGACTGAGGTGCCCTTGAGCAAAGCACCGAACCCCCAACTGCTCCCCGGGCGCCGCAGCATAAATGGCTGCCCACTGCTCTGGTTGTGTGTTCACGGTGTGTGTGTGTTCACTGCTGTGTGTGTGCACTTTGGATGGGTTAAATGCAGAGCACAAATTGGTCGTATGTCACTTCACTTTCACTTTCACTAATGACAAATAAATACATAAAATGATAATGGCATACTTAATATAAGCCCAGCCCACCACAACCATTCTTTCAGGTATGCATATCCACCTTGACCTGAATAATAAAGAGAACAGACCTGATTAGACAGCACAAGAAAAATTCAGTGGCGATGTCAAAGGCATAAAAAAAAATCAATGCAATTCAAATACTGCGTAATAATATATTGTGCAATGATAGTTTACTCTGCAAATTGTATTGACCCACCTGCTCTAGTAGAGCCCTTTTTGGCCAGTCGTAAAAGGCCTTTCTTTTTCAATATAAAACTGCCACCGATGAAGATAGTCGAGCTTACAGCAAGTGCCAAACCAATGTAGAAGTCAGAGCGGTTTGCAGCATCCATCTGAATAGAGTTAGAAGTTCATTAGACATTAAAGTTACAGAAGTGGATCTGTCTAAGAACCTATTAAGCTACCTACCTAGACGGCATTTTGGGGCATCGTAAGCTCACAACGCCCCAACATGATGTCTACGTAGGCAGCACCAGCACATATGATTTAAAACACCTCAGACTAGAAAATGAAGCGAGTCAGATCATGTGATTCACGCCTGCTTGTCACATCGCCAGTTCTTCAAAACAATAAAACATTATATTTTACTGTAAACTGTTTGTCTATCTACCCTATGCATTTATAACTACAGGAAATGCACAATCACAGCATTTTCAAACAAGGAAAGCTTCTTTTTAGAATGATTTAGGTAGATTTTGATTGGCTCACTAAGCTTTTATGTATTTTACGCTAGCAGGGAGTGATGTTTCATGTTTCGGCACTTATTTATATTAATACTTGAAACACTATAGAAATATGAATAATTGTTAAACTGACTAACCTTGCATTCGAATCGTCCATCGGTGGCGTTTTAGTCTCGTGTGAATAAACTTCCTGGTGAAGTGACTGTAACGCGGGTTGCCAGATACTCTTGAATAACACTACTGTCAGCCCCCTGTCAGTCAGTCTGGACATTTTGGGGGGATTTACCTGAACTGAATTAGGTGAAATTGTATAAACTGTGTCATTTTGGGTCAGATGTCTTCTTTCGAAACCCCTCAGATTTCATTCACTGTTTAAAATCTGCAGTTTGTATTTTGATGATAAAATATAAATAAATACATTTGTGTAAAATGGAAATATGTGTCAAGGTTAGTTTGGACCAGGCCAGGAGACCATTTTAGACTTTTTTAAAATAGATAACTTTTAATCAAAATCATGCTTGTTCATAAAAGAACCGGCACTGTTCATCAAACAAGTGTTTATTGACATTAATGGTGACAAAATGCACGTAATTTCAAATAGCATTAAAAGAGTGTGACAAGAATCAGTGGCACCAGAGGAATAATGGAAACTGCTCTCATTTTATTCTATACACAGCCAGATGAAAAAGACAAAGTGTAGTCTTTAATTAAATAGCCATCAGATTTCAACCACAGAAGAGAAGGTGAAAAATATATATATTTACACATCAAGACTGGAAGATTTCTTCTAGATCGTACTTTGTTTTACTAAAGTTTACTTATTTATATATTTGTTTGTATGTAAATACACAACCAAATCTATAAAAATCAATACACAGTCATTATTTATATGTACATGTACATTACAGTCATGAGTTTTTATTTGTATTGTTGTTGCTGCTGGTTATTATTAATAATTTTAATAATATTAAAGAGTAGCTTTTAATTTAGATATTAAACTTTCATAAGGAATTTCATAATATGCCAAAGCTTTGAGGAAAATGTAAGGAAAGACTGTAATGTTACATGAGAAATCACATTCCAATCTCTTTTTTTTCTTGTAACATTTTGAACTCATACTAATTTATCCAAAAAGTGTGTAACTCTGAATTCACATTATTGGGTTCCTTAGATTAAAGAAATTAACGAGGTTATTTAAGACTATTAAGACTATTATTGTGCTATTTCATACACAAGATTGTATATGATGGACTGTATCCTTCCTTGTGTCCAAGGGTGCTCAGTAGTTGTGTGTATCACATATTGAAAAGCAAATCCTTAATGGTCATGACAAGATCGGTGAATGTGGGCCGTTCATCTGCTCTCTACAAAAAAACAAAAAAAACTTTAGATTACTTGACTTT
This sequence comes from Schizothorax lantsangensis, assembly GCA_027422415.1. Taxonomy (NCBI): domain Eukaryota; kingdom Metazoa; phylum Chordata; class Actinopteri; order Cypriniformes; family Cyprinidae; genus Schizothorax; species Schizothorax lantsangensis. Next base: position 10,401,455 of record CM049861.1, read on the forward strand.
TGTCATGTTTACATTTGCATGATCAGATAACTGTTTTGATTCACAAAATGTTTTGACTTAGTATAAAGCTGTGTACCTCATGCCAACAACTGTTCATAATAGAATAAACTTTGTCGTTGGCCAACTGTGGGCGATAAAGCCGATGACCTGTACTAATTTTCTCTACTATCTCTGTGTTGTTCCACCGATCGTATGGCATTCTGCCCAAAGTGTACACCTCCCACATTAAAACACCTGTCAGACAAATAAAAAAATGTAACCATGATTTTGACAGAAGGTAAAGTTCTGCTGGAAATGCAGTGGTGACGCACCAAATGCCCAGATATCCGACTTGCTGCTGAACTTGCAGTAAAGGAGGACTTCAGGAGGCGACCAGCGCACTGGAAACTTTGAACCTACGGAGCTGGTGTATTCATCATCAAGAACATACCTGTAAGAACAGCAGTAATTTTTATATAGAAAGTCAGTATGGAGAATTTCCCTCAACTAGTGTCCTGGCATGCATAAAATTACCTGGACAATCCAAAATCAGTCACTTTAATGGTTCCATTTGTGTCTACTAAACAGTTCCTGGCAGCCTATGAGAAAAAAAAACATTTTAGACATTTAAATGGTAAAATATGTCTTCCAGGTGGCAAGGACCATTTTTGTCACACAAACCAGGTCTCTGTGGATGTACTGATTGGCCTCTAAGTAGGACATGCCCTCGGTGACATCTTTACACATCTCAAGGAGCAAAATACTCGAGGGGTGCTGCAGAACATCCCGTAAGTAATTCAGCAGACATCCATTGGCGAGATATTCTGTGACTATGTAGATGGGTCGCTGTTTTGTGCAGACGCCATAGAGCTGAACCAGGTTTTCGTGACACAGTTTCCTAGTGTTATACAGCAGAAAATGATAGATTATTGACATAAACACGGTTGAAAACAGATCAAAATTACAGTAAAACAGATTAATATTGTGAAATATTACTACAATTTAATATAACTGTTTATTATATTTTAGAATGGAATTTATTCCTGTGGTGTCAAGCCATTACTAAAGTCTTCAGTGTCACATGATCCTTCAGAAATCATTCTAATATTAATCATTCTAATAATTTGGTGCCCAAGAAACATTTCTTCTTATTATCAGTGTTGAAAACAGTTGTGCTACTCAATTTTGCGGAAACCATAGCACTTTTTTTCAGGATTATTTGATGAATAGAAAGTTGAAAAGGTCAGCATTTATGTGAAATCTTTGCTGAAAATAAAATCTTACTGACACCATACTTTTGTTTAACAACAATGTAAACTTACATCATGACCTTGGCTTCCTCAATGAAGTCATCCTCCGACATTGAGCCCTCTTTGACCATTTTGATGGCCACGTCATGACGGCCTTGCCATTTCCCATACTTTACCACTCCAAACTGACCATTGCCAAGTTCTCTGATAAATGTAAGCTGACGGGGATCAATCTCCCAACTTCCTGGAATGAAAAGTAGGAGAGGAGGGCAATTTTAGCACATAGTTTTAATCAAACCCATTTAGTGAGAACTGTCAGAACCATACAGCCAAGTATTTACATCTGCATTTGGCAGATGCGTTTATCACAAAACGACTTACATTGCATTCAAGCTATGCATTTTATCAGTTCATGCATTCCCTGGGAATCAAACCCATGACCTTGGCGCTGCTAGTGCTATGCTCTAACAAATATAAACTCACCATAACCCAGACCAGCAGTGCAGGGAGCATTCTGATCCCGATTTGACACTATGTATTTTAGTCTGCTCACCAGACCTGAAACAGACATATTTTGCTTTGATTAAATACTTTTACACTGATCATTTGTCATTGTGTATTTGCATGCAAGTAGTTAAAGTTAGATTTACCTGCTGCATTATGCTGATGGTAATTAATAAGCTCTGGGATAGTGCTGAAGTTGTGCTTCTCTGCTAAATAGAACTGGCCTTCTGCGGTGATGCATATGTTGTAGTGTCTGCAGCTGCCAGCAGTTTCCCTGGAGAGAGACAAGAAATTTAATTCTCACAGTTACTTAGGAATCAAGTCAAATCCTTAATTTGTCTCACAAAAAACTTGAGATATGAACAACACAGTCTCGTGACAATTTACACAGTGGGAAACCTGACCTATGATAGGACTTTTGCATAGAGAGATTTACATCTCTCTTCCGTAAGGTCAGTTTTCCACTTTCATTTTGATAAGTTAACTGTGAAACAAATGCGTAGCTTGATCGAACTCACCCACCAGCCTTGGTGAACACAGAGACAGTGTATTTTCCAGTGAATTTGCCAGAGTCTCTCACCAAAAAACCACCATCTTTATTCTATTTTTTAAAGACAACATTTCAGAATTTAAATTAAACAAATATATAGAGTGAATTCAGCTCAGCAGTGCCAACTTTAATATACATACTGTATATATAGACAAATATTTGTATTTTTAATAATCATAGAGTTATATACAGATTTTTAGTTTTTGAGGATAAATCAACCACATTTTTGATTGCCACCACAGCTCTATACTTACTTCTGTTTTCAGCAAATTCTCTGCCTGGCTGCGGTTGATGTTCTTGCAGTACCAACTAGGAGACAGAAAATCTGTTAAAATGGGGTTGGACCGTGTTTATAAGGTTAAAAGTGTTCACCTTTTCAAACTAGCATAGATGGACTGAAGTTGTCTATGTTCTTGAATGTATACTTACTCATATTTCTCCAATCCGTTTAAGGCCTGAGCGATGTAGTTACTTGGGATGTATCCTTCATTTCTGTAAACAGTGTAGGAGATCAGTAATGCTTTTAATATCTGAAAAAAACAGCCCTGATTGCACAGCTAGTTCCACCTGACTACCTTTCACCCACAGTCTGTAAAAGTTTCCCCAGATATGCAAATAATTTGACAGGTGTCTATGTGTTTATCAAATACATTCTCCACTAGCACATTCAGACTATATATCTGTTGTATACAACAGATAGATCAATGATTACTAATCATATACTTAATCATCATCTCTTACCCGTATTTATCTCTAGCTTTAAACCAATTGGGATCATTGGTTTCTAAGAGTGTGTACTCCTCATCCTTTCTAAGTGCCAAGTCATTGGAAGTCACTGGTACATATTCATATTCAGCTACAACAGTCATGCCCGCACTGAAGCCTGGGGTGAGCATGGGTGGCTGGGGGGGCAGAGGCCTGGGCGGCTTTTCCTAAGGAAGTAACATAGATCAGTTCTCAAGAGTAAATCTGATGGTACGTGATGCATACATTGTCAGTGATTGGATAGACTGGTAACAGACCTCCTCTGGTGTTGGTGGGAGAGGCTTTCTTGATTCACGATTCTTCGAACCTCTTTTGAAAACCCCTTTGAAGAAGGTTAAAAGATATTGACATGTATTGAAGAAATACAAATGAGTTTAAGTACCATTAGCTATTAAATATTGCACCATATTTAGGCGTTGAAATGATGAAGCAATGGTCCCTTGTTGAATAGGGATGGAAATCGTAAATAATCATTAATGTTGTCCCATTAATGATTCTTTTAGCACATTTAGGGAATAAATATTTGAAAGAAAGACAATTCCATTGCAAATTTATGATAATAATACACTTCAGTCAATTCAAATTATGTATTTACACAGACTTTTTAAAGGGGTCATGAACTGCCTTTGTTTTTTTATTTTTAATACTGTTCTCTGAGGTCCACTTGTAATGTTATGAAGATTTTGCATCAAAAACATCATAATTTAGAAGTAATAGGCTATTTTCTGTCCTGTTTTTAACCCCCCTCATCAAAACTCTCTGTTTGAATTGTGGCGGATTGTAGACATGGAAGTATACGCCCACTGCTATGATTGGCTAATAGTTGTGCATGTTTGACAGCCTGTGTCATTTACAGAAGGAAGCTTCAGTGATTTAGGTTTGAAATGCATAAATACTCATATTAAATGATCTACTTAACAGACAAAGCAATAGTGACCTTGTAATAAAAACAGTCACTCACTTACTTGTGTGTTGCGACATTAATTTATGTGACATTATCCAATATCAGCATAGCATCCTCTTTTAAATTCAATCTATCTGACAACCCTGCGTCCAATTGTGCCTTGTTTGTAAATGAATCCACAGTAAAATTAAGTGAACAAAGGACCAACTGACGTGTTCTTACTGACATGGTCTGGAACTTCATTAAAAATAAAGTTCATCCACTCTTTCCTAACGTTGGGATCAGAAGGAAGGCAATGCAAAGATTGTTTTTCCACAATTTGGCACTACACAGCGTCTTGTTGTCTTCAGAGCATCTTTATCGTTTGGTTTCTGCGTAGACCTGCATTTGCTTCAGTGATGTAGAAGCAGGCATTGATCTTCTTTTGCGGAGGCGGTGTTTAGCCACACTATTCTGTCATAGAGTGGTACATTCCACAAGCTGTTGTCTTTGTAGTCTGGCTTTTAGACTAACAAGAAAGTTTTGAGTTCTGAAACTTACAGGATGTTTTTATAGCACAATAAGCTCTTATATGTCAAAATGTTTCTCTGTTCATGACCCCTTTAAAAGGCATAAATGCAACCCAATAACTGGCCTTAAAAGGATATTTCGCCCCCCCCCAAAAAAAATCTGTCATACTCACCCTTATGTCATTCTAAACCTGTATGACCTTATTTCTTCAGAAGAACACACACACACAATAATAAAAGAGAAAAACAAAAACACAAAACAAGACAAGTCATACAGGTTTGTAACGACATGAGGGTGAGTAAATCAAGATTTTTTAGGGGGTGAAATGATCCCTTTAACTACATTTTAAACAACAATAGGCCTACTAAACAAACAAAAATGTGGTAATATATTTTACATAATACTAGGCCTAAAAAACACATAAAGTGCATCTTTAGCTGCATTTTGTCATAACTACACTGATTTAAGTCATACAGATAGTACAGCAGTATGTTTTGATTCACTAAAAAAATAACCGACAAAACACATAAAGTGAATCTTTAGCTGCATTTTAGCTGCATTTTGTCATAACTACACCAATTTAAGTCTTACAGATGGTACAGCACTATGTTTTGATTCACTAAAAAAAAGAACCGATTCATCAAAGTCATTGGTTCAGGAATCGGACTACGCAGATTGTATTGTAATTTTTTGGAGTTGCTAAAGAAGCGACTCATAAGAGTCATTTCGGCTCACTAGATTCATGCGTTTGGAAATTAGACCGGATTCGCTATGGCCCGGTTTCACAAACGGGGTTTAGCTTAAGCCAGGACTAGGCCTTAGTTAAATTAAGATATTTAAAGGGGTAGTTGATTGCGATTTCACTTTTTTAACGTTAGTTAGTGTGCAATGTTGCTGTTTGAGCATAAACAATATTTGCAAAGTTGCAGCACTGAAAGTTCAATGCAAACGGAGATATTGTCTTTTAAAATTCTGGCAGTTTAATGCCTACAAAAACGACTGGTAAGGGACTACAACGAGTTACTTCCCGGGTCCGTTATGTCAAGAACCCAGATAAACCCCGCCCCCGGGAACACGCAACGAAGGGGGCGAGGCCATGCTGCCCTGCTTCAGAGAAAACTAGGGGTGCACGTAAAAATCTATTCATATATGAATCGCGATTCTGTCTTCTAACGAATCTAATGGATTCACAAGTTTCAAAATCAATGTCCTAAAACAACGGTTCATAATACTGTTCCTCTCGTCCCCCTGCTCTGCACACGCTCTGCATCTCTCTCTCTCTCTCTCTCTCTCTCTCTCTCTCTCTCTCACTCACACACACACACACACTCTCTCTCTCTCTCTTTCTCACACACTCTCTCTCTCATTCAGATCGTCAGATCAGCTCCAACTGTTTCAATTATACACTTATTTTCACATAGCTATGAGAAGCGTTATAAATGGACACGCGTGCGGTTGCTGTGCTGTATTAAAGCTTTAATCAGGATAAAACCGTATATTAAAAGTTAACAGAAGCAGTAGCATTTACAAATAACAGCGTATCTAAAAGTATGAGACAACAACAACCAAACATACCATTAAGAGTCGTGCTTGCACAGGTTCTGCACGATCCTCTTCACTAATATCCTCTGTGTCTCAATCAGGCTCAAACTGATAAATATAGACAACACCACTGTTTACAATTCAACCGGAGCACATGCCACTGAGGAGAGGGGCGGGACGTTTAGACGCACACTAGAGGCGGTTTAGCCAATCACAACACACTGAGCCAGCTAACCAATCTGAGCCCATCGAGGGAGGGGCTTCATAAAAACAGGAAATAAATCGAGGCGTTTGTCCGAGAAGGGACAGAGTGGCGTGGAATAAAGGTAAATTATGTGAAAAATAATGCGTTTTTAAAAAAATGAAGCATGAACACATGTTAGACTGCACCCCATAAACACAATCAAGCCTAGAAAAAAAACAGTCAACCACCCCTTTAAGCAACTTTTACAAAAATGCCTTGGAAGAAAACATTAAGGTGTGCATCTTGACACAGAACAATGACTCTGACCTATTATAAGATATGTCAGAGCAAGATATTTTCAGTTGAGACAGCTCAAACATGCATTTTAGTCTGGGACTAGCTTAAGCCTTGTCTGTGAAACAGGGGGTATATGTTTTTGATTCACTAAGAATAACCAGCTTGTGAAAGAGTAATTCATTTTGAGAGGGACTACACTGACCACGCTGAGAAGTTTTGCGTTGTATATTTAGCATCGCCAAACAAGTATTACAGGAAATGATTATGAGAGTACGACATTACAGAAAAATCTACCTGTGAGAACGGAAACGAACGGAACCTAATTTATTTTCACACTTTAGTATAACAGACCTCCATTTTTGGTCTCCAGCACCCTGCAGCCCATTGCCTGCTTCATCTCCTGCTGGCAACACCTCCATGTGCCATCCTCCCAGAAGCACGGGTGATACTTCTGCATAAGGTCCTTGTTGAATCGCACCACTTAAAGACAGGTACATTGGAAGTCATTTACATTGAATAAACACAGGGTTTTGCATAGGACTTGTATACTGAGTTATGGGAAGCATTCATACTTTTCTTATCTTTACTGTAATGTAGCCCACATAAAGGTAGTTTGCTCATTTGAATGGAGTTTGTGATAATGACTTAAACACATACTGACCATTTTTTAACTCATTTATCCAATGCTTTCGAATTTGATCTGACTTAGCAAATACATAAAGAGGACCTTCGTCATAGATTATCTGTGTGAGAGAAGAAAAAAGCACCACAATACAAAGTTATATATAACGTTGGCCTATAGATGAATCAACTGTTGCATTTCAAAATAATCTACTATTGCCAAATGTTTCCTCTTTCTTTTGAAGCTTAATTTACTGGACAGTTTATTTTTGAAGGTTTCAAAGTATTTGTACATATTTACATCACAAGTTACGTTTTATAAATATATATAAATACTTATAGCTCATGATTTTAAGAGTTAATCTTTTGAGAAACTGAAAACCACAAAATGTTGCTGCTTGACACATTCATTTCCTGGCACTCTTTCTTTTTGACAGTGGTCTGAGGATGGAAAACTCACTTTTTGTGCTTAAGTTGCTAAAGCTATGTACAGTGCTTTTATATACCTGACTGTTTTACAATGTCAGCACCTGTTGAGTTTTGTTGTTCCTCTGATTTTAGACTTTGAAGAGGAAAGGTTTCACTTCTGCTCTGTTACTCTCAGCCTGTTATCATGGTTCAAAGCCTGAGCAGTGTTTCTTCTTGCACTTTGTCAGCCAAATGAGACATATCTCTACCAGCCTGAGTGATCTTGTTAGCCTATACTTCCTAGTCAGCTAATGCTGGAACTTTAAGTTTAGATACAGCGACACAGACTTCACGTAAACATCACTTCAGCTCAACTTGAAGACTAAGACATGGTGATGTACAATATATTAATGAGAGAAGTGAAAGTAACATCATTACTGTAAATACTGTACACCACAAATGCATTATAAATTGTTTAGTAATGTTTAAAAAAAATCAGTGTTGTGTTCCCATTGAAGTTGGTGGACAAGTATGATTTTAATGTCTTGTTCTTTGACATTCAGACCCACCTGAAATGGATAGAGTCGGTCAGGAGGTGCGCTGTCTTCTGGTAAAACAATCTCCACACATTTGATCTTTTCAATGTCCACATAACCTTTCAGGCTTTTCCTCTTCTAAAGAGTCAGTAGGAGGATTATGTTATTAAAAAGATCAAAATCACAAAATATTGGAACTTGTAACAGTGATTTTAAAATATTAAAGTAACAATGCAACAGAACTGGCAACATAACTTTTCTCATCTGAATGAGGTGGATTTTCAGAAAAAAGGGAAAAAAAAGTAGGATGTGGACTTTGTTCTATCTATCAGGTTTAGTTTGGACAGAAAGTAACTAAGTAGATGAAAAGATAACAGAAAAAAAGTCTGTCATTTCACCAGAAGATTGAATTCTGACATTTTGATTAAAAATTACAAGCTAAAAAAAAAAAAGAAACACATGAGGGATGAATTGTTTACAATAAGATCAATAAGATGCATTTAGAAAATAGATTGAATTTCCAATTCATGTTGACTTTAATGATTGCCTACATCAAAATCAACTCAGAATTATTTTCCAAACATACTGTTATGCTCAGAAAATGATGTCAAATTCATACATACCCCTTTTTCGGCATCATAGTCATAGTAGGATATCTTATCCTTAGTGAGTACAAACAGCCTTTCTTTGAAGTTTAAAGGTGAGGTCTTCTTTTTCTGCTGGGACCGTTTTATAAAAGTCTCCTCCAGAATGCTGTCTGACATGTTCTTTAATATCTGATGTGAACTTGGGGGGAAAAGACAAACTGTTATGTTGAACATGTTTCATGTCTCCGTGTTTAATTTAACTTTGAGTGATGGTAACTCTATATTGGTTTTGTTAAATATGGGTTTCATGTCTCCGTGTTTAATTTTGTTAGTTCAATTTGAGTGATGGGTAACTCTATATTGGTTATATTGGTTTGTTAAATATGGGTTTCCTCTTCATGTTTATAAAGAATGCTGAAGGGAAATGTTTTTATGTCCCCTGCAGTCAAACTGTTCTGGTCTAATGCTGAAGATGGATCCTGGCAGCTGTGTCTGATTAGGAATGGTTTGCATGGGCCCTCCCGTCAGTGTCAATGACATCCTTTGTTGCCAATATTTCCTCCTGTAGATCATCTGTTTCCTTTGAACACTTCTTCCTGCTCTGGTCTAAGCTGTGAACCCACAGCCTCACTCATCCTTTCACTGCATATCAGCATCTCACCATGTATCTTCACTATCTACAAACCAAAACTGAACGTTCACATCCTTCTCCCCCAAAGGCCTGCGTCTTAGTTTAATGCAATAGCAAGAGGTCTGAGGTTAAAAACATATGTAGTCAATACAAAACAAAAACCTTACACTACTTTTGGACAAACATCTCAACATTAAACAACACCATAATGACCACTGAATCCAGTAAACGGATGAGAAAGAATGTGTTGAGGAAAAAAGCATTTGTTAATCATTTAATGACCTCGTTCATGAACATTGTAACTAAATACAGCTTTTAGTTTTGCTCTACAATCTCTGACCTAATGTAACTTCACACATTTACATGAAGCAGTAAAGATTAACCTACTAGGTTGCCTGGTTTTTGCTTAATATCTTCTTACAAATACCTTTCTTGCTCTACTGAAATCTCTGACCTAATGTAACTTCACACATTTACATGAAGCAGTAAAGATTAACCTACTAGGTTGCCTGGTTTTTGCTTAATATCTTCTTACAAATACCTTTCTTGTACTGAAATTAAAATTTACTCCAGAGAAGCATGTGCTAAATTTACCTGTATCTCAGTGTCCTTTAAAACAACATCTCAGTTAGTTCTGTTCCTCATTAATTTCAGTGCCTCTGGACTCAGCTTCTCTCACATAGACGTTTAATGCTGACTCGTCTGTGTTCTGTGGTAGAGAAACTGAACTGCCTATTTTAAACACTATTCGAGCATTTCCTGGTTTCTTCTTCTGCCACCAACACCGCCTTTTAACACCTTCAAAAGCTTGTCACAAAAACTTTGAGGTGAAAACAGTGACAAATATGAACATTATTGACACTTTAAATTTGAGTTGACACTATATTCTTTATAGTTTGCTATTAAAAGACTACAACCATCCAGTGCTGTTTTAAATGTACTCTGTTAAACACCTGGATGATAGTGATAGTGGTTTGATATTTCAGGGCTGCAGCGCACATGTACTGGTTATAGCAGCCTTGTTTACCATGAAAGCTCGACAGCTTTTTCAAAGGGCAATGACTTAGAAGACTTGACACAGGGAAGTTGCATCAATGTTTCTCTGTGATACAGAGGAAGGGGAAACACAGTTCGTATCGGCATCAGTAAGCATTGCGAGTCAGATAATTACTGTTAAGCTTGTCTCTGTTTCACATCAGGGTTTTCTTTAAGGCAGATGTTGCACAAATGTAACCAATAACAACTTGTTGTTTTACTAAATACGCCTTAATGAAGACCATAACTTCCTTTGTTACTTAGTGGCAGGGCAGGTAGGCCTTTACTTTAGGCCCAATAGTAAAATGTTATAGAATAATACAAGTTTATGACACATAATGTGAGTTTTTTTTTTTTTAACCATGAAATAACTCATGCACACCCATTAATGCACTCTCTTTGGTTAACAATTTAAATAGTTGCTTATTTGACTCTTTGTGTTCATTGAAAGTGATGTTGAGCAACAGGAACCTTCTAGAGTGTCCTGTGTCTGTAAGGTTCCTGAATGATAAGTATGTGAGTATCACTCATGTTCGGAGGGAGGGAACTGGGTAAAAGATAGTCTGCCACATTAGACCACAATTTATCTATACCTCTGGTTCTATACCAGTGCTACATATTTTGCTTATTCGCCTGGCTAATTTAAACTCAAATGCAACAATGCAAATAGTATACAGGTGCATCTCAATAAATTAGAATGTCGTGAAAAAGTTGTTGTTTTTCTTGTAACTTATTTCAAAAAGTGAAACTTTCATATATTTTAGATTTTAGAAAACATTTCAAAAGTTTTTTTTTTGTTTAAATTTTGATGATTAGAGCTTACAGCTTATGAAAGTCAAAAATCAGTATCTCAAAATATTAGAATATTTACATTTGAGTTTCAATAAATGGCCATCCATACAGTATACATTCTGGTTATCTCTTGTTCTTTGAAACCAAAAAGAACAAGAAAATAATGGGGAAGACTGCTGACTTGGCAATGATCCAGAAGACGAACATTGACGCCCTCCACAAAGAGGGTAAGTCACAGAAGGTCATTACTGAAAGGTGTGGCTGTTTACAGAGTGCTGTATCAAAGCATATTAAATGCAAAGTTGACTGGAAGGAAGAATTTGGGTAGGAAAAGGTGCACAAGCAACAGGGATGACCGCAAGCTTGAGAATACAGTAAAGCAAAGCTAATTCAAACACTTGGGAGAGCTTCACAAGGAGTGGACTGAAGCTGGAGTCAGTGCATCAAGCACCACGCTCAGACGTCTTCAGGAAAAGGGCTACCAAGCCACTTCTGAACCAGAGACAACGTCAGAAGCATCTTACCTGGGCTGTGGAGAAAAATAACTGGACTGTTGCTCAGTGGTCCAAAGTCCTCTTTTCAGATGAAAGTAAATTTTGCATTTCATTTGGAAATCAAGGTCTGGAGTCTGGAGGAAGAGTGGAGAGGCACAGAATCCATGTTGCTTGAAGTCCAGTGTGAAGTTTCCACAGTCAGTGATGATTTGGGCTGCCATGTCATCTGCTGGTGTTGGTCCACTGTGTTTTCTGAAGTCCACAGTCAACGCAGCCATCTACCAGGAAATTTTAGAGCACTTCATGCTTCCTTCTGCTGACAAGCTTTATGGAGATGCTGATTTCATTTTCCAGCAGGACTTGGCACCTGCCCACACTGCCAAAGGTACCAAAAGCTGGTTCAATGACCATGGTGTTACTGTGCTTGATTGGCCAGCAAACTCACCTGACCTGAACCCCATAGAGAATCTATGGGGTATTGTCAAAAGGAAGATGAGAGACACCAGACCCAACAATGCAGATGACCTGAAGGCCACTGTCAAAGAAACCTGGGCTTCCATACCACCTCAGCAGTGCCACAAACTGATCACCTCCATGCCACGCCGAATTGAGGCAGTAATTAAAGCAAAAGGAGCCCCTGCCAAGTATTGAGTACATATACAGTAAATGAACATACTTTCCAGAAGGCCAACAATTCACTAAAAAAGTTTTTTTTATTGGTCTTATGAAGTATTCTAATTTGTTGAGATAGTGAATTGGTGGGTTTTTGTTAAATGTGAGCCTAAATCATCACAATTAAAAGAACCAAAGACTTAAACTACTTCAGTCTGTGTGCATTGAACTTATTTAATACACGAGTTTCACAATTTGAGTTGAATTACTGAAATAAATAAACTTTTCCACGTCATTCTAATTTATTGAGATGCACCTGTATATTGCAGTATTTCAAGCAATATTATGCTTGATTTCAATTGTACCCTACTGAAGAGGTTTAACAAAGGAAAATCTATAATAATAATTTAAACTTCATCAAAAAAACAAAAACAAAAAAAACGGACATAGTCTACTAAATGTCACAGATGATGATCACAGTAAATGTTATTCAACGGAATTTCAATTTGCATTACATCAATGATATCCACCAAAATGGATTATTTTCATTGTGTGATGTAGTAATGCAAAGCACTTTTTTTCTGATTGTATCTTGTCGTGCATTTAGCCTTACAAACATGATGTCTACAAAGAAGTATACTTGTTTAAATGTTTATACATGATGCTAAAAGAGAAATATAAACATCATAAACATTGAAGAGGACAATTCCCTAAAATTATTGATAAATATGAGGTTTTAATGTCAGATTCCTAATTTTTATTTTATTTTTTCCCTCCTATATCTTCTATATTAGGCTACTTTGCTAAAACACTGGAACATTCTGGCTGAAAGAATGCAGCACGTGTCTCTAAAATGAAAACAGCCTTATTGTACTTTTCGTGATCACTTATTTTTTTCACAGACACTTTGGATAAAAGAATCTGCTACGTGAAGAACTATAAATGCACTCTATATATGCAAATGACCCTCATTGATAAAACTACCAACCCTACAATGCTGTCTTAAAACCACTGTGGTATAGTCTGCGGATCTATTTTTACAAAATGCATTGACATTATTGAGTAAGACAGTAAAAGGAAAGTGTGAAGTAGACTAACCAGTGGAGTGGACTATTTTCATGTGCAAATATTTTCACTGTATGTTCATTTCATATAATCTTCTATTCTATGAGGTAAATTGTTTCTCAAAACAAGCCACTTATTTCTCCCTTCTATAAGCCAGATATGTATGTGGGATCCATCTAATTCAGTATAGTAATGTTGAGTTGATCCTCCTGTATACAATTTATTAACAAGTGGATAATGTGGAATGTCACTGTAGTGAGAACTGTAACTGTCATTTAAGTCATTTTCTTGTAATAATTCTTATTTTGCTTATGCATTTTTATTTTTGTACATATATTCTTTTTGTTATTATTAATATATTTTTGTGTATTTTGTGGTGCTCCTGTAAATAGTGTTACAAAATATAATTAAAAAAAATAGGCATATTGATTTACTTGTATGACCATAAAACAGCATGGCTAAACAGTAAAATTGCCAAAACTGCAAAAGGTGCAAAACAGCATTTATACAGGCCAGAAACAGAAGCTTCAATGGATTAGTTAAGACATTTTAAGACACTATCACGGAGTGTCTCTCTCTTTACATTGTTAAAATCTCTATATAGCATGTTCCTATCTGTTAATTAACTGACATTATTTGCTTTGGTTAGTCACTTTATATCTATCAAGTAGCCTAACCACATTATTCTACATCACAGCTAATGGCAAATTACACAATCTTAGTTCTTGACAGAGGAACTCCAGTCTTAAGTTATTAAAGAAATCTAAGCAATCTTACCTGAGCTCGGTTTTTTCCACTGTGATCTGGCACCGGGATGAAACCAGTCAGACTGAGTGCAGGCTATTAAACTGGACTGTGAATGTGATCAACAGTGGACAAAACTCCACCCAGCCACAGGACTCTAGTTACTCAGTTCCTCTTTTGCTTCCTGCTCATTTTCATACTGTCGCTCATGCAGGGCTACTGCTAACAGTTTCTTGCTATCTGTTAATACTCACATACACTGCATGCAACTGACCTGCATGCACCTTTGATATACTGTTTGAGAAGGCTAATTGTGGTTAATTTAAATGATTTAATCCAAAACCTGCTCGACTCCTTTGATAAATATGACTATTACAGATGGTTTCTCAATTGTTATAGCACCATTTAAACCTACAAAATGATGCATAAAACTTGGATAGTTTGGATGTGATCTGTGTTGTTACCAATAAAATCAGTTAATTTACCTAGTCAAAGGGTTGACTTTAGTGAACACCATATTCATGCTCTCACAATAACTCACAAAATATGTAAAATGATGCAAAATTCATAATCGTAAAAACTACCAGATGGATTTTGGTCATATGCTGCAATTCATGCATGTGTGGATGACAAGAATGAACCCACTGACCCACTACGAAAACAAGTCATGTGCCTCCAAAACACACGGTGGCGCTTATTACAATGTACTCATGAACTATAGCAATGACTTTTTATCTTTTGTATATTATATGTCATGGGGAATTCATATGTGTTATGTTTATGACTTTGTTAAAACAAACTCATTTTTGGAAAGTCATTGGGCTATTTATAAATTTGGTGTTATTTTTTAGAAATGTCATGATTACATGTTTTGTACTGTACGATTTTGTATCAAGAATAACATGCCATTTACAACACAATACATATTTTATTATAATTTGAGATTTATTGGTACAGAAAATCTTGTTGTTGGTCAACATGTGGTTTTATGCCAATCTGACCAGTGTTTGTAAGAACAGGAGAAAGAGACTAAAGAGATATATGCAATAAAGCTTCACCAGCATATTGATTAATATATTGAGCGTAAAGTGCCCATCACTTTATAGTGCCCATGACTTTATAGTAATGCAAAAAGTAGCACTGAAACTTACGCTTTAATTGATTTCAGATCAATTATACACATTGCAGAACAAGACATGAGCTGCCAAATGATCTGTAAAATCCCTGAGGGTCTTTATTTATGTTAAAACAAGTTATTTGGCACTGAAACCTTTAAACACATTGTAAGTCTTCACTGAAGTGGAACAGATTATGGATGAATGTGATAAGGTTTTGTAGTACAGTACATCTTTAGAGAACTGAAAACATAGGTAATACAGGTGTGTAAAGTGTAAACAACATTTCTTAGAGTTAAAGTGCTTTGTGAATGTTTTATGTACAGTAAAATGATACATTACTACAACTGAATTTTGATTCCTTAGTGTGCAATTTTAAAAATGGATTCTACAGCAGTATTCAAAAGGGGGAAAAAGTCGTAAAAAAACATCAGGAAGTTTAACTCGATCACATTAGTGCAATAATATATTTCCCATGTCATGTCACAGGGTGTCATGAGGATTGCTTTTGATAGGGCTGACAGTGAGAAGTGTTGTGCCTGTAGGATTGACTTGGACCATCACTTCAGAATAGAGATTCTGGACACCCATTTCCTGGTACACAGGCAGGATCTGCGTTACGTTGCACTTCGGGTCACAGAGCTGCCAACTAGGCAGCGTCGCCACAGAAATGATAAATTTGCGTGGACCACCAATCTCCTGCCTATTCATCACTGCCACGGCCAGCCTGTTGCCTGACAAGGGCCGTTCCCACACCTCAAAACTGTCACCCTGTGAACAAGATAAATGTATTCCAGCTCACTGACAGATACCGTAATGAAACAAAGGATAGGTTAAGACCGTCATTTGGCACTAAGGTGGGCTAAGATACTTTACCTTTAATGTACGATGGCCCTGCATGCCTAGAGGGTCCTGGTTGATGGCAATGATCTGTTTGTTCTGCAGCAGTTCTTTGGCTTTGGGACAAATGTTTCGCAGGTCGTTGGACATCAGAAGTGGGGCAGCCATGATAGCCCACAAGGCCATCTGAGTCTGCTGCTGATCGTGGCTCAGGCCGAAGTTCCCTATGATCAGCTTGAGGTGTCATAACCAGAAATACGATAGGATAAAAATCACATTAAGCTTATTTTAAATTACCCAGTGTGAACTTGTCAGATCAGATGAGATGCTTCATACCATGTCAGGGTCATTCCATCCACCTGGTCCTGCCACGGGGACCAGGATCTTCTGATGATCAGCTGTCCAGTCCAGGATGCTCTTCACACTGGTCCACTGGTCATAAACATCTCCATAGTTACGCCAGTGGTTACAGGTCTTGCGAATTGCCTCATAGTCAGGCTGGAATATAAGAGACACAAAACGATTTTTAACTAAGCAATATTTAAGAAGACTATATGCACTTTATAAAGAATTTGATTTCGAAGTATAGTACACCCAAAAATTAGCATTCTGTCATTATTTACTCACCCCTCACCCTCATGCCGTTCCAAACCTGTATGACTTTATTTCTTCCGCTGAACACAAAAGAAGACATTTTGAAGAATGTTGGTAACTAAATAATTACAGTTCCCAATGATTTCCATTGTATCAACAAAAATACAATGCAGGTCAATGGGAACTTTCTTCAAAATATATTTGTTGTCTTTAAGAGTCAATGTTTTGACACTGAGTATTATTAACAAAAAGGAAAAAAGGAAATGAAAAGAAAGAAGAAAAAGAAATACTTGTCTTTATAAAATAAATGTTTATATGTTTAATGTTTATAATTAAACATGAAATTAATGTCAAAAAACAAAATATCTTCTTTTGTGTTCAGCAGAAGAAAGAAAGTCATACAGGTTTGGAACAATATAGTAAACAATGATAAAATTTTCATTTTTTGATTAACTATTATTTTAAGATAGCAATGATGCAAAAGTGAAAAATTACTTGCTGCATCTTTAATTAAAAAATCTCCATGCGTCTCACCTGTTGGTGTGGCCACTCATATAATGGCCATTCACAGGAGTAAACAATACTTCTGCCTGTCTGGTTTAGAGCTTCTCGACATGTTCATATAACCTGAAAAACAACAAAATAGTGTAAAGCATTTCTTAGCAAAACTCTGAAATTCATCAGCATACTGCTCAGACTTGCATATCGACCTACCTTCTCCCAGCTGACGCCAGTCAGGCATGAAGCATCCGTCGAATTTTAACAGATCCACACCCCAGTCTGCAAAGGTTTTAGCATCAATGTCATAGTAGCCCAAAGTCCCAGGGTAACCTGCACATGTCCTTGTGCCAACATCTGCATATATTCCCAGCTTCAGACCTTTGGCATGGACCTTAAAACACAATAAAGCTTTAATATTCATTACAAGTTATATAACATTAGGTCAGAATGTCCTTTTATTGTGATATCAGTACGACAACAGTAGGGGGCGATATATAACTGACAAAAAGATTTGGAGCAGCCAAGCTATGGCAGATTGCAAAATGACAACAACATATAATTTCTCAGTATTGTTTTTGCGTAAAAAGTTAAGTGTGTGCTAATTCACCTTTGAAATGACATTTATGTGGACATGAAGACATTTTCATTAAAGGGATCAATTTCCATGTGCTGTACATACATTTTTTTTTCGGTATTGAACAGTGATTATATAAAATAGTATGCACTGATTATGATATAAAATGACTGCTTAATAATTAATTTAATGATTGTTTAAAATATTTATCAAATTATTAGCAGAATATCCAAGATAGCTTTGTGTGAGGAATACATTAAATATTTTATTTTCCGCTTAATATCATAAGGAGTTCACGTGAGATGAGGGCTAGTAGATAACAAAATTATTTGGGATAAGTATCCCTTCAATTCTAGGCAATGCCACATGTGAGCCAGATGCATGTGTCCTCTTCTAGACTTTCATGATGCCAAAAGATACTCACATAATCTGCCAGTTTTTTGATTCCACTGGGAAACCTCTTGGGGTCGGCTTGCAGACGCCCCTGGGCGTCCCTCTCATGCGAGGGCCAGCAATCATCAATGCACACAAACTCATATCCAGCATCCTTCCATCCTTCTTTCACCATCACATCTGCCATCTCCTTGAACAGCTCCTCTCTGCCAGAACACACAAGGGCATGAGGAACAGGGCATCATGGTTGAACATCTGCCCACTATACGGGGCAGATTCTCTGAGTTTGCAAGTGTGAAAAACAGCATCTGTTCTAAACAGTACTATATGAGACCTATAAACGCCCTTTGCACACAGGATGAGAAGACCTCTATGATGAGATCTTACATCACATGCTTTAGCAATCACTCATGTGACATAAGTATTCAGGTAGTTTTCTTCTTCCTCATTCTGTTTGTCACCATGTAATTTTATAATTGTACCATTTTTGCATGAAAATATCAGTTTTTGTAACTATAAATTGATTTTTTATTTTTATTTGGCTCCACTTTTTGAGTTTGGAGTGACCTGTCACAGGATTTTTTGCTTATACATTCTATTATTATTTTTTTTTTTAAATCAATGTACATTACTACCCATTTACCTACTAATTCTGATTTCTTTGCTCTTTTTTTAGTTTTTCCATACCGTATTAGTCTGACATGAATGATACTGAATGATTACCATTCATATATAGATCACACATTATAAAAAAACATTCTGTCAAAAATATGGTGTTACTTTGACACTTTTCAATGATAAGCATCCAAAACTGAACTAATATCTAATATCGCACATCTTCATTATGACTTGTTTAGTAAAACTTTGACAGTCGTCAGGTCACGCTCTCTCTCACCTAATGCAGTTCTGAGGATCCGCATCACAGTCGGTGTTGCACATGAATCTCTCCCAGTGCAACCAGCCCATGGTGGGAGTTAAAGCCAGCCCATTATCCAGCGCCGAAGCTGGGACTAATAAAGACATAATCCCGATAAAGACTACATTTGAGACACTCATGTTTGCGTAGATGAATGACTGAATCTAGGGCAACAAGTTGTTTCACTTCCGTGTTCACAGCGTATCAGTCAGGTGCATGCACGCTCCTCGTCAACGACGTCACACGCACGCTCCAGTCAAAACAAATCATAAGCGTATGTATGCTTTTGTTGGCTTTATTTCTTGGCGCTTTATTGGATGTTTAGTGTTTTTTCTAGTACATACAAGGAGAAACATAACATATGCGCGATTATTTGACTCGACCAAGGAGTTTAAAGCATTTTGTAAAGCATTTTATTGTGGAAGTCATATTTATTTGTTCTAAACAATAATAACCACCCCCAAATTATTCCATGTGAGTCCAGCAGAAGTACTTGGCTACAACCCTTCCCACCATTTCAGTAATCATATTTCACATTTTTAAAGTTGCAAATCAGTTTAAACAAGATTTGGTTGATGCTGGTTCTGCCATTTAACATGACAGATCCATGAACATGATCACAAAACAGATTATTAAACAGACATGACATGATACTGAGGGTGGCATTGTGTATGATTGTGGTGGTAGATTTTTTTTTTTTTTTGAGTTAGGCTATTGATTGCATTTCTTTTCAAACATGGGTGTTAGGTAGAAATATAGACTGGAATGCTATTCACTCTCAGATTCCTTCAGTCTTGTCATCGTTTTAGGCTGTACACTTCCTGGTATAACTCTTGTGTTTTTTGTTGAGAGCATTGAAAAGACCAAATTGACTGTTATCCTTATAACGGCAATAGCAGTAAGAGTGTTTGCTGAACACTATTCATCTTTCCTAGTTAATTTCCCAACTTGAATTGATTCACTGTAATCAGATCTACTTTTTTCCTTAGGTGTAGGAAAATAAAAATCTCTTGCAAAATGCACTTGGCTGAGCATCTATGCACATTTTTATCACATAATCTTATGTCCATAATCTGGAATTACTTTAATATGTCATTCTGCATTTCCTTGCTATCCTTGCCTAAAAAAATTTTGGGAAAATAAAATCTGACCTTTTTTCCCCCAAATGTCAAGAGTTTCGGTAACAGTAATATCAACCTAAATGTTGTACCAAGGAGGGCAAGCATGGTAGAACAATTTATCACTCACAGTAGTTTCTATCAAAGCCAAAGCAATGGTGCAAAGGCGTCCAAATGTCAGAGTTCAATTTTTCTTGGGCTTCTTGATGGATGGACCAGTCAGTGGGTCTGGTAACAAAACTGGTTTCAGTAGTGTGGCAGCATCCGGGTTTACAGCAGAGATAGATTCTCCAATTGTTTTATGTTTGTTTCATTGCATGGAAGGAACTGCCTGTCTCCTCCTCAGCTGTGTTTTCAAAGGATGGATTGTAGAGGTCCACAGCCCACTCATTTCTTCCATGGGCACAAATGCCTATCCATCACTTTCCATTTTGCCACTGTGCCATTTAATTGAACAGGTTGTCACCTCTGGCTTATGTATAGACATGTTATGAAATAACGGGTAAAAATGGGAAGGGGTCAGGGAGGCCAGGAGGGATTGGTGGGAGGCTCCCCATGCAGTTTTATTGTAGTTTGTAAGATCCGACTTATCAGGATCTTTTGATAAAACAGCCTGCCTTAGCTTTAGTGGATGAAATTGATTTGATTTATTGGTAACACTTTCCATGAAGTCCATATTTATAATACATTATAAAGGTATTCTTAAGGCATTATAATGAATGCATAATGCATTATAAATAACTTTATAATATGTTGTATAATCTCATTAATATTCATAATAACCATTTTAATGTCTTATAATAGTTACTTATTTTTGGTTATAGCTTTTAAGAGTATGATTATTTATAACACACAATGAGCACGATCCATCTGCTTAAGTTACAATGGATTATATTTCTCATAGTTATAATGTATTATAAGTCTCATATCTTGCCATGTTACTTATGTTACTTAAAGTAGACAAAGACCACTCATAAGTAATAATAATAATAATAACAATATTTTTTTTCTCAAACAGCCATAAGATCAGATATCAGATCAGATGAATATGTAATATGACACATTTGCTTTGAACATGTTTTTTTTATATATATAATATCAGTTTGATTATTTTGATGGCACCCTTTAGACAGCTGTTGATAAGTAACTCTGCAACTACATGTTGCAGAGTTGTATTAGTACATGTATTAGTAGTGTGTCTGCTGAATATACTGTATGCTAACACTTTATTTTGATGGTTCCTCAACAGACAAACTGAGTATAGGATACTTTGCAAGTATCTTATAGATCCACTGCAATTCGCATATCAGTCCTTCAGAGGGGTTGAGGATGCAATTTTAACTATACTGCACCTGCTGCATTCACATTTAGAGAAACCAAAAACTCATGCAAAAATTCTGTTTGTGGATTTCTCATCAGCTTTTAACTGTATTTCTCCCAGTATATTAGCTGCTACTTTGGCAAATTAATTTTTATTAGATAGTAGGACGCTTGCCTGGGTGACCAATTTTCTTAGTTTTAGAATTCAGCAGGTTAAAATGGAAGGATCTATTTCAGACAAAATGATTACTTCGGTCGGTGCTCCCCAGGGATGTGTTTTAACTCCATTATTATTTATTTTATATACAAATTATTGTGTGAGTTCTTTTAATAACAGACATATTGTAAAGTATGCAGATGACACTGCTTTAGTGAGCCTTTTACATGAGGGGGAGGAAGAACATGGGCCTGTTTTAGATTTCTTTTTAAATTGGTGCAAAAATTCAAATCTCCTCTTAAATTTCTCCAAAACTAAGGAGATGGTTATCGATTTTAGAGTGAAAGAACAAAGTGTAATCCATCCTACATTAATCAACGGGGAGCAAATTCAGATAGTAACAAATTATAAATACCTTGGTATAATGTTGGACAATAAACTTAGGTGGGATGCATGGACTGACCGTTTAAGCAAAAAGCTGTAACAGAGAATGTACTTTTTAAAGAAATGATTGTCTTTTAATGTTGATGGCAGAATGTTGTTGATGTTTTATGGGGCCTTTATTGAAAGTATTATGACATTTTGTGTGATCTGTTGGTGTGGTAATGCCTCTGAGGCCCAGAAGAGGTCACTGGGTAAGGTGGTAACAACAGCTAGTAAATTGTTAGGAACAAAATTATGGAGCATAGAGAGTATATATAAGGAAAGTGTGTTAAATAAGGCTAACATCATTTTGTATGATAAGAGGTATCCCTTATCGTATACCTTTGAATTGTTACCATCAGGTCGAAGATATTGTGGTCCTAGATGTTCAAAAAAAATGTTAAAATTATAATTTATTCCCCAAGAAATTAAGTTTTTAAATCTTTCTTCTTCTTCCTTCAGTGGTAGTTGAACGGTCAGTTGAACTGGATATTTTAATTAGATTCATCAGTAATTAAATTGTATACAAATATCTATTGCCTAACGTGAAATTGTCAAATGTCTGTGCGAGTGTATGCTTTCCCTACGGGGATAAATAAACACTGAACTGAACTGTATGCTAACACTTTATTTTGATGGTTCCTCAACAGACAAACTGAGTATAGGATACTTTGCAAGTATGTGAACATTCTGCCTACCCTACCTAAGTCTACTAATACAATTAGTTTTATATATACTGTATATATAAACATTGCAGATGTAGTAAGGTACTGTGCAGATCTTAAATAAACAATGTCAAGCTATGATACAGCCCATTATAAATGAAGTAGATTTAATATGGTGTTCATTGTGTGTTATAAATAATCATACTCTTAAAAGTTATAACCACAAATATGTAAGTATTATAATGTATTATAATTGTTGTTATGATTATTCATGATATTTTTATGAGACATTATAAGGTTTTTTATAATGCATTATGCATTCATTATAATGCCTTAAGAATACCCTTATAATGTATTATAAATACGGGCTTCATAGAAAGTGTTACCAATTTATTTTATTTAAGGGTTGAAAGCACTGGAAATTCCCTAATTACCTTTTCAGAGGCCAATGTGTAATATTTCACTGCCTGCTAAGCATTAGTCTGGATGGAGCTGGTTGTACCAAACTAAAATTGGAAGGTTGTTGCAACACCACCCCCTCCCAGTGCTTCTCTCCTTTATGAAGATGCCTGTCAAATGTGCAACTTGAGAAATTATGGTCTTAATTATAATCTTAGTGTTGGGTTGCTTTGAAAATGGTTTCCAATAATGGTTTGTTTTTTATTACTCTCCAACATTATTAACAATGATCTCATAGCAACTCCTTCACTGAGGAGTTACAAGGCTGAGGTGAGATAGCTTTAGTATAATATGAGAAAATCAATTTTAATATTGTGATCAATACATGATCCTGCTTGGAGTCCTCCAAAGCACCGTGGAGTGAGCAGTAATGACATTCTTGAACGGAATGATTACTGTACTATAATAGTGTGGCCTTTTACAATCTACTTTTTGTAAAGACTGAATGATCTTTTGCTCTTATAGTAATTAGATAGAACTGCTTATTACTGCGGTTTTGTTGGTAAATAGGACTCTGTGAAATCGATGACCTGCAAGCGTGGTGGTGGTGTAATCCTAAAAGAAATTTAGGAATCTACCTCCCTTCTCACTTCTCTTGCCAATCTCTTGCTCACTTTCTTGTCACTGGGTCAAAAAAGTGGAAACATTTTCAAAATATGTCAGAATTTAAATTTTTGGGTAAACTAATTAAATAATGTTTACTTACGAATAGTATTGTTTATCTTTCTTTTTTTAAATGAGGTGTTTTTACTATGTTTATGAAATGATGGGTATATTTTAGTATCTTTTAGGATACACCTCTTGAAAACTGAAATTAGATAAAATAGTCTATACTAAATTGCTACTAAATAATCCTTAAGTTTATTGATTTCTTAGACAATGGGCAATGCAAAATTCTTGAGAAAGTTTGAATTCATCTCGGCCCTGTCATATAAAGATTGGCATGGCACAGTTGACTCGTTGGATCAAATTGTCTAATCCAGGCTTCAGCATTCTGGTGTTTTTCTCCAGTGCACTCCATTGCAGATTGTCCATTACACTGACTAAATGAAGCCAACACAATCCATTTCCTTTTTGTTACACATGAGTAGCACACCTAGCAGCATGGGATCCACTTGCTGTGGGCTAAATTGGATCAAAATTAGTTTGCATCCTTTTTGAACAAATCAATTCAGGGCATGTGTATGAAATGGCTCCTGCAGGACTTTATGACGAAATTATTTGAAGTGCAAATTCATAAAACCTATAAGGCACTGCCTCTGAATGACGTTACTCTGGGACCAACTTCTAATTATTGTTTTATAGGAACCATGATAGTCGTATGCCTTGTAGGTTTGGCGGAGAACCGCAATGTGACCCTAAAGTGCTGACTGTGTGGGACCACCAAATTCTTGTTTTATGTCACTTCCGCCAATAATAATGAGCAGCAATATTGTGCAGTTGTCAGGGGAATTGCCTACTTCTGGAAGCAAATGTCAACACAACTTTCAGCTTAAGAGATTCGGCTTCATTATGTGTTATGCCTCGTACAGTTTTCCTCACCTCAGCCGTTTACTGTCAAGAGGCAGGAAACCACCTAATTGAGTTTCGCCCACAATTATGGGATTTGTTCTGGGTTGTTGTTGACCAAAACCTAGCTACACACTAGCAAAGTGGAAATGTAATACTGAGAGCTGGACCGAATGCTTGACAGATAACTGCCATATTGTGTATTTATTTATTTACATTACAGAGCTGTGTCTGGAAAGACAAATGTGAGCTCTTCCGGCGTTTTATTTTTATTTTTTTTCACGCAAGGCAGTTTAAATGAAACATTGCAGAGAGTTGTCGGGAATGCCTGTTTGGACAGGGCACAGTTCTGTGGGTGGCGAGCAGTAAATAATGGGGTGTAGGAACTCCTTCATCTCGATCCTTCCCTCTGGATACGGCACGTCGCTGGCCCCTGGACTGAAACGCCATCCTCCATGGGTAATGAGGCAAGCCTGAGCTGCTCTACCACAGTTGTAATAAAGAGAGATGATGTGATTTTTAAGATGGAGGCCCCAGCAGAGACAAATGTTGTTGATAGTGATAATGACGGCACTGGGAGTTGAGGGTGGAGGTGGAGAAATGGTGCGTGAGCTCAATTCACTCGAGCCCCAGTTACATCTTTTTCCTCTCCTCCTTTCCGTTTCTTTCCCCTCTCTGCACCACATTCCCCCTCTCATCTATTCGCCTCCCTTTGGGTTTGGTAACACCCTCCCCCACCCCCTGCCACTCCCATAGACTTATTACTTCCCTGTCCTTGGTAGGCGATGGTTACCGTGGCAACAAGGGCTGTTCCATACCACTTGTTTCCCCCTATTAGACTATCAACATTTTTTGTTAAATAAAGTGACAAATGCAAATGTTGGTATGCTGATTGTATAGATCCTCAAAGCTGACTCTAGTTTATGAAATACAGACATATGTACCATATCGTCTCCCTGCTTAGTACTAATCGTTATGTTTCGGTAATTTATGAGATGCAGCTACATTGTTAATATTTTTTATTTTATTTTTTTATTATGAAAAGTTTAACAAATACTAGGGAAGCGCAGTAAATGGCATTGTACTATATCAGTTATTGTTTCAGTACAATTTTATTTGTATCAGTCAATGTTGAATTTTTTATTTTAAATGCATATTTCTCCTATTTTTACATTTTAGATTACCTTTGACATCATCTATGCTTAACTAAAGTTAATCTTTAAAAACATTAATAATTTATAACCTTAATAATAATTTAATAACCCTGTTAAATATAATCTTTAGCAAAGCTGAAAGAAATGAATATGCATTTGTCATACACATTATTATGTTTTAATGCCTAAATTATCTTGTAGCATGTTAACACAATTGATTGTAGTTTTTAATGTTTTGTTTTTTTATTAATTTAGACAACATATTATCGAATTATAATATGAAAATAGCTATTTTATTGCAGCAGGGACCAGCAGAATTTTAACATCAGTGCATGCGTAATAAATCCATATTTTCAAAACGTTGCAGAAATCTTGTTATGGTTCCCCTTATTTTTGGACCCTGATCACACCCACCCATGTAAATCTGAATATATTTCCAGTGCTCTTTTATTAAAGTTATTTCATAGAATTGTCCAGTGAGAAACTGTTTTCTATTCACATTCAGGTATAAATAATACATAATATGTATTATGTGAAATGTTTTGCAGTTGTGGTAAATTACCCCTGACTGCATAGATTTGCACAGCATTTCAGTAAGAAAGTAGACAAATAATGTTCCACAATCACTGTAATGCGGCCTGGTGTTTTCATTATGTGTCTGAGATGCCTTATTAAATGGATAAAGTACATTATTTTAAAACCCATATAAAGCTTTCTATAAATGTTGGTCTTGTTTTGTTTTTATTGTAAAAATGATATATTGACAATTGGAGGCTACTTAAGACACTTTATTTGGCTTCTAGAACATTTTTAAGCATCATATTTCGACGTTATCTACCTGCAACCGAAATGCAATGTTGTGAAATGTAGTAAAAACATTTTATGATTGCTGGGCACTTCCAGTCACAATAGGATTCTGAAATGTATTTCTGTTGAGGTGATAAAAACAGTATATCACAAACCGTGGTTTAAATCTCTGAACTGTCTCTGTTGTTGGTTTCTGCTTATTACCTAGAGCTTGTGTATTGATTATGTGCTGAAAAGCGAGGAAATTGTTCTGTAAGATTCCCTCAACAATCTGAGTAAACAGTGCAGTGTCTGTCTGTTACTGAAGCAACAAGCAAAGACAAAGTAACAAACCAGTCTAACCTTAAGAAACATCACAAATGGTCATTGATATGCTGCAGGTGACGTTCGGAGAAATCCAATGTGATATTTAGCAGAAGGACTTACCCTGTTTTAATTGCTATGGAGAAAGTGACCTTTTTATTTATCACTAGCCTGTTCTCTGTGGAGCCAATGGGGCAGCGCAGAGGTTATTCCTCCTAGACGTGTCTCTTCATTTTTAGCTTTCTAGTAGACAGTGAAGACAAATTCACACTTTGAACATGCAACATTACTTCAGACCCTGCAACAGGATATGATGTGACCCTGTAGGACTTTTGGTTTTCTTATAGAGAGCTCACAAGCATAAAACATTTAAATAAAGGTTTCAACAGGAAAACATTTACAGTTGTTGTTTTTTTATCGCAAGTGCTCCTAAATTTTTTTATATTTCCATCTTTTCCTCTTTCTCATTTTCCTTCACTATGTCAAAAAAATCTGTGCGTCCTTTTTAATATTCAAATATTTTTTTTTAATATTCAACTTTTTTCAACTGATTTGACCTTGTTCTTGCAATGAAAATGGCATGAGATGCTGACATGTCATAAAACAACAAAATAAATCATATACTTTACCACAGCACAGCAAACCATGCAGCTTTAAAGTTTTATAGAGCTACAAGGTCAATCTGTGACATTCAGATCCTCCATTGGTCAAAATTCTTTTCGCTCTACAAATTTGGGGGTCAGACATCTTTGATCCATAGCATGTGCATACATTCATATGCATGAGAACGAAAGTGAATAGTTTAGTGTGAATGGCTGATTCACCAATTACCCATCAATGGCTCATCAATTGCCTTTTGGTTTAAACTATGTATACACATGCATACATACATACATACGAGTGTTTTAAACCTGTAGTACATAGATCTAAGAAATGTTAGTCCTTTAAGGTATAAAGTGAGATTTGCTGTATGTGTGTGAGTGCCAGTTGTCATGGTGACAGACAGCTAGTGATGCCTGTGTGTGTGTTACAGGTAGGTCCTGGCTTCACTTTGCCAATGGTAAAAACTGTAAAGCTATTGCACTTAAACCTGACCGCCTGTGAATCAGGAACACCCACATCCCTCTCTCCACAGAAAGTCATTATTTCTCATCTCATACTGCTGGCACTGATTCAGTGTCAACATGGCGAAGGAATAGCACACAGGTTGTCCTTTTCCAGCTGTCTCCAAGGTATTAACGTGTGAAGGACGTCTAACGGGTGAGGAGAAAGAGCAAGGAGAAGAAATCCTCTGTTTACCCTGAATGCATATGAAGAGAGGTTTTCTAAGGAGGAGTGGAGGAAAGGAAGAATTAAAGGAAATTTTCACCTCAAAATAAAACAAACAATATCACAGATGTTTTTATTTATTTGTCCATAAAACAGCAGCTCATAGAGTGACTAAAATCTGTAAATATCCTAAAAAGGACAAATACAAAAGCACTATACAAGTAGTCCATCTGGTACATTTTCTGAAGCTTTGTGATAGGTTTGTGTGAGAAACAGCATGTGGTTTAAGTGATTATTCACTGATAATATTCAAGCTTTCAAATCAAATACGACAGTATGGCGTCAATAACTTGTTGTATGTCAATAACTTCATACGTCATTGGTCACATATCAAATGTTGCTGTTGTTGTTTTTTGCTCTTTTTGGAGCTTGACAGCCTGTGGTCACATTGAATTGTTTTGCTTTTTCTAAAAATCTATGTGAGGATTCTTTAAAACTTTTTTGTTTGTGTTCTGTGGAAATGACATGACAGTGAGTAAATAATAACAGATTTTTCATGTTTGGCTGAAGATTTTGCCTCTCCTCTCTTCTCTACTTTTTTTGAGAAGAGCTTTGCTGTTCCTTCAGCTAAACGAACCAAACAGATAAAGAAAAAAGGGGTTTGCAAAAGGATCAATGGTCAGAGACAGTACTGCAAATGTTGTCAGCTAACGCAAACCTGAAGTGGAGTAAAACGCCTGACCGGCAGAAGATGCATGCTTTCTTACTGGATATAGAAAGGAGTTCAATGCACAAGGCAAAGCAATTAAAGAAATTGCCAGAGCCTCTTTCTGCACTAACCGGTATATGATTTACTATCATTTTGTGAGTTATCTCACCTCAGGCAGCCCTGCTTGAAACCATTAACACAGGCGAAGAGAAAAGTTAGAGTGAAGTTAGAGAGAAAAGCAGGAATGGCATTAAGAAAAGGAAATGGTGAAGGGGCGGAGAAAAGCAAAGAGTTGTTCACTTCTTCTGATCATTTCTTTCTGGCTCAGATCACTTAGAGCCACACTACTTAAAGGGTTACTTCACCCCAAAATGAAAATGTTGTCATTAATCACTTAATTAATCACCCCCATGTCGTTCCAAACCCGTAAAAGCTTCATTCGTCTTAGCTACGAGAATACTTTTTGTATGCAAAGAAAACAAAAATAACAACTTTATTCAACAATTTGTCTCCTCTGCATCACCCTAGCGCCATTTTGGAGAGTATCCACTGAACGCAAACAGCGTATGCTGTTCTGTGTCAGCTGCGCCATGCGGATACGCTGTTTATGTCGTTTACACTTTGATTTGAATGAAAACAACGTTTACATTGACTTCTTGACTCTATCTGTAGTTTACATTGTTATGCCAGTTGGTTGCCACAAGTGACTGTTTTGTGAATGAGTGGGCAAATCATTCAATCAAACGATTCGTTTAAAAAAGCTAATTTATTCAGAAGCAAAACAAATGACCAATGAAATAAAAAACTTCTTAATGATTAATTTGTGTCTTACAAACATGCAGACATTAAATTATGTACTTTGGTTTATTGTGGATTTTGTGATGTTTTTATCAGCTGTTTGGACTCTGACGGCACCCATTCACTGCACAAGATCCATTGGTGAGCAAGTCATAATGCTACATTTCTCAGACTCTCTTCTGATGAAGAACTCATCTTTGATGGCCTGAGGGTGAGTACATTTTTGGCAAAATTTCATTTTTGGGTGAACTATTTCTTTAATTTCATGTTTATTGAACTGTCTCACTCATAATCATGCTGTTTTTAGAATATCATCACCACTTGCTGTGTGATTGTATATTTGTGAACAACAGCACTTGTGTGATATTGCTTAATCATAGCTGTTTTTGCAAATTTTCTGGACGGGCATCAGTCTTTTTCCAATTCTCGTCTTATCTGTTGCCCTCTAATTCTGACTGAGCCTGAAAGAAACTCAGTGAAAGTAATGTAAAGCAAAACCTCAATCATGTGAGTAATTCTAGCTGAATGATTGAAAGGGTTGCTGTAGCAAAGAGCTTTGATGGTGGTGCGATTGCGTAAGGCTGTCTGTTCCCCCATCCCTCCTCCTTTTCACCCTCCTCCTTTCATTTTTAACAGGGCCTAGTGTGTTTTAAAAAAATCTATATTCGATATCAAATATTGTCTCATCGTGACCTCCGGGCTCCATCAATTACAGGGGCTTTTAAGGCACCCACCCTAGGGTTGGCTCTGACAGATGGGCAGCTGGGCAGGAGAAAAATACTTTCCTCTTTGTGTACTTGATCTTGGAGAACACCTGAAGCATACCTAGCTAGCCTCCAAAATTAGTTTTCATCTCTGTAATGGGTACGTTTCTTTCCCTGCAGACATGACTTGGCTCAAATAGTAAATGTGAGAGGAGGAAAGAAACGGGAGACATGAATCAACCCACTAAAATTCCTCATTTACAGAATATCACGACTATGATTGCTTTTATATGTTTGTTTAATATAAGTGATAATATGCACGGTTAAACTTTGTGTATGTTGTAAAGCCTGCTGCTTTAATGTAGATGTGGCAATCACAGAGAAACAGACCTTGACAGGAGCCTTTATAAGCCTGTCAGGGGACATCTTAAGACAGAGCATCAGAGAAATAGGATCACTACACACTACACTCAAAAGCAAAGAAACCAGCGACATGACCACATATGAAAGGTACATTTCAATCCATTTTGACAAGCCTGCTCATATAGAACAATTCACTTCTTACACATACAAAAACTATTCATACAGTGCCTTGCAAAAGCATTCAGATACTTAAACAAATCTTTACAAATAATACAATTTATATTAAATGCAAATGCTACATTGTTTTATATTTTAAAATAAATGTGTTGTTTCTAAAAATGCAGTTTGAATAACTGTAACAATTTTGATATTTTTTACATTTAGAGTTAGTATCTAAGTGTGCTTTATCTTGACACACTGCTTTGTTCAAGGTGATTAAGGTTTGACTGATGCTTGTGTATCACACAATTTCCAAATAGTGCCACAGTTTCTTACTTGCAGTGGTGAATGTTTATACTCAGTCATTATATTGATCTGCCACTCAAGTATTTATGCTGAAAGTGTTTGAGATCATTGTTCATTGTTGAACATTATCTCAGTATATTTATACATATTCTTTAAACTGCAGCATTTCTTTATTCTAAATTTTATGTAGGCCTATTGTTCCTTTTAAAACTTTTCTGTTACTGAACTCTGTAGCTCTTTCAAAGTAGTCTCTCTGAGGCATCTCTCTCTTAAGATTTTGGTTTGAAAACGCTTTATAAAAGTGGTTTGATATAGTCTTCACTTGCTGATAATTGGACAGAGACTGGGACATCTCAACGCTTGAATGTTCTTTTTTGTTACACTTTTTCTAATTTATGAATCTATACGTTTCAAAGTTGTCTATCGCGTTCTGTAATAGGTGTTTTGAGGCAACTGCTTTTTGTCTGTTCAAATTTTTCTTATTCTTATCCTTATCTTAACATCTAATTCTTATATTAACATCAGAGAATTTCAGAATGCCTTTGTATTTGGTTTGGCTTTGTATCCAGCTGATTTGAGAAAGATCCAAATCTTGTGCTTCAACGAAAGCAAGAACAACTGACCATCTGTTTAAAGGTTCACAAGCTCAGTGCTCACATTTGCTTATTTGATTAGTGGCTGTTTAAATTCAATAACTTCTTGAACAAACACACAGTTGAACCACATAATATCTGATCTAGCTGAAAATGTGAATGAGAGAGTGCTTCCAACAATATTTCTTTCCCCAAGGCTCTATTAACATTCTACTCAGACGTTGATTATTCCCATGGGTTGATGCAAGGACAGACTCAGGATAAGATCTGGACCTCCCATTCATCACACCAACAGCCCTGCCCACTTCCCATGTTATTGACTGCTTACATGAAGATGAACAATAAATGCAAAGACCTCAGTTGCTCTCCTGAGAATATGACTAATGCGTTTGGCTTGTGCTTTGTAGCGATTTGAACCGAATTCTTCAGGGAGAGAGTGAGATAAACAGAATAGCAAATCATTCATTTGTGGCCACACTTCATTCACAACAGCATATTTCGAATCAATAAATGTAGAGGAATATTGCTTCATTGATTTCTCTCCGGGATGTCCTTGAATGCATATCTCTCTGTTTTTCTATCTCTCTTTCTCTTTTATCTATCTCTCATTTCCTCTCTTGCACACACATATTCCGAGGTCTCATTATCCGAAGTCTCAGGACACCCGCACAGATCAGATACGCACATTTGTAGAAGTAAATGTTGTGGGGATGTATAGCGTAATGATGTTAGCTTATGAATCCTTGGTGCTTATTGAGGGGAAGAGCCACGGAACAATCTCACAGGAGGTGTCTGTGTGATCTCCTCTGTGATTGAAATCCATTAGAGTTTCTGTATTTGTGATACAGGCAGCACTGGGGGGAGATACACTGATCGAGGGGAGGGCAGGAGGAGTGTCGTTGTATGCTATAAATCACAGTCCTATTTTGTGTTTGTCAGTCATGGGCTGCAGATTTAGAAAATCTTCTTAAATCCTACAAAGGCACAGTTTGCCCCCTAAAAACCAAACCAAAGAACTCCATGTAACAAAAGGGTTACGACTGGAGGAAATGAAGAAAACCGAAGGTTTGCTGCATGTGAAAAATATCATTGCTCCTTTCTTTCTCTTTCTTTCTTTCTTTCTTTCTCAGTCGTTCTATCCTTCATAGTCTGTGTGGACCTTCTCAGAGGCAGTAAATGCAGTATCCCACTGTGTTAACTCAAAAAGCCTCTCATGGAAAATGCACATCGTGAGATACAATAGCCAATCTTTCTGACATTTGCCAATTGCCCCCAGATTTCCTCTTGGAAAAAAAATCTACTTAAACTGTCAGCATGTGTGCAGGGCTTAAGCGAATATGTCAAGCCACCACATTCGCTCAAATTGAGAAACCTTAAACTATCCAAGGCTAGCTGCCGTTTGAGTGGGGTGTTGGTTTGTATTTGAATAAAAAAAAAAACATTCTCATCATGAGACTCACTTATTTGAAATGAGCGGAGGTTGAAATCTTGACAGCAGCTCATTGTAGCTTGATAGGACTCCTACATCT
Source organism: Schizothorax lantsangensis (assembly GCA_027422415.1). Lineage (NCBI taxonomy): Eukaryota > Metazoa > Chordata > Actinopteri > Cypriniformes > Cyprinidae > Schizothorax > Schizothorax lantsangensis. The sequence continues at coordinate 10,434,743 of CM049861.1, forward strand.
TTGCAGTTAGTGCTGGATGGACTAGTTAGGAGGATTGAATTTCTGCACATTTTTAAACTAAAGTCTAGTAGAATTCCACAATATGCATGATCTCACTGGCTATGCTTACATTCAACTGTATTTACTGGCAGGCAAGACTCTTGAATTATCCTGTTCATACAAAATTATCCTGTTCATACAACATTTATCCATAAAATCTGGAAACAGTTCCAAAAATGTAAATTAGAATTTTGTCATTTTAAATGCTAGATATCTAACATTTGAGAAGTTTTTGTGTTGTATTTTATTCTTGCACATTTCAGTTCGAACTGTTTTTTTTTTTTCTATTTTTTTTTTATGTATTTACTTAATGTTTTTGGATTGGACTAAGGGATTGGAAAGGACCATGAGGCAGGATTTGGGTTGTATTTTGCTGCTATCTGAATAACCTTTAAGTTGCTATGAAAAAGAAGTAGCGACAGATCTTTGCTCCCATATTGTGATGTACAGATTGAACGAAAGTGAGAGTGAATGAAAGAGAAAACTATGTAGGACGAGAACTTTGTTCTGGTTATTGATTGGATGGAGGTAGATCTGATTGTTAGGGTTTATGTAGACAAAGTGACTAGATAATCTGACATTCGTCACAAAAGAGAAGTCTGTCATTTAAACAGAAGATTGAGTTTTGGCATTTTGTTTAAGATTAGCAAGTCAAAAAAGTTAATAAAAATTAAACGTGCATGAATGAATCGTTCATAATAAGTCCAATAAGGTGCATTTAGAAAATAGATCAATAAGATGAATGAAATAGGGTTGGATTTCCATTCGATGTTGACTTTAATGTGCATAGTAATTATCATTCTGTTGGTTAGGCGTTTAGAAAGCAGGGTAATCTGTTTACAAATGAGGCGGCATTAATCTGCATTTATCATTTCCTGCACAAAGCATTTTGTTTCCTTTTCCACTTGCTCATCTGTACATACGCTCACTCACCCATGGGACACTAGCATACAGAAGACTAGATTAGTTACTCCTCAGACAAAGGGCTGTGTGCAGAGGTTGACGGCCTTAATTCATTGTCATTAGCAAAGAACACAGAGTCCTTTTCAAACTCATTAGCTGATAAAAAACACCTTGTGATTCCCATTAAAATCCTCATCCGTCCTTCTTCAGCACGAAGGCTTTTCTCCTTCACCCTGCGTCCCTGCACATCCTCCAACGTCTCTCCGGACAGGAAAATAAACGACGGCTTTTATGTTTGACTAAGGGACACATTTGGGGCTAGCAATAATAAAGAATGGCTGTGATGCATGATACATGTCTCTGTTTGTTGACAATTAAAGCCTAGTGCTGCCACAGTGACAGAGCGTCACAAATCATTTGTTTCTTTCGGGCATTAGTTTAAGCCATTTAACACTTGATGGAATGATTAGGATTTTTGCATTTTCCGAAAGGAAATGATTCATGTTAATGCAAAACAACAAAAAGATCACTCTGAATAGAGTTCATAATAAGTTAATCCTGAAATAAATCCAGATTTAATACTTTTTTGTGCTTTTGTGTAACATTTTGCACCACAGTACAAAACAACTCAGACATCCTGGTAGAATATCCATTTATTCAAATTCAAAAGACAAAAAGAAATACACATTTGTGCTGTCTGCAGTCTGTGAACAACTCTGCATATATACACTTTATACAGTCATATATATTTATAATCTCATTATTTAGTAAAACAGTACACCGTTGCCCTGTAACTGTTCCCATGAATAATAAATCCCAATCCTCCCCTTCACAGCCCATTAGTTTGGCATTTTAGGATGTAAAAAACACATTTGTTTTGAGGTTTTCAAAAACATTCATTCAAGGATGCGCCTTGTGGTAAAATTCAAGTCAATATTTTCTATCCAACCGAGAATCTTCAAGCCAATAACTCAAATGGAGCCTACAAAGTGGACAATAGCACTAGCTATTAGTGCAATCCACTCGAATGAAGATGTGAAAGAGAGGAGAGCCATGTCCCCAACAGCAGCATTTGCATCTACGAGCCCCCTTCGCTCTGAGTGGGCACTTTAAAATCTTTTTGAAATCCAGAAGTCACACCTGAGCACATGGTTTTAGCACTAACGCCATTTCTGGGGTGAATATGCCTTTGAAATACACTTCTAGTGTGAGTATGACAGGCGAGTTTGGTTCAAATTAAGAGATATAAGAAAAGAAAAGACGCAGTAAGATGAACAAGTGGTGTAACCAGGAGCGATTACAGGTTGGCGTGGATGTCCTCGTGTCGCAGCACTTTGTAGGTGATCCAGTAGAAGATGTTGAATACGAGGAAGCTGAGAGGAAACACGGCTCTGGATATGGTGTCGATTCGCTTGGCTCGGTCCACAAAACGCTTCCTGACGGCCTCTCCGTCGTACAGCACTTGCACTGGGGGTGGTGGGGCGAATACGTTGGACCCCTCTACAGTTGTCCCGTCTTTTGTTTGTAAGTAATGGCCTAGTCCGTACCCACGAAAGTAAAAGCCACGGCTCCCCCGAACAAACTCCTCCTCCTTTAACAGAAGAAAGGCATTTTTAGAAGCAGGCAACAACGAAAATTTGATAAATACTCCTCTCGCCGCACAATAAAAATGCCAGTCCATCACAGAAACTGCAGGGCACTTTCAAATAAAAGCACTAAAAATTGCAATTGTTGATGGGCTATACTTTACTTGTTTTAGAAAGCACATACTGGTTTAGTTGTTAGGGAGCAATATATTCTTAAATGCAGAAACTGTATGTAAAAAGTGAAATGTCAAGTGAATATGCTTTAATGAAATCTAACAGCACAGCTTCATTTAGACACTTTTTATGCAATATTTTAGAGGTTAATACTGGAAAAAGTAATTTTCTTACTCTTTATTTAGTATTTTTTTCTGTGTAAACTTTATTAAATCAAGATACATTTACTTACAAAGCAAAATTACATTAAGTTTTGTTTTTCTGAAAAAAAAATTCTGAAAAGTTTTTAAAGAAAATATTTTTTTTTGATTCCTTTTTTAATATCTTGCTTTTTTTAAGTAAATGTATTTTAATTGAAGAATATTTAGATGTTTGTACAAGGAAAAAAGTACAGATAATAATTTAATTCATGTAAAGTTGTTTTTTCTTTTTAATCTTTATTTAGTTATTCTACAATTTTCCACCATGACTCTGATCCTTAGAATTAAATGGTCTGTTTTTACAATTACTTGTGTTGTGAGGAAGAGTCATTAAAGTGAAAGGATTCTGCCTTTTTCTCTTTTTCTCTCTTGCCTCAACATATTATTATTATTTATTATTTTTTTTTTACAGTTGAACTCTTTTTAATTTGACAGCCTCCCAAAGATCATAATTTTCATCTTGCATGTTGTTAAATAAAAAAAAAACTATACAAACAATTGGTGAAGATGGACACAAGAATGTTTGCATGGTTTCCTTACAAAAAAACCCTGAAGGATTTACTTTGTAAGTATTCCCCTTACTTTTCCACATGAAACACTTTGGCCTAGTTCTTTGCCTCTAATGCCATATAAATTAGTCATTTGGATCAGTTTATCTGTCAATCTATGACAAATTACCCCTTTCCTCGAGAGGATAAAAAGATTAAGTTCTCGTTTAGTTCTTCATTAAATCCTCTGCTTGCACCTAAAAACAATCCAGTCAATCACATGCCTAGGAATAATGATGTGTTTGGTTTAAGATAAAGACACCTTTGAACTGAGTGAATGTCACCTGTGAACACAGTTTAGGTCAATGCTTACCTTATTAATCATGACCAGGCCGTATCCAGACTCAGAGTCTGAGTCTAGCATGTAAAAAGAACTCTGCTGCAAAAACGATTAAGTATAAAACAAGTCAGTTCCATTTGTATGAGGACTAAGGGCTACTTCACTCTGGGGTCACTCAACAAAATCTAAAGTCTAAAGGAAAGAAACATTCTGGGTGGAGGTATGAATACTTTACTATAAGCACATACTCGAGGAATACTCATTGGTGCATTTGCTAAGTATACACTGAGAAAATGATCGTAATTTTAATGGTAAAAGTCTGTAAAATGCTACAGTAAAAGTGCATAATTGATTAACAGTACATTCCCTCACTATACAGTGAAAACCCCCCGAATAAATCTAAGTAATAATATCAAGTGAAATACTGTTAAATTTACAATTTCTGAAAAAGAACAAGTCATCGCAGAATGTACAGTGAAATCTGTAAATTGACAATTTGAGAATTCTTTGTGTAACACTTTACATTTGACAGTTTACCTTTGATTTTTTTTTGTATCAGTTATGCACATTACGGTGTTAGGTTATATCTTAGTATCATATATATTATCATAGTTTATATCATAGTATATTAATATAGGCTACAGTCTATAAATTTAAGTTAAATCCATAAAACCTACAATGTTTCTACTGTATTTTTTACTATATATTTCTGGCAACCGCAGCTGCAAGTTTTTTTTTTAACCATAAAGTTTACACATTTGTTTACAATGTTTTTATTTGCTTCAGTATGGCCATATTTGCTCAGGAGTATGGGACAAGCATTTGTAATTCATATGTGCTTAAAGTAAATGTGCTTAAATACCTATATAATCCAAGCTGATTTTGTGTTAACACTGTATGCATTTAATGGGTATAAAGGAAGTGTGTGGACAATAATGCCCCATTTTACACCTGGCATTAACATTCATTTCTATATCCAATCACAAGTGATCACAGGAGACGCATTACTTTCAGGAATAAACGACAATTGTAAGCGATCACTTGAGAAGTATGTTTATACCAGCTGTGAACTGGGCCAGTAGGACGGAGGGGGTTCTGGGTTTATGGGACTCAGTGTTTGCCCGAGGGCAAATAAGATGGGGACACAGATGGTAATTTTACCCTGGCGCAGGTGTTGCAGTGCTGGTTGAATTTGCTGGCGCTGTTGCCAGGGAGCTTGTTCACTCTCCGTAGTGAGTCGAAGCTTCCTGGCTGCATTGCTCGATCCTTCATGAGGAATAATGGCAGTGAGCATGGTGCATTGTGAAATGTTCCTGTTATATAACAGTTTGGAACATCTGTCTCGTTCTTTCTCTAAATTAACTTCTGGGGATCAATAGAGCCCATCCATCCATCCATCCATCCATCAAGCTGTCATTCTTATGTATCTTGCACAGTTCAGTGCATTTTCAAGCATCAAATAGTGCATAACATTTCTAGGCAGGTTGAGCAGACTTATTTTCATTAATATTGGCAACTGTGTAAATACTTCAACAAGAATTTAAGAGACAACAGCTATCAAGCCGCTGCTCTCCAGCACCATCCAAGTTGCTAGGCAACACTACTTGTGAGTGCACACTTCTTTGCAGGTTTCTGAGGGACACTCCAATAAAGTGCACACTCAAGCTAAATCCGACCATTATCTTCCAGACTCCTCAGCAAAACTTGATAAAGTTTTTAGACAAGTGGATAATGGTCATGCTGATGTTTAAAACACATATACTAATCAGCGGATAATTGAGATCAATTTTATTTAGATTTCTTATTTGGTAGATTATGTAATTTAAATTTGTTTATCTTTTATACAGTTTGCAGGTTAAAATGTGCATCTTTGCATTCCCTTTAAAGTGCACAGGTTTAGACAGCAGGGTGGATGTCTTTTGCCATTGCACCACATTTTGTTCTTTTTTTTTGTGATGTTTTAGGATGTGTCGAGATAAAAGTAGCTTTAACATCTTAAAAACAAATCTTGAGACCCCTGCAATCTTTTCCATTCCATTGTGCTCTGACTAGATGCTTTCGAATGCAATCAGCAGAATATTGTGTTCACAGACAGTGTTATTATTATTAACTAAAACTATTAAAATGGTCTTGATAATTGAAATAAAGATTAAATAAAATATAAATATTAAATGGTATTTAAGCTATATATACAGTATATATATATATATATATATGAGTGTGTGTGTATAAATAACTAAAACTAATATAACTGCAATGTTTTTTATAGTAGCACCCCCTAAAAAAGGCACCGCATGAATCTGAAACAGTCTAATTATCCATCCGATAAGTCGACTAGTCTTTCAGGCAGCCCACAACTGGTTAATTCCAAAATATGTGGTTTTGTGCATCCCTAAACCGGGCACGATCCTCTCAGCACCCATCTGTTTGTGTTTTCTTGAGCAGGAACATGTGGCCTAATTTGTCTATAGTGTTATTAAGGCAGGATAAAGCCAAGGATTTGTTGTATTGATTAATTCTGGCCAGTAGTTGGTCCATCAGCCTAACAGCTCTCTCAGCCAGTGACCCGTGCATCGATACCACCCAGATTGATCATTCAGACCAGAGACTTTCTTGGCGGGAGAGAATAGGACGAAGAGTAATGGCCATCTAGATCTCCAATGCAGGAGGAGGAGGAGAACTCGCTCATTCTTAAAGGGAGTTATTCTCATTTTTCTCTCATTATTGATTCAGATCCAACGAACACACTCGTAAATCTCCAGCACTGTGAGCTTGGACGGCGAACACTGTCGTACAAGCCCAGAAAGTGCCTTAGCTGTTTTAGCCAGTATAGTTTTAAATGTGATTGTGGGGCTTTGATCTTTATTATAGTCCAACATTTCAGGATTTATAGAAATTACATTTAAAATCTGTTAACATTTAATGTGTTCAGAGTGATTTTACTCTCCAAAGCCCTGAGGGTATTTTCGAAGCTTTTCGTTTAGAAGCCTCTTTAGAATTTCAGTCAGTGTCTGTGATCTCGGATCAGGAAGCAAGTTGTTGGCCTTTGGAAATTGGCTGTGGCAAGGCTTTACAAGGTGGCACAAACAGTGGGCTCAGCACAGGGGACTGTTCACTATGGAAACAGGCTGATCTGAATTCCCCCACACGAGATGTGACAGCCAGCTGTAGCCTAGTGTGGCCGTTGCCAGTGTTTGGATATGTGGCTGAGCACAATGAGAAGAAATGCGAGTCAAAGTGTAATCCAGGGTGACAGGACAGCCTGTATTTGTTTGCGTGTATGTGTGTGTGCTTTTGTCGCACTTACTATTCTCTGCCTTCGATGCTTCTTGCGCAGCCTCATGAACTCCTTGTGTTGCCTTGAGACGAAGTTGACTGCTGCGTACTCCAGCAATGCAGCAAACACAAACAACAGACAAACGGCCATCCAGATGTCAATGGCCTTCACGTAGGACACCTGGGAATCACAAGGTCAAACCAATATATATAGCTAATCAATAAAGGCATTGCTAGGAATAATGAGACAGTGTTGACTCTGGATTTTGATTTTATATCAATTGATACCTTTTTCACAGAAAACAGCACATTTTAGAAAGTTTATTGCTAAACATCTGAAGCAGGCATTATTTTAATTGTGAATTAATATTTCAAATTACATACTTTTATAAGCAAGCATATGACAGGCAAAAAACTAAACAAAACAAAAAAAACACATCTGAAAACAGTTTAAAATGGGGTGTGTCCAATTTTACAATTATTAATTTATGTTTATGTTAAATTTAATTTACGTTAAATTATGCTTAATTTCTTGTTGTTTTTTCACCCAATGAGTGATCCACGCTAAGACATGCAAATAAGTTTATGTCTGTCGTCGATCACCGAGCTCTGCGTGTAATTTGATGCGAACGCGTGCACGTTGACTGCGTCTGACAAGAGTGGTTTAGGTTTTTCTGAGGTGAACAAGTGCTTCACACCACAAGGGACCGTTCATATAGAACGTGTTCAAAAACGCGAGACTCAGTGCCGCGAAATGTAAAAGAACACAGAATGCTGAACGCGCGCAAGTTTTTAACTTCCAGTCCAGGCACGGGATTGTGAAAAGCACAGACGCGGCGCAGCGGTAAATGCATGTTTACATGTGTTAATCAGCCCCAAGAGTCATAATATAGATTTTAGAATATAGATTAGATTCATGTAAGTGACAGTTTGGATTCAGAAAAGAGAATGGTCTATTAATTAAGGAGTAATGCATTATAGCCTACATTTAGCTTGATCCCTCTCAGCATAAGGTTTGATTAAGCTACTTTGTATTGAAAACACCCCCCCCCCAAAAAAAATAAATATTGTAATCCGTCAAGTTTCTAGGATCTACACTGCCCTCCAAAAATTTGGAAACGCCCTAGATAAGTGGGGTTTTGGACAATATTGGCATTGATACTTTTTAATTTGTGATAATTTTGCACTGATAAGGGACAACAAACTACGAAAACATATTTTATTACATAAACAGGTTATACATAGAAAAAACGTAATATTTAATTTAATATTTGTAAACTATCTGACCTAAATTGTGTTCTAATTGGTTCATTGTATTCTAAACTTAATTGGCAATCAATTGTTGAAGCTATTAAGGTGTGCTGACCCAAAAATCTTTTAAAAACCTGGGCCAAGTTTAAACCAGTAACCAGGCGTCACAGCTGGCATAGGGGCATGTCTGACTTTGACATGTATATATTGCCATTATTATGTAATCAAAATGAAAATTATTATTGCTGGTCTTCAATGATAATGTCAAGTTACTTTAATGTATTTGCACCAAAAAATGATAAGGATTTATGCTGATATCGTCCAAAACCACACTTTGCCAGGGGTGTTTCCAAACTTTTGGAGGGCAGTGTACATGTCTTAATTTAAAGGAATAGGCCCTAGTTTACCCCAAATAAAAATTTTGTCATTATTAACCGAAATTGTCCTTAAATTGTATATATTTCTGTCTTCAAAAAACAAATGTGAAATATGATAGAGTTAGGGCTAAAAAGTTAGAGCTATCAAGCTCTAAAATTATTCAGCTGTACAAAACCAATGATTTGTTCACGAACCAGACTGATCCGGATCTCAAGTTCAAAACAACCACTGATCTGATCTGATCTGGTAATAGTCAGGAAATACAGTAAGAATTGCATTTCTTTCGTATGCGTCTTCTTTAAGTGTTATTATAACACTATGTTTATTTAAGTGTTATTATAACTATAAAAAATGCAACACTGCTATAATTACTTTTTATGGAACTGTTAAGGAATCGGAATTGTTAAGAGGAATCAGTATTGCGCTTGGAACATAATTCATAAAATAAGTTTTTTTTGTGCACTTTCATCCTTTTTCTATTTTAACTGCAATTTCTGAAGTGTTTGTGTTTTTTTATTTCCTCACAGGAACTGAGTCATTTTGGTTATGTTACCTTGGGTAGAGAGGCTCTTGAACCGGAGCTCTGGGTGGTCATGGTGAGCACAGTGGTGATACCCAAGCCTACCCGAGCAGGGGCAGCATCCATGTTGATCCAGAAAGACACCCAAGACAGGATGACAATCAGCAGACTGGGTATGTACATCTGAATGAGATAGTAGCCCATCTGTCTCTCTAAGTGAAACTTCACCTCAATGCAGGTGAATTTACCTAGGAGATCACAAAGAGTTTCATAACAGGTAAGTAATTATGTATAGCAACTTTTAATGCATTAATGCATACCTCTGGTTGGTAATTATTTCTGGAGTAATAATTGCATTGAAGGTTTATGTATTGGTGACACCATTTAAATGCATAAAAAAAAATCTGTATACCACAGTGTATATGATTTTTTTTATTATTATAGATATCATTTGATGTGCACAAAGGTCATAGTGAAACGTGTACCTGTGTTGTAGTGCTTAGTGCAGTAGCCAAGATCTTTTTCCTCCTTTAGTAGAAATTGTGGAAGAGTCAAGTCATCCGCCACCTGCACAGGGCTATCAGAAAGCCACTCGAAGATCAGATCATTCATGGTGTAGCCAACTGTGAAAAAGGAGAGAGAATGAGATAGAAAAATGCACATCTGTGCAAAAGAGTGTGAATTGAACCTGTCATGCTTCCTCTCTCATTCCATACTTTGTACACTGTGTAAAAGGTCATCTGCCAGACAACAAACCAAAGTAGTGGATGGATAGATTGTAGGTCTGGTACAGACCTTTGGATAAAGATGTCATGCTCTGGATTACTCTATAGACACTCAGTGTACGGTAGTCTGGAAATGACGTACAGTATGACCAGCGTGAAGTATTTAAGCAAATTAATTGAAAACCTCTCTCTTATATCATTATTTTTGGTTCATTCATGCTACTTGCCACAATTTCTTCACATCCCCCACATCATTCCTAACAGCTCTGTACACGGTGAGATTAGGGGCCTATTAAAAATGCATGAGGCATGCAATAACAGTGTAGAATACTTGATAAATTTGAATAATATTGATGTCTATCAGAGACCCTCAGGGATTTACAAAGACATCTATTATTCACAAACCTCCTGTCCCCCCTTCGTCTTCAAAACAACAAACCCATGAAAAAAGGATGAAGACTGAAAGTGCTTGAATGTCATAATGTCTTTGAAAAGTTTTGTGTGGTCCCAAACATTGTATTCAAACTAGTACTAGGAATATGAATGTTTTCCGAGATGAGGAAGGTTTTTTTTTCTTTCTGTTTCAAATGTCAATATACCTGTATATCAAAAAGGCATTATATGCAGTAATATTCCCATAATGTTCGTATTTTAGAACTCACTTGTTGCATGCAGTCTAAGTGGAAATGAAGGCTCTTATCACCAAGGCTACATTTATCTGATTAAAAATGCAGTAAATAGACCCTTTTAGGGCCGACGTCACAATTACGTCACAGTGCTAGCTGGAGGCAAAACAAAGCGAAAACTGGAGGCGGCCAATTCAAACCAGCGCAGATTCGTCTACACAAGGAACTTAAAATATCATCTTGTTGTGATGTTGGGTGCCCGAATCGATGTTGTAGAGGCTCCAATTTGAAATTTTAAGGCATACCTGCTGCCACTGCCAGACAAAGAACGATGTCAGCTGTGGTTAAACGAGATAAAACGAGATAAAACGAGCGGAATGGACAGCAATATAGTCAAAAATGCTGGCGTTTGCAGCGCACACTTCTTATCAGAAAAGGTTCAATAAAGTATTGTCTTTTGTTGTTATGGGCGCGTCTAAAGATTTTTTATGCATCTAACTATGTCATGTTTGTAATGTCTGTGTGCATGTGTGTAAAACAACAAACTGACGATTTATATGCTTAATCGTATGTAATTGTTTATACATTGTTGTGATTAATTGTGGCTGGAATAATAACGTAGCTGTACAAATTAGGGTTGGGCGATGTTTACCAAATTAGTGATGTGTCGTTCTTGAACGATTCGTTCATTTTGAACGAATCTTTAATGTGACTCGGGAAGAACGAGTCGTCTCGGGGAGTGATTCGTTCAGTCGCGCATGCGCAACATCCTATTGGTTCTGCACTGAATTAGTTCACCTGTTTCGAGTCTTCGGGTTTTTCGAGTCGTTCGTTCATCACGTGACAGCACCATAAGCTAAACCTATGCAGTCAGAGCCGGAAAGAGAATAGATTAGTTCATCTCTTGAGTCTTCGGGTTTGAGTCGTTTGTTCATCACGTGACAGCCTCATAAGCTAAACCTATGCAGTCTGAGGGGAAAAGACTTAATAATAATAATTATAACTCTTTAGTTTATTACCTTTGTTACCACATTCAGTGTTATGGAAAATAACCATCATGACAGAAATTCACACATTAATAAACTGTAAGAAATAAAAAGCTAGAATTTGAGACCAGAAACGCATCACGTAATTGTAAGAGTAAATAATAATAATAATAACAACTATGCACCCGTTTGTAAGGAAGGTTGTGAATTAACTAATTTCTCTATCCAATGCTGTCACGTCACGTGACAAAAGAACGAACGACTCAAACCCGAAGACTCGAGAGAAGAACTAATCAATTCTCTTTCCGGCTCTGACTGCATATGTTTAGCGTATGAGGCTGTCACGTGATGAACGAACGACTCAAACCCGAAGACTCGATAGATGAACTAATCATTTCTCTTTCCGGCTATGACTGCATATGTTTAGCGTATGAGGCTGTCACGTGATGAACGAACGACTCAAACCCGAAGAATTGTCAGATAAGATGTGAGGTGAGCTAATCATAGACTAAAGACCCAGGTAAACAATGAATATTTTTTTTCTGTTACTTATAGCATTATAGTTTTGTATTGTTTGTTGTGTGATCAACGTTTGCATAAGTAGTAGATGTGTTAGGGAAGTAGCATGTAACATTTTAATTATATTTAGCTAAAATGAACAAAATTACTCGAAAAAAGATTCGTTCATTTTGCTGAACGAGACTCAAAGGTCCGAGTCAGTAAAATGATCCGAACTTCCCATCACTATACCAATTTGGCATCGGATGATGTCTACAGTGAAACATCGTGATGGACGATGACATTGGGGGGCGGGGTTAGGGGTGTGCCCGAAGCATGAATCCGTATGCAGAAAGGCACGAAAACAAATAACGCGTTCTACGGAGCCACTAAAGGGACATTAGCCGCTAGCTAGCGGTTGCCCATTACATTACAGCACATGAAAGTTACTTACCACACTTACCACATACACAGAGTAAGGATAGATGACTGATAGGACAATGGCGAATGATTTGCAGATACTGAGCACCACTGACAAACATCTAATCTTGTAAAATGTGTGGTAAGTACTGCCGCTCCGTAGTATAGAGTCCGTGTGATCTGGACTCTCGAAAGTGAAAGTGAAATGAGAGCGCACATTCGAAAGCGGTTTCAGTGCCCTGCATATTAGTAGCGGCTCCCTGATGCCCGCAATTTATATACAGTATAATTACACAACGATTTAATTGCTAGAGAAAGTATTGAAATATATATATTTTTTTATCCTCCCATTTCGTAGGCTATTTATTCCCTTTAGGGATTCCGTAGTACACTTAATTTCCTTTCCGAACATGGTATTGGGATGCGGCGGATTGCGGAAGAGGGGGTGGGTGGGAAGGAATCACAATGTCAGCTCAACATCGTGATTTCTGCCAGCCATCGGCGATGGACGATGGCATCATCTATCGGCCTAACCCTAGTACAAATAGTTGCCTGCTGAAATTGAAATATATATACATATATACTTCATGACTACATTTACATTTACATTTAGTCATTTGGCAGACGCTTTTATCCAAAGCGACTTACAATTGGGGAATACATAAAGCGATTCATCTTGAAGAGGCAATCAGACAGAGGAAGTGCTCGTAACACCAAATCTCAGTCATTGTTCAAATAAGTACAAGCTAGCAAGGGAAGGAGAGAAAGATAAAGGGAAAGTTTTTTTTTTTTTTTGACTAGATAGACATGGTGAGTTTGTCTTTACTATAAACGTTAGATGTGACTCAACCGGAGGTAATCCTGTCAGATCGTCCATCCTTTGAGTTAAAGCATGTGCGGGTCGGCCGATCTGGTTTCAAATAACAATCGCGGTCCCGGACAGTGAGTTACCTTACGCAGGTTAAATCGGAATTTCTCCAGTTATTGTTAAAAAAACAACCTAACAGACTTCATAGCTAGCATTAGTGAAGCGGTCAGAGGAATCTTTCTGCCTCCACCTAAGCTCCGCCCACTGAAAAACGTCACAATGTTTACTAACAGAAAAAGGGTCTATATGTATAATTGCAATTTAAAATAACTGTTTTCTATTTTAATATATTTTTAAAATGTAATTTATCCTTGTGGTGTCAAGGCTGAATTTTCAGTAGCAATTACTCTAGTCTTCAGTGTCACATGATCCTTCAGAAATCATTCTAATATTTGTGGAAACCATAATAAAAAAAAAATCAGGAATTTAAAGAAAAGAAAATTCAAAGAACAGCATGTATTTGAAATAGAAATCTTTTGTAATTTTTAAAATATATTCACTGTCACTTTTGATAAATTCAGTGCCTACTTAAAGTATCTGTTTCTTAAAAAAAACAAAAACAATACTGACTCAAAAATTTTGAATGGTATGTATATTTCAGATATAGACTCTTTTTATTGCTTTCCAGTGTTACTTTGGGTCAAAAAATGTTTTTATTGGTCTGTGCTGAGCGTTTGATTTGTACGTTCCTTATAATCCACAAAAGCATCTGTTCTCTAAATCTGTGTCAGTAATACCTACAAAAAACATTCATTTTTGAAGCCCTATTGCCAAAGGCTCACGTAGCCTGTTTTTACAATCTTACATTTGTTTAATTTGTCATGTTCCCACTTTTCCTCCATTTTCTTGTCTTTGTCATCATTTTACTTGAAATATTTGTTCCCTTGACAACACTTTTGCACACCCAGTTTCTTAAAACGTACTTTCCTTCTTTGTTTTACTGTTCACACCTTGGCTGTAATCTATACCTCTTGCCTTCAGCGTCAGATTTCTCTACCAGGATGTGTCCTTTCCAGACAAGGTGATCCCACCCCTCGGCTGTGTCCTAACACTTGTCAAAACAGTTTTCAGTGGGCCCTTTCAAAGCCCTAAAAAAGATGCTCTTGTTTAATCAGAAATGATTATGCCCTCCTTAACTACTTTGTTAGGCAGTAAACCTGTCTGTCTTCCTGTGTGTGTCTCTTTCTGTCTGACCCTACTCCTTAGAGGAGGGCAATTTTAACTGCGGCCACGGAGGAGGGATTTTTCCACTCACTGAATAAATACTGTAGACATACAGAGGACACAGAAAGGACAGTAAAACACGCTGTCTGGGTGTAGTACGTCCCCTAAATCTTTTAAACCATATGAGTCACTGAATGTTGAATGAATATACTTCAGGTGCTGTCTGTGGTCACGACACGTAAATGGGGATTCAAATCAAATAACTCAACAGGCAAATCCAGACGTCAAGCTAAGTGGCATCTGAAGTGAATTTCTGCATTACACGCATTCCTCATTGGCTCTTCTGGTTGTTATAAAGGGGTGTTCTTTTGTCTCAGGGAGGTGGAATTAAATGCCTCTCGGGCAACTGAGGTGGGTCACATAATAAAGGGGACTGAAAATAAAGTTTCATTATTGATATCCTTTAAATTGGTTCCAGGAGTTGAGATGCTATCTGCTCTGAGGGCACTGGGGTGGTGAATAGTCATTTATCAAGGTAATAAGGAAGGACACTTTATGACTGATAATTTTGACTTTATGACTCACTTTAAATCTGGATGCTGTGTCGTTGATACTTCTTCTAGCTGATTCTGAAAATAGATTATTTTTTTATTTTTTAATCTCTAATGCTCAAGGTTACTGGGTTTGCAAGTGGAAATAGGCAAACAGTGGATTGTCATTACCATCTTAACAGGATTTGTTAATGGCAACAGTTCATGGTATACACCAGGCCCAGCACCAGGACACATGACTTGGGGGTGGGGGTGGTGGTGGTGGGGGGGGGGGGGTTATATGGTTTGGTTTCAAGTAAATGCTCAAAATCCATTATTTGGGTAACACTTTACAATAATTCACTAACACACTTTAATACATTAACATTAACTAATGGAACCTTATTGTAAAATGTTACAATTATTTGTTATTAAAGCATATACGTTCACAAAAACACTTAAATTAAACAGAAAAGCAAGCAGGTGCATGATTTGGCATGGCAGCCAATACAAATAATTAATAACCGTTTCCTTACCTAAATCCTGCCTTTGGACCAGGCTCGGTTGCAGAATCATCACTCTGTGCTTCTGAAATTATTATCTTGATCTATATAGTGTAGTTAGCTATCTCTGTGTCGTACGTCGTCGCTTGTTAAATTCTGAATATATTATAGTATACAGCATGCAAAGTGCTCCCTTTAAATTTATTAAAAACTGTCACTCATTCAGCACAATCTTACAAAGTTCCGTTTTAACCAATGACTGTGACCACACAATGAAACTTTTATTTATAATGAAGTTACGAGCATGATAGAACTTGGCGCTAGACAAAAAGCGGTGAGTGCGTGGATTCCAACCTAAACACCTCTGATTGGCCATTGCTTTAGAGAAATCAACAAACATGTCTTTTGATTGGCTACTCTGCTCCCCTCTGCGAAAATGCATTGTAAAATCATTTGACACTTTCCAAAGCAGAAGAAGATGCACTGGATTGTTTGCCTAATCTATTTCGTTATGCTATTATTATGAAGAAAACAGATCCTAGACCAGGAGTTATGGGCAGCTTTTCCATCTAAAAGCAATCAGTTAGACTATTTTACACTATGAGTTAGACTATTATGCAAGCTAAACTAAAGTCCGACCGTCCCCCTCGATCCGGAGGGGGGCACAGGGATGTCCGTGGGGGGGGGGGAGTTATACACTAACATTAAAAAAAAATACAAATTTTTTATTTATTTTTTCCCAGCAGGGATGCATTAAATTGATCAAAAGTGACAGTAAAGACATAATATTACAAAACATTTTTCAAATAAATGCAGTTTTTTTTAAAAAACTATCCTTAAAGAAAACATATTGTGGTTTCCATAAAGCTGTTTTAGAAATGTAAATAACACGAAATGCTACTTGAGCACCAATTTAGCATATTATGCCTCATTTCCACCGAGCTGTACGGGTCAGTACAGTACGGTAAGGTACGGTTCGGGACCGAACACCCTGATCCAGCTTGCGTTTCCACTGCCAAAGTACCCTTTACTTGATAGGCGTGGTGTATGCCGGAAAGTAGCGATCGACAATAAAGCGCGACAATAAGCACAACTCTGCCTCTTTTATGTCAGTTTTAATGAACAATAATAGCCATTATAAAAGTATAAGTACAAAGTATAAGAGGCTTATATAAGAGGAAATAAAGACAAAAGCAAACAATTTAGTCAAACGTATGCTACAAAGTCAGCGCTGTAAGTTACTACGGTAAAGTTAAAAATAAATATAAAGTTAAACTTTGTGCTCATTCAAAACGATATGACCAGGAACAAATAATAGATTCATGAGACCACGAATGCTTGTTAAATATACACAAAACGAATTGTATCTCATGTTTAATCACTACAGAGACATCAGAGCCAGCGGCAAATGTCGGAAGGACTAGCCGAGCGCAAGGCTGCTCGAGGCGGATACATGAGCACTGAGCACCCGGTGATCGCCTGGAGCTCTGAAATCGGCATAGCAAATTTTCAAATAGGCGCTATATCTTTATAAATAAACCGCAGATTTGAGTTTTAAACAACTAAATTCTCGCCTGAAAAACTCTTAAAACTACATTTCATGACAGAATATCAGTAATATTTTGAAAATTACACAGGTTTTTGGGCAATTGTCTATTATAAACGTTATAATAAAGGGCTATTGTCTGTGTGAAAATATAAAATTATAAAATACACTGTTATTTTTTTTGTGTTTGTGCACTCTGATGTAATAAGCTGTACACAGCAGAGCGGAACGAGTGAAGGAGAAGCTTTATCCCCTTTATCACGCAAAAGTGACTATTCTAGTAAACCAATCAACCTTTGCAGTGAGTTTAGCTCCACCCTCTTGGTACCCTTTGCTGTGCTAGGTACCCCAACGAAAGGGTACCAAAAAAGTGGTACGGTACGGTTCGCTATTTTGGTACCATTCACAACTTCTGACAATAGAAAAGGACATAATTGCTTACCTTACCGTACCGTACTGTACCGAACCGTACCGCTCAGTGGAAACGAGCCATTAGAATGTTTTCTGAAATATCATGTGACACTGAAGACTGGAGTAATGGCTGCTGGAAATTCAGCTTTGCCATCACAGGAATAAATTGCATTTTACAATATATAACATTTTGTAAGTAAATCTCTCTCTCTTTCTCACACACACGCACGCACGCACGCACGCACGCACGCACGCACGCACGCACACACACACACAATTTAAATATAAATTATTGCAAATATAATTGCAATAATATTTTACAATATACCTATTTTTACTGTATTTTTGATCAAATAAATGCAGGCTTGATGAGCGTAAGAGACTTCATTGAAAAACATTTCCGACCCCAAACCTTATAATGGTAATGTGTTCACAATGCACACAAGAAGGGTTTTTAAGTATGTTCAATGTGTTTCACCTTCATGGTGATTGCTATCAGTGCATACATTAAAACTCCATATCAGTGTCAGAAGAATCGAATGCAGCAAAGTGTGAAGAGGGGAAGGGCGAGGAGGGATGGGGGGGGGGGGGGGGGGAAGAGAAGAATAGAGTACTCACAGCTTTCTAGCTGCATGGTACAGGTCTGAATGTCCATTGGGAAATTCTTCAAGTCCATAGGACAAGACAGGATGAGTGTTAGCCTAAGACAGAGCGCAAAACGGAAAAGCAGAAAGTGGGGAAGAGTCAGGGTGACACTACAAAGGGAAGAAAAAAGGTGTTAAATAGAGGATAGAGAAAGAACCAAGAAGTTTGCAAGGAAGACTCAAAAATGAAAATTGTCATTATTTACTCTATATGTCTCTCTTAGAAAGAAAAAAATTAAAATAAATATATATAACATAATACATATATCTGACCAAGCTTTTCAATATAACTTAAGTGAATCAGAACGGGGTTATCAAGTTTCAAAATGACACAAAAGCACCTCATAATAATCCATATGACCATTGCACTATTTTCAAGTATTCTTGAAGCAATTCGATAGCTTTGTATGACTTGTTCATGAGCAAACTAGTGTGATACTTTGAATGAAAGATAAAACAAAGATTTAAAAAAAATCAAGATGCTTTTGCAGTTTCAAGCTTGAAATTTTGTCTACTTATCTTATTTTGTCTTACAAAGTCATATAGGTTTGTAACAACATGAGTTGGAGGAGTGACTGAATTTTCATGCCTTTAAGGGCAGAAATTAAATTTCAAAATGCACCAATATTCAGAATCCCAGTTTATACAGTCTGTACGAGATCAGATCTCTGGCTGTACACTTCATCCCTTTGATTTGTTATTACAGAGTGAATCCCCAAATGAGGCAGTGAATTGCTGTTTTTATATCATGTGCCATCTTGGTAATAGCAAACTAACTGCCGACAGTTTTTTCTTTTACATTTATTTATTGTGCTGCTGACACATTAAGGTTTTAGCCGTGAGGAAGAGTTGCCGCTAATAGAAAGTTTGGATAGAGGAAACAGTGTAATTACCTGCTGTAATGCAGTGCCTCCAAGACAGACAAAAGCCACCAGTGCTTTTTTGAAGAGCCAGTTTATTTTGTGCTGTGATAACCCTAAATTCAAACCCCAAAATATCTACACTTACACACTGATGTGGAGACCTTTTTAGGCTCAACATGTTTTTTCCACCATAGTTCCCAAAACCATGATTATTTTCAATTCCATCCACCCCTAGAATAAACTTTTTAAATTCATAGAATTTTTTTAAAGAGCAAAAAGAAAGAAAGTACTAACTTGAAACCTTTTTAGTTTGTTTCTAGGCCACATATCTATACGTATTGTATATTTACTATGGTTAATAATTGCTCAAATTGTGATCATTGTGCTTTTAACCAACTCTGTTCACTTTGGCTCATGTCTTTGACATATATTTCTGAAGGAGTGTTTTCATGCAAAAATAAAAATAAATTGATCTTATGCACTAATTCTTGTAAATTCCCCTGTGTTCTCTTAAATCTATGAGGGACTTCTCTGATTACCTAATGCTGTATAGGACATTCCCATTCTGAAAGATCCTCAGCAGCTTGTTGTCTGTTGTGACTTCATGGAAGTTTGCACCTTTTTCATTAGCAAAGAACAAGTCAGGTTTCCATATGGAGTCCAGCATAGAGGGGTCCAGGTCTAGAGAATCATCAGGATATTCACTATAGGCCAATCGAGGGTCATTCCACTGCTGGCGTAGAAAGACGTTAAGCCTATAATCCTGCAGGAAGAGAGAGGGAGAAAAACAAAAAATGTTAGGTCCTAAAACCTTATAGGTTGATTTCTGGCTTTGATTATTATAAACGTTCCCTTTAGTCTTAATTTTCTTTTTCATTTTAGTTCTTCTTTTTCTAAGATTTTAAGTGCAAACCTAGCACAGGCTGAATCAGATATGCTCTTAACATGCAAGTAAATAACTTGTTCTCCCTTGACATTAATTTCTGTTGGAAGTCCTGCATTTCCAATGATCAAATCCCAGGTTAACCGACTAACAGACCGTTAACAATGGCAATCTGTAACGGTCAACTGAAACATTCTGCTGACAGAGACATTTAGTGCTAAGCACAGGCTTTAGAGGTTGGGTGTATCACGTTTAATTTTTTCCCTCAAGATCCTGGCCGTTCTCTCAATTTTTCATTTTAATTGCATGGAGGACAGTTCATTATCAGCACATCAGCTGACCCACTGGACTCTAAACTCAAGTGATGTGCTCCTCGAGACAAGGAGAAGTCAGGTAAGCGACTAAAACTCACTCAGCAGTAATATAATTGTAACAGAGCATACTTCCTGAAAGAATAGAGAGAGAAAGATAAGTAATTCCCCTTTGCATTTGAGGTCAAGGTCTGAGCTGCATAAGTGCAATGCTGAATCTTTGATATTAAACAAAACTGAACGAGTGTGATTACATACCATAGTTGTCTCTGTAATGGATCCAAAGCTGTTGATGAAAATATTACAGGTGACATTTACTGGTGGTCCTGTTGAAATAGAAAGAAGAAGTTTCTTACGTTTAGACTAACTAATTTGGATAATGAATGAAGGCAGACATTTTTGTAGATAGCCCCTAGTCACCATTTACTTTTATTATATAGAAAATAACCAGCTTGAACATTCTGCCTTACATCTCCTTTTGTGGTTCACAGAAAAACAAAACGTATGGATATAGCCTAAAACAATGGTGAGTAAATGATGACAGAATTTTTACATTTTTGGGTAAACTATCCCTTTAATAATAACAACAACAGAACAGAAGAAGAGCATTCCTGGTCCTTAATGTATTTGGAGTAATAGTACACAGTCAGGTCATTGGGTTCTTTCTACTGTCACCTCATTATGTTTCCAGGAGCCACTATTGTCAAGCTGCTACCAGCTTCACAAGTTATGTTGCATATATCCCGACAAATCCAGTTTGTTTACATTCTGTCACACCTTTGAAGTTGGGTCTGATGCGAGCATCATAGCCGGAGGTTCTTCCCATCTGCTTGTCCAGAAAGTCCGATGGGGACATAGGCTTCGGGGCTGTCCTGCTGGAGGACTTTATCTCCTCTTTACAGGAGCCCAGTCTGCCAGAGATAGAGAAAGCGAAGAAAAAGGGGTGTAGAAAAGAAGCCAGAAAGAGAGAGGTGAGGTAAAGGACGATACAGTCAGTGATAATGACTGAGAACCATTTTAACGCATCTTTTAAAAAGAACTGTTCAAAATGTCTTGTTGAAAAGACCAGCATCCAACACCAACATCCCAAACTTATGCTTGTGACCTGCAATACTGGTTTATTCAGCAGGGAATACAGAGGCATAATGCATTAAACATGCGTTCTTCATGCTGTGTTTTTACTGAAGCCTGTCACAGTGATCATGGCAAAGAAAAACAGAACCCACTAAATCCCTAGCCAGGGGGAGGCATTGTGTCTGACAGACTGATGGCTCAATTGAAATGCTGCGAATGTCACAGTTAGGGGAAACGACTTTGATTCCAGTTCCAGCGGGACTTAGTCTGTGCCTGACAGACCTGCCAGGCCGGAGCAAGTGGATCCCAAAGGCTCGAGTCTTGGATTCGACTGGATCTTTTTCCATCTTGATACTTCAGAAGAAGTGTTTACTGCTTGCTTTTGATTCAGTTTCGAGCAGATCAGTCATGACCCCAGTCCCCAGCCCCCGAGGAGCGAAGGGCCATCACATCAGACTCCCTGTCTCCTCCCAACGTCAAACTTTCTGATCAGTGAGTCTTTCTCAGTGTTTTTACCACAAAAAATGTGGAGTGAATTTTAGTGGAAGCTCCCAGGTGAGACTCTACTTAGATTGCATAGTGTTTGTAAAAAAAAGTGTAAGCAGAGGCTGTGTTCTTTCCCAAAGCCCTGGAAGATACAAATCTCTCTTGGAGCGAGAAAAATTCCAATATGGGTTTAAATTTGCCTCACAGGCTCCAGGGCTTCCTCATCATCCAGTTCAGATCTTGTTTATCCGAAACAGAAGAGAAAGGCTGCTAAATGAATCACCCCCACTTTTTATGTGGTCCAACTGCCTTAGAAAATCTGGCTTTTCGCTCACACTCCCGCTTCACTTTTCAGCAGGGTTTATGATGAGACAGTGCTAGAATGGAACATGCATTTTTAAAGAGTCGCAGGAGAGCGAGGCAGCAATCAAGTTTGTTTCTCAGCCTTGAGTGTCTGACTCACGTTTGCATCCAAGTACCATCAGCATCAGATTTTGTTTATAAATCTCACGGCCCCACGGCTTATACACCAACTATGCCAAGTTCATATCTAAGTCTTTCTGAACTTGGGAAGCTTCATTCCATTGAGCTCTTTACAGGTTGGTTTTCTTATTTTTCTTGCTCTTTCTTTCACTAGGAGAGAAACCATATGTTTTATGTTCGCTCTCGTTCTCCCTCTTTCTCTGTCTCACCTAAACAATCAATGTTCTTCTTAACACCACAGTGTATTACGGACAGTCCGATTACATTCTAATCCCCAGTAAAATGGTTTATATAATATGTGGCTCAGGCACACAAAGAACCGCCATGGCAAGAAGCCATGGCAAAGGTCCATTGCTTGTGTTTGTGCTGGGTGTAATCCATGGTTTCTTTTGTTTTGGTTGTCTGGTATTCAGCACCACTTCAAATATTCCAAAGAGATTACGCAGTCGCATTTGAAATGCACAAACTTGTCATTTCAGGCCAGTGATAAGCCTGTCTACATGTTTACAATATCCACTGTGAAGCTGTGGTGGGTGTTGAGGTATTATAGTATGCTCTCCATCTGTAATGGCAGAATGAAAGGTTTTAATTGTATAAAGCGGTAGAGTCCAGATCCATCCTTGGGAAAAAAGTGGTTATAGCCAATATATACCTTATATTTAGATATGCATTTGCCTTTTATGATGAGAGATGCCAAAAGAAAACTGATAAGCCTTTTTTGTTTTCTTTTTTTTTAATATTAAAAGCATTCTTTTACATGTCAAACTTAAATATATGGTAGGTGGAAGCAATTTTGTCAACATTACTGAGGTGATGAATTGGCAAATTTCCTCCAAATGGTAGCTGTGTTAATGGCTTCCATGTACTGCGGGGTAAGCTGTGCCAGTGGTAGTAAGTTTGGCATTTAAATGCATGAAATACTATTACATTGACCCAGTTGAAAAAATGTTAAACCTTTTTCTGACTGGGTTATGACTATATCTTGTGCATCAAGATAAGATTTTGGAATGGGATAGTGCACTATTCATTTTTTTAAATATATTTTTTACATTTATTTTTGCTTTGACATGTTTACATTTATTTATATTTGCAAGCATTCAGCTTACCCTTTGGCATGACACAATATGTGGCAAGTTTGGTAGTCATATTTTTATGGCCGTATGTTATAGATACTTTCTTCAGATTTTTGGTTGATAGCAGACTTCCTTAAATATAATTAGGAGGATTAGTTTTGCCTTCTTTTTTATCTTTACCCGTCTCATTTTGGACAATGGAAGTAAAAAGTGGAAACACTTACCCCACACTTCCAAATTATATTTTAAACTATTTTATAAAATAATTTTGCATTAGTATTTTATCAGTATTTTAAAATTAACATAATGTTTCAATTATTTTGTTATGATTTGTCTTTGGATGCACTATAATGATTTGTCTGAAATATGATTCCCTCTGGCAGCTTGGAAACATTATTTCAGGGCTGCATGTGGAGAAGACTGTTGAAAGACAAATTCCTATGACAGTTATCTCTTTAGTCTGCATGAAATATTGACACATGAAACTCAGATTTCCTTTAATACAATTTCCCATGTTAGCAACTATTTCTTGGAATTTGTGACAGGAATGAACATTTAGCTGAACACGACTAGCTCAGAAAGAACGGTAAAACAGAATAAAGTAATGGTGGTAATAAATATGTCAGACAGTCAACAGAAAAGTTTACTAAGGTCACGAATAGAATTATTCTCATGCATTGAAAAGATTAAGTTAGCCAGTCACATGTGATTACCTGCCATATCTCACAAAAGCAGTCCGTCAACAGCATTCAATTAAAAAGTCATTAATTAACTTCTATGATTGACCTGCTGCCCTGTGAAACTAAAATTGTCTGGAGGTTTTACTGCACTTGATTATAGAGATGCACAGTGCCTGTGTGTTGAATCTTACATAGTTACTGTCTGTTTTTCAATATTTCTTCTCTTTATTTTTGTCAAGATTATGTGGAAAGATTCATGACTGGATTTCTCCCCCCCATGAGTACTTAGTCATCAGAAACGGTTTCAGATGGTGAATACATCAGCATAATATTTTAAAGCATGCCTAATTTTTCAACGACAACGCAGAAAAGTTTAGAAGGTGGTACAATTAAAGATTAGAATAAAATTCCCATCTCTGAACTTTTCAGAGGAGTCTCGTAAATAACTGGGGGGATGTTAACGGAGGCAGATCTAAGCCTTTTTCATGCTGGGCTGTTGCCTTCAACTGGGTGATGACCACAACATTTTTTTTTATTACTGTAAGCCTCGAGAGATAGCTGACCCCTTCATCAGCCATCATGAATTTATAATAACTGCCTTATACCATTGCTAACTTCACAGTATCTCAGATCCGTTCCCATAAAATAGAACTGTACCAGCGCAGCAATCCAGTCACGTAACTGTGTGAACATGAGAGCTACTCATCAAAGTGTGAGTGGAGTGTTCCTGAGGTGTGGAAATGCTGGGATACAGTGAGAGGCAGTCGTTTAGGGGATTTCCAGCACGGCAGATTATAAACACAGATCCGCTGTGGTAGGGATGATATGAGAAGATAGAAACTTTAAGACAGAAGAAAGCTGAAAGTGAATTATGAGAAAAAAAGTAATTAACTGAATCTAATGTGAAGTGTTTGCCTCTCGTCTGACAGGAACAGCATCTGTCGGCTGGTCATAAGGCCATTGGGGTTGCTGGTAATGGCTCCGCAGGAAGCATTACTGAAGTACCAGAGGCCTGGTTAATGAAAGGGCTTTTTCTTGAATCATTGAGATGCAAGTAAGGGACTTTTAATGAGCCTGACCTTTCAGGGCCCGATACTGCTGTCTGATCCCGGAGTCCCTGTCTGAGGAATGACAAGAATATTTAACACTCGTTCCTTGCTCAACACTAGCTCAGATATTTTCATGTTTTATTAGCATCCTGAAATTAATCACCTTGATGGCACCATCATAGGCACACACGCACATTGTAAAAAAAAAAGGATAATGCTTGAAAATCCATTTTGAAAAGCTGTGACAGTTTTGCCTTTAAAAAAGATGTGACTTTAGTTTTTTTCTATATTTAGCTGCTGTGATGTCTGTTAATCAAAGAAAAAAAAAAAAAAAGAAGAAATCAATAACTTTTATAGCTTTAAGGATTCATCTATATTTAATTTAGAATTTAGTGTTTGATAACTTTATTCATTTTCTGTATATTTCTGCTAAAGGGCACAGGTCTCTAAATATGACATTTATTATAATTGGTTTATGTGAAGATTATTTTAAGTTCACTTAAATTAGAAGTTGTTATTTTTTAAAGTCTAATAAATGTTCAAATTGATAGCTCTCAGTTATACTGTAATGTTGAATGGCTATAGTCAATGGTTAAATATTAGGGAAAAAAACTATTTCATAGAGACATATCAGTCGTATTGGTATCAGTGATACTGGCCTTCGGTCATTAAAAACTGTCTTTATGTTGTTTGTACATTAATTTGAAGATTGAATGTGAAATTATTGCAATATAAAAGTATATTTAAAAGTTATTGCAATATAAATAATTTTTAGGTGGAATTAATTACGATTCATTTCAGAAACAATGTGCGATTTAATTAGTAAAAAAATGTATCGATGGACAGCACTAGTTTAAATTAAATATTTATTTATTAGAATGCGTTGTTGTTAAAACTGTAATACAATGAAGTTTCAAACATTTTTATTTGTAATGTTTCTGCTATTCAGATAACTTCAATCACATCTTTGGTAGACTTATGTTGGCTAATTGTGAGAGGAGAGATTTAGCCTCTGCACATGTGTTATACAGTGCTACAATCTGACAACTCTTCCAAAGGAAAGTAAATCTGGATAGATTTCAGCCCAGTCAGCTGCAATATTATCAGACAGGCCTTGGGGTAACATGCTGGAATGAGAAGCTTCATAAGAGGTCTGACTCTGCTGATACACATGATTTGAGTCCTTATGTTCTTCACAGTAAGTACAGTGCCGCATGTGACCCTCAGCAAGTCCTGGTTTCTCTCATGGGCTTTGAAACCACAATTACAGATGTACAGATAATATTCACTCAGAGATAAATGCTAAAAATACAGACTTTGAGAATCCAGAATATCATTATTTAAAGGCTGATTTTCACATTTCAAAATATATTATTTTGTTTCCCACAGATCAAAATCATGCAGATTTGGAATGACTTGAGGTTGAGTAAATGATGACAGATTTTTGAGTGAAGTAGGTGTTAAAGTCCTTTCAAATGACTGTCTATTATAGAGCCCATTGGACACTTTGAGGTTATCCTTTCTCCATATGACTCATCATGGCCCCAGAATCCTAAACATATGATATAAGGGTGAGTAAATGCAGATAGAATTTGTATTTGTATGTGAACAATACCTTTAAGAATTCTGGGGACATGATGACTTTCACCTGAGTATTTTTAAACAGGTTTGTCATGGAAACAGAGGAACTTTAACAAAAGTAACACTGCTTGGGTTTTAGAAGCTGGTTTTAATAGCAACAAGCTTCTTCAGAGTTTCTTCAGGTTTTGCATTGCTATGCTGGTTCACCAGCCAAACTGGTACTAACCATTATGGGAGTTCATCTCGTAGAGCATGATAATCACAGTTACCACCCTGGTTTCAATTAGTGCCAGCATACACTTTGCACATGACTTGCAAACATATGCTGCTAATTGCTTTTCATTAGAGAGCCAGTGATCAGAAAGCATATTAATTTTCAAAGTGGCCACTTTTTACCAAAGGCATGGGAAATGATAGTCATTAGACACTCATGGATGGTTGTCCAGATTTTTAGGGCTATTAGCATAATATGAGATGGAGTTTTTACAGGTCTCACAACCTGTCATCAAAATACATCTCTGAT
This sequence comes from Schizothorax lantsangensis, assembly GCA_027422415.1. NCBI lineage: Eukaryota > Metazoa > Chordata > Actinopteri > Cypriniformes > Cyprinidae > Schizothorax > Schizothorax lantsangensis. The sequence goes on from CM049861.1 coordinate 10,461,825, forward strand.
CATTTCCTTGAATGCTTGCACTCAAGCATATTTTACCCTTTGGATTTTCATTTACTTTTATTTCTTGTGGAGGTTTAATTATGATCATTTGAGTTAAATGTTGTGCATATTTGAATTAGAATAGAATCTACTCCATTGTCAGTTTCTTGCTTTTTTACTCAAATCTGTGTCATGAAATCTTAGTTTCAGTCTGGCTTTTCCATTTGGTTTGTATTCTGTACTTTTTTCTATCCATACTTTACATTTGATCAACAGCATCATAGGAGGAATAGGATTTGGTTTTCCTTCTGCAATTTTCTGAGGTGCATTTGTATTGACTGATGTGATCTATGTCCCTTCTATGGTAATGTTCCCGTGTCCATGGAGACACAGGGGGATATAGTGCTAGTATGTGGACTCAATCACCCACTGCCCTTAAGCAGTGACTGGACAGATGCCTCTGTAGAAAAACATGTTTGGAATCTGACACGACTCACACATACAGGTCAAAGCTGCCCTTTGTGAACATGGAAGTGAGAAAACCCCTAGAATAAACTACATTTGTCAGTGATAATCTCACCACAGGAATATCTTGCAAGCCTTTTTCTAGGCTGACATTCACGTAGATTCAATTGACATTTTCGGACCATGCAGAAATCAGACCACTAAATATGGCGGCTGTAGTAATGGATAATTTAGAGTATATTGCTAGCATATTTTTTTTTACCTGCAGAAGTTTTTTCATCAATCTGGTTTTAGAGTGAGCTTGAAAGCTCTAAAATCATTAGCGATGCTTCACAGCTCTTTCCCAAGAAGGTTTATTCCTCGCTGTTTACAAATCCTGCATCATTATTAGTGTCTGTAGAAAACTCATTGTTCTAAACTAGATCTATGATGTGGTGCAAAAGCAACTCGGTGGAAATGTATATTGCAAGTAAAAAAACTCAGCTCATAACTTTATTAAAAGTCGAGCTCAGCTGAAACTGCTCACAGCCCACAGATTACACATTTTAATTCATAATGCAGTCTTTAACCTTGGGGGAGGCTGTCTCTGACATCTCAGAAGACCCATTAGATTAGATCATGTTTCAATGCTAAATTTATTCTCTGTTGCTGAAAACCTTGAGAAATGCATTTAATTCCGTGATGGTCTCATTTATTAATCTGATCTTCCTCTTTGCCCCTAGCCACCGTTCTCCCCAGATTCACGATTTGTTTAATCTGTGGTTTAGCTGTAGCTTTCTTAAACTATCATCTTAATGCTCTGGTGCACCATAATTAAGACACAAGAGCTGTTTTTTGAAGTGTATACTGATTTGCAGGGAAGCATTATACTGTAAGCATTTTTTCCAATCTAATAAATTCTACTTGTCTGTTGTAGCCTTTATTATTCTCTTTTTGATCACAAAAGGAATTAATTGAATGATTTGCATAAATATTTGAATGTGAAACTGAATGCACAATTCATCTTCCAGCAACTGTCTTTTGAAAAAATTAGATGTAATTGGCGGTATCAGTGTTGCTTGGTTACATAAAGCCCCATAGTGTCAATTAATAGAATAGGCTTTGTTGCGCAAGTAATTTTTGTGAAAACCACTCATCTGATTGTTTATTCACCAAGGCTGTTATTTACATTAATTGTAATCAAACCGTAGCATAGCTAATTGGTACATCATCTCACAAAAATGTACAACAAATGAGCCCACCTGCTTTTCCCACTTAATTTGTAGACAATCAAACAAACAAAGATATGAATACATTACCATTTAGATAAAGCACCATTAAAAAAGTTAAATGTAAAAGAAAGTTTCTCAATATCTACTATTGTCCTCTCAGCCTTCATCTTATTCCCTTACAGAGATAGACCTTGGGTCAGTCGGGAATGTCTGTTGTCAGTCTGTGAGACAGCGCTCCAACTTCTCTGATTACTTGTCTGATGGTGCCAGCGCTCTGACAGAGAGCTGTGATGGGTCTTTTTGTGACATGATCTATGCTGTCAGAGCAATAAGCAGCTGAGCCTATCAGATTCACCCTCCCAAGAGGGTCCCACAGGCCCGTCACTCTCTCATCAGGGACCATGGATGACATTTCAGGATCGTCAATCTGCCATTCAGTGTTTTAGACTTTTCCCTTTTCAGCGTGTTCATTACACATTTTTGTGGTAACTGATGTTCTAGTTTTAAAAAATCAAACCCTTCTGTAAAGGCCAGCGTATGTTAACTCTGTTTCAAAACTTGGTTAGCAGTCTTGCTGCATAATGCCATTTATCATTTATTAATACTTTTCAGTATTAAGAGATTTAGGTGTTTATGATTTTCTCACCTCGTCTGCAATCTTGGATGTTTTTCACAACCTTAAACAAAATCAAGTAAGTTTTTCCCTTCTTAAAATACACTGTTCAAAATGTTGGGGTCAGTAAGATTTTTTTTTATGCTTTTGAAAAGTCTCTTATGCTTACCATGGCTGTATTTATTTAATCAAAAATACAGAAAAATAGTCATATTGAGAAATATTACCATTTAAAAAATATATATATTTTAATAATAATTAATTCCTGTCATTACTCCAGTCTTCAGTGTCACATGATCCTTTAGAAATCATTTTAATATGCTGACTTGCTCAAAAACATTTCTTATTATTATCAGTGTTGAAAAGACTTGTGCTGCTTAATATTTTGTAGAAACTGATAGTTTTATTTTCAATTTCTTTGGGAAATAGAAAGTTCAAAAGAACAGCATTGAAAGAGAAATCTCTCATAACAGTGTGAAAGTCGTTGTCACTTTTGATCAATTTAATGCATCCATGCTAAATAGTATTAATATTTGTATTAATTAATTCTGAATAGTAACTGACTTCTTTAAAATATCCTGACAGTATAAGTTTTAATTCTAAAAAAGTATGTTTTACACAAAATTTGTGTGCTTTGTACTGTATAAGAGAAAAAAATGGAATGACGAATTTATCTGAAATGCATCATTTTTCTGAAACCTAAATGGAAACTCTCTGCTCCACTGTCTCCAATGAAAAGACGTCACCACAGAGGAGAAAGATTAGCCTCCTGGCAGAGGAGCGCTGCCGTGATTTTTCTCTGTGTGCCCATTCAGGTTAATGAAATGAGAGTTCAGAGAAATCGGGCTGGAATTCAGGTGTGACAGAGATATGAAGGCCATGAAACGGAAGAGTTTAATGAGTGAAGTTGAGCAGCAGTGCAGAGTCACTCTCTGCTTCCCTTCTCGATGACAGCCAATGCTATTTCCTGCTTATACCCAACAACACATCTCACACGTGTACGTATGTACAGTAAATGTCTAATTAGGACCTGCAGCATGCTACCGCAGGATGATAAATGTGATCCATTAAATGCCTGTGCTGTATGAATATGGATGGACGTGTCAGTTCTCATCAGGTTCTGGATTATTTCCACGGATTTAAACGAGTCTCTGTATGCCATCCATCCACTCTGAGATCTGCTTCTTGTTGTTTCACACATTTATCTGCTACACTCTCTAGCTTGCTCAGGTAATGAGGCCCTCCCGTCTTCTCGCTTTAGGGGCTGTGGCGCTCTTGCAGTTGTGCTGGGTAGTTCACAGCTCTCCTCCCTGTTTTCACTAGCTCTCCCTCAGGTGGTCCTGACTCATTCTACCTTCACATGGCTTCAACAACGATCCACCTGTCTGTGAAGCCTGTACTGTGGGTCTGGTGCCGATTTGGGCAGAAAGTGTGCAGAGAGGTCACTCGCTGCGTTTTAGAGCCTCCAGCTGTTCCAGCCCTCAATGTCAGTGTGTGCTTCTGCTTCGCATGAAAGAGACTGAGGACCACAATGGCTTATGTTTGCGTGTACGTTCCCAGTCTTCCTGGGATTCTGGGAAAGGAACTCTTTGAGGTCCTGTGGTGCACTGTGGCCTCTCAGCATATGTTTAAAAAATAATTGTTTTTCTTTCTGAACATATGCATTGCCATTTTTTTAAAGTATCAGTGCTTTTGATACTGTATTGTAATGTAGTTTTTTATCTAAAAATAAAGTAATTTAAATATTTAAAATATAAAAAAATATTGAGTATTTTTGCTGGTAACACATTACTATAAATTCTCTTTTAGCTCATCTGAACACACAGAAACGTTGAAAAATTCAAGCGGTTTACAGACACATTGCAGTCCTCATTCAATTGAAGAGCAGTGCTTACCAGAGGTAATGACATACAGTGAAACATCATTTGCTGTTATGAGCAAAATGTGACATTTATTATAATGAGTTTGTGGTACACCTGTTATTTAAAGTTAATTTACAGTACATTAAAAGTTCTCAAAGATTTATCATGTTCTTTAATTGTTTTATATATATATATATATATATATATATATATATAAACAGTCTGATGATTTAGAATTACAATTTAGACTTTAGACAATTTAAAGACAATTTACAATGGCTTTAAAATATAATCTTAAATCTTAATGGATATCTGTGCCTTTGATAGTACTTGCTACTGATTACTGATTACTAACAATCAGTATTACCCAGCCTTATTCTGTGAAAGAATGACTGCAAAATAGCATTTTCTATATAGTATTCACTTTATGTGACCGCTTATTCAGTTGCGTGTTCCTGATAGTGTCAGAATGCTTGCATGTTTATCAGTTTCTGAAATCTGCAGAGGAAAACTTTGACGAATGCAGTGTCATATGAATATCTCATGCGTAGAAACAATTTGCATACAATGCATTGCATGGATGCTGCTCATTGAATTTTTTTTTCAAATGTAGTACGAGAAGTACATCTGTATGCTATTTTGACCGCAGGTACTGTGATAAATGATAACAAATGGTCTGGATGAGCCGTCAGGGTTTTCATGCTAGCGTAGTGAGGTCAGGATGTTCCTCTCACCTTTATGGAGTGAGGCACATGGGACTTTAGATAATCTGCTCAAGCACACCTGAAATAACCACTTTAATTGGAGCACTCTCCAATGCACCTCACTACTCTGAACACCGGCAGAGTAACAAATGATTTTTTCAGGCACTGTTGACCCACTGCAAACGAGTAGATTTTGGAGCTGGTTCATACTGGAAGAGCTGTGATTAATCTTTATAAACAGAGAGAGGTACAGTTGCTCTCCCCTGAAGCGCTCAGTGTGGGTGGTATGTCATACACAAGCATCCTAGAGGCACTTAGTGGATGAAGTCCATACTTTGCTTAAGGGAGTAAAGGGATCCAGAGTCTAGACTAAGTTTGGCCTCACTCCCAGAAGCTCATCTGTATAAGTCTACGTGACTACTGTGCAGGACAGCACTGCTTCTTACTAAAAACAACTATTGAGAGTAAAATTCATTCACTTCTTGTTCATTTACCTCAAATATGATTCAGATTTCTGTGATTGATCCATTCAAGTGTCATTTTCTTGTGAAATCTACTAAAGCGGGTAAAACCAGGAAGTAACTAATCTCCTCTTGTTATACGGCTGTTTTCACACTTGTTGCGTTTTCCAAACTTGAGTTTAATTCCACTACTGGTCTTTTTAACATTGCACTTTTAGGTTTAGACCATGGCATGTCAGCATCACAAGCACTAATGTCAGCTGTTTGTCACTGTAATGCAGTGTTAATCGTTGGGTTAACAGTGAATCAGTTTGATTTGCGATTTACTGGCTTTTGATTGACTACACAGTTTGATTTGATTAAAAGATTTGATTTAGTATTTTTTTTAAATGTATTTATTGTATTTTTTAAAGATGGCATGTGATGAAAATTGCAATGCTCACAATTCAAAATCCAAATCAAACAAACGATGGATAAAACAGTCATTTCTTTTTTTAAGGTAATCTGTTACATTTGGATCTTGTGCTACTTCCGTTTCATTGCAACTTTAAATTCTTTCCTTAGTGTATATTAATAATTTGATTTGTGTTTTTAAATCAACTATTAGCCAACACAAAAGATTCTCTTTCAAAAATCTTTCACACCAGCCAAACAACTGATCACACCAAAAGCTCTAGCGTGAAGTGCCCTAAAACCTTTGAACATAAAATCCTTACTGGGTTGTTTAAGAAACAGGCTTTCAGATGAAGTCACCATGCTGCATGCCTTGAATGGCTCTGCACTGATTTAACTGCTAATAGCTCTGTGTTCTTTCATGCTGTGTTCAAGCAGGGAATGTATAGTCTCCAATAAAGAAGGTACACTGACAACACAACAGTCACACAGACAGAAATGTTCCATTGTATGGATGCAAATATTCTCTCTGACCTCCAGGAATCCTGCACTGGTGCCATTAGTCAGTGCAAACAGGGTCTAATGTAGTCTGGCTTGGGCCAGGAGGATTGGTAGCCAGAAGCCTTCTTCTTGGACATCAAGATGAGGGTGAAAATAAAGACAGAGAAGAAAGGGAAAACAGGGAAGCGATGTGGGAAGACCCGATGAGCTGATAGTGGAGCGCATGGGTAATGGATGAGGCATGGGCTTGCAGCTGGTTGTGCAGACAGCGATAAAGAGAAAGTCGGCATGGTCATGCATGTCTAATTCCATCTTTTGGCTCTAGCTCTAACCCCTGGAAAACAGAAGGGAGCGTATACAGGTTGTATACAATATGTAATATATTTCTTAATAATTTTCTGTTGTCTTACCTGTTTAAATAAAACTCTAAACAGGCGAGACTACTAGGACTACTTGTCACATAGAGATGTTGTCAAAAGGGCTAGTAAATAAGTAAAATGAGTAAAATTAAAATGACTCAAATGCTTGATTGTCTAGCAGTGGCTTTGTATATTGGTTTCAAGCACCCATTTTATTTCATAAGCCTCTTAAAAATATATATTTTTTAAATTGCAGCTATAGAATTATTTATTTTATCTTCCAAAATAAATATCCAATATCACAATTTTTACTGTTCCTGTTAGGTAAACAACTGAAGTTAAACGGTTTATAGGTGAATAAATTAAGCTTTTATTTATTTATATATTTATTTAATTAATTTTCACAGTCATTTTACTTTAATTTGACATTTTTGCTGATTTATTATTATTTGTTTGTGTGTATATTTCATAATTTGACTGAAAAGCCTATAATAGGATGATTAATGATAAGTTACATTGTGACAACTTACCACACTATGAGTGAATGAATGAATGAGGGAATGAATGAATGAGGGAATGAGTGGGGTCAACATTTGGTAAAAATGTCAGTGAATTTTTTTCTTATAGTGCAAATCAACCCATGAAATTTTCACTGAAGTCAAAAGTGAGACTACTATGGTTACTCCTATAGCATACTATATTTATGTTCATGATACATAATAGCATGGGTGGTTCCACTCCCTTAAATCAAGGGAAAAAAGTGAGTCTTTTTGTACGTAGGCAAAAGTAAATAGACAAAAAAAAAATTCAGAATAAAACAGCTACCAATATTAGGACCATAAGCAAGTTATTGTTTATTAGACTGATGCCATACAGTCACAAGAACTGACATAACTATCTCTGTAATGGCCTTATGTCTATTTGTCTTAGAAATATAGCAATAGTATTTTACGGTAAATTTACCATTAACTCAGACTCAGTGGCTCCATCCTCATGACCTGTTGTACTTCCCTTGTCAAGACAGTCAGTCAATCAGTCATGCTAATGATTCTGAATGTATTTCTGAATCCCGTGGCATGACCTTAGGCTGTTTGCATCCTCCTTGACCACTGCTGCTTTGCTCTTGAGAAACTGCAGCTGCTTCCGTTTTTCCATTAGGAAAAAAATCATCTGTCGTACAGGTCTAATGGATAAGGCCATAAGCTAAATAGATCAATAAACCAGAATTGTCATGGCAACTGACCGGCAGAGCAAATCTCCAGCCGCTAGCATCGGTGCTCTCGTAACTGCCGTGACACCAGAAATATCAATAAATCAAACAATGGGTCGGCGCGGCCCAGTTTCTGAGCCCGTCTGGAGGTCAGAGCGTTAGTCAGGCATTTACTGAAAAGCTGTGATTAGCACTATTGAAGTTAATTTGTTCCTACAATAGTGGGCTGGAGTCAAGGGGTGCCCTTACAGAGGGTAATAATTTATTCAGCGTTCAGTGGAATTACATGGCTCCAGCATGCTTGTGTTCTCATTTCATGCCGAAAAAAGTGCCGCCTCGCTCCATGACATTGTGTTATCTGACGCGCACAGTTGTAATCCCCACTTCAACTTCCATCTCCCCCACCCACCTCCCAAAACTGCTTCACCAGCCATGCGTGACATAGGCTAGTGAACAGGAAAGTGGAGCAAAAGATAAAGAGAGAGACGGAGAGACTGATGTGTCCTGGTGGGTGTTGTTACTTGTGTTTACTATCCATCCCTAAAGTAAATGACCTTGTGTCATGTAGCACAGTCTGGGGATGTGCTGTTTGCATGCTTCATTTTCCTGATCTGCAGGTATTGCGCTCAATCATTCCCAATGGCTATGCGATTGTATTATTTTTTCATTAGAAACAGCAACTCCTGCCAAGACCTCTGTTTGCTTCCTATTATCTTTTTGAAAGATCTCTCCTCAGGATTAGATGAATCAAAGCTGTTCAAGGTTCTTGTTTATTTGTCACATACACAATCATACAGGGTATAATCAGTAGTGAAATGTAGGTCAGGATGGGTCCGCTCAATGGACAGTGCAAAAAAATAAAATAAAAGATGATACATAACACAGGAGCATATATTTAAATATAGGTAGGAATAAGATAAAAGAATAAGTAAAAACAATAAAATAAAATAAGGAGTAAAATGTGCAATGAACTAAAATGTGCAATACAGTCTACTGTGGATTTAATAAATATTAATATAACCAGGGATGTGCAAGAGGAATGTGCAAACAGGTTGTACCGGGTATGTACACATAGCAGCAATGCGATGATGGAGAATGATTACAGTTAATTAAATTGAGTCCTGTAGATGTTAGGAGACTGAGTTCAGGAGCCTGATGGCCTGAGGGTAGAAGCTCCTCCTCAGTCTCTCAGTTTTTGCCATCATGCTTCTGAAACGCTTGCCAGATGGCAGTGTGATGAAAAGACGGTTACCGGGGTGATTTGAGTCCTTGATTATTTTTGCAGCTCTGCTTTTGCAGCGTTTGAGGTAGATGTCCTGCAGAGAGGGGAGGGCAGACCCAGAGATGCGCTCAGCTAAGCGCACGACTCTCTGCAGAGCTTTGCAGTCCTGTTTTGTGGTGTTACTGTACCACACTGAGATGCACTGAGTCAATACACCAGTCACCAGTCAATATGTCCAGCTGTTATGAGATCTTCTACTTCAGCCAAACAACTTTGTTGTACTATCATTGGATGTGACAAAGTGACCAGCATGCACAGTGGCAAGACAAATGCTCTGTTCCAAAACCTATAGTGAGCTGAATATAGAGGCAGAATTTGAAGGCATGAAAGGCTGTTTACAAGATGTGCTACTTCCTAAGACACTTTGTTTTGGCCAAATTCTAGGACCAAATTCTTTGTCGATATGATATTCCAGTGTTTCCCATTAAGTCTACACTTACACTTCTCATAACAACATAAAAGATCTGTAATATTGTGTTTTGCTGCATTTCATTGGCAAAGCATCTATCAATCAAACTAATCAAAATCGCGATATGGCTTAATGCATTTATTAAATTGCTAAAGGTTGCGATTTCATTAAATACATTAATAGTCTGTTGCATTGTGTTCATTTACATGCGAGCAGCTCATGATCCGTTGTTTTTAGCATCTTGGAGCTGCTCGGATCACAGTAATGCTGTAGTAAACCCATTTCTCTTGCAAGGTTAGAAATTAAGACATAATTATTGTAATTTTGCTACTGTAGTGTACCATTGCTACCAGTACCATCCTTATAATACAATAGTGATGTATTTCTTAATGATATAAAATTAATAAATAAAAATATGAATAATAACATTAAAATGTGAATGTAATGTGAAGGGAGACACTATCACAACAACAAAAAAAAAGTTTGAGGTAAGTCTCTAAAGTCAGTGCAAAGAAAATTCAATTTTGTTAACTGAAACAGGGTTGAAGCTGTTTCTCTTTAAAAGTGATGCATTGAACATTAAAATGTAAAAACAATTCTTATGGCCCTAGAAGGTCTGAGGTCCATGCACCATTTTATTAATTCAATACTAAAAACCTTATTTATAAAAAAGCTATTACAATAGTTTGGTGTAATTAAAAATTAATCATATTTTAAAATATTTGTGAGTACTGCTTATGACAGTATTGCTAGCTTAGCAACAGGCTAACATTAAAGTACTCCCATAAACTATTTGTGCAGAGCATAGACTTGCTGCTATGAACATTCCACGTTTGAGGTTCTGTGGTGGTATTAATGCTTCCATAGAAGACATGGTCCTATGTAATGTGTTGCCTTTCATTACATTTTGGAACAGCACACTATATAGATTTCTATAGAGTATAGATTTCTTCAAACATCGATCTATATGATGTTCCATCTCCCCTCCCACAAATTCGTTGGACACAAACCTGTTTTGCCGTCTCTGAATTAGTAACAACATAAAGACTCCTTTATGTGCTTTTAATTGCGCTGAAAGTAATAACTGAATGTAGCAACCTCCAGTAGGGCTTTTCCAACAGGGCTTCAATCTGTCAAACCACGAGCAGGAGGAGAATCCCACAGGCCCTTCATTTAAATGAGGCGCTGTGGCCCAACCGCATTAGTTACACTTCATGTTGTGCTTCTCTTGCTGTGGTGCTGTATGGGAGCTGGCAGTGGAAAGAAATTAATTTCACCACAGCCCACTGGCTATGCGTTCAGGCTCAAAATCATTTTTTGCCAGGTTAAGAGTCGAGTACCAAAAACGTAAGGGAATAGTTTATGTTTGGGAACATTTCTGAACAAATGTACTGGTTTCTCTATCACTGCTTAACTTTTAACAAGATCCCTCATCCTTTTAGACCTCTGTTCGGCCCCACATGCAGTACACCTTACACTTTGTAAAAAGCGAAGGGCACGCACTTTTCTCACAGCTCAATGGTAAGAGAAATTGACCAGGAACAATCATTCACACTGCTGCACAGCGGTCTGTCACCTCTCAGCTGTATGTTCATGCTCACATCACTGAACCACTTCGTGCTGCTGTCCCACAGTTTTGTTGCAAACCCTGGGTTAAATCTGCCCCGCCATCTACCGCTCTGCATACTGTTGTATGCTCTCTTTGTTTTCACAGTAGAGCTGCTGAGGTAGACAGACAAATATTTGTGGGAGAGGTGCAAGCACTGGTTTGTTGTGAGCAAAATGGGTGAATAACAATGTTGTATCAGAGTTGCTTGTTGAATCCTGATTAGCAGATTATCAAAATAATCCAAAAAATAGTTAAAATGAACTAATATTAGTTAAATATTTTTTTGTAATAGAATATAATTATTAAAGGATTGTTTTACATTATTACAAAATATTAATATTTTAAATAACTATTCTATTTTTAAACTTTCTATTCATGAATCAAGAATCCTGAAAAATGTATCACAATTTATATTAATATATTAAACTGCATAACTGTTTTCAACATTGATAATAATAAGAAATATTTCTAGAGCATCAAATAAGCTTATAAGAATGATTTCTGAGAGGTCGAGTGACACTAAAGAATGTTATGGCTGTTGAAAATTCAGCTTTGCTGTCACATGAATAAATTACATTTTAAAATATATTAAGAAAGGTAGTTGTTAAGTTTAGGTATTAGGGATGTAGAATATGGCCATGCAGAATATGTGCTTTATAAGTACTAATAAATAGCCAATGTGCTAGTAATATGTATTATAATAAGCAACTAGTTAATAGTGAGAATTAAGTGTTAACTATATTATATTATATCATGTGTTTACATGTGAAATATTTATTAGAGTTGAAAATATTTATTATGTAGAGACTGTGGAGCACTTGAGGTACAGTATGGCTGGGGATGATGGGCATTATTCAGAAACATTTCAGATTCAGTCAGCCAATCAGCATCAAGTATTCCATAGGCGTGTGCAGTGAATCTATATATAACAAGCATTTTGCTCAGTGGCCCCTGACCTCTGCATTAGTATTGCTGCTGAGAGCTGTGCTGGTGTGACTTTGGGGTCAGATTTGGCACATACTCCTGATTGGTGGAAATGGTGTGCTTATGCCTGAAATTCGTGCGTAGCCCAGCGCTGAAAACTGTGTACTGCTTCATTATTAATTAGACACAAAGTTTGAGCTGTGCAAACCCCCTTTTGTTTTCAATCTCAGCATCTTTTATTTCTTTACAAATCCCACTGTTTGTGCCTTGACAGACATCTTTGTTTCACACAGTGCCAGATGCTCTTTCAAACTACGCTAGTCTCTTTTCTCGAGGTAATGTTCTTCCTATGTTTTCCCTGAGGTTATACTCTATTCAAAACTTTCATTATGATACTGAACGATGTCTGTGAAAACAGATAGTGACGTTCTCATATTCATCTTCACTCAATCACCACACAGCTGACCTGTAGACTGCACAGACATGCTGAGGCTGTTCTGAATCACTCTGTCTCCCAGTATTTTTTGTAAGTTCCTGCCGATATCTGCGGCCACGCTCGTGACCTGTCTACCTGCTAATCAGCCACCTGCTGGATTTCTACCCAGGTCTCTGCACGGCTCCTTTCACAGTCATTCTCACCCCCTCATCTCAGAGTCGGACAGCTCAGCCCAAACAGCGCTCATCTCTGCCTCCATGTTCTGTCCGCTCTGAATCACCCACACAGTGTCTGCAGGTTGACACACTGAGCTGGTGAGTGCCATCGCTAAGGGATGTCATCTCCTGCCTGCAAGTCACACCACAGGCCCTTCAGAGACCCCGAAGCCTTTCTGTGCTCGTGTGTACATGTAACATGTGACATACTGCAACATCTACAGCATGTTCCTCTGCCAGTCACCCTGTCCCTGGCTGTCTCATGCACTCCTGCCTCACACCTTCACTAGTTGTACCTTTCGTTACATCATCATGACTCCCAGCACTTTTCCTGTAATTTCATCTAGACTGACTTCACTCCATCTTCTCTTCATCCCTCACTCTGATTCTCGATGGAGTTCCCGTCAGTGTCTCGCTCTCTCTGAGCGGATGCTCGTCGGCAGACCCAGGCTTTGGGATTATGCAAATTTAACTCCAGCCTGTTCACACCTGGATGCAGTGGGGCATGAAACAGGAGTGCACTCGCTGCAAAACTTTTCACTTTTTTCATTCAGACAGAGAGAGAGGGGAGAAAATCGTTTTCCTTTTTTAACAGTTGCTGTATTTAGCTTATTTTTCTTTATTTAAAAAGCTATCATATGATTTAAATAGCACTGAGATTCTCTTCATCTTTCAAATTAAAAAAAATCTTGCTTTTTTGTGTATTAATAAAATATAGAGACAAAACCCTTACTGTGAGCTAATGAGTTTTGTGCTGTTGGATATTGTTTATGTGGTTTCTTATGCACTCCAGGCTATAAAAATATCATAAAATATATTTTTTCCTGCTAAACAAAATAGATAAAACATAATATTATTGATATATATATATAGATACATACAATTTGTATTTATTTATTTTACAAAGAGCTTATTTCAGCAGCTTTCATCTCTCCTTTAAAAAATGCTGCATATAATTTTTGAATTTGCTTGAATTTTTTTTAAATGACCACATTTCCATAGACTGACTGTTCTCTGTGTTGAAAAAGTTTAAATTCACCAGTCATTATTTTGAAATTATAAAAACAAACTAAGATGGTTTAAGCTTCAACTCAAGTTTCCAGATACAACAGAGAGTTAGTTTACAGTCCAAGTAGAGTGATGCATTTTTTTTTTTTTGCACGTTTGACCCAAAATCTCTCCCAACAATTACTCTTAAGAAAAGAAGAAAATAAATCAATATGGCATTTCTCACAATATGCAAAGAAGCACACAACAAATACATGCATGCTATGAAAAACCACTGCTTGTCTTACCTGATAAAGCCCCCTTGGAAAAAGAAAAAAGAGAAGATGTATAAAATCCTTATGACCTGAGGGAGCATTCTCTTGCTCAGTCTCTCTCTCTCTCAGACCGTTTGAAGAACTTACAGTCTACAGAATTACCAAATCCAAAGAGGAGCAGGTAAAACTCGACAGGAATGCATTGTCTTGCAGAGTGATCCGAGCCTGTCTGTGAAGAAACTTCTTCTGTCTTCCTCCCTGCTCACTTCTGCTGGCTGGAAAATCCTCCACAGTGGCCCTCCCACCCTCAGATGTCAGGGAGAATAGGTGAGAGAGCAAGCATGTCTGTGTGTCTGGGTTTGTGTTTTGAAGAGACTATGTGCTTTTCCCTTTCTTTCTCGCTCTTTTTTATGGCCAGCTGCTCGCTCCAGGAATTATAATGGAGAGGATTTAAAGGGCCAGCAGCGCATTTGAAGGCAGGGAGATGGCGTGCGGTGAGCCCACTGAGAAGCGGAGCAGAAAGAGGAGGATCTAAGAGATCAGAGAGGGGATGGAGGTTCTTTCTGGCTTTGTTTATGTTAGTTATCTCTCTCTCTCTCTCTCTCTCTCTCTCTCTCTCTCTCTTTTTCTCAATGTGGAGGACTAACCACTCTAGGGCTTTGCTTCAGTGCACAGATGTGTGTGTGTGTGTGTGTGTGTGTGTGTGTACTTGAAGGAATGAAGGAGATCCAAAAACATGAGAGCAAGAGATGTGCTTATAACATATGCTAGCTTCCATATTAATATTTTAAAACTGGCTTATAATGGTAAATACCATGTACCTTAAAGTGATAATGGAGAGTAGCCTACAGTATGTACATTATATACATGACACCTGCTCTAATTAAAGCACTTCAATATATAAAGCAATTTAAAATTTAAACAGTGTAATGTTTTTTTCCTCTAGCATTACAGACAAGAATAAAATATGTAAATATTTTAAGTAAAAGTATTTTTAATTAAATTATAAATACATTTGATTAAATTAAATTTTAATTAAATCTGAATAATTCAGACCAGCACCAAACCTGTATAAATCATCTCAGACCAGCATGGAAATTCCATTCAGCAGGGTGCTGAAGAAAACATTTTTTGCCTTTGTAAACTCGAGATGAAAAGGCACCACATGAGAAATTTCATTCTGAATGAAAAATTACTTGTGGCTCCTGACCATCAAATTACCTCAGCTGGAGTCATTCATCTTCTCAGCGGATGACAACGCTGATACCACCGTCTCCTAAGGAGATAAAGGTCTCGCTCTTTTTAATCTTTTCAGGGGAAAACACGTGAGATTAAACACTCATCTCTGCAATTATCTTTGTGCTTCTGGTGTACAGAGCCTGGCTTATGAAAGATGCATTAGAGCCTGTTAAAAGAAGGAATCAGAAATGTGAAGCTTGAAAACACAAGCAACCCCTCTTCATTTCTGTTCTTTGTTATGACCGTGAAATTCATTGCCTCAGAACATCCCAGAGTGAATCCAGCCTAAAATTTTGCTGTATATAACAAGACTATCTATCTATCTATCTATATATATATATATATTTTACAATAAAACCTATTTGGACTGTGTTTGTACACCTCAGTTTAGGGGTGTCAAGGCTGCAGGTGCCAATACTGCCGTAGCACCTTTATGCTGTGCTGACTTTCTGGTTTCCCTTGTGGATGGTGCTCACATGGCTGTAGGTTGACACAAAGAGTCCTATAGGACTGCTGACATATGGAGCTGGAGATCCATCCGTCATCTTGCTGGGACCAAACACCATGAAGGGGCATAGCAGTGGAAACCAAATATAGTCGAATATCAATTGCTGTGACATCTTTGCCCTATTGGCTGCTATGGCTTGGCCACAAATCAAGTCGCTAAGTCACCCGTTTATACCCGTTGTCTGTCTCTGTTGTCCTTCACAGCTTCACGAGTCCTGTTGTCTTCTTGATTCACTGTACTGTAGTGCTGGAGAACTCAGTGAATCCACCAGCAGGTATCACTGAGCATTTATTCACAAATCTATTCTGATCTGTAGGGTTTAGACTTGCCTTGTGCATTTTATAAAATGATACACTGATTAATGCATTAATCTAATGTCTCTGAATTATCATCTTATGTGGGTTAATTACTGCAAAGTGTAAAAAATTATTTGTTTTAATAATAGAACAATCATTATTAGGTTAGGTTAATAGACATATTAAACATATTACCATTTTATATAATTAAAATTTCTTAGAATTGTGTCTTACAGAAGTCTGGAGGAGAGATTAAATTTGTTACTTTTTTGTCTTATTATTTTATGAATAATTAATTGTACTATTTCAATGTTAAAACTATCTCTATAATTGAATGAAACATAGTATGAAGCTTGAATAGTCCCTTTTAGACTTTAAACTACAACATAAAATAATCTCAAAAGCTGTGACAGTCTAAATGCAGCAAAGCGATATTTAGACAGCTAATCAAATTTTTACATGGCTAAGGGCATCTTCACTCATTTAGTTCTCTATGCATATTACACTCTCATTTTGAGAATGTCCCTATTTGAATATGGTGCACATAACAATTAAGCTTGATTGTCTTTTTTCTTCCAGAGCAGACTGAATTACCGTCTCAAGTATCTGTGATGACCCTCTTCCTGATCCATAATGACACACTAAAGAGCCAGCAACTTGCTTCATTTAAAAGGTTTGCTGTTTGATTTTTTCAGTGGTATTTAGACAGTTTATACCCTTTGTATTTTATTAGTATGTCCTTGTTTGAACTATTTCAGAATGGTAGTTTCATTGCATTTTAAATAGTTTCGATTGTCAATTGTCTGCTGTTACATATCAAACCTTCAGATCAATAATCGGCCAAACCACGGATGGCAAGAATGCCACAGTTTGTGATTTAGTTTGATTTCAAGAGTCAGTGCTCATATGGATCCATATGATTAGTATTAAATTAGAAAGTCTACTCTTCATAGATCCAAAAATCTTAAATGGTCTTTAAGAAAAGTGAATGCAGTTTTGGATGTCAGAGGGGTTTGTGAGGCTATTGAGAGAGCATGAATCTCTATGTGCCTGCTCATATCTCAAGCCCTCATGCATAAAGATGCCACTCTCCTCTTTAAATCCAATCTCTGAGGCCTTTATCTGCTCTCACACATGCATTTTCATACTTCTGTGGAACTTCTTTTCCTTTGTGATTAGACTTGCTCTATTTGAATTAGTTACTACTTGATTGAGGAATGCTTTCATGAACATTAATGTTGACGGACAGCACTTAATTCCTTCAGTACCATATTAAGCCAGTTAAGGGCAAGCATCCAAACCAGCTTGGTTACTTAAAATGGTGTTAGATTGGGCTTTGGAATGAGTGTGGGAATGAAATGCTAAATACCATTTAAAATTTGAGGGTAAAAATTCTGTTGTACACACCTAGTTCCTAATCTGAATGGATGAAAGATGTTAACGATTAAAATAGATGACATAAAAGTGTTTTTAATTTAACATGATGGATACAATGCAATCACAGGATGTTGGGTATAAAGAAGAATGGGCAGGCAGAGGCTTTCATATATAAACATCAGCATACATGAATAATCACAATCATTTTCTAGTCTTTATGTGCCGTTTATTATCAATTCAGTGGTTATTGATTGTGTATTATTTGCTGTTGCAAATGCAATCATCCAGTGTTCTTGTTTTGTCAGTCTGATTCTGCTAAGTTGCTCAAAGTCAGACAGCAACCCCTCCAGCTCCCCTCAGTTCGAACAGTTGGGTTTCACATGGTATCTGGTCCATCTTAATAAACACTTGTGCAGGATAAGGCATCTCAGCACATTTCATTTGTCTCTTCAGGTCTTTGTTGTGTTTTTACGTCTCTGTGTTTTAAATAATGCTTCAAAGCTGCACATATTTCATACTCTGAGGCTGATATTTCTTCCCTTTAGCTGACACATAATTACATTGGAATCTGTGAGATTCAAGGAGGATGATAACCTTTGTAGAAAGCCATATCCACCAGTGAAGATAAAAACTGGGGTTGCTGGAAATTCCGCCTCCAAATAGTTGAATCCACCTTATTTTTCAATGTGAAAGTAAGCTATTTCCTGTGAATGTTGTTAATATAACAGAAAATATGATGCAGATTAAGGTCCTATAATCATTAAAGTGTTTTTGAAGTTGTCTTTATTTATAGTAAGTTAAATAAATTAAACATTGTTTTATTCCAAGTGTAAAATACTTGATTAGTAGTAAATCAGAATGTAAGGTTTGAACCAAACCATAAATATAATTTGAGAAAAACTAATACATTTGGCTGTAAGAAACTCAAGTATTTTTAAGTTGGTCCAAAGGAGATTTACATGTATGATTTAGGTAAGTAACTACAAAAAATGCAGTAAAACTATTTGTAAATAAAAAAATTATATGATAATATACTAATTAGCATAACTGAACTAAAATAACTGGATGCGGCTGATACTGGAATCTTTGCAAGAAAAAAAAATGTAAGCACATGTTTTATGTTAAAAATAAGGTGTATAGCATTACATATGGACTTGAACAGTCACAAAGTCACATGTTCTCTTCTTTTTCTTTATGTTGACCTTTCTTCCTCTGGCCTCTTTGTCTCTTTCCTGCATGTCAGGCTCTGATGGAGCCTAGCAGCTGTGCTGTATATGAATGCTGAGAGCTTTGCCATTAACATTAATATCTGGACAAGCTCAACATGATGTGCAAAGGTCACATTGTAATGATGAAATGAGTCGCTCTGGGTTGCAGGGTGGCAAAAGTCAGAAAGAGAACAGTCTGCCCACCTATAGAAAGTTAAGGCAGAATTCCCAACACTCAAAACACCTGTTACTGTATTTTCATATCTACATGAAAATAATTTCCATCTTGATGATTCATTGGAATTGTGTACACCTTTGTGCACATTCCCACATGACAGGACACAATCTCCCGGCTTGCAGGAGCCGCACTTGACAGTGGCATAAAGAAAGCCAATTACTTTTTCCATGGCTAACAGAAAAGAAGTTTATAGACACTAAATGTCTTTTCCTCACAGATGTTCCACTTTTCAATCTTCCTGTGGCTCATTTTGAGACTCTTGAGCGTGTTTCTACACCTGATAATGCCGTCTTTCAAGTACAACTAGGCCAAGTTAGCGTGCCAATTCTGTGATCTCTGGCCCTGTCACCCTGTTTAGTCCCTGTACATTCTCTCCCGCTTTCCACTTGCTCAGCAGTGTTCATTGTCACATTTGATTGAAAATGTTTGAAGAAATCATTGTGTGGCTTATGTATAAAGATAACCCTGCGCTCTTGTTTACCGGTACCTATTCCTCTCGCTGTACGCCTGCTCTCTGGCAGCTTGCTGGCAAAACTTCCAGCACTAGGTGTGAGCAACTTTGAGCAGTTGTCTAATTGCTTTGTTCTCAGCATGTGTACATTTTTACAGCACGGGAAGACGAGTATAAATCAACCAGTGCTGTTCTCTTTTAAAAGCCCATTTGTCTTTCTGCTCTGGTTTATCTCTTTGTTGCCTCCTGTTCAGCTCAACATACATACATAATCTTCAACTATAATAATAATACAGCTAATATTTATTCCTGTCAGCCAGCTTCCAAAAATCCAAAGACAATTTTCTTTAAAAGAATATTAATTTACTAAATTATATTAGATTTTGGCTAGGAGGTATTGTCAATTATATAATTGTGATAATCTACTTTATATTTCTGTCATTTATTTCAGTCATTTACTCTTGAAGATCAAATAAAATGTGTGAATTCCCTTTAAAGCTTTGTAAACAAATATTCCTCAGGGTAGAATGATTCTAAATATGAAAATGTTTTATATAACATATGCATACAATATTACATATTTATATAATAATTTTATATATTTTATAATTTTATATATTTTAAATATTTTTGGTAAAATTTAAAGTGTATTTATGAATATTTTAGTTATATTTTTGCTTTTTTTGGAACCATGTCTACATGAATATTATATTACAGTAACATAAAATTAACTGTTATTATTGTTAATAAAAAATAATAATAAATTGAATACAAGATTATCAAGTATTTTCTGGATAAATTAACTTGGCATCTTTACTTTTAAGCAAATGTAAGCATCAGTCGCTTTGAAGCTCTTTTTTCCCGGCTGTAAAAATACTCCACAGTTTGAGCCACATTGACTTGCTTGGATGCACCACACTGTCAAAGTGTCAAAGTATTTAAGTAATTACTAGATTGAACTTTAGTTTCTGGCTGTGAGGATGTCATAGTGTAACTATTACGTTTGAGGTAATAGTATGCTCTGGTTAATAGTATCCATTGTATTGCCTCAATGTTTTTTTTTTTCTCCCAGAAGCTTTGTTTGTTTGTTTTTTTCTCAGTTGTGTACTGCCTGTAAAATGTTATAAAATCGATCTTTACAAACATACATTTTTCATTAAGCATATGTTTTGCAATGTCTCCAGGGTAGAACATATATAACAGCCAGTGTTTTCAAGGTTACAGAGAATGGCATTAAAGACCCTCCTGCCATCCTGTCTTGTAAGAGATGTTGACTTTCCCTCAGTGTTTATGCTGCTGTTGTTCTTTATCGGTTGCATCATCTACGTTTGTTTGAGTAAGGGTCCGTCGTGGAAAATAGCTGTCATGTTGTCATGTTTGTCAAGGAGTGATGGTGTCCTTTTGCCATGTAAAGCATTTTAGATAAGGTCTCCTAACGGCTGATGTATGAAAACGGGATGTGAAATTGGTTTACCACACTATACTGAAAGAGTAAGTGGCTCCAAATGAAATGCAATGAAGTGAGTGACATAGCAGCCACACTTGGAGTCTTGCTGTGATTCTGTGTGGACAAAGAGCAAAGAATTCTGCTCCTTCATTAAAACGTCACACTTATCAATTGTATTTGTGATTCTCATGTCTTAGAAATGACATGCAGATTCCATAAATTAATCCAAATGCATAGAAACAGATCAAGTGTGAAATGAATGCAGAAGAATGTGGCCTGGTTAACATTGTGTTTATGGATTCTTGCGTGGTCAGGAGCAATGAGGGGTTTAGAGTTCATTTGTTTTTCTCTGATTGTTATTGATGGAGGGAAGAAACAGTGGTGCACAAATGTTGAAGAGGGGCTTCTGTAGAGAGGCACATGTGGGAACTATATGTGATTTCATGAATTCATTTGAATCCTAATTTCCCCCAGCTGCTAAATCTGTCATAACAACAAGGCTAGAGCTGAGATGAAGCCAGATAATGAACTGCCGATAAAAGTGTCCATGGTCATGACTTTGTTTTCTTTCTAATGAATGATTCTCACATAGCTTAGTATCATTCTTAGGTTTTCTGCTTCAGTTTCAGAAGTCTGAGGGCTATCATGGGGGAACAGGCAAATATGACCTTTATTGTCAAGACAAGATAATAACTTCCAGACCTGCATCATTTTAAGTTATTAGTATTCTGTCAACATTTATTCACCCTCATGTCATTCCAAGCCGTATTACGTATTTTGTTCTTTTGTGTAAATTCTGTTCCTCACACAAAGTTATGCTATGACTTTAGACAATGTTATATATTGTCTTTCAAATGGACTACAGCTGTCCTTACAAAAGAACTTCTTTTTTGTGACTCTACATTGACTATTAAATGAGTCTGATTCTGATTCTAATGCACTTCTAGTTCTTATATGAGCAGATATGGTTTGTCTGTGCTCAGATGTTCCTTCTAAAGATGCCATAAGCTATTGTTCTTACGAAGGCCTTTCTGAGAGAGACTGATCTGTCAAGGTACAAAAGGTTAGGCTTCATCCGTATCCCCATGCTCTCTTTAGGGCACACTCAGGTTAGACTGTGGGGATTTATTTCCTCAAGCATGTGGTTTCTAATCCTTTCAAGGCTGTTTTTTCCCCTCCCATCTGAGAACCGGTTGCATTGGAAAACACACTTACTGAATGCTAAGCTTTCTCTTGGCTAGGTTTGCCCATATTTGCTCATGTGAAGTCTCTTGCTCACTAAGGCTGCATTAATTTGATCAAAAATATAGTAAAACAGTAATATTGTGAAATATTATTAGTTTTTTTTTTCCTATTATAACATCTATTTTCAGGACATTTTGATGAATAGAAATGTCTAAAGAACAGAATTTATTTAAAAATATAACTGAACAATAAAAAATTGAATTATTTGTAGCATTATAAATGACTTTACTGTCATTTTTGATCAGTTTAATGATCCATGCTAAATTAAAAGTATTAACTTCTTTAAAAAATATATGTACAGTTGTGTATATTGTCACAATCCGTTGTTACAAGGAGAATGCAGGAGTCGAGGAATAAGCTTTATATACTTTAATAATCAAAACGTGGGGGAAATCCAACATAAGAGACTGCAACCACAACGAGCAAGTAACAAAGTAGACCAGACGAAGAACTGAGGAACAGACAGGCACTAATAAACACAGGATAATTACAAGCACAGGTACATAGGATAAAGCAATCAAACTAAACAAGAACAGGAAAAAAGACCATATATGGAAAACCAGGAACAAAGACAGGGGTAAAACAAGGAAACACAAGTCCAAAACACTGACATACAGTATATAATGTTCAGTCTTAAGTGTCTAAAGTCTAAAGAGTGAGTGAATGAATGAGTGATTTGGACACAGCATATGCATTAATATCTCAAATACAGTAATGCCTAACCTCCACGGTCACATGTCATGATGATTGTGAGCCAAAAAAGGTCCAGTTTTTTTGTCTGCTATTTCCACACAATCAGTTTGCTCATTTCAGAAGAAAACAACTACCTTGGCATCATGCGGACACCTACGACTCTTTACTACCGATGTAGATATACAATATCCCATTTCATCATTTGCAAAATAACATGGCAAACAGTCAGTCCTATAGGTTTGATTGAAGAAAAAGTTGCCAAAAATGATAGCTAACACTCTTTCCTTTCACTAGCCACAGTATAGCGTTGAACTTTTAAACAAGCTGCTGTTCAGAGGCCCAAACTGTGTCACATTCTGGTATAAGTTGACTGCAGAACAGTCTTGCGTACTCTTTGACAGCTAGCAACACGTCTTAAACTAATGTAGGTTAATTGCTTCCCACCTTAGCTGGATAATTCATTAAGCCCTTTGCCGTGCGCCTCCAACACAAGACGTCTGGTGCTCCCAGGAGCGCACAACTCTTGGCATTGTGGAGTTTTAGGTTTAGTTAAAGCAGCTGAGATTTCACTCCCACCCACATCCAAATGCTTGGACCGCAGTGATGAAGAGAGGGTGCGAGGATAGTAATGCATTTGTCTGCTGGATCACTGGAGAGAGAAGTATCAAAGAGTGCTGCTAATTGCAGTCACTGAGTCAAGTGGAAATAATTCAACATTGCATTCAGATTTGTTTTGTTAAAAGATCCCCTGACACCTCGGAGGAGGAGGAAGGGAAGACAGAAGAGGAGGAGTGTGAGGGGAGAGATGTGTGTGGAGGAATTCTATGCAGAGCTGAGCGTTATGCTGATTTGGGTTTTGCACCAGACTGACTGTATGTGCCGTGTTTTTGTCTGCAGGTTCATGATGGAGGAGAGATAGATGAGGAATGTAAACCTGGTTTACCTTCAAGGTGGCTTTTATATTTGTCACAGTATACATATAGAGTGATTGCAAGAAGCATTCGGGCATACTTAAAATGTCTGAATTTCACTGCATTTAAAATAAAATCTAATCATCTGCAAACAAATTATGCTTTTGTCATAAGCATTTTAAGCTTAAGCATTTTAACATCATTAGAGACAGCATGCTGAATTCATGAATTAATTGCATTTTACTGATGCTGTATGTACATATGAAAATGTATGTGTAAATGTTACATTTATTTTGGTTTGAACCTTTGCTACAGTAACTTACTGATGTAGAGAGCCATCGAGAGCTTCTGCTTGTCAAAATGACATTTGACGTATCTAACATAACACACTAAGCAGTCATCTGTCTCAGGAGACTGTTTCTGAGGTGATTAATATTTAGAAATCAAAACCCTGAATTTTTTCTCCTTCATTTTAGCAGATGTTGTACTCACAGTGGCATGTCAAAGTATCCACATAGAATTCCAGCGTTTCTCGTCCTTGTCCAAGCATTTCAAACTTTCCACTTTCATCTCACTTTCAGGCTGTTGAGATAGCCTCTGGGACATCCTAGAAAAGCTGAAAACACCTCCAAAGACTCGCTTTCACACTTTCACTCACTTTACTCCCACAGCTGTCACAGTGTTGCCAGATCCCTCAACACACTGCAAGCACTCCCTCTTGAGACACGTTCCTCACTTCACCTGAGCAAACTGTGTTCACCTCAGAGAGAATTTTTGATACTGCCATTAAACACTCTAGGTACCTAATGCCCTGTGGAGAAAAATCCTGCGGAGTAGTTTTATTTATTAATATATCTGTTGGCTAAAGAAGAGACAAGGCCTGTTCCCACCAAGGATGATAACTATAGTTTAAAATTGTTCTAATTGTAAAAGTATCCACACCACAACATAACGATCACGGCACAGAAGATCAATATCATTAGCAATCATATTCAGAATAATTATTTTTTTTTATAAACATGACAGCCAATGAGATGCCAACCAGTGTTGCCAAGTCTGTGGTTTTCCTGCGGAATTGTTCTACTTTAACACTGTTGTCGTGGGTTGTTTTTCATGTCCGCGGGTTGAAGCAACCCCAATCACGTGATATTTAGCCACTGGAATGTGAATTGTACCTGGGGAACCCCGCCAAAAACCTGTATTTTACCACCAACCCACAAAATTTCCTGATAATGTACTCACCCTCATGTTATCCAAGATGTTCATGTCTTTCTTTTTTCAGCTGAAAAGAAATTAAGGTTTTTGAGGAAAAATTTTCAGGATTTTTCTCCATATAGTGGACTTCAAGAGGAAATAAATGAGTTGAGGGTCCAAATTTTATTTTTAATGCAGCTTCAAAGGGCTCTACAAGACCCCAGCCGAGGGATAAGGGTCTTATCTAGCGGAACAATCTGTCATTTTCAAAAAAAATTATGAAAATTATGTACTTTTTAACCACAAATGCTTGTCTTGCACTAGCACTGTGATGTGCGCCCATGACTGAACGCATTCCGTAATCATGTTGGAAAGGTCACGCGTGATATAGGCGGAAGTACCGACCAAGTGTTTACAAGTTTGGAGAAGACCCAAAATTGTCCATTTGTGTGCGTATCCTGGATGTTTAAATCTTTTGAAACCTAAAAGATTTCTTCCACTAGGAAAAAACGTCACCTTTCCTACGTGATTACGTATTGCGTGAAGTCGTGTATGTGCGTTGCAGAACTAGTGCAAGACGAGCATTTTGGTTAAAAAGTATATACATTTTTAGTCATCACTAGATAAGACCCTTATTCCTGGGCTGGGATCATGTAAAGCCCTCTGAAGCTGCGTTGAAACTGCAATTTGGACCTTCAACCCATTGGCTCCCGTTGAAGTCCACAATATGGAGAAAAATCCTGGAATGTTTCCTCAAAAACCTTCATTACATTTCGACTGAAGAACGAAAGACATGAACATCTTGGATGACATGGGGTGAGTAAATAATCAGGAAATTTAAATTCTGGAGAGAACTAATCCTAGCAGATGACAGAACTGCAACGCATGTTGGTAATAAAAAAGAATGTTATTGTGCATTGGCATGCATTTATAGTTATTGTTATTGGTGTGAACAGGCCTTTAGAAATTTAGTTTTATTTGTTTGTCATGAAAAAAATATTGAGAACTAACTAACATTTATTTATTTGTATATATATTTATAATAGTTATATATTTCCTTGATATAGTTTCTTGGTACTGATATATCCATGCACAAAAACACTTGTGCGTCTCTGTTTGTACTAGTTTACTCTCTCAACCTGTTAAATAATAAATACACTGTGGAATAAATTTGAATAAAACAGGAAAACAGCAAAGTGAAATTCAATAAGCAGAATAAAACGAGGTTTTCACAAGACTGGGCAGATGGATCTAAGCTTTTTAATTAGACAGAATGTCCACATTCCACCCTGCTCTGGCTGGAGGAATGTGGGATGCAGCGTCCAATCAGGCGGCAGATAAACAGCATGCAAATGATGGATCTGAAATGGACCTGAATGCAAGAAGAAGGTACTACTTAAAATCTGAATTGAAGTCACATAATCCTTTCACACAAGCATAAAATAACTGGAATATAATTAAAGTAGACTTAAGATAGGATTTGGGAAACCTGTGTGTGTTTAAAAGAGAGTGATAAAACAAGAAGAGAAATTGAAAATAAGATCCCATTTATGAAGGTTTCTCTTAACCTAGCAATTAATCCATTATCACAGTAATCACAACAGTATCAACAGCTGGTTTCTAATGAATCTGTGTATTTACATATTAGATTATTGTAGTGAATTTGCCACAGTTCCAAAGATTCCCAAAACCATTCATTACGAGCAAATGTGTCTGAACCATAAAGCACTTGTTGTATGTGGCTGGCGATAATGACTTTTGTGTGAGCTCTACACATTTCTACAAAACACATTTACACAAATGACCTGATTTCAAAGCAGCTGGGGGCCATACTCTCATTCCTCAGGTCTCCAGAGTGAGGTATTGCATCAATAAATATGGGTAATGGGCGAACATGCCAGGGCGAGGTAAAACACTTCAATAAGAGGAAGATGGAGAATGACAGCTGAGGGATCCAGCAGAAGAGTGGAAACTGTTTAAGGATGATTAAATAGCTTATTATTCATACACTGACTCATAATTGCTCACGTCTAGGAGGGAGGGACAAAGAACGGGAGGGAAGATGACAACCAAAAAGAGCTCCAGATCTGTCTCATTTGGCAAAAAAAAATTTTGAAGTTATTTTATAACAACTACACTGAAAAAAAATGCTATAGTAAATTTCACAAATAATTACAAAGAAACAGCAAGTAAATTAAACAATATAAGTTATTAATTGAAAATATAGGCCTACTCCAGTTATGTGACTAGTGTGTTCATAATAAAAATGCGACGAGATGTAGTACACCAAGAGTACCTGGATGATGTAGGATGATAGTTGTTCAATAAAATAAATAATGAAAGGTGCAGTGTTGGACACTTTATTATTGGCCACTGAATAGATCAGTTTCAAGATTACGGAAGTGGCAACTATACCAAAACTTGTATGGAGAGGAAGACAGGACTTCACAAATGTATGTTAAATGCTTTATCATCATCCCATGTTGTGTTTCAATATTTTTTTGTAAAAGCCAATTTGGGGCACTCTTTTTCACATTTATTTACTTAGCTAACATGCTAAAACTAGCAGCAACATAATTTCTCTCGACTTAAAAACTGTGAATGTAGTAAAATATTTCCATTGCAATGAAACGACCCTTTGAGGTTTCATATGTTCACACGTTTGAACAATGGCGTGTGTAGTGTAGTATGTAGTGTGTACTGCAATCATGCAATGTATATAATTTGAGGCACAGCTTCAGATTTCTTTCTTTGCAACCATGTTAGCTGTTCCCTGCCCTCTGTATCGCTATGGCAACTGTAACCATAGCCCGCTCAGATGTTCATAAAGCGAGGAGTGAATTTCACCCACAGCTGTGCGGGTGTTGAGGTGATGGATGTGTGCGGAGCAGATGAGGTTGGATGTAACTGACTGATTGATTTACAGTTGCTGGAGTGATGTGTGACACTGAAGGATGTGGGCCTCAGATGTGATCCTAAAGAAGAAGGACTGAGGGCTCTCTGTGGTTTATGAGGCTGTTAACTCTTACTCGGTGTTCCCCAAACTAGAGCTCTATATGTGACCCCACAGGTAATAACATAGAATTTCCTATTAGCCTACTGCATTTTTTATTGATCTTTTACTGAAGTATGAAGGTAGAGTGACTGATGGTTTAATATTTGCCATTCTATATCAAATATTTGATTATTTTTGTATAATTTTTGACAAAATTACATAATTATGTAATGTTTTTGTCAGTAAATCACACATTGTAGAACATACTTAGTCTTAAAATATAACTAACTAGTGTTCCTAGTGTTCCTGTGGCTCAGTGGTAGAGCATTGCGTTAGCAGCGCAAAAAGGTTGTGGGTTCGATTCCCAGGGAACACACATACTGATAAAACATGTATATTCTGAATGCACTGTAAGTCGCTTTGGATAAAAGCGTCTGCTAAATGCATAAATGTAAACTAACAATACTGGCAGCTGTATTTGCCAGATTTTCACATAATTTCATATAGCGGTATTTCAATAGTTGCATCTCTTGATGTTATGTTACTTCTGGGAATGTCCTTTTACTAGAAAGATAAAAGGATATATTATGATATATTCTTATTAACAGTTATACAATTTATTAGCTAAACAGGTTTTACTGTAACATTTTCACACTCTATTCCTATTTGAATTCCAAGCATTATTTATAGTGCGCTGTGAGGACGCTTGTTTGCTCTGCAGTTCATTGTCATGTGCGTCTGTGCTTATGATGGTAGGTGGAGAGGCATTCTCCAAACAACATTCTGGATGTCACACAGCGTTGACTTACAGTACCGTATTTGGCAAAAAAAGGAAATGAGTTTGACAGTTTGACTGCTTGTTTGATCTTAGCCTGGCTGATGTGTCAACAGCTGCACACAAACACACATACACACACTTTTTCTTCTGAGCTCATGCCTGTATCAAGGTCAAAACAGTTTCACACACATGCAGTGATCTTTGATCAGACAGAACAGAACATATAAGCCCTCTTGACTTTCCCTCTCTTAAACAACTTTCACTACTTTCAGTATGCGGGAAACTGGGGTCTTAAATGAAGAAGAGCATTGAAATTCCAATTCAATTCCAAAAATGATTTTAAATTTGAATTTATGTACAAGAACTTATAATAAATATTTCATTTTATAATTTTTTTTTTATACAAATTACATTTCAAGAATGCTTTTCAAAATTGCAACGTCTTCAAAATGTAGTCAACGTGAAGTAGGATGGAAGATAGTTTCATCAAGTTTTCTCTTTGTTGTGCCCATTGTTGTGTTAGACTAAAAAAAATCTTGGTTGCGTGACTGTGAATTGCAATTCAGTAAATCCTCTAGCTGTCATTCCCATTCAAATTCGAATTCAGCATCCCGTGTGATGTGGCCACTTCAAGTTCCAGCTCATGAACTGAAAGGGAGCCAGTTCTTAAATTCAGACTTTTTTTCCAACCCTGTATAGAGTAAATAAATACTCTTGAGTGCTTTATTGAACAGAACTTCCACACATGCTTGGAGAACCCCAGAGAGATGTGCCACATGTGTAGATTTGAGATCTTCCTGTCAGGCTTTCCTTAGATTTATTAAGGGCAGAAGATAGGCAAGCTGTGTAGATCTGCCATTCTCAATCTCATCAGAACAGAAGAATTGTTGCCAGCAGCTGGGGAAAAAATGCAATCATAAGCCATATTTCAGCACTGCTCGGTCTTCTTCTGCTTCTTAGAAAGTAAGATGAAACCATCCCTGAGATGGATGTTTAATAAAACCGTGCTATAAACCTTTACACATAGAAGGAAACTCTGCATATAATAAATTTATGCGATAAGGGCAAATGACATATTAATCTTAAATGATGCATGTACAATCATGTTCTTGTGATTGAAATTTGACTGCAGATCTGGTTAAATATCATGACTGAAATGGCTTTAACCCGGTAATCTGAACTTTGTAAGGTTGGGCAAATTTACTTAGACATTTAATAAAAGAATAAAAAGTAAGTAATTCATCTATAATATCACTCTATATGACACAATGAAGCTTTTGTAACCAACTTAAACTCAAGTAAATTCTGATTTGTGGGTTGTGAGAACTGCATATAAATGTTCTTGACAATTTAATGAAAGTTATAGTTCAATATGAGCTGCTTCATTATGTTTGCACTCTTGCATTTACCATGCTTGTGCGCCCTAACTATGGCAGCTGCATTTTTTGACTATTCTTTTGAAGATGACTCAATTTCAGGCAGGAGTGATATATTCAGTATGCAAAGTAGAACTTCAAAGTGCTACCTTGCGATTGGATGTATTTGTTTAGTGCATTTCTATGTCACCTCAGGCCTAACTCACCCAATTCACACATCCTAAAATTGTCGGATAGCTGCTACAATCTCCCGTAAAGCTTTCACAAGGCTCCTGCTGTCACAATTTACGGGTTCACCTAAAGAACCCATACCACTGGTTTTGTTAACACATAGTGAGGAGAACGTCAGCAATGTATCATCCCACACATGTCATGTGCGGCTTCACATAAAAAGTCTATAACTGTTAGACGGACTGTTGGGTTTTCAAAATGCGTTCTTTTTTTCAGTGCTAATGGTGTCAAGGTCTCAATGTCTGATGGGGTTCTGAGTGACACAGGTGACAGGGCTGGAATGGGCTATGAAGTCTGATAGAGGTGCGATTCCATTTCTATTGTCGCCGTTGTGCCTGCAGCGCTTCTACTATTGTGTGTATCCTCCACAGTCACCTCTCTCCCCCTCCCATTCTTCTCTCCTTGACATGTTCCCTTTCCCCCACATCTAATTTAAAACTGGCTGGTCAGCACAGATCTGACCTCTCCATTACATAACTCATAATTGACTTCCTGGAGACTAAATCATTTAAGTGTCTCTTTCCCAAATCAGCAGGTTAGCAGGCAGGTCTCAGGGAATCTGAGGCTGTGAACCAGTGTAGGTGTCTCTCTGTGTACGTGAAAAGCCTTTAATGCAATTTTCTCTGCTTGCAAATTGACATATCTTCGCAGTGACAACTATATCCTGAAGTTATGCTTGTTGTAATCTTCATAAGCATGCATTTTCTGGAGAGGTGAATATCAGACTTCAAAGAAATGTAGATGATTATGTGTGCTTCCAAAATAGGCGACTTTTCCAGCTGCGAAAACCTGCCGCAGACCCGCACTGATTGGCTTTGTGGGTTGGCCAGGTATGATGGGCTTAGACAGGCTTATTTAGGATAATCTGTAACATTGCATGAAGGAATCGTTCTCACATGTTGGCAATCCAGACAGCCTGTACTCCTTCTAGCATACCAATCAGTGGCTTGAATGGCTCTTGGTTTATTCTCCTTATGCGAATCATTGAAAGTGTACATCAGGGCTGTTAGGTTTTTGTAGACTATAAAAAAATCTATAATAAAATGATAAATGATGACAATGTTTATATTTTCAGTATTCCATCTGATGATGATGATGTTGAAGTTCTCAAGCATTCTGCTTTTGCTATAGTTACTTCCTCAGGGTAAGATTTTCATTGAAATATGATAATCATGAAATAATATAATTAGTATGTTTAAATATAACATATACAACTTTTGAGATCCAGACACCACAAAACCCCCATTTTTTTCACCCTGGCATCAACACAATAGGAACAGTGTGTTTTAACCTGGTTTTCACTTGTTCCACCTGTTTTCACAGCAAGGTGACAGAAGTCACACAGGATCTCACAACCAACTGACAGTTATTTTTATTATTATTATTATTCACAGAATATGGCAAGGAGTTAATCAACACCCACTGCAGAGTGTCTCTGTGAATAAATCTCTCTTAATTGGGGATATTTTACTCAGTTTTGGACATGCATATGCCATTCTCAATACCCCTGATGCCTTATGGTGATGATGAGAATATGATAAACCTACAGAGTGAACAGGGATTTCAATTAGGAAACAGATAATAATCTCCAGAGCCTGTCCTTTTTTTCATACATTACTAGGATTGGGAGTCTGAAGTCATTATTCCACCACTAATAGGATGAAAAACGTATTACTTGGATTCGCACTTTTAATTACTTTCATTTTAACCCTGAAAGCATGTAATATGTTATCGAAATCAGATTAAAAAAAAATTGTCTTGATTGTCTGAATCACACCTTTTCTTTTTAATTGACTTTCTGCTCTTTATATTTAGGGAAATACCATGGGAGTGTATCTGTTTGTGCAATTATAATTGCATAACGATCACAGAGTAGACACTGCAAATGAAGAGACCTTTTTCCTGACAGGATGACGGGGTGTCGGCCAGCTCAGGTGCATGTAAATGAAAGTGGCATCTAGCTGGAGAGCGGTGCGATGGAGAAGTAAAATGGGGTCTGACAGTGACAGATGGGGTGTGTCTCCAAGCTATCGGCTCAGGCCCCGCCCCTACGCCACGTCGCACTGCCCTTTGAAGGGTGCCAGAAAGATGTGCCCTATAACTCAATAGCAGATTGGGGCATAAGTGGATGGAGTGGGAGAGCTGGCCACTGCTGATAAAGCCTCGCCCTTGAGAGGTGAGTAAGGGACGGAAAAGGTGAGGAGGGGACAGACATTCACTTGGACATGTACCAGCAGCTCCGAGGATTAATTCAACATGCACCTGCAATCCCATAAATCCCATAATTCTCCATTCACATGTGCCAGCAATTGAAATTACTGTAGTTTGGGAAATGAACAAATATTTTTTGTATTTAAATAGTGATGAGGAAAGTCAAGCTGTGAGAATCTGGAATAGACAAAAAATAGTGGTGGTGATGAACAGAAATCTTAATGAAGATCAAGAAATAGTTGAATTGAATTGAATTGAAGAGTTGAATATCCTAGATTAATTAACCCTGCTAAACCTTTTTGACCTAACTGGGAGACCAGCTTAAACAACCTGCTAAGAATATATATATATATATATATATAGATACTGTACACACACACACATATATACACACACAGAATGTAACACATATTTGATAAGCAAAATAATTCCTAATGGTACATATTAGAATGCAATATGTAACGTTATAGAAGAGTTATTGAATATGTGTCAATAAATATCTGAAATGTGCAAACATGCAGGTAATTGTCCATAACATTTTCAATCACTTCAATCACCTCACTTTATAGGTATATTTTTACCTTCACCCTGCAGGCCCTTTCAGTTTCCATTTTTATGTCTTCCCATTGTTTGATGGATGATGTTGTGCTGTTGTCATTTTTTAGCCATTTTTCTTTTGTTCCATAGAGGAATAATCAGTGCTATTGGGGCAAAAAAGAGACCTGGGAATTGTGTGTAAATGAATTTCATCAATAGTCATTATGCACAGGAAATAATAACAAAAGGATTCACTTAATTATAACTGCTTCTCGTTTTTACATCTGTAGGCTTACTAAGCTGCTCTCTGGGATGATATTTTTGTTCCTCGTTGGTCTCCTCATATGACATACAGATGTCATAACATCTATAGTGTAGTGGGAGCTAACTCATTGCCTAACTGCTCATACTGTAGGCTTGTTTAAATGGCTCACATTCCTCACATGGTTAAAGACTAGTTGCAAACTACCAAGAAGCTCTAGCATCTGTTTTGCTTTGTGTCTGGTGTAGGCCCAAATTAGTGACATTAGCTTTTCTTGAGTCAGTTTGGACCCAAAGAAGGACTACTGTAGTGCAAACAGCTGCCCTAAAGCTGAAAACTAAATTCAGGAAGGTTCATCAGGACTGGATATCTAACAGCTCATCAACTTCTCTTCATTCATTGACTCTCTGAATGAATTCTATCAGGGGCATCCTAATAGATGAATCAATTTTCTTTGTCTCTCTGTCTCTTTTTCTGAGAAAAGCCACTGAGCCATAGTGTGTACCCATTTTAACTATAGATAGACAAAAGTTTTAAAAGCCTTCAAGTTTGAAGGTTTATAATCCTTTCAGACAACTTAAGATAGATAGATAAATACACTCTCAGAAATAAATGTACAAAAGCTGTCACTGGGGCACTACCCTTTCAAAAGGTACACTTTTGTACCGATTAAGTTAAAATATGTACACTTTAAGTACTAATATCTACTTTCTTCTCACATGTCCATCACTCTTACTCTCGTCTGGATTATTTCTTAGTCAGCAGCTCACTGCTGAGTGACATTTTAGACACAGAGATAAACCCTATAGCTGTCAGCGATCATGCTGCTGTTTCTTTAACTCTAGTAAATAAGAAGGCCACTCCACCAAGTAATAACTGGAGATTCAATACATCATTGCTTAAAGACGACGATTTTATTAAATATTTTAAAGAAGAGTGGACTTTATATTTAGACTATAATGACCTGCCTGGAACATCAGCATCTGTTCTCTGGGAAGCAGGTAAAGCTGTGATGAGAGGTAGAATAATCTCATTCTCATCGCATAAAAAGAAAAGAGAAAATAAATGTATTCAGGAATTAGAAGAAACTATAAAAACTTTAGAAGAAGCCTACGTATCCTCCCAGGAACAGGAAATGCTGAAAAAAATATGTAAAGCAAAACTAGAAGTAAATGAAATTATTAATAAAAAAACTAAATTCTTAGCACAAAGACTTCGCTGGAAAGAATTTGAATATGGTAACAAATCAGGTCAATTCCTAGCGAACCAGTTAAAAATAAATAAAGAAAAAACAACTATATGTGCTGTTAAAGATTTAACTGGGGAAACAGTATATGACCCTGAAAGAATAAACAACACTTTCAGGGACTTTTACAAATCTTTATATTCTCCACAGATAAACCCATCTAAAGACGAAATTGACCAATTTCTTGACAATATAACTCTTCCGAAATTATCAGACAATCAAGCGATGGCATTGGATTCTCCACTAACATCAGATGAACTTCAGGAAGCCTTGAACAGTATGCCCAATAAAAAGGCTCCAGGCCCAGATGGCTTTCCTGCAGAATTCTATAAAGAATTCTGGGCTATTCTGGCTCCAACATTCTACAGAATGTTGCAGGAAACCAAAAAAAATGGCAGACTTCCACCAAATATGAATTCTGCCAACATTAGTCTCTTGCTAAAACCAGGCAAAGACCCTGTATTGCCTACTAGCTATCGTCCAATATCCCTTATTAATGTGGACACTAAAATAATCTGCAAAGCTATCTCAAAAAGAATAGAGAAGATAACCCCTCTCATAATTCATTCCGACCAAACTGGTTTCATAAAAGGGAGGCACTCCTCAACAAATACATGTAGGTTACTTAACTTGATAGACTATTCATGCAATAGAAACCTTCAAATTACAATATTGTCTTTAGATGCAGAAAAAGCTTTTGATAGGGTTAACTGGAATTTTCTATTTGCAACTTTACACAAATTTGGTTTTGGAAACTCTTTCATAAACTGGTTAAAAATATTATATAACTCTCCAAAAGCATGTGTCAGGACAAATGCTCAAACGTCCTCTAGCTTTTATCTTAAGAGGGGCACCAGGCAGGGATGCCCCCTCTCCCCCTCACTGTTTGCAATTTTTATTGAACCACTAGCAGCAGCAATTAGACAGGCAACAGTGATTAAAGGCATTAAATGCAAGAATGCAGAACATAAAGTTAGTCTTTACGCAGACGATGTGTTACTTTTTCTTCAGCATTCACAAACCACTCCCTCTGAGGTAATTACATTAATAAACTCTTTCTCAAAAGTCTCAGATTATTCAATAAACTGGTTAAAATCAACAGTTCTTCCAATTAATTGCTCCTTCCAGAATTCTTCCACTCCACTGCAATCTGGTAATATTAAATATTTAGGTATTAATATTTCTCCTAGGCTGGCAGATTTGATTAAATTAAACCACATCCCACTTTTAAAGAAGGTAGAAGATGATCTAACCAGATGGAGGTCTCTACCCATATCACTCATGGGAAGAGTCGCCTCAATAAAAATGATGGTTTTGCCAAGAATTAATTATTTATTTGCAATGATCCCGAGCAAACCACCACCTGACTGGTTTAGATCTCTGGACTCCTCCATCTCTAAATTCCTTTGGAAAGGTAAACCCCCGCGTATTAGCTTAAAAACGCTGCAAAAGACCAAGGATAAAGGAGGACTAGATTTACCTAACTTTCACCACTATTTCTTAGCAAACAGGCTTCAACACATTTCAGGGTGGTTAAAACACACCCTCTTAGATGAACCTTGGCTAGATGTAGAACAGGCATTATGCAATAATATAGAGATTTCGGATCTGCCATTCATTAGCCCGATCAGCAAACGACACGTATGCTTCAAAAGCATCAGTATCAGCTCTTCTCTGACAACATGGTGGGAGTTTCTAAAAATGACGGAGTCTTCACTAATCCCATGCAAACGTACCCCCATCTGGAACAATCCTGACATATTGCTAAACAACAATATGATAAACTTCACAGATTGGAGTTGTAAAGGTATTAAATACCTGGAACATATAGTCGAAGGGACAGACTTTATCCCCTTTGACAAATTAGTTAAACAATATGGGATTAATAAAAATAGATTTTTAGAATATCAACAAATTAAATCTATTGTAAAAAGGAAATTTAAGTCTAATCATATCAATTTACAAATACCACCAAGTGTGGTAGATTTTCTTAATCTCAAAACCCCCAAATTAATGTCTAAAATATATAGGGCACTTTCCAAAATAGATGAATCAGTATCACTTCCTATTGCAAAATGGGAGGCAGATCTATCAGTAAGCAGGGACAAAAAATTCTGGTCTCAGATATGTTTAAAAACCTTTGAACTGATTAGAAATCCTGGTTTACAATTAATACAATACAAAATCCTGCATAGAGTGCACTACACAGGTCATCGGATGTTCAGGATGGGTCTTACAGCTTCCAACAACTGCTCACACTGTAAAGGTAATACACCTGACAATTATATCCACGCTCTAGGGTTCTGTCCACCTGTTCAGAGGTACTGGTACAGGATTTGTGAAGACTTATCAAAGTGTCTTAAATGTTCTATTCCAGCCTCTCCTTTAGTCTGCTTGTTGGGCGACCTAGATGGTGTCACTACAGAAGGTAACACAATCCACATGGCTTTCACTGCCCTATGCATTGCTAAGAAGACTGTCCTCATGAACTGGAAAAATAAAAATAATCTTAATATCAACCAATATAGAGATTATTTGTGGGATTATATTAGTCTTGACACAGTCTCTGCTGCCACATTAGATCAATCTCTCTGGGCTCCTTTGATCAGCTCCATCACCTAGTGTGAGTGGGGGTCCCGATTCTGTCCGGCTGTGGTATTTGATGTTGGCGTGGGGTGGCGATGTGGGCCTGGGGCATCTGGGGGTTCCCTGGGGATGGGTTTCTGGGGGGGTTCGGCGCTGGGGCTGCGGCCTTGGCCTGGATGGGGTATTGGTGACTCTTGGGTGCTGTTTTTCTGGCGGCTGCATGCAGCGCTGCTGGGGATGCATGTGCCGGCGGACGTAGGTTACCAGCCTGGCGGCCGCACTGTTCCAGGGTTGGTCCGGGGGGGGGCT
Source organism: Schizothorax lantsangensis (assembly GCA_027422415.1). Taxonomy (NCBI): domain Eukaryota; kingdom Metazoa; phylum Chordata; class Actinopteri; order Cypriniformes; family Cyprinidae; genus Schizothorax; species Schizothorax lantsangensis. The sequence goes on from CM049861.1 coordinate 10,499,058, forward strand.
TGGGGTTCTGGGGGTGCTCTGCCTCCGGGTTGGGGTTACGGCTGGGCCTGGGGGGCTTGGGTCCTGGTTGGTGTGCCGCCGGGAGCATGGGTTGGTGCATACGCTTGGGCCCGGCTCTGGTGTGGGGGTCTTCGATGCATCGGTGCCTCCGCAGGGGGGGGTCCAATAGAGGCGGGGCAAATGGGCTCTACCTGGGTGTCTTATTGTCTTTTGTAGTCTGGGAGCTGACTGAATGATGGGGTGGGGTAGTTTTTCCTCTGCTGTGGGGTCTGATGGGCCGCCCCGGGCTGCCATGGGCCCTGGTCTGGATGGGCCTGGGCCCCCCGCCCTGGGCAGATTTGGGGTAGCAGGGGTGCCTATGGGGGTCAGCGGGGGAGCTGACTCCAGAGGGGGGGGTATTTTGCCCCCTCTGATGCTTTTCTCCCCATCCCTAGGGCTTCATTTCTCCCGCTCCATCACATCAACACATAGGTAGGGTTTTGAGATGCGGGTGTGTCGCCGGGATGTGGGGGAGGTGGTATTCCTCTGTTTCCTCGTGGCCGCCTGCATCTCAATCACACATTACAGCTTAGACATTCTCATTACTTACTGTCACATGACACATACATATAGGGCCTTGGGGGTGGGCACACTGAATGGCATCCGGAGGGCGGTCTGTTCATTCAGCCTTCCCTCTGGTGCCAGTGCCCACTTCTCAATTTTAAGTTGCACATAGACATTGAGGGCGCTAGGGAGGGGACGAACTGACACAAGCCTGTAGAGGGTGCCCCTCCCCTGTTTTAAAGCACCACTGTTTTAAAGCACCTTAGAACAACACACACCAACACTACATTTGAGCGGGTGAGGTGAAGCTTGGGGTCTTTTTTTTTTTTTCACACCCCTGCTCTCTGTTCTCTGTCTGGGGCTGGGGGCTGTGAGGATGAGCTGGCCGCCCGGTCGGGGTCTGGGCTGTTGGTTTTCTCTACTGCTGCGGGGACCGGGGTGGTCCTCCTGTCCCCACGCCGGAGCGAAGGGGGTTCAGCTCCGGGATCGGGCGCTGGCTTCCCCTCTGGGGGTGGTGGTGCCTGGATCTAGGAGTATAGAGTGCATATGGGGAGTGTGAGTGTGGGTACCTTGTCCATTTTTGTGTGTCTACATGTGGGGCGAGGGTGTGAATATTCGTTTGCGTGCATGAGGGTGGGAACGTATGCTTGTGTATATGTGTGCTTGTTCGTCTACGTCTATGTGTCAGGTCGGGCATTAGACTCCGCCTCACTCATCATCTCAGCCGACCCCTACCCCACCACCATGCACTGCCGGTGGAGGATGTCCCTGGTGCGTTGGTGGTTTCTCGCGCCGGGGCAGGATGCTCGGGTGGGCGCCGGCCCGCTTTCGGCGGTCGCTTGGCGGGGCCTGGCCCTGCTGGCCTTGCTGGGCCCCGATTGGGGGGTGGGGGGCCTTTGGATCTCCGGGCCCAGGGCCCGGTCTGCCCTGGTGTGGTCGGCTACCGGTGGAGCCTGCGGGCTTGCCGCCACGGCACCCTGGGGCGTCTGCAATGTGACTGTCGGAGGTGCCGCCTTCGGGCTCTCCTCTGCCCTTTTCTGGGTGGAGGCGGCGGTTGTCCCTGCGGTGGTTCTCCTGGGGGTGCCGTGCCCTGGGGGACCCCCGGATGTTTGGGGCCCGGGTCTTTTCCGCGCCTGCTTCATGCCTTGCGGGATGGGACTGTTGTGCCCCACACACACTATTAAACATTTACATGGAGGAACCTTATGAACACAAGCGCGCTCACACACACAGGTGTACACTCAAGCAGTCACATTGGTGTAAAAACAGGTGCTCACAAACACGCTTTGTCTTGATCTGCTGTTGCTTCAAAACTTATTTTGTAATATTAGTTATGTGTGCTGCTCAATAACATTTAACATTTAGAATTTATTGTGATTCATACAGATGTTGGTTGTTGCTGCAGTCTCTATGATGTTGTGTCTTCTGTTGTTTTCTCTTTTTGTCAGCAGGTATCGAAGCAAATTGTCTGTTTTTTTTTTTTTTGTCTTTTTTTTCTCTTTTTTCTTTCTCTCTCTTGTTTTCTCTGTCCCCCGGGCTTGTCTGTCATAGTGTGGTTAAATAAAAGGGTATATAAAATTAAATTAATTAAAAAAAAAAAAAAAAAAAAAAAAAAGGCTGAGAATGATGATAATATAGCTACACATACGTACTGTCATGTGATATCTGTGTTACTGACAGGCCGGAAAAAAAAAAAAAAAAAAAAAAAAAAAAAAAAAAGTACTAATATCTACCTTTAAGGTACCAAAATGGACCCTTTAGGTACAAACATGTACCTTTTGAAAAGGTACCGCCCCAGTGAAAGCTTTTGTACCTTTATTTCTGAGAGTGTAGATAGATAGATAGATATTCATAGTTGTGATAGATAATTTTAAAAGAGTCCGATGTTTTAGTATTTAAACATAAAGACACCATTATGATTAATTATTTTATTAATTGAAAAAGAGAGATAAATTGTGTCAACTGTGTTTCTTTCTATGCACATGACCTGTAGAATGTCGCTGTTTTATTATTTGTTAGAATTTCATCTTGTTCTGAAGGGCAAACATTGATTTTCCTGCCTAGTGGAGAAAGATGTGCTTTGTCTTTGCCAGAAATGCAGTGAAAACAATGAGTTATGTATCAGTTTATGTAACCAATTTATTACAAGCCCTATTTTTTGAGAAAATCATTTAGCTATTTTGGTTATTATCTCTGAAGCTGAATTGGTCGAAAGGAAATAGGACGCAATGTATCCATTACTGTATGCAGGCCAAGCATTCCTCTGGAGTGAAGCAGAACGATATAATGATCTTTGTAATAGAAATGCTTAAAAAAACATGACAATAAAAGAATCAGTTTACAGCAAATAACTTTCCTTTGGAAAAGTAAAGTTTATTCTAAAGAGAGCATAAATAAACTTAGTATTAGGTGGAAATGAGCATGCAAAATTACACATCCAATATTGGCTTATAATGATAAATTAATATAAACAAATCTCTAGTATGGTGCAGATATACTGTATCATCCATCCCTCATCATAGCTTTTGCTTTGCTAGTTTGGTCCTCTGTAATTGTTGCATTCTACAAATCACAGCAGGCATGTAAACACTCGAATCCCTCCTATACATTCTCAGTCTAAGTTAGAGCTCTTGATTTCCCACGAGGCTCATCATGAATGGTTTGAGAACATGTCCCTTTAATTAGCAGAGCTCTAATATCCATGGAAGATCTATAGCATAATGTAGAAAGCTTCAACTGCCTGTTTTATTCTTACTTTGTCTCTGCTACTCCATTTCTTCTGAGGTTTTGAGAAAAAAGTAACCTGCTGTAATCGATAGGTGTATAACATAGTTTCATCTCAGATGCAGTTAAGTAAAGATTTTTATCAATGTATCACCTTACGCAGAGGGAGCCCATCTTCAGTGTCATACAATGTGTTCTGCTGTCAGATCCATTTGTTGTTGTGACTTTCAAAAAGACACCTTCATAGATACTGAGGAGGTGTCACAAATACCAGGATGCAGCACATGATTAATATGGTGTGAATTAGTGCAGACATCACTGTCTTTACTGTCTCCAAGTGTTGGGACTGTGGTCTGCTGCAAGTGTAATACTAGTCCGTGTGTTTAATATTCTGTGGAGTGAATCACATTTTTGAGGAAACCAAATCTGGAGGGGTCAATTTTAGATGTGATGATAAATATTCTATGTATTCTTGCTTAGGATGCTGTGCACCATCTCTAGATGAATGTTGAGGCAGGTTGCAGATATATGATGTGCAGAATGTTAGCGTATTCCTCAAAACATCAATGGCTTTGCAAGTCCAAGGGGATGATTGAAATGCGTAAGTTTGTGACGTCGTGCTATCATAGCAACGTAACTCAACTTTTTTTAGGAACAGAACACCAAAGTTTTCCAGCACAGACTGCTTGTTAGCAATGAAGGATATAAAAATCGAAGACAAGAAAAAGGGAGAAGTAATCAAAGGAGAGCACATGGTAAAGATGAATCTGATGGAAAATGTGTAGAGGATGAAATAATGCACCATTCACCACACTGCTCTTAATCTGTATTTTTATCTTGATTTCTGGCAGTAAAAATATTAAAACTTTATGTTTGTAGTTAACAGAAAAATGAAGATTCTGTCTTCATTTACTCGACCTCATGCTGTTTGTAATCCATGACTTTCTCTTCTGAAGCACGAAAGGGGAAAGTTTTGAAGAATTGCTTGGTCTTTTCTATGCAATTACATTTAAACTTTTGGCTTTGGACAAAGCACCCTAAGTATCATACAACATTTGCGCTGTGTTCCAAGTCTTCTAAAACCACAATAAATGTGTATGATAATCATGAATGCTTGAATAAGCTGATTCAAATTACAGTACTTGAAAAATATCTCTTGTTGTTTTTCACAGAAGAAAGAAAATCAGTTTGGAATGACATGGGGGTGAGTAAATGATGAAATTTAGAAATGTCCATGTTTGGGTGAACCATCCCTGTAAAACGTGAAATGTTGAAAGATTTCAAAGAATCTTTTCAGAGAAAGTTTTCTTTTTTCTTTTAGCCAGTAAGAAAATGGTTTGTTAGTTTTTCAGCATGAATTTTGTGAAATGTATGCTTAAAATTGATGTGCATCAGGGTAATACAAATAAATATAATTCAAGATAAATTATTTTAAAAAAATCTTGTTTTAAGGATTTTTTTCATACTAACTGGAAAAATCCTAATTAAGAAAACATTTGTACTAATGCAAAGTCGCTGGTTTGGTGCTGGGTAATAGCTTGTTGGTATTTCACCATCAGTGAGGACAGGGTAACACATTTCACAGCTAACACTGTGACAGATTCTTTTTGTGGGCAGTGATGTTAACAAAAAGTAGAATACTTCCACTTTTGGCCTATTTCTGTCCTTACAAGTGCCACTAACTGAGTTCTTCCTTGTGTGCTCAGTGGTAGAGCATTGCGTTAGCAGTGCAAAAGGTCGTGGGTTCAATTCCCAGGGAACACACATACTGATAAAAAAAATGTATAGCCTGAATGCACTAAAAGTCGCTTTGGATAAAAGCGTCTGCTAAATGCATAAATGTAAATGTGTGCCCCTGGTAATAAATTCACTAACAAAAACCGAAGAGCAAAGAGGCTGACATTAATTAAGTTTAATAGTATCTTGGTCCTCTGCCATTTATCTGCTTTAGAAGCACAAACTACAGTCAGTCAGCTGTAGGACTGAGAGCATATTAGGTCAGGGGACAGAAGGTGTTTGATTAGTTTATCTTATGCTGAGCAAGATTGCCATACTTGTTGCGAAAACTCACTGTTTTCATCATCTAAACGAATTAATCAGACATTAAAAGCTCAACTGTCTCTGCATGTTTGAAGTTGTTTGAAATCTCACTTTGGTATATTTTTCATAGAAGGCCCTTGAGTGCAGCAGGGTGAAAATATGGGGGTAAAAAAAGGACATCGTTTGGAATGTTTTAATCATCAGCTCTGTGTTTGTGTTGCTTCTCTTGAAAATCCCTATGGCGGCTTTGCTTTTTGTACATCAAATGCGTGTCTTTTGCTTTTCTGAGTGTTGGAAATGTTTTGCACTTCCTAATTGCATTTGCTCAGTTCCACAAAGCTGCAAAAGACCCTTTTACGTTGCTAGTTTGATGACTTGTTTAATACTTTGTTATATGTCAGTACAGTACGTTTCTTAGTGACTATAATATACTGTATACATACCATTTTTTTCTTTATTCTTCATAATGCTTTAGATCCTTTTGGTAAGCTCTTCTGCCTTTTGAAATGCTTTTCTGATGTACATTTCATTTCAGCATCATTAAAGGGATAGTTCAGCCCAAACTGAAAACTCTCATTCCAAACTGTATGACTTTCTTGCTTTATGTGGAGCACAAATTAATATTTACGAAATAGTGTCCAATGTTGTTTTAGATCAGTGGTTAAAATTATTTATACTGAGAAAAGGGCTGTTTTGGATCAATTCCTAGATAGCATGCGGATGTGGGCCACTTAAGGCAATGATACGGCACTGCTGGCGTTCTTATGGCAGTACAAAATGGATGTAAGCCTGAAGTGGCCCACATGTAAAATAGAAAAAATGGCCTAAATGTATCAAATCACATGTGGGCCTCTGTAGGCAAAGATGTGGTGTTCACGGTAATGTGTAATCTGAATGTGACCCTAAAGTGGCCCATGTGGTAAATAGTAAATATGTGCCAATCAAATGTGGTCCACCTTTGGCAAAAATGTGGCCCAGTTATCATCAAACATATTTGGGCCAGATTTGGCAAAGATATGGCACAGTGAGCACTGGCTAATGTGGCTGTGAGTCTAAAGTGGCCCGTATATGATGCCACAAATGTGGCCCAGTTATCCAAAACCGTATCTGGGCCAGTTTTGGCAAAGATATGGCACAGTGAGCACTGGCTAATGTGGCTGTGAGTCTAAAGTGGCCCGTATATGATGCCACAAATGTGGCCCAGTTATCCAAAACTGTATCTGGGCCAGTTTTGCACTGGCTAATGTGGCTGTGAGTCTAAAGTGGCGGGCCACCTCTGGTTTGGATGTTGCACTTGAAACTGGCTAACTGAAATGGAAGTTTGAAATTGTAAATATGGCTTAATAGAATTTGGCTACTATTAGTAGGATGCTACACAGTTAACTGATGCAGGATGATCTGGATTTGAGTCTTAAGAAGGCTAAATACCCACCCAGACAGCAACAAGTGTCGGCCCAGATCCGGCCCACATCTGGGGCCTCGTTTATAAAATGTTGTACAGAAACCTTAAAATTGATCTTATGATCATCTCTCAAATATGCGTACGGGTGATTCATAAAATGAACATTTGAAATGCTTTTCTGATGTACATTTCATTTCAGCATCATTAAAGGGATAGTTCAGCCCAAACTGAAAACTCTCATTCCAAACTGTATGACTTTCTTGCTTTATGTGGAGCACAAATTAATATTTACGAAATAGTGTCCAATGTTGCCACCCAAGTGCCATCATTCTTCACAGTATGTGGGCCGGAACAAGGTGTTGGATATGGGCCGGATCTGGGCCAGAATTAAAATCAATGTGGCCCAGATTTGGGCCAGTTCCGCTTTATATGGTTTATTCATGGCTGACATTGGGCCTTCCTTTGGCTTACTTGTGGCCCAAATTTGGCAAACAGGAGCGGACCGCCCAAGTGCCCTTCTTCACAGTATGTGGGTCGGAGCAAGGTGTTGGATCTGGGCCAGATCTGGGTCAGAATTAAAATCAATGTGGCCCAGATTTGGGCCAGTTCTGCTTTATTTGGTTTATTCATGGCTGATTCATCAGATCCTCATTTTGGATTATCCCATTAATATTGTTTGCCAAGTCCCTCTCAGTAGATTGTGAAATGCTACAAATTTGTTCCTCATATTGTGCATTTAGCATAATGTGTAATATTGTACTGTATGTTGAATATTCTTAATCTCGTCATGTTTTCTTGGGCTTCCTCAAATCTGCCCACCTTTTTATTCCATGACTAGAAAAGCATTTATATCCTTGCTCCAGAGCAAAGCGAACATATGATACAGGATTACTCGATCCCTCGGCCTCGGCCCTGTGTCCCTCGGCCCTCGTTCTCAATCTCATTACAGGGAAATGGAGGAGAGTTTCTCCCCAGGGAGTTGAGGTGATGAGGTTCAGAAGAGAGAAGAGGAACTCTGACCCGTGATCTATACCTGTGACAGTATGATGAATAAGTCTGCTATGCTTTTAGCTCAATGCTAATGGATCTCTAAACAACGGTTTTCTGATGTTTACAAATGCATTTTCTATGCAACAACCTCTCAATTATGTCAACCAAAACATTAATGACGGGTTACCTCTGAGGGGCTGAAGGGCAAATTCAATATAGTTGTACTGTACTAATTTTGAACACAATATTTAAGTGTGAAAGACTGTGTTTTATGCCAGGCATATTTAAATCAAGTAATAAGGTACCATATGGTTACAGCCACTAATCTTCATTAATGCAAACAAATCCAATCTGATTTTAGATTCTGAATGTCCTCTTTATATGAACTCTAAATTTTGCAATCTGATTCACATATTCATTAATATGCATTACAATGTGTATATCAATTAAGCTTGTTTTAGATTGCATCTTATTCACAAGTAAATAAGAAACGAGTAGAATTCTGTTTGTACACATTTCTAGCTATCACAGTTGTAGTAGTTGCGCGTAGCCAGACCTTCAGACTGACGGTTGAAGGTCTGGAATCCATGGCAGCTTTCATACGCCAAGGCCCGCCCATTATGCAGTTTGATTGACATGTCAAACAACCAATCACAGTTCATTTCATTCAGCGTCATGTTTCGGGGTGTGGCAATGTCGCCACAATAACAGACCGGTGTGTAAATTTCCTCTCGGATAAAAATAAACTCTCGGACGTATTTTAAAAATTCTATGCCGCGAACTTTAAATATTTCACATACTTTTGAAAATCCAATGTTTGGTTACATTTATGCATTTAGCAGAGGCTTTTATCCAAAGCGACTTACAGTGCATTCAGGCTATACATTTTTTTATCAGTATGTGTGTTCCCAGGGAATTGAACCCACAACCTTTTGCGCTGCTAACGCAATGCTCTACCACTGAGCCACAGCAACACTCTTTTGGTGTTACAGAAATGCACAGGAACTAGTTCATCCTGATAAGCGCTCGTCGTCACAGTTGTAAAAACGACAGCTTTCTTCTTTCGTGAGGGGGTTTGGCGTCACGGCATCTTTGTTTCCAGGTGGAACATTAAAGAACACGACACACACGTCTCCCGGAAATCTTGTATAATTCAACCAATCCGATGACTACTTCGAAACTCCTGAAGTGTTTCCAGCTATGTGTCATATCCATCAGATGTTCAGCCAACGGTCCTTGGGCGTGACGTCTGAGGCTGAGACTACAGCTGTAGTAATTCTATATACTGTATCTAGTTGACCCATTGTGCACATTTTGGCATTTTTAAAGAGCCAGCTGCAGTTTCAGGATCGCAGAAGTGGAGCATAGCTGTATAGTATGACAGACTGTAATTACCTGCTGCATATCTCATATTTAAAGGTATAGCGTTTTTTATCAATGCGCTCTGCTTGACCAATTGCAGCATGATATAGAGAGAACACAGAGATGAATTCTACCTTAGAATGATGACAGACTGGTGATTGTAAAAGAGTACAATAATTATATCCTCGCTGTCTTGCCTGGAATCAACGTTAGAGGTGTTGCCGGCTGCGCTGAGGGAGGAGAGGAAATCGATAACCTGGCCCTCTGCTCTTCTTTTGGCTTATTTTAGAAACTCAGAGCGCAGGTGTTAATTAGTGAGTCGATTGTGTCATTAATCAACGCCGGAGCCCCAGGAGGCTCAGACAGGTAGCAGCTCTCTTGTGTGAGATAAGCGGCAGTTTATGTGTGAGTACATGTATATGTGGGTGAGGATGAAACATTGTTGGGAATGTGAGTGTCAAGGTCTTATACGTTCTCTTTCACACACTTTAGGAGTGTTAAATACATCTGTTGCTGTGTGGGTGGGGGGAACGAGGTGTAATGTGCTGGGTGCTGGTGGCTTGTGTCTTACTGGTGTGATCCATCATGGACGCCAATGCCACAAATCTCGTTTGGGTTTGAAAGAGGCACTGTTGGGTGGTCCATTATGCAGGTGCCCACACTATACATTATTATAATTTTAACATTAATTAACATTACAATCAAAGTTTGCAGCGAAATCAAAGATATGCAGTTCTTGATTTTTAAGTCACAACATGATTGTCTCACAATTTTGACTTTAAATCAAACAATTCTGGCGGTATATCTTACAGTAGTGACTTCAGATCTCACAATTGTGACTTTAAATCTCTCGATGTGACTATATCTTAGAATTGTGACATTATATGTCACAATTTTCACTTTACACTTCACAGTTGTGACTTCAGATATCACAATGTGACTTTATATTTATTTAGTCATTTATTTATTTAATCATTTAGCAGACGCTTTTGTCCAAAGCGACTTACAAATGAGGGCAATAGAAGCAATCAAAATATCACACAGTTGTGACTTTATATCTCACAGTGTGATTTCAAATAACACAATATGACTTTCACAATGTGTCTTGAAACTTCACAATTTTGACTTTAAATCTCATAAATGTGACTTTAAATAATTTTTTTTAAGGGCCAGATTTACTAAACAGGGCAAATTAGCATTAGAGCGCAATTACATAAAAGCGCCGATGTGAGGGGAAAATTCTGTGTGTGATTTACTGACAATGCACACATTAAAAAACAAACGCAGCCAGATCATTTCCATAATGACCAGCACAATCAAGAGCAGTGCAAATTAGCACCTGCTTTAAGACATTGCATTAATGCTTTAAGATTGTGTTAAATAATGGTGCGAATACCAGTAATTTGACGAGCATAAACATTAGTAAATTGCATTACATGGTTCATTTTAATACTCCCCTCCCATAAATTTTGTGTCTGAAAGGGAAACTCCTACAAATGCATATTCAATAAGGTCAGGCACAAAAATAACTGTGTCCATGCCTTTTCACTGCTAATTCTTCACTGTGTGTCTTTAGTTAATCCTGACAGTAATATTTTAACACCAAAAGACGCTTTGTGCTGGCACAAGCTGTTAGTAAATCTGGCCCATCTCCAACATGACTTAATGTCTCACAATGTGATTTTAAATCTCAAAATTTTGACTTTAAATCTCTTAACGACTTAATGTCTTACAATGTGGCTTTATAATTTCATATGAGGAAGGTTTTAAAAATGTGAGTTAGCTTAAGTACTCTGATACAAATAGTTTAACAAAACTTTTACCCTCTGGAAACACCTTTTCATTTCTGTAATTATTTCATTATCTCCAATTTGATGTATTTGTTTAATCGCCAACACATGCCTTTGTTCTAAAATGTATATTATCAACGTTAAATGAACCCTTTTAGTAATTACATGCTAAATTGTTCTTCAGGATAATTGAGCGGTAATGACGACCCATTTCTCAGGGCTACAAAAGCCCTGCTTGACTGAATGCTCTCTGAGGATTAATAAGGCCTTCAAGACTGCTGTCACCCCTCAGCAATCAATGGTCATATTTTATAGTCTCCCATTTCAGTGATATATGACCTTTACGTCCACCTTTATGTGGAATGTACCACAGTGAACATATTAGAGGTGACGTGACTGACACTCTCGCTTGGAAATAGACTAGGTCAACACTAGTTTAACCTGTTCGTATTAATAACTGTATGTGGGAAGGGGGTTATAAATGTAGACTGGGAAATGGTTACAACAAGCTGCTGATGCCGGTGAGAAGAGGAGGAAGTTACTTACATTGACCATGGTTCTACTGGTTTGTACATGCTTCCGCATTCTTGCATACAAATGAGTCTCCTCTACATTCATATCATTTTTTTTTAAAGCTGACCAACTGATGCATACTGCACACAAAAATGGCAAACACTAGCTAAAATCACATATTTCTGGATTCACATCCCAGCCAAGAAACTGCCATTGAGATGAATGGGAATGCTAACGGATAACTTTCTCCACCAACTTCATCTGTGTAATCTATTTCAGATAAACCTGACCCAAAATCGCACGTAAAAACACAACAAATTGCATTTATATTCTTTACATGTCAGTTAGGATGTAAACAGCCAGAATAAGCTACTGTGACGACTATTTTATGCACAAATCAAATATCTGGCTACAGGAGACTGGGGTGAAAAGTTTAGCAGGATAGCTGTGACTGAAGTTAAAAAATATATTAATTTACATATTTTCTTATATTTTACACTTCAAAGCTTGATCGCTCCTCACATAGCTAGAGAATATTGCTGAGGGATGGAAAGGTGTTATTGATAAATACTGTATAATAAGTAGAATGTACTTTATGAAAGTGCTTTAAGTTTGTTTTTTTGGCCTTGTGATTCTTACCTCAGGGTGTGCCTAGCACTTCTTTCTTTGCTTGAGCGTCAGCGCTCAAATTCTGTACCTTATAGAAGAAAATGAGCATTGCGGTGTAATTCTGCTGCCATGTCTGAGTAGCACAGATCTCTCTCTGATCAAAGTGAATGAGTAGGAGTGATTGCGTACATCATGGCCTGAAGCACTGTAATATAAAGGCCATGTGAGCACCAGTATTTCCTGCCCTTTCCATTTGATCTGCAGACATGTAGAATTTTCTTGTGGAGACTTGAAAGCTTTCAGAAAAAGGAGGTAGAAAAACAATAAATGCCTCAAATCCAAAACCCACTACTGTTTTCTGGCAAGCTAGTCATCTGCATGAGCTACATCATCATTTTAGGTTGGCATCAAAGAAAAGAAAGGCATAACCTGACAGAAAGGGGATGATAAAAATCTGCATAAGCAAATTTAGACAAGAAAACATTGCTGGTGTTGTGTAGATTGAGGACCCCCTCTGCGTATGTGTTTGTATTCAAACAGCTCGAAGTGTCACATCATCAGTTACACCTCAGCCAAACCCCCCAGTTAATTTCTGCATTTTTCATTTTGAATCACTGATAAAAGATGAGTCTGGTTTGTTATTATTCGAGTTGACGGCTCCTGCGTACTTCAGAAATGCAGTTGTCTCAAAACTCATCTGACAGACTGCTGAGAGAGTTCATTAAGCTTCCCCACCAGAGGTGTAACAAATGACTTTCCATATCAACGGATCCTCAGCAGACTGGGGAGAAATGGACAGCATCTTTTTTTTCACAAAACTGAAAAAAATTGAGGGGAACTACTCTCAAATGGCCTCTGCGATGTAGATCCCTTTTCCTAAAGTCCTTGTTAAAGTCCCACACAACGGAAGAAAAGTGAGTGAAAAAAAATCATAGTAATTTGTATAGGATGAGGTAATGCACAAGCCTTTAAAAGCACCTCGTCCTCATCTGGGCTTTCTGCCTCTTAACGGCATGTTATTTATTTTTATGCGGCCCCAAACAAGGGTCATTTATTGACATTCCATAAGAATTCAAATTTGATTCAAAGTGACATTGAGTGGAGGAACGCCACAGACTTGTGGTGCATGTCATGTGTAACCTTCACTAAAGGTTTCTAATTCAATTTCAGTTCAATTCAATTTATTTGTATCACACTTCTCACTATAAATAGTTCACAAAAATAGTACCTAATAAACAAGTGCAAATATTTTTATTTATTTAATTATTTTTTATTAGTTAATATAGATATATATATAACAGAATCAATACTTTTATTCAGCAAGTTTGCATTAAACTCATCAAAAGTGGCAGTAAAGACATTTAATAAAAATGTTACATTTTACAAGATTTTTATTTAAAATACATACTGTTCTTTTTTACTTTCTATTCATCAAACAATCCTTTAAAAAAGGTGTCACCATTTTCACAATACTAATATAAAGCACAACTGTTTTCAACATTGATGTGACGAGAGATGTTTCTCAAAAACCAAATCAGCATTTTAGAATGATTTATGAAGGATCATGTCACACTGAAGACTAATTTTAATTAGACTAAACATCAGCTTTTTTTGCAACAAATTCCTAAATTATATACAAACATATAATATATTTTACAATATTACCATTTTTAGTTGTGATTTTTGATTAAATAAATGCAGTCTTGGTGACTAACAGAAACATCTTTCAAAAACATCTTACCAACCCCATAATATATAAATTTGGAAGGTTGAATTCAATCGTTTGGCACGATGCTTCTGTGTTCTAGGTTTAAAATGAAATAAAATGTATTTGATAAACACAGCAATAATATTTTATTCCTGTGCTTTTCCTGTGGAAAGTGTGAACAATTAGTGAGTTTTGAACCTGGAGACTGAATCATTTCAGGGTGACTTTGAAAAGAATGAAAACTATAGATGGCTAATCCCTGTATGTTTTTTTTTTAAAGCAAATGTGCAGTTACTTGGCCTGACAGCAAATATAAACAGCTTTGTTTATTTATTTAAATATTAATTTTACACTTTGTGTTGGCTTGAAACAGTTGCTCCTGAACTCCGGGCATTGTGATGTAAATGGAATGCAGATTTCCTCGTCCTCGCTCTGCTGAAGTGAAAAGGTAAATATTTGCATAATGTTTTCCCAGGCTGCTATGCCCTGTGTCATATTATTCTATTAACCCAAGTCATCAAGCTGTTTTACTAATCAGCTTACAGGCAAGCGTCCAAAATGAGAGCGATGGCACACAGCAGAGTTAACTATCAGACAGTACCTCATTAATCAAGAGTTAAACATCTGTGCTGAAGAAATACATTTTCATCTGCTTTTTTCCTGTGTGCATAATGAGGTCGCATAAGTGTTAAGACATGACTATACTGTATACAGTTATTAATGAAGCCAAAAGTTTGTACCTGTTTGCAAACTTTGAAAAACTTAAGAGTCGAAGAGAGCAGCTAAATTTCTTTCTGAAATAAATGAATGTTAAAATTAATCTTTTAAATTAATGTTACTTGCGAATCCTTTGTGAATTTTTTTAGCAATTTTTGAGTGGGAATTGTTTGCAATTAGGAAATTAGCTCTCAAAATGGACAATGAACAGACACACCAATGTGCCTGTACCTCAATAAAATGCACATCAACCCGAGTCTGTGGACATTGATTTGGTCTTTTTACGGTGCTGTGAACAAATTGACCGAGAACGCCATCAAAATGGGCTTTGTGTTCATCCAAGTGGAAATGTTCTACATTAAGACACAACACCTCACAGCACTTATTGATTGAGTTTAAAATGGTAAAATGGGCCTGGTTTTTACATTGTGGTGAAATTGACTCCTGCCTAATGACTGTATTTCATTGGCATCTAATATGAAGAGATGCTGACACTCAATATTCCTCAATGCATGATGAACTGTAAATGATAAACACTGTATTGACACAACCATCTGGAAATTATATGGGCTGGAAAGATGAAGTATGTACTTTTGTCTACAGTATAAAATCATCATTATGTATTTGCCAAATTCTCCTTATGATATCATGTCCTTATGCTCAGAATGAATCATGAGATAATTAAATCAACCAATCCCTGTACTTTTGGCATATTGACATTTTATGTGTCAACTGAATATGATTAAAGGAATAGGCCACTGAAAATAGAAAGTTTACTCGCTGTTATGTGACTGGATCATTGAGAACTGAAACATTTTTGGCTGATTCATTGAAAAGATTTGGCTTAAAATATTTTCTTCACAAAGCCATCACTACTTCTTTCATGAACTTCACTCATGCATTTTCAGTGAATAATTATTTAAAATATAGCATTGACTGTATGACCACTTTTGTTTTTGAATGCTTATTCAAGATACAGTCGTCATTTGTTGCAAACTGACTGATTTTTTTTTCATTCATGTTCTACAGATATCTTCTGGTTTTGGGTCAGCTAAAAGGTGGTTTCATTTTTGGGGGGTGAGCTATTACTTTAAGGCCAAACTGAATAAAAATGTGTATAATAAATGGCCTTACACAACATATACAGTATTGCAATATGCAGCTTGGTTTGTCTTCCCTTGAGTAAAAATTAGCTTGACACTTTGAAACCTACACATTCCCAAATGGTTGCATTTATTGTTTGTCTTCATCTTTGTGAAACCTTTGCTTTGTTATGAACACCTTCACTGTATGGACGATAAAAATATACAGGATAAGATATACATGTTCAATCTGAATTGTTTTTCTGACTACATAAATGATGCCCTTGCATGCTCTGCGTTACCTGTATAACTGTATAATTGATGAAGCTGTTTAGGCCTTTCTAAATTGAAATGTGTTCCAGTGCGCGCTGCAGGCGGGCTGGATAAAGAAATTACATTTCACAGCATTGAGGGCCCCTTTCGTTCTATGCAGCAAATGGCTCCAGGGAGGAGTGAATTGAACACAGTGAGAACGCAGCCAGTGGACTGGCTTATTTGCCTCTGTATTTACATGTGTGAAGGAGAGAGAAGTTTCCTCCTACTTCTTCAGTACTTTGGATATAGTTTTGCAATGCAGTTTTATCCATATGGGGTCACAATATGGTGCACATTTCACTTATGTTTTTGGCTTAACAGTTAAATGTATTGTGATTTGTTTCTGTGAGACATGCTTATTGCATGTTTTATAAATATTTTTGTGCAGCACTGTAAAACCAAAGTGAACTCACGCAATGTTAATTCATATGAGCGATATCAAATTTTTCAGGCGTGCTATGTTGTTTTTTGATCGTGATGATTTTCATACTGATTATGATACAGAACATTTAATTGGACTGGCTAATACATATTTCCATGAATTTATCACAGAAATTATGCTCTAATCCATCACAACTCAACTGAATTTATAAGGTGGTGAGACTTTCATACTTTTTCTATCTATCCTGCACAACTTTGCTCTCTATAGGAGGTGAGTGGTATTTTTCTCTTCTATGCACTCTGTACAGATAAAGTCAATAATTTTTTTTATTTTTTTTTCGGGGTTGTTTTAAGTTTCAGGTTTGCTGCAAGTGCCCAGGAGAACTAGTAGTTCTAGGAGTGAGTTTTGGGTTAAAGGTAAAGTTTTGGGTAAAGCAGTAGAAAAATTAAAAAGCAGTAAATCTTAAAAATAATTTTATTTGGAAAGAAAATAATAATTTAATTATTTTGATTAAAAGTATCAATAAATATCTTTACATTGTAAGACAAATAATTGCTGTTTTTTGGACTCATCAGAAAACCCTAAAAAATTATCATGGTTTCCACAAAAATATTAAGCAGCAAATACTAATTTCAACTGTGATACATGAGAATATGTAATGTAGTTACAGAATCTTCCAGCAGGGGCTAATGGGACCATGCTAGCCTACCAAATCATGACCTCATGATTCAGTATTTCTATACATATCCCATGATAATGTAACTCTACACATTCTTTGCTGTGCATCATGTAGATGTCAGGCCTGAAAAAATCAATGTGTTTCTGAATGTTCCTGTACCTGAAGCCACATTTTGCTGCATATTTTATGTCTCCACAGTTGTAGAGCCCAACTCGTTCATGGAGGAACAGCTTGAAATGTATAAAAGTCCACAGTGCCAAGAACCACAACAAGGACTCTCTACCCCTGTACTCAAAGAAAATGCACACAGCCAGCAGATTCGGCTCTGCCTTGTTAATCTGCTGCTCTGAAAAGATGGATTGAGCAGGAAGCAGTAACAAAATGAAGACATTTTTAAACAGAAGGGAGGGGGAGACTGGCGAACGGGAGAAAATGAGCTGGGAAATAATCTTAATAGCTGTCTGAACTTTCTTGTGGCTTTTGCTTCAACCTTGTTCCTCGCCAGCTGCCATTAAACACTGAAAGCGAGGTGGCGGTATGTGACCGGTGTACTCCTCACAGCGATGCCCTTTCAGTGCTAATTGAAACTATGCCAGAGGCATAGGGTACGATCCAAAGACAATGAGATGAAAGAGGTGAATGCTTAAGCGCTGCTTTTCATGCTGTCCTGCCAGAGCGTCCCTTTCAGAAGAACAGTCTCTGGAGACAAAGCCTGATGTTACACTGTCCTACTACAGGCTAATGTTCACTCGTTTGCCTTTGAACATTGTTCCTTTTGCCCCTTGTGGTCCCACTGGCAGCTTATTACAGATCAGATTCCAGACAGGCTGATCCCAAAAGGGACGAATGGGAATTGCAAGTCTGTATTTGAAGGTGCCTGTCCTTGCATATGTTTGCTAAGTGATTCCACTAGTGAGCATATACATACTAACTATGTACATATTAAGGTACATTCAGATTTGTATTGATTCATGCTTGGATTTGCATTCAACCTGTCCAGCTACTTTTTTCTTCACTTCCATTTCTATATTTAATATTTACCTTCGAATTTTTCAGTATTTAATTTTGTATTGATCTACTCTCTGTAATGATTTCTGGGAAAGTCTTGTTATCCCTATGTTAGAGGTTTTGTATTGCATGTTTTCCCTTCGGATATTGGTCCATATGGTTTAATATCTGTTAACATATAACAAAGAAATGTAATGTTTATACTCAAAAACTGACCTTTAAATTCTTGTTTGTAAAAGTAGCCTTTTTCAGAGACCTCTCTCTGTTTTGCCCTTGGCCATGACTGTGTAGCAAGCCCAGCATCTTCAGTGAATAGCTGATAAATATAAAATATCACCTCAGTCCCTGGATGCGAATGGACTGTTTTGCATGGCTGCTCACTGTATCAGTCCTCTCAAGTGAAAGGACAAAACACAAGGGCAGCATAACCTATCCAAAGAGGGAGTGGAGTAGTATAGACCATATTAACCTTATATTGAAAAAAAAAATCTAAATATTTATGTCTGTGCTATTTCAAGGTTATTAATCAAAAAGCACATTTGACTTGTTGACTATAGACCATGCAAAAGGATTTCATCAGATTTCACACAAGATGTAAACTTACAGTTACCAGGGCTAACGATGAGGGCTTGGAGCTGCCTAAAACATCAAGGTTGCCCTTTACATTTACATTTACATTTATGCATTTAGCAGACGCTTTTATCCAAAGCGACTTACATTGCATTCAAGTTACAGTTTTACATTTGATCAGCTCTTGCAGCTCTTTGCTCCCATCACTCCTCTGCTCCAGCTAATTCTCTAGACTTACACTGCCCTGAAATGTTTAAAAGCACTCTCAGGGACACCTACGCAATTCCAAGTAAGACTGAAGCAGGTGTTACGCCAGACAATCCATTATTACAGGCATTGCTGATGCAATAGGTGCTGTCAGACCTAACACAACACATCAGCCATAGAATCTAGTATCCAGAGCAAGACTCCCTCTTTCTGATTTTACTTTCAGCTTCTGTCATACGATAGTCAAAAGTCACTCTCATAGAATCACAGTCAGATGGTGTCTGTATATAGTCAGCAATAAGAACCAAATGTTCAGCCCAACCCTGAAGCTCAGCTGGGCTGTGGACATTGAAATGGACTATTGGACCTTGCCAAAACCCTAAAAGTAATTTCTTCCAACTGGACTCTGGGGATCCTTGTTAATCCACCATGTCCATCAACTATAGTGTGCGTGTAAAAGATGCTGGTTGAAACGGCTGCTTTGAGACTGGACACTTATTAGGGCCCATCGTTTCTTATTTCCACACTGTTGAGCAAAGCAAATTGATGGTAGGCACTGTGAGCAGGTGAAGAATGGAAGTGAAGTTCAGTGAGATGTAACGTACTACCCAACGATCCATCTTTAGGTAACTTATACCAAATGTATAAGTGATTTGTATGTGTAAGTTAGATCGAACTTCAACTTATCAAGGTCTTCATTGTTTCACATTGTCTTTATATATTGGGTAAATGAGAAAAGAAAGAATTTAAAAGGCGAAAAAGAAAGTATTTAAAAAAACTGAACCCCACTAATGGGCTTTTTATCCTAGGGGAACAGCATTAATGGTCAGGATTAGCAACGAGATTTAAATACATAATTGCAAATTTACACATTCTCTGGCAATCAGCACTGGACCATATCACAGAGAATAACAGCATGAATATTCAGTATGGGCTGTTGCCCAATCCCCTAAAAAGATTTGTTTTATAATCAAATGTAACTACAAAATGTCTCATTTTAATGTGATCAGTCATTTTTTCATTTGTCATAATTTTGTATTGGTGCAGTGGTAGAATAAGCAACAACTTTTGAGATGGACATATAAATATTTTGCTATAGTGGTTCTTTAGAAGCATTTCATTCCTTCCAGAAGGCTTACTTCAGCGAAATCCTTCTCCTTGGATTGTATTAATAATAATAATTAAAAAAACTCCTTGAATTCATGAATATTTCATTGAAGATGATAAATAAGTAATGCAAAAATTATATCTTAAAAAGCATTTCATTCAAACTTCCATGGAAAGAGCAGTGGTTCAGCGAAATCCTTCTCCTGATTGTATTAGCAATAAACACACTTATTTGGTAATTAAAACTTGCTACTATTCTTTGATGACTTAAACCACAGTATGCACTGTAAAATAAAATAGTACAAACATATCTCATGGAAATGCAGCAGTGGTTCAGCAAGACCTGACTTTGTTAGCAATAAACACACTTAATTGGTCATTAAAACTTGCTACTATTCTTTGATGACTTAAACCACAGTATGCACTGTGAAAGGGCACAGCATTTTCCCTGAGTTTTCCACACCACAACAGTTAAAAACATTGAATTATGTCAGTTTCTGCACAGCATTACTGCAAGGTTTATGCATGGCAGAGCAGTGCTGCTCACAGCCGATTTCTGTGGATTTGACATAAATTGTCAGCCACATGTTTTTCAGGCTGTAACACAGTTTGATTAGTCTTTTTATTGTTGTGTTATGACCATGACCAGATGCTTCCCTCTTTCTGCTTTTACAGAGTGTCTTTCTGATAAGGTTTTTTTGACTTTTTTTGACAGTTGCGTCCATGTGAGTGAGTCAGGTATGATTGCTGCTGCTCTGCACCAGATGTGCCCAGAGGTTTGTAAATGGTCAGATCCATTGGGGTCCACTACATGATTGATTATTGTAGTTAATCAGCTCATGGGGAGTAAACTCAGACTGTGTTTCTCATGTCGTTTCACATGCTTCAAACATGCAGTATATATGGCAGAACTTTCATTTTTCAAGCTACTCCTTTAATATCTACTTTTTATTGCACACACGCACACTTACAAAATTTGCATGAATACAAACCCCTATAATCTCTTATGAATTCAAGTGCAATTCAAGTGCACTATTAGCTCAATATTCTGTTGAAAACAAGAGGCAGAATGCTACTACTCTGTTGCACTGGGGACTTGAAAAACAGAAATCATGTTTTTCAGGTCTTGAACATGTGAGCATGGAGCGTTTTATGTCTATATTGGCATAGCATGGTTGACTGTGGTCGTAAGGGATTGTCCTTTCTGTTAGCATGTTGTTCTGTTTGACCCTCTGTGCTTAAAGACTGGAGAAAAAATCCCTTTCCATCACATCCCTCGTCTCTTCCTCTTTCTCTCTGTCTTGCGCAAGAGGAAAGGCTTGAAAGGCCTGAATGGTAAATACTCTGGGTGTTAGAGCAATCAGAGGAGCTTAGAGCCATGAAGTCCTCCTGCTGTTATCAGCCACAGCCTGGTGGGAGCTGACACTAGACCTAATGTGATTCACAGCTCTCCTTGAAAGCCAATTAAAGCTGATTTTCTTTTCCCTTCATTGATTTGGTCTAGTGACCTTTTCTCTTTTTTTGATATCCGTTACAAATGCATGGCAGAAATATGTAGATTATACAAGCTTTTCCTCCTTGTGCTGTTTTAGGTTGTTCAGGAAATACCTTCAAAATGTTGGTAGCACACAGCCTCGTCAAAGTTGTCAGAGTCTGGAAAATCAAAACTATTTTAGTCATGGGTTAAGTTGGGGCAGAATCATCTAGAATGGCAATATTTAAGGACCTTTGATTAAAAAAAAGCATCAAATCAGTCCATTCCATTTACTGTGTACTCCAGTCTTAGATTCTAAGTCTCCAGTTTCCAAAAAAAAATAAAAAATCATACTGAACACACACACTTTATTGTTTTCAAACAAATATACAGTATGTATATGGTGCTATACCAGTAGTTCAACATTTATGCAATTATGCTGTTTTGAGAATGGGAATCATGTTATATGTTGCCTCAGATCCAGATTTTTATGTTCCCACCACCTCCAAAATCCAACAAAATTCTTTATTTTTAGTTACTGCCAATTGAACACCCTCCTTTTCTTGGAGAGGATTTTAAATACAATATGTCTTCTTTCTTTCTATTGTATGTCCACTGACTTACTTTAAACAGTGTGACACTTTATGCATCATTACTCTAAGCTACAAACGACATCTAAGAGTTGTCGCCGCTGCAGTTTCAATTTAAATAATTGCCGCTGTATGGTAGAGCGTCCAATTGATCAAATTCCATATTGCCCCATGCTTTAAAACACTGTTTTTGACCACTTCCCATTCCTAGTCTAATTTGACAGGGGAGATCAATAGCGATATCTATAATAAGCCACATTGCCTACACACGAGCTGCTTTCCAGCAGCTTTCAGCGTGAACACATAATGTCCAACCTGAATACATTTGTCCTGCAGAGATTTACTTTATGTATCAAAGCTAAATTGTTCCTTCAGACAGCAGTTGGTGGATTATAATGGAGCTGCTATTGTGTGCCTGAAATGACTCATTCACTATATTTATTGCTTTCTGATGGCACTGACTGTAAATAAGCCTTCATAATGCAAAACATATCACGCTGACGCTGGTTTATTGCTATCTATAATGTTTGTATGTTCCTTGCTAACGTGAATAGCCGGTGTTGAATCGTGCATTCATAAATGCATGAGCAGCAAGTATTATATCATATGTAAGAGGATTAGAGTTGTTATGATTGTAGTGAATCATATAAAAGGAAAGAGCTAGGGAACCATCACAGTTGATTTCTGGCTTTGTTAAATAAGGTGTTTGAGCTTATGATGCTCTATGACCATATTTCATATACAGCATACGTTTATTTATTTTTTTACTAGTGTAGAAGCTAGTCAACAATGTAGGTAATTCAATGTACCTACTAGTGGTGAAAAAAAAATCTTGATTTCTCTTTCTTTCTCAGTGTTTTTTTCTGATGCTCCTCATGACAAGGCCTGCAGGGCAGACTTCCTGAGCTTGACTTGTTTTTGTACAGAGGCATATGAGGGATTTATCCCTGCTGTTACTCAAACACACAAAGGCCTCAGGGTTTCTAATCTGTAGGGGATGTGTTCCTCTATCTCATCTCCTGTTAACACAAGCTTAAACCATTAGAGAACTCTGAAGAAACGCTAAGAAAGAAGACATATACATGCACACACTATCAAACTGTCATGCAAATGCAGTGTTACTGTTCATTAACCTATTACCTGGAAATTACACAGTATACACAAACCTAATTATACAGACATGTAAACAAACAACTGTGTTATGTGCTGTCAGGAATGCTTTAGTTGAAAAGTCTTGAATATGACTTTTATTACAAGGCTCTCTGCAATACTGGATTCTGATTGGTCAGTTGTTGTATTCAATGCTCAGATATTTCCAAATATTTGGTGTTGTCCATGGCAACATGGTATATCAGACTGAGCTCACATGATTAATGGAAACCGGCGCCACTTTCATGTCTTGTATCTCACTGCAGACTCATTCTTGCTTGTTCTATATAAAAAGCAACTGCCATCATCTTGCGTATCAGTTACTGATTTATAAAAATTTAAATTAATTATAAAATAATTTAAAATAAAATTAATGTTTCATGTCCACATATTTATTTATTTGGCAAATAGCCATGTATTAAACAGCTTACATTACATTTATTTTCTGCTATTTTTACTGGGATTTCATGCAGTAAAATGTGTCTGTTGGGACAAAACTCTTGATTGCAATGAACAATCACTATTTTAATCTTGCTGCAAAAAGGTGGTATGTAAGTTTAAGTGATCAAACTGAGTACTTGCAGTGCACCTGTTCTAGTGTCATTCTCAAGGTTAAGATGTGTAAAATGTGTAAAACAGTGAAGTCGACACTCCCCTTGGAATACATCAGAGACATGCCAACAAAAACCCTTGGACCAAAAGCTTCAGCTCAGCTCTTTCCCATGACCAGCCTCTGGAGATAAAAAATGTTCTCATTAAAGCGCCTTCATAATTGGGGAGGAACCTCAGGGCAGAAGATCGGTCCCATGTTGGCCTTTAAAGAGTACACAGAGGCATCAAAGAGAGAGAAAAAGAAAGGGATGAAATATTGATCTCTGCACTACCACAAACAATAACTGAGGAGATGGGAGAACCTACAGAAGGAAAATTATTTATCACCTGAGTTTTGACAGCATTTGTTTTGCTCTGTAACAATGTACTGAGTTAACTTACAATTGTGTTCTGGGTATCTCTGCACTTTAACTGTTATTTCTACAGGGTTTTAGCTAAACCGAAGACAAATATTGTCATGCTGTCAGTGTAGTGCATGTGACCTACTGCCTTCTAGATGTCTCTCAGTGGTACATTTACTGAAAGCAACCTTTGTGTTTGCCAGCAGAGACAGCAGACTGCCATTTTTTTTTTCATGGTGGTCTGCTTCAATGTGGCCTTTTCACGTTTCACATAGTGTTTTCATCTCATCAGATGTTTGTGGAAATGCATTGTGAACGAATAATCTGCAGTGGGATGTGTTGAGAATTTCCAAATGTGACTCTGGAAACTCTCCAGCTCATTTTTTTCCCCATTTAAATTCAGAAAAAGCTAGTGCTGTTTGTTGTGTAACCTTTACCAGGCCAGGGATGCACATGGGATGCAAACACTGGCAACTGAGAGGCAGGCCTTCCAGATAAGAGTACACAGAGCGGAGAAACATTCAAAGATACCCCCATGAGCACTGCTGCTTCTGCAGTATATGCCTGCCAGACTATTTATGGGACAGAGACAACCAGACAGGGTAAGACATCATTTTCTTTCTCTTTCTTTCTTTCTTTCTTTCTTATTAAATTATTATAAATTTTAAACTTGCTTATAAGCAATGCACCAGCAGTGCATTAAAAGTGTGGCCAATAGTGAAAAACTGATAATTCTCAAGATAGAGATGATTAAATACTGTGAAAATACATACATACATACATACATACATACATACATACTTTGATTTTTTTTTTACATTCTTGTAATTAGGGATGTACCAACACTACACGTATGGCCACTGATAAGACACTAATTATATTCAGGTTATCAGCCGATAACTGAAAAAAATGCAGATATTGAAATTCTATAAACATCTATATATTTTGTTTAAAATAAAATGTTACTTAAAGCTAATTAAATTTAGATATCACAATTTTATAATGTACAGTATGAAAAAAATGATATTTATATCAATGGGAAATTACATTTACCACTGTTATTAAACTGTTTTTACCACTGTTTTTACAGAATTACAAAAGTGAACATTAGATGATGGAAAAGGTAATCTAAGTAAAAGTAGAGAAAATAATCATGAAGAACTGTTATGGTACCAATATTTAATACTGGTACCAATATCCAAATAATCTCTCTTATGCAAATGTTGTGTCCAATAGTATGTGAAAATTATGGATATTGTAGATTAACAGTGGTAAATTGGATGCTGGTGGTACAAAGTAACATGAAGCCGAATGGCTAGTTCTGGTATGAACAGTAGAGAGAAAATGCACAGTTTTAAAGCACCTGGGCCAGAGGTACAGCTGAGCCCTCTAGAGGAAAACAGATGTATGACTTCAACTGGCTAGCTAGTCTTTCTCTTTATTCCTTAAATCTCAAACCTGTATCTCTCTGCTCTCATTGGCCTGTTAAAGATGTGGGCCACCAAATGTCTAGTAACCAGCAAACTGTAGCCCGTAACCTCTTGCACTACTCCTAGAGACTACATCATTGCAGAGGAAAGGAAGTAAATCTAATGACCATTTGTGAGAATTATGTGACGCCACCAATCCGAATAGCAATCCAAGCCCTTCCTGAAGGCTCCTGCCATTTTAACTATAAAAATGATTGGATGTTCAAAGGAAATTGACTCACAAATGTGAGTTACCAGTAATAATAGCTACTGAATAAAATATAATGTATTGCAAGGTATTTATTGCATTGTTTTGAATGTGTAAAGCATGCGTCTGTGTTTTATCTACATATAAGTCTCATTACTGCTGGTGGAAGCAAAGAGAAGTTTGTTTATACTGCAAATAATAGAGCAAATTATTAGGAAGGAATTCTAGATGACTCTAGTAATGTAAAAAGCATATGATGAATTGCAATAATTTTAAAGTTGTTATCTGCAGTGAAGGAAATCAATATTCTAGGGCCGTGGGCTGCTTAATGTGAGTATTGTACATTACGCTTTTCTGTAATGATCAAACCGAACTGTGTCGATTCAGCCAACCTTGAAAACCCAGCACTTGGGCTGTGTCATTTTTCAGCAGAAATATTTCAGCAGTAATTCACAGGGTATGCCAAAACGAACCCCCATCTTGTTTTCTAAATGAGAACATTTCTAGAGAAGCATGTAAAACATCTATTTTAATCAGACAGGAAACACTTGTTTGCCGTCTTACACTGGTGCTTTGTTATTGTCTCATTAAGTGCCTCACAACAGAAGACACAGCATAGCTGATTTTTGACTTTTGCCCCATCTTCTGCCCAACTAAAAGACATAAACAGAGACATCTGTTATAACAAATGAGGATGTGGAAGTGAGGGGCATGTTACACGGCGGGCACTGTGCCACAGAAATGAAGGAATTGAACCGTGATGTGACTCATAGTCATGTAAAGTCCCTTCACAGGAAAATAGGCCAGGCTGAATGAAAGTGTGCTTTAAAGTCCTTATGTCTGATTGTTCCAAGCTGTCTGTGACAAGAATATGTGTCCCCAAACTCTTAAATGATTTATTAACTGCATTATATTAGTGCCTACTGGCTCCTTTTTTCGATATACCTAAATGTGCATGCAGAATTTGTACGTTATCACTGCTCGTTTGTTTTATTTACTCATTTTAGATCTTTTGGAGTAGGTGTGCAAGGATTGGTCTTCCACAGTGGCTGTCTTTGGTGTTTGCTACCACCAAGATGCGATGGCAGGTGTGTGGAACGGGCTTTTCCTGTCTGGAATCTCAAAAGCACTATATCTCTGGCATTCATATGCAGAAAATAGGACAGATGGATGTTTGAGCTTCCCAGTAGCCTATAACAGAGCCAGTTGTCACAGCCCATGTGAAACAGCAACAGAGATGCTCATGTCCTGCCAGCCCATGAATCATTGATTAATGTTTCATATGTGCCACGTTTAACAGTTACAAATATGAATCCACCCAAAAATGTTTTTTAATAAGCAGTCTTGATTCGAATCAGAGCCCTGTTTCAAACACTTGCTTTGTTGTGATTACCTCCCATGTGTTGTGCTTGGCACCGCTGCACTGTTGGCAACAAAACATCCACTGCCAGACGAAAGTGTTGCTAGTAATAGCTAAAATGCCAAAAATGAGAAAGCACAGTAGAGAATGTAACAAAGATTGAAGCAGTTTTTATTTTAATAGGCAGAAACTGTATATATGTTATTACCTCAACTGTTCTTATGGAAATTACATATTATATATTTAGTTATTTGTATTTACATGTATTATACTAACAAATACATTTATGTATTAATTATATATTATTAGTTTTATATTGCATATATTAATATATATGCACCTAACATCATCTTGATTAATCTTGCTTGTTCTTCCTGAGTCTCATCCTGTGTAATAATAATAGAAAGTCTGCCATCTAGCGGTGGAACATCAGAAATAATTTAAAATTGTGTTGCTTCATTTATGAACCACTTTTAGTGCTTAAGTACTTCTTCACCACTAATAGTATGTTCTTTAGCTATGCAAGTATGTAGATCCACATATTAAATCTGCCACATTGCCATTGTCCTTTGAACCTTGTTTGACTCATGACATACTGACAAGCACCACAGAGCCCAAAACTCACATTAGTGTAACACTGGCCTCAGAATAATTTAAATGGCGATTACATTTTTGTCTGCATATTGATGACTTTAATCTATGTTAGCTTGGCCTTCCAGCTATTGTGATTTCACAAGAATCAGTTTATTCAACTTTTGCTATAGCCTACTGTAGCACTGGTAAAAGCCAAAAAATAATAATCTAACTGTACTCCCCTCCAACTTGTAAATATCTACCATTTCCCCCCCAACTCATAACTGAATTTTAGTACGCTGTGATTTTTAATGTGCAATAAACTATTAATTTAACATTATTGTTGGGATACATGTAGGCTATACTTGTATACTATACCTGTACCTTGCTTTTTGATGTGCTTCGGAGAAATAAATAATACGCAGACCCTCCACGCCTTAATAACTTGGAATAAACCCGGACTACAGAAATATTGAGGGATTTGTTAAGCATTCATGATAGGCTACAAGGGAAAACTGTCTCAAAGTTTTGCCAGGGAACCACAAGGTGTCACTGTGACACAGGAAGTAGCCTTATGCGGGATTCATTTTTTCCCCTCTCGGTCTGTCCACTTTGTTGTTGTTTTTTAGAGCTGGTGGAGATATAAGAAAACATTTTTGTGCATGTTTGTGCACATTCCTTATATAATCTGCAAGTAAACTGTAGTTCTCTTAAAATAGCATATGAAAGCTATTCAGCTTGTTTATTGCTACTTTACACAGACAGCTATAAAACAAATGTTCCATATAATTATAGAGAACCTGTCAAAAAAGCACTCCTAATTGCTGCTTGATAAATAAATAAAATTAGTACAACTGGCACTTTCAATGAAAACTGGATACTTTGGTGTCTCATTAGAGGAACGAATCCCATGTTTTTTTTTATTTTTAATGTGAGACCTTAATATGGGGATTTTGGCCTGTGCCCCATCAGAGATCTTGACCTTCTTTGCATGCAGCAATTAAAATCAAATCTTTATTTTGACAATCTACTGAATATTATTTCTACTGAATCTACTGAAAAAATGTAATGTTTAGCTATATCCCACATTTTGTGTGCACCCTGTTACTTAAATGTAATTTAACTGATAATATAATTACCATTATATACCCGTTGAACTACAGGAATTCTGTCATAGATTTGTATCATTAAAAAATATATACTCCAGATAAGGTTGTAAAAATAACAAACCCTATAGAATATAAAACACAATTTAGTTTGAACTACTGAAAATCATAATTTGAATGCTAAGCAGCTCCTTTCTGTGACTTTTTGTTAAAAAAAAAAAAAAATGCTAAGCAGCTGCTTTCTGTGACTTTTTGTTAATTTTTTTATTTATTTATTTTAAATACTGCCTTTTGTGCAGTATTCATGGAAGGTGCTATCACAATATGTGATTCAAAACTTTTTCTTTATCTAGAAATTGATTCAAGACAATGCAAATCAGAAAACCTTCACCACACATCAATAAAATTATTTTTTGTCTCTCTTTTGATTCAATTCAGCATGTGTATGAGAGGTCTCTAGTGTGTTGCTGCACAAGGACAAGGCCCCGTTCACAGCACATAGCAGATTAACTGAAACAGAGCCACAAATACATCATTTCAAGGCTGTTCAAACAGGAGTCTCATCTTGAATCAGAGCTGAAACAACAGTGTTTGACACTTATTGAAGAGGTTGTCATCTTAGGTTTATAAGGGACTATGAAAGCGATTATTTCGATTTTCACAAATAAAGAAAACTGGCAACCAGCCGAGATGACCTTGATTTTGAGGAGTTCTTGAGCGCAACATAAATTATAGGAAAGTTTTAGTGATGTCAGGCATAATACTGGTTCTGATTCTCTTTCTCATTTCTTAAAATGACATTTAAATGCATTTTATGAGCAGACCTTGTCTTTTAAAATAACTCTAGCATGGGCCATAGTACCAGTTTTAACCCCCCCCCACATAAAAAAAACTTAAAAGCTTAAAGACCTGCACATCACAGGCGTGAGCCATGCTTTAGTTTATCCAAATAAACCTAGGCAAACTCGTTCTAACTAAAATAACTGAATTGAGTTTGAGAGTGACTGGTGGAACCAGGCGATTACATATTTCACAGGCACTGATATGACAAGCACAATAATAGAGGTGAATTCATTTCCATTCATTTTCCAGTTTATTGTGTTTGATAAAATGAATTTTTCCAGCAAATAGGCTGTAAGTCAGATGTTGTGTTCAAAGGTGAATTTATGGGTAGGCAGCTGCTCCATTATGGCCCCTGTCAGCTCTCTCTCGCTCTTCCTCCGTCTCTCGCGCTCTCGTGTTATTGCTTTCTCATGTGTCGAAGCTGAGTTTCCCCCTTCTGAGCTGCTCATGAAGGCATTAATTGGATAAGGGAACACAAATCAATACCCGGCAATGATCTTGGTCATATATATTAATCAAAGCTAGATGTCTCAGTTCAGACATCTCCACAGGATGATTACAATTCTGTGGGGGCACAAAATTCTCATCTGCGTAATAACAAAAGCATCCAGCTGTCAATGGAAGAAGTCATTTAGAAATGTTAATTATCTAGTAAGGCATGCATCAAGAGCTCTGGTTGTACTTTGGTTTGCTTTCCAATATCTCGGGTGTAATTTCTTTTCCGTATATTTTACCTCATAATCCCATGTTTACTGCCTGCAGCCTTTATTTATAATTCAGCACAGATTCTCACTTCTAAGTTTGCAGATGTCAGAAGCTCGGCAGGGGCTCCCCCTCGCTCGCTCGTGGTCTCTTGTGTTTATGCATCGAGCTCACAAACAAACACTGGTTGGTGGGAGGATCATTTCAACTTTTACCCCCCTCCTTTCAACACTGCATGTCAAATATAGATCCCCCCCCCCTACTTCAGCTGGATGTGAAACGTTGATCGTCTGTGCTTTTCTTAGAGTGGCTAATAAAAGTAATGGGTAGTTGGGTTGGACTGAATCACACCCCTCCCTTTGCTGTTTCCTCTCATCTGGATGGCCTTTGAAAACTTGATCCAAACAAAAATGTAATAATTGATGTTTTGGGGAGGCTGTGAAACTGGGAGCTGCTTGGATTCGGTTCTAAGTGCCTGGTGAGATTTTTAGGGTATGTAAATTTAGGTTGAGTTATTGCCTGGCTGCTCTGAGCCAGGGGTAGCAGTCCAAGGCCTCTCTCTGCTGCTATTATCATTCATTTCCATCACTGGTACAATGGGCAAAAAACATTTAGATCAGCTACATTATGTCTGGCCTACTGAAGGATCATTTTCCTTGGTCTGCAAAAAGTTTGCTTCTTAAAAAAAGAGAAAGAAAGAAAGAAAAAAAAAAGAAAAACTGTGGCACAGTGAGCAAGATTATGGAGTTTAGACCAGGCGTTTTCAAACCAGGGGCTGCAGGAAGGACCTTGGAAAATAGATATATTTTTAAATACATAAATTATATATAGGCTACACACTATATACCATTCAGAAGATTGTGGTCAATATTATTATTATTATTTTTAAAATAAATTAATATGTTTATCTAGCAAGTATTCATTAAATTTATTAAAGGTGGCAATATACACGTTTATAATGTTACGAAAGAGTTATATTTCAAATAAATATTGTTTTGAACTTTTGAACTTCCTAATCATCAAAATATCCTGGTTTAAAAAATGGTTTAAGCAGCACAACTTTTTTTCAGCTGTGATAAGTTATGAGCAGCAAATCAGCCTATGAGAATGATTTCTGAACAATCATATGACAGTAAAGACTGGAAAAGCTGAAATATTCAGCTTTGCCATCACAGGAATGTGATTTTTTTTTTAAATTACATTAAAAAAAAATCTTAAAATAAAAAACAGTTCTTTTAAATTGTAATATTTCACAGAATTACTGTTTTGACTATCTATTAAGCATAAAAGACTTTGTTCAAAAAATTACCAAAATTCTTTTTTAAATGTAGCGTATATACAGTATTTTTGACCCTGGACCACAAAACCAGTCATAAGGGTAAATTTTTCAAAATGAGATTTATACATTATCTGAAAGATGAATACATAAGCTTTCCATTGATGTATGGATATGACAATATTTGGCAGAGATACAACTATTGAAAATCTGGAATCTGAGGGTGCGAAAAAATCTAAATATTGAGAAAATCACCTTTAAAGTTGTCCAAATGAAGTTCTTAGCAATGCATATTACTAATCAAAAATTAAGTTTTGATATATTTTCGGTAGGAAATTTACAAGATATCTTCATGGAACATGATCTTTACTTAATATCCTAATGATTTTTGGCCTAAAAGAAAAATCAATAATTTTGACCCATACAATGTATTTTTGGCTATTGCTACAAATATATCCCAGCGACTTAAGACTGGTTTTGTGGTCCAGGGTCACATTTTTAAATTAAGTAATAAAGTATACATTTTAGGCCTATCAGAATTAACTTAAAAAAATATTTGGAATTATATTTAGTGTATATTCAATTAAATTTGAATTGAAAATGTTTGTCTCTTTAGGTTTATATATCTACTGTTACACTAATAGTAATATATAATGTCAACATAAAAATATACGTTTATCAGATATACAATTATTTAATTTTGCAAACAAGACATGCTTTTGAAAATAATCGCTTTTATATTTTACTTTGAAAACCGGACCATTTCAGCTGTCTTATGAACTTTGAATTGTTGTGCCATCGGCCATTATGCGAGCAGAACATCCCTGTTCATCTACAGGTTGTGCTGATTTAGTCTTCTCTGCTCCTTAATGAAAGCACTCCATCACACTTTTTCAAGTCCCAGCTTGACACATTCTCCTCTGCTGTGCTTGTTGTGTTCCACCTAAGATGTGCTGGCAGATGCACCGATACAGCTCCGAAATGAGGGAGAGAGCCATCTCCTTCTTTTATTGCCCTGCCATTCCGGCTTCTCCACACGTGGAAGTGAAGCACACCATTTCTCTGACTCGGCAGAGCTGACCATTGTCATTTCCCAGCCTGCGTCCGAAGGGCCATGAAAAGCCTGTGAGGTCTGGGTAATAACCTTCAGAAAGGCTGTGATTGCACTTCCATTCTCCACAGAGACCCGGGGCCATAACCATCAAGACGGACTAGCGAATGGGAGTGAATGGCGATGAAGATGGGAGTTTGTTCCAAGAGGGGAGATTAAAGAATATAGCTAAGGGGTTTATGTGTACGTGTGAATGTTTGTGAGGTCTTGGCTCTATTTAGGACCTGGTGGTGGTACCTGAAGCCATTAGTGACAGTTTCTCTGGGGCTGAGATTAGCCGTCCGGTGTAGAAACTGCTGACAGGTGCAAGGAGAAAGGAAAAGATTGAAAAAACTGAGATAGAGAGAGATCTAATCCTAATGGACCAGCACAGACTCTCAACTCCTCTAATATCGTAAGGGAAAGTAAACATTAAATGGGCTATAGCTCCCACCTGGACTAACTAACAGGAGCCGCGGCTCCCCAGCACTGATAACTCCTCACCTTGACAGAAGCCAGACACAAACTCTCCTAAAGGAGCTGCTCTGTGTCACATCTCAAGCACTTTAAAATCAATGAGAGCAGCTAATAGTATTAAAACACTGCAATAAAGCTTTGTTTTGCCAGCTTGTTAGTTACCCCTAGAGGGCAATGAAGGCATACAATATTAAGCTACATTGTCATAGATCTAATGCAGAGGGAATTTACTTATTACTATGGCTTCATGTCATTCCATAAGCCTAGTGATGATGTCTTATATATTTGCAACGCATACATAATGCCTAAAGTTTTTCTTCTAAAAAAGTTTGCCCAGTCTTAGAGGAGACTGTTGACCTCTCGAAGGTTAAACGCTGTAATTTGCAGTTGAATGGTTGTCATTTGGCTGGATATGGCTCATGTAGCTGGTTGGTGTATTATTTCTATCCTGGGAGAGAAGGCCACTGATCGGTGCTTTATTGTAGTGTGTGACTAAGTGGGTGGGTTGAGACTGCACAGTTAATGGGTTTATAGAATCCATGTACCATGGCCAAAGCTCCCCCTGCTACGGAGCCAGATGAGTGCATTGGCACCAAAATAGCCTGAAAGCAAATAAATCAGGGTATTGTTTTAGCAGCAATTAAATCAAGTTAAAATAAATATTGTAATATATGTAAATTAAATAATTAAAACATTAAAGTAATAATAATAAAAAAATCTATTAAATAATTGCAATACGTAAGATAATATATTTTCGAACATTCATATTGTAAGCAAGTGTACATGTGATAGTGAACAAGCAAACAGTTTTCTAGATTTTACTTTAGTGTGGACAGAGTGCAATTCCAATTCTATCCTCAAAGTGGCGCTGCAACATAACAATCAATCTATTAAACAGATAAAGACCTTAATTGTTTCATGTGCGATGATATGTATGAATCTCTGTAATTCACTATTTAGTGGGTTTTTGTGTTACTTCTCCCCAAATAATAATAATAAAAAAGTAATTTGTACTTGACATTAGTCCACTGTTTGTGTTGCCAGTATATCTGGATTTGACAATATGCACTTGGCAACGTGCATGAAATCAGCATGGAGTTAATGCACTCCCTGCTGTTATTGTTTTTCCACAAATATTGAAGCCTGTGAAATAAACTGTGATAATATACTGTCATCTGAATGGATTTTGCGTTACATCGAAAAATTAACACTCATCTTCTCATGAATTTTGGTTTTTCACACTTATACGTTCAATTGGGATAGTGTTATTTTTTCACTTGTTGTGTTTTATAGGTTGCATCACTCACAAAATGGTTTTACAGTGAACAGTTTTTCTCCTTTGTCTTGTAGTGAGACACTTACATTGAATTATCCAGACAGAGATCAATGTCATGATCGATAAATTCCCCTGTCTGTGACCGGTTGGAATAGGTGTGCAAGGGTAGCAGTGTAGGAGGAAAGTCTAAACTCTGTAATGGTCCTGTGATAAATTGTTTTCTACCAGCACTCACACAGCCAGACACCCCTGTCTCCGAAAGCCCTCTGAGACACAATCTGCACAACCTATTAACCATGTAAAAATACTTTTAAAGGTGCAGTATTTCAGATTGACACACTTGAATTAATGACTGCTACATACCTCAACAGAGTCAGACTTAGTTTGAGTTTGCTAAAACAATGCCAAATAGCTATTTGGCTACTGGTTAACATTACGCAATAGCCCACAAAGGAAGGTCATTTCAAAGGAAGAGCAAGTTGTCTGATCACATAGGAGTGCATTAGAGTCCATTTCTGCTCAGTTTTACTCATAAATAAATGAATAGCACTTTTGTAAAATAGTTTAAAATCATGTGGTAGAATCCAGTCATATGGTCTAATAAAATCTGTTTTATTTTTTATTTTGCCTCATGATGGTAAAAAAAAAAAACGTTTTGGCCATTTTGAGATCACATAACCAGTAGAATATCACCGTATATGCCATAATTCATATCACAGGTATAAAATAGTGATATTTTCCACATAACTAGCAGAGGCTAACTCTATATTGGTATATTTGTTGCAGTAACACCCCACAAAAACAAAAAGCCCCTGACAGAATCGGTTTTACAAAGCTCATGAGTTTTCTCAGACCACTGGAGACAAAACAGAAAGAGAAAGAGTGACCAGCGTAATAGCAGTATCTGCAAATCAAAACCTACACTGGAGTTATCAGATTAACTCCCAAGCCATCTGTGGACTACTGAAAGCTAACTTTGTCCAGCTTCCAGGGAAGTTTCATTCACTGCAGTGGATTGGTTTAACAGGCATTGTGAATGCAGGAAGCATCATGAATGTAGGTGGGAAGTCACTGGAAGGGCCAGTCAGAGAGAGACAGCACTGTTCTGATGGGAAAAGAGTGAAAGAGAGGGGGCGAGAGACCCACAGAGAATGAGAGAAATGGGGAAAGAGCAAAACACTATGTACTGGGTGCTGGCCTTTCATGGGCAGTGGCTTTGCTTCAGGATCCTGATTTTGCATCAAGCGGTGAAATATCTTTTGACATTTGAATCATTTACAGATTTATTCAAAAATGCAGACTCATTCAGGGATTAAAAAAATACTGTCTTTATGAATGTGTAACTTGAATAATTCACATTTTGTTCTAAAGCATGGCATGAAAATGAAACACCACAATTGAGTATTGCAATGGACTCTTTTCACAAGAGTGTGATGATGCATTTCATTTTTTTTATATTTAATGAAAAAAAGTACATTTATCTTTGCATCAAATTACAAAAAAATTGTTAATGCTAATGTGAGAGTGTTTTAATACAGCATCTATTGTTGTTACTGTAAATTTGACACTGTTCTCTTCTGACTGCCGTTATCATTCTCTCTCTATTTTTTTTCCCTTTTTTGAAAGTCAAGAAAACACTATCGTGGAGTCTTTCTTTTGCTATATGAGCAAATGGGAATGCAAAATATATATTTGTGGTAGTCTCCCATTCACTGCTATAAAAGTTTACACAATGACTTCCGCTGCTGAAAAACCCAGAAATGTGAAAAATGTCCATGGTTCTACTGTAGCTTTGTTTGGAACTATTTTTGTTGACTGAGCAAAAACAGACAAAGTACCTGCAAGCAAGACATCAACATATATAGTTACTTAAACATAAACCACTCCTAAAGATTTCTTCCCAGTTCAATTTTATTTTCTTTGATTAGCAGTCTACCAATTAGAAGACCATTTAGAACATCAATTTGGATGCTCGTAACATGAAATTAAATCAAAATCTTCAGGTACACATTGGAGCACTCTGCAGAGCAATTTGACTGAGCCTCATTATCTTGTTATTGCACAAATGAGAGTCGATAACTAATGCAATCAAATATATTCAGTCTGATTACCAACAGTAATTTCCTGCATAGGCTTTTAGATCCACTTTCAAATCCTCATTAATAATGAACCCCAGACTAAGGTATGACATTATGGAGCCATGAATGAATAAAAAAAAACCTGAGCAGTTCAAAGCATCTGTAAAAGTCTTTAAAAGCATGTGTGAAAGTGTACTACTTTGTTCAGTTCTGTGTGCAGTACACTGGAGTATACAGGAAGATAGAGAGAGTTAAAGTGCCAGCAGTCTCTGCACTATTTTTTTCCTGTTGATCTGTGACCACTTCTCTTTAACCAAGAGCCCATCTGCCCTTCCTGTTCATGTCTTTCTTTACTGCTTTGAAATCTTTTGAAATTTTGAAGGTGTTAATCTATTGATTTTTAAATCTTTGATTAAAAGATCACCAAAGAAAAACTGTTATCACTTTACAATACAGTTCCATTTCTTTACATTAGATAAGTACATTGGTAACATAATCTAAAATGTGTTAACAAATAAATGCTTTTAAAGCATTTATTAATTTAGTTTAATTAATGTTAATTTCAACATTTATACATATTAAAATCTTTTTTTTCTGTTAATATTATTTTATGGACCTGAGCTAACATTAACTAACAATGAACAGTTGTATTTTTACTAATTAACATGAACAAAGATGAATAAATAATGTTTTGCTCATTATTAGTTCATAATGCATTAACCTTGTTGTGAATTGTAACAGAAGAATTATAAATAAACATATTTTATATTTTTTTGCCTTCTGGTCTTCCTTTATGAAACTTTGGGAAGTTCTCTTTTGTGTGTATTTTATTCAAGATACAGTATACCCATTACTCTGCATTACATTTGCAAAAAGTAATCTTTCTCATGCATATAGTAATTTTGTTTAGACCTTAGCTATATTTTCTGTGTGTAATTTATCTCATATGGATGCATAGAGTGGGTCAACTAGACACACGATATTATAGTAAATATTTACACATATCTGCTCTCTGAAATCTATACCAGGAAACTGCTATAGAAAAAAATCCAGCTGTTTCCTGTTGTGTTGTGAACATATACAAACCATGTGGTTATCAACATGTGTTTATCAACATGTGTTTATCATTATATTACAGTAAGTGATGTGTATGATTTGCCTCAGATCACATCTTCACTCCTATCACTGGCTGTCTAGCAGACCTTTTTACAAAAAAAAAAAAAATTCTATACATTGTCAGAATCAATGCTTTCAGATATCAAAGCAGTAGAGAACTTAATGGGTCTTTCTGAAACATTTATCACACCGTGGGAGCTGTGTCTTTCATTTAGGACATGGGTTTTCTGATTTGAACTGATGTCAATCTAAGGTCTTCGTCCCTCTGTGATCATGTATGAGATGAAACTCACTCATTCTTATTCTGTCATTATGTATCCTTTGAGATCCACTCTGTCTGTCTGTCTGTCTATCTATCCATCTATCATCTATCATCCATCCATCAAAGCAATCCAATCAAATAGACCAGACTGTTCAAGTTCAAGCTCATTTTTATCTCTGTGCATTTATCACCAATCCTCTATTAGCATGGGAATATAGTTACAAGTTTGTGTTGATGTATTCTGCATGCATACAGAGAATGTAGAGACAATATATTCATGGAACCCTGAAGCAATTTGCTTTTGTCTGTCTTTGAGACAAAAGCCTCCAATAATCCACTTGGGCCCGTTCTTCAACACGACACTGTGGCAATACAGTGTGAACTACGAGGAGTGCATGGAGCATGTATTTCTGGAGAATGTCCATAAATGAAAACCATCCTCTGGTGTAACAGAAACTTTCTTAGCAACAATTATACAGCCCCTAAATTTGCATTTTAATTAAAGCTTTTTGATTGCAATCATGTCAAGCATTAAGTGATTTCTAATTAAGAGGTGCACTGGTGCAGTTTTTGCTCAGGAAAATACAGTTTGAGTAGTTTTCTCAGCTCTACTTGTAAATAAATGCAGCAATGTGGCGTCTCCTTTGTAAGCTCCTCACAAAACAGAGACTAATGACTTCCACACCAAGCATGGTGAGATTTCACAAATTAGAAACAACAGCTGAGGCCTTTTCCATGCACACTGTCTCATTGCTTGATACACCAGAATTATAAGTTGCCACATACGTCCTATTTGCAAGCCTCAGGAAAATATAATAATTGTATCAGGTGTGTCTGCGTAGCCTGCCAAACTTTGTTGTGTTGAAATCTCTGTAAGTCAGGGCGTCCTGCTCAAACTGAGCACAACCTAAACAATAGGGTCACTTTAAAATATAGCCAGGATACAGTTTTCGGATGACAATTGTTTTTTTTTTCTGTTTTGTGATTTATGCAACATGGGAGGAAACTCGGCTCCTTAGGAGGAGTTTCCCACTTTAAGTTCGCTAAGGAACTATATTTTAACCATGTGTGGTGTGTAAACAACATACTGTAACACAAACATAATGCCCACAAACACTTTTGCCCACATACACAAGCAGATGAAGTTTGTTTTTTCTAAACCAAAGCTCAAGAGGTGTTGTTTTTAGAAATTATGGATAGTACCATCAGCGTGAGATGATGTAACACTTCTCTGAGAGGAGTTTCCTTTTTAAAGTACAATAATAAGTCTATATTTAAACATGTTGATAGCAAAGCAAAAGGAAATGTCATCTTAACACATAAAGGAATCATGTAATTCAATAGCATATTTGCTGTAATAATCCTTATTGTCAGTAGAAAAGGCAGATTAATTTACAGTTTAGCGCTTAGCTGTAAATGGAAATCTGCTGTTCAAATCTCTCTTCTCTTTCACGTGTACACGCTGCTCAAGGAAAAGTGGCCTAGAGGAGAATCCTTAAGTAGCCAGCTACCATGGCAACCCGTAGGCCTGATTCTTGCTGAGGTAAAGCACATAAGTATCTGTGGGCAGTTGATTATGACCTTATAAGGCATTTCTGAAAGCTGATATTTTTGAGTCATACATGAGATGGCACGTGCTGGCACGTCATACCTACAAAAATGAACTGATATAAGTAGCCTACTAATATAAAGTTAGCCTGTGAATGAGAGGCATAAAACAGCGCTCATACTGTAATTAATATTTCTCTCTTTTTCAATGCAGGTTTTTCAGGTGGATTCTAGAATGGTGCTAAATGGACCCAGGTAAGTAAACATAATACAAATGAAAACCAGTAAACAACAAAAACCTGTGTTTTATGCCAGGCATGTTTACATTAAAGAGATAGTTCACCCAAACATGAACACTCTGTCATCATTTACTCACCCTCATGTTGGTTCAAACCTGTATGACTTTCTTTCTTGTAAAATATTCAATAATTTTTCAACTGTATTTTGAGAAATTATATTTTGAGGAACCACGGGAATTTTTGATGAATATTAACTTCTTTCCCAGTATGAGTAATTTTTTCCATACCCAGTATGAGTAAGTTACATTGGTGATTAACTTGGTAAACAGCTGATCATTTGTGGTGCTTAATGAACAAATGTCCACATATTAACAATCCCAAAACTTTATCAACGCCACACCTGTTTTTGCAAACACAAAACTAATTCCCACGGCTCAGCCATTGTTGTTTTTCGGCAGTTATTGATAGTACCTTCAGCAATTGCATCGACAAGTCATTTGTGAAAGAGCACCTAACTTCTCTAAATTCAGTGTATTGACCCACCTCCAATCTCTCTGTGCTTAGAAAGTGACCTCTTCTTAGTGCTGAATACGTAATGACAAATGGAGCCATTTACCTTGGAGTGAAGGGTTAAGTGTTTCTGAGGCATCTCCTTGGAAAGGTTAAACACTGAAAAAGTTTGAAATGTCTGCTCACTGCAAATGTTGAAAGAGGTCCAGGTTCTTTCAGAAAGCCAGCCATTGGAGTCAATGGGTCTTCTATGAAGTATGATGGAATGGCAATAAATAATGTATCACCATATTTCTTTTTATCTCCCAAGTCTAAACACTAAGCTTACAACAAGGCCTAAAGCAGCTGAACAAAAAGCAGTGCAGCTTCTCATGCTGGATGGTGGACGGCCAGAGGTTTCTAGTGCTCTGTAGGTTGTATACTAGCTGGAAAACTTTGAGGAACATTACATGAACAAACAAAGAGAACCAAAAACTCTATTTGTAGTACATTTCTGGAGCGATCAAACTATTGATTGTATATTGTGTATTGAAGTCCACTGGCAAGGTGTTTCCTTATTTTGGTTAGGAATGCTATTTTCAGAAACACTGAATGTTTTTTTTGTCTCTGTTCTAGTACTTTCAAGTATTTAATAATGTGAAAAACAGGTCCAGATCAATACAATTCACGAACGCTACAGAAGGTTATCTTCACACTTCAGTAATCAGAGTAGACATTCATATGATTATAAGTCACAAGTCGGGTTTACTGTTCATCTCTTGTAAATGGAAATTCATTGTCTTGCCCTGTGACACTATGAATCACTCGACAGGGCCTAGTGAATAGGAATAAGCACTGAAAGCAACAGTCTCATATGGGCAGGACTGAGTTAAATGGCACAAGCAAACCATGGGAAATCGCTGTCCATAATGGAAAAGTGGCCCTGGTATCTAATTATAGACCTGGCATGAGGATGCTGCATGCATAAACCACTCATGTAAACAAATAGAGCAGAATATATCTCTTGACACTACAGTATCTCTGTAACACAGCTTGATTACACTGTTTTTATACAGTAAATCCTCTGT
Source organism: Schizothorax lantsangensis (assembly GCA_027422415.1). Taxonomy (NCBI): domain Eukaryota; kingdom Metazoa; phylum Chordata; class Actinopteri; order Cypriniformes; family Cyprinidae; genus Schizothorax; species Schizothorax lantsangensis. Next base: position 10,540,172 of record CM049861.1, read on the forward strand.
ATAATGAAGAAATGGCTTTTAGTAGATGTTTGAGCCCTCTTTTTCTGTAAAATATGTTTCAAATTATTTAATTTTATTAAAAGCATAATGATTGATTTTGAAGAACAACTGAAGAAGTTCAGCTGAAGAAGCACATAGGAAGTGGCATAGTGTTGGCAGGTGCCGCAGATGATAACCAGACTGTCAAGTTTATGTCTGCTGTGGTTAACGCCCTGCAACCGCACTGTGAAATTCTGAGAGAATTTTTTTTTTTACAAAGATAACAATTGAAATTTAAAGAAAAAAAAACAATTTAAATGATTCCATTTTATTATACATAACTTAATTTGATTTCTTTTCTTTGTATGAATTACTTGGGTTGTTACCGACATCTGGTGAAAATTTCATGTCAACAACACTTTTAGAAAAATATTTACTGAGAAAAATAGTGACATGTTCAATAATTATTTTACCCGCGCCGTATAATGTATTTGAATGTATTTCTCATTGCATTATACTCTTTTAGTAATTGTCCTGACCTCATCGTTTATTGTACATAATGTATCTAATGCAAGACCCAGAGTATTTGAAAGGCAGTTAATGTGGCGTTCCCCGTCTGGGAGATTAAAGATAAAGTGAGTGGCTGAAATAAAAGCACACCCTTCAAAGTTCTTCCTATACTGTGAGCTGATGGGGCCGGCACACAATGTGTGAAGCTTATGCTCCCTGCTGTTGCTCCTGACCTCCCCCATTCTCTTAGCTTCATTACACTCTCTTTGTGACCGAATAAACTTTGACCAATTTGTATTTTCATCTTTAGTGCTATTTAGCTGTTCAGGTGAGAGTTAAAGTGATTTTGACACAGTGCCTCTTTTAGTACCTCTTCAACACAACATTTGCCCTCTTATTATTGCATTATGTGTAATTTCTATAGATGCTATGCATCAGGGCCGTGCAGAGACCTTTTGAGGGGCAGGTGCTCAAAGTATAAAAGGGGCAAATGGAGCACGGCTTTTAATAGGGCTGTGATCCTTGCTGATATGTGTATCGAAATGGATGCTTCTGTATTGATACAGCAGCAAATGCCATGACGCAGGTTTGAAAAAGAAACACAGAACAGAAAAGACCATTTTAAGTTTAAATGTTAAAGACATTTTTTGCACCTCTTAATTACTCTGGAATGATATTATTATTATTATTGTTGTTGTTGTTATTGAGTTTACAGGGTATGGTGGTTTTGCAGTTGTAAACACTTCTGTTGTTGTTGAAGAAAAAAAATACTCCTGTCTTATTTAAAATAGAATTCTATTCCAATCCTGTTCTGAATTTATTCATTTTTCGAATGATAATGATTATAAAAACAGGCTTGATAAGTATAATTCGGAGGACGAGAAAATCAGTATAAGCCTGTTTTACCAGTGTTGTGATAATTATTTTTAAGGCACTCTACGTTTTTTAAATAAATACTGTAATAATAATAGTTCAAAGTATGAATAGTTTTTAGTCAGATAACATAAAAAAGACAAGACACCTCGACGCGCTTTAAACTTTTCCCAATTAAACGGCAAGAACGAAAGAGAACAAGCACCTTTGTTTGTATTGCTGTGTGTAGAACTACGTTAGCTGCATTTTTAATATTTAATATTAATTTTAATAAAATGTAAATTCGTTCCCGGCACTTTATTCAAGCTCGAGCAGGTGTTTCCACATAGAGGTTTCTAGATTTAAATTAAAAGAGACATGACCTGACGTTTTATTCGTATCCAAAATGAGGAGATATGAATATCAGGAGAGCTGAACACTCTCGTGCAGTGCATGTTTCATTCATACTCGAAGTCAGAGGGCCTCTCGCGCAGAAACTTTTGACGTGCAGGAAAGCTGAGCTGAATAAAAAGCAGAAACGTTTTTACTGATGAAACGTGAAGACAATAAACACACGATTGCGAAAATATATGGTTTATGTGTTTTTCAAGTTATCTTCAGGTAATAAATAAATAAACTATATGAAAAATGCAGTACTGATTGACATATCATTTAGTATAAAAACTATAAAATATATTTCCTGAATTATTCTGTGATAAAAATGGTAAAAGGGTGTACGTAGTAGCCTTTATAAACCAATCATAAAATTGTCATTAGGAAAACATTGAACAACAATATTGTAGCCCCTTGCTGCAGAGCTAACCTGGGGCAAGTTCAAGCTCACACCGGTGCCCAACGTTTTGCTACGGTTTCCGGGTTGAACAACATGTTTCCTGGAAACGGTTTGAGATACGTTTTCTCTTGTTTGGTGGGTGTGTCAGAAATGTCAGCCCAATCAGCAGCAACATGTATAGAAACCACGCGTTATTAAAGAGACAGCTCGCACAATGGGTCCAAGTGAAGTCATTTACAAATGTGTCCGCTGCAGCAAGGTATACGCAACAATTGAAGATATTAGATAGACATGATGATGATGATGAATTTGTAAGTAAAAAATATGTAATTAAAATCAAAATTAATTCACAAGAGCAAGTATATTGTTTGCACATGTTTATTTACATTAAAGGCAAAATAACTAGTATATAATAAGTATAGATCTTGAACTTCTTTAAGTCTGTCTAAATTTAATGTAGTAATTGCAATGTCTTCTGGTCCATATCCTTTCCTTAGGAAGGTGTGCTAGACACTGATTAATGTAACATAAAAATACTATACATATTTATATATTTTGTTATTGTATTGTGGAGTGACACTTTCATAAACTTTTCCATGCTCCTCTGATTATATAATGGTAAATATTACAATATCATAGCACAACAACAGTGATCAGCAATATTACGCCTAATACTCACAATAAAAATAATAAGGTCATATAGATCATAACACAGTCTCGGAGGTAAGAAGTGGATTATCCTTCACCTGAAATGTTTGTCTTTTCATCCTGAAATGCGAGGCAAATGTTGGATCACAATAATCAGGAACCACAGTTTCCACAAATCCCTTCACTTGATTGGGATGTTCTCTTTTATTCTGGACGGGAAGGGCAGTGACTGTAACATCGAGCGTATTTTGCAGTATTAAACACGTATTTATACCGATTTCATTAGGCTCCGAAAATTCTTCAAAAAGAACATAAAGAATGTCCTTCTCAGCTGCCGTAGTTGCAACACTTGCGTCATCAGAACAGAGTGTTCAACGCATCACCTTTTCTGTTTAATAAACGTTTTGCACCATTTTTTCGGGGCTGAACGCGGCCCTGGCTTCCACAGGCTACACACAGCAATATAAACAACAGCTGTGCATGATCTCTTCACGGCGTTCTCGTAAAATAATAATAATTCAATAATATAAGTTTACAAGCACACCACTCCGCTGAGAACTCCACTTACCGGCAGCCGCGGACGTTATTGAAGGCATTCTAAAGGTATCTGAACGTGAGGGATCCTCCTGGATGAGATCGTCAGGTGAAAGGTCATCATGTGGATAATTTAATTTACGGCTAAACTATTATTAATTAATTTTACTAATAGTTAGATTGGGCAGGCCTTCACAAAAGGGCGTTTAATTACACAAAAAAAAAATAAAAATAATAATAATAATTGCCTTGACAAAAGGGCACTTTGGGCATCAAGGGGAAAAGGGGCAGGTGCTCAAGCACCCACCGCCCCCCTGCACATGCCTGCTATGCATTCACACTAGAGGACAGCAGCTGTGAGAGCAACTGGATAGTTGTGACACCATGCTATAAACCTGTGTGTGGTGTGAGAACAAGAGAGAGAGAGAGAGTAAGAAGTGAGCACCTAATAAAGATTTGGACATGCCTGTCATCAAAAAAGCCTCAATGACCTTTGGCCATTTAGTAAACACAACACAAATGCAGAATGAAAATGTTTCAGATTATTATTATTTTTCATTGTTCTTGTTTTGTACATTGTGGGCAATAATCTTCGTATTAAAGCAATTAAAACCGAATTGAAATTTACCGTGTAACTACACACAAAACTATGTTTTATGCATTGTATAAAGTAAGTATTGATTCTTGCCGGTGAATTAATGCATCTCTTTCCAAGTTATGTAATATGCACAAATGTGTTGTTGGACAAAACTGAAGTTGATAAGCACTTGGAATTACACAATATGTGATTGGTCTATTGTACAGTTCTTATGTACAGAAATGGAGAGCATGATTACCATGCGCTTATTGTATTGTTTTATTTTGGGTGTGCAATAATGCATCAATATTTTAAGGAAGATTTTCAGTGTAACTTCCTGTTTCAGTTTTTTTTTTTTGAAAATGAGGGGTATTCCAAATAAATCACATATTTTACACATATTTTGCAAGAAAGGAAAAACATTCAACTATTTGTAAAATTTTTAAATGGAAAGTTCATTCAAAAATGAAAACTGTCATCATTTACTCACACTCAAGCTGTTCCAAACCTGTGCCACACACACACACACACACACACACACACACACACACACACACACACACACACACACACACACACACACACACATATATATATATATATATATATATATATGGGCAAATTAGTTAAATGCAGTAACTAAATGTCAGTTTAATAATGTGAGACATTATTAAAATAAGTATAAAATGTAGAAAACATAATCGAAATCTAAAAATAATGCATTTTCCAGAAAGAAATAAGTACATTATAATTTTTTATAACAGCTTCTAAGATTATATCTACTTTACACCAATGCAATGATTTGCGCTGCTATACAAATAATATTGACTTTCTACTGATTGAAGCCTATCCATATACACAGCAGTCAGTTCTCAAAGCAGGCAGCCTCCTCCCCACGAGTGGAGAAATCCCGCCTTCCAAGAGCAGATGTAACACTAAACTGACCAATCAGTGCTAAAATCTGTCTACCACGTGACTATTCGCGAGCATTGGGAATCGTCCATAGGCGGGGACAATAGTGGGCCTGGCTCGTGCGTTTGGTTCTGTAGGTAAGCCTTGGATGAGATTTTGTGAGTTTTTTGTATTATTACTTGACTATTTGGCTGTTTAATATTAATTCGCTATTTCCATGTAAGCAGACTTGGCGTTCAGAGCCCATGTCTTTATTGTACACTTTTACTTTAAGCCACATAGCGCTAGAATAACAGTTTCCTGTGTGAAAGTAACCGCCTGAATAGCAGCGGTCATTTCTCCTTTGAATAAAATCAGTTATGAATTCATTTTATAATCAGCCATGCTATTTTGTATAAAACTCACAGACCTCCTTTGACTTTTTACAATACTCGGAAATATCTTTATATTTCAATAGACCTACTATATAATTGATTGAGTGTAAAATTCCGTTAATTTGTTAAACGCATTGTTAAAATGACGCTACTAAATAACAAAAGTGTGCCCTCAGATGATTATAATGCTACAATGATGTATTAAAGTCGACAAAAGTTCACAAGCTCTTAATTGACAGTGTATATGTAGCTTTATATATTTTATTCTAGCTATTCCATGTGCTTTCATAAATTTGACATTACAAAACACTTCAGAAATGTAATTTATAACATGTTGGTTTGTTTTTTCCCCCCTCAGACTCTGAGAAGCTGTTTTGGACTGGACCGAATCTCACCACACCTTATTTTTTGGACAGCTTCATACACAGATGTTACATCATATTCCACTGGATATGTACATGGAATAGTTTAGGATCCAACTCATATTTTGTTTCTTTCTTCATGGATGGCATGGCTTTTGAAGAAACGTGATTTTTCATAAGTGTTTGCAAACTCGTGGGAATACTAAGTAAAGTTACTGTTCAAGTGAAGTTTCATTCCAAAGATGGATCAGCAGGCAGCTGGAGGGGAGGACCCAAATAAACCCTCCAAAAAGAAATCCAGTGAGGATGAGAGCAAAAACAAAAAACTGGTATGTATTATATTTCAGGATTCATTTTGCTGTTGTTGTTATGTCTTAGTTATGCAAACTAATTATGACATTTTACAACAGCATGGGTGTCCCCTATGTTTGTAAATGAAAAAAACAAACAAACAAAAAAACATTATTCATACATTTATACAGGCCAAAATGCATTCTCATGGAAAAAGAAAGTAAAATTAACCTGCATTTTTTCTAAAGAGAAATACTTATAACAACACATAGTAGAAGCTGGTCTCAGCTTGTTATTGTTAAAGTCATTGTTTAGACTTGTTCGTGAGGGACACAAAAGGCCCCCTTTTTTTGCAGTGACTCTGTCAGAATTTTTTCTGAGCTTTTCTACCTCTGGAGTCCATCCAGATAACTTCAGCAGTGAAGAATTTGACCATTTTTGTTATATCGATCAACAAAGTTTCTCTCAAACCTGGAGTATGTTTTCACTGCAAATATTAACCAGCTCAGTCAGCACTCTCTGGTGGAGCTGTTGAACCTATCAGTGTATTACTTCACAGGACCCTGAACCTCGTGATGATGTGCTGTCAAAACACTCTGTGAGTGTCAGTGGGGTCTGGAGTAGTGTTTGTGATAGTGCTGCTGAACCATTATGGATGGTTACGCTTATCTCAAAGGCTTAGTAGTGAAACTAGAACTGTTTGTTTCAGTTCTTGCTCGCTGCCTTTTTGAAAGTTTTATAACGTTGTGGAAAGTTTGCTGACTTACTGACCTCAGGGCGAAGAAGGGCCATGTGATATGTGAAGTTATTTGTCTGTTGTGTCCTGTATCAAGCTTATCAGTGGCGTCATGTGATTTTTAAGAAATGCAATGTCTAACCGAAGGCGTCAGTAGTAACGGAACAGTCTGTTGGTTAGTAAATGTGTGTTAGGTATGTCAAATGTATGATACAGAGCCAAGCATTTTAGTATTACCGTATGTCATACCTGTGGGGAACCGATTACTTCATCACTGTTGCATAGCCTTCTCATATTTCATATGCCACTTTTAATGACCTGGGATTCGTTTGCTTTGACTTCTAAATATGTAATGCTGGTTACTGGATGTAGGACACTCTATTTCAAGGTGCCTCCTCATGCATGTATTAATTACTTTACAAGCCTGCCTCACTTCCTAAAAGTTGTGGCCTTGCCTGTAGACTTAACAAAGCTGTATGAAGATCATTTAGTCATCTTGTAAGGTCTCGGACAGAGCTTATTGTCACAGTAGGGTTCCAGATCAAGCGAGGTGAATGAGTGTCTAAGTCTGTGTAATCCGAATACGCATTGTAACTTTGCTTAACAGCTTGTCTCCAGTCAAATGAGCGTGTCCTGTACCAGCTTCATAATGACGGCGCTCTTTTGGGAGCTGCAGGAATCCATCCGTTTATGAGCTCTATTTGCTTTGTGGAATGTAAACCTTTGGAAGCCAGATGGAGACTTTCTGATAGCCGTATTTGTAGCTGTAGTTGAACAGTGCCCTGAAAGTAGTGTTGTAGACATACTACAACTAACTTTGTGTCCCAGGCTGCCTCAAATTCTGAGAAATATGGGCATGTTGTTATACTTTTTTATGATGAGTTGGTGTTTAGATCCTCTTATTCCCATGGAACGGCTAGGAAGTCTACATGAGTAGAGTGGGTGTGGCTTGTGAAGTTGAAAACACTCCACATTTTGTCTACTTGTATATTGTTTCTTATCCATTGGGCCACAGGCCTGCTAGGGGGTCTCAGCACATTTCCAAGTGTTCTGCAAGATTCAAAACTCAAAAGTGTTCGTTTAAACAGCAAGTCAACAACAGTCTTTATTATTTAAGTTTTTGCTTAAGAACTGCACTCCCACAGTCTTGGACATTTTGATTTCTAGTCCAGGGAAAATCATATACATTTTTGTATTTTAATATTCACTATTGTATAAAGTTTTTTTTTAAGTCTCTTATGATTAGTAAGGCTGCATTTGATCAAAACATACAGTAACAACAGGAATATTATGAAATAAAATTTACAATAGCTATTTTCTATCTTAAAATTGTATTAATTCCTGTGGTGATACGTCTTCATATTATCATTCTAATATGATGACTTGGTGCTCAATAAATGTTTCCTTTTATCAATGTTGAAAATGGTTAATTGTTTTGCTTTTTTTCCTGTATTCTTTCAAAAGAGCAGCATTTATTTCAAATAGATTTTTTTGTAACAATGTAAAAGTCTGTACTGTCACTTTTGATGAATTTTAATGCATACTTTGTGAATAAAAGTATTAATTTCTTTCCAAAAAATAATCGTACTGACCCAAAACTTTTGAACAGTTGTGTAAGTGTTATGCTAGTTATATTGATCTCTATGAGCTCTAAAAATCAATGGGTAGAAATCACTGAGAAATTACTATTTGTGAAGAGACAAATACGTTTAATCTTGTAATCACAAACAATTGGAGAAAACATTAAAATATATTATTCATAAAAAGTGTGAACCCTGACAAGCATTCAATCCTTGTAACATATAGAATGAGAGACTTTAATTATTATTATTTTTTATAATCTTATATTTAATCATTTTAATATATTGTCACTATTGGTCAAACAAACAGCTTTGTCACAGCAGAATTACCAGACATATTGAGGACCCCTTGTCAAACAGGTGAAAAAAAACACTAGTAAGGGTGTCTGCAGGATCAAATTTAAGACTTTTTAAGACCTGCAAAAATAAAATTAATACCATATGAGTGGGGTAGCGCAATGTCTATGGTAACATATTAAACTATAAAATGACCGTAAAAAGCATGATTTACAGTTCAGATACAGGTTTTCACAAAAACAAAAAGTTTTACAAAATGATAAACTTCACATTTCAGCCTTGGGATGAGTCAAAAGTATCAATTATATTAATTTAAACAATTATCAATCAATTGTTATGTTATTTAAATAGGCTAACATATATCTTATTGTCTTAATCGTTTAGATTTGTATTATGCATTAGCTTCTTGTCAATCCACCTGTTGACATTTACAACTGCGTTGAGTCGATTTTCGCTTTGGTCTGAACAAAAACAGCAGATGGACTTATTGAAAATGCAAATTCATTCTTTGCCAGCAGTTGGCATTTTCGGAATGTCAGAAATATAGGCCTAACATTTCCCCGGGAACGGCAGTACACGAAGGAGCAGAGCACCTAACTTTGACACTTGCATCGCTCATACTTATTCAATGAAATCATAACCTTTTGAAGTTTAATTGTCACGTTGAACTACATCACAATTCTTGTCTTTCCAATCCATCCCCAAATTTAAGACCTCCTGGAATCATAATTAAGGCTTTCTTTAAGACTTTTTATGGCCTTAAATTAAAAAACAACAAAATGTATGACTTTTTAAGGACCTGCGGAAACCCTGCTAGGTTGTTGAGGTTTCCACAAACTCAAAAATACTCAGGCCTTAACACTGATGTCACTCTCTCTCACACTAGTGATCTCACTGTTGCCCACCCTGTGGCTGACTTGGTGCCAGGCATGTTCTCTGTTGCCTAACTTATCTGCGTATATGAGAAGTCCAAAACTTCTTCTGTTGCACAATAGCTTTTGGCAAAATTGAGGAAGTCATCCACCAGAAGGGTGGTCAAGTTTAAAATCATCCAGTCTTTTTAGCTTTCTTTCAGCAACAATTTAGTCTTCAGCATCTATTATGGTAAAAGGCAGGGAATGCATTTGTTTGTGGAGTAGATGTATAACAGTGACATTGACGTATTTGGTTGTAGTTTATTTTATGATTTAATTGGAAAGTAGAGTATTTGTAAGAGATAGAAAATGGAGCACACATCTATCACAGCTTGAAGTGGGGTGGAGCTTCATGACTGGAGGGCTGGATAATACTTAATTTTACAAAGTTTTTAATGACTGGTAAGAGGGGATTCAGAGTGAAGTAACCTTATATGGCTTGATGCTGCTGTTTTCAGCAAATGTTAAGAGCTATCACAGAAGGGTAGCAATGTTTGTGAAAAGTGGTTCAAATCAATTTATGTATTTTATATATATTTTTAAACAGAACAAGTTGTGCCTTGTTAAATTAGAATGATGCGTTGCAAATATTTAAGCAGTGACCTAAAGTCACACTTACGGTAAGTTGCCACAGTAAGTTGCCACAAAGCAATCAGATGTCATTCATCGTTAGTGGGAGTTGGTGAATTGAGTGTCAGCTTTTGTTTGTGACAGAATGTAGGTGTGTCTATATCAACTTAACAAAGTGATTTTGCTGTTTCATGTGACCTGTCTGGATATAATAAAAATGGTGCATGGAAAATCATGTTAGAAATTGTCAGCAGTATAAGTGAGTTTGAGTCATGTCTCATCTTGCTCATGCTATGATGCATATGCACTGCTGTAATTTATAAACAAACACTTTCACCTGCATAATCTTAATAGCAGTAGGGAAATTTATTTAGTTTTATGTCAAACTTCACAGATTACAGTGTGTGCTGTTGGTTATAGTGTTTATTTGCTTTTTGTTAATTTTTAGCAATTTCTTTATTTGTGAAAAAAAATGCAATAGGATTACAGAAAACAAGAAGTTGTGAATTATAGTTAATTGATTATTTCAAGAATTTATTAATCTTTAATCTTTCAAGAAAGATTCATTTTAAAATGTATTTATAAGAAGTTTTTTTTTCCAGAAAAATAATAATTTTGCTGCAGAAATGTATGCATTTTTATTAATTGTCATGCATTTTTAAAGCATGGCTTTATATCGACCATTGGCAACCATCAAAAAATTTATATCAACCATCACCTAATTATTAAGAAAGCTGTCTCCCTGTCAAAATACAGTGACTTTATTTATGTATGTATTTATTTATTTATTTACATTACATTTACGTTTTAAAAAGCTATGGTCAGTTATGCATAAGTGTACGCCTAACCCACAGATCTGTTGACCTCATTGTGAACTAGCTTAACTGTGGGGGTGGGCACAATTTATGGACAACTTATGTGTTACCAATAGATTCCAGCATTGAATATGTAAGTTTGTTTGAATGAGAGCCATCACTGGTCTTATGATAAATCTGTCCTGAGCTGGATTAGAGGAAGGTTATAACCCCTGGAGCAAGCTGAGTGTTATCACAGAGCGTTAGATTTCTGTAATGCACTGGGGCTAATCTTTACAGTCAGCCCCAGGATCAGACCCACAGGGAGAGAAAGGAGGCAAGAGAAGGGACTAAGAATGCAGCGTTTGTTTACAACTTTCAGATTGGGAATGACATCATGGATCCTCAGTTTGATCCACAGCTTCTGTTTGTGGTACAAATAAAGACAAACACAGTTTTGGCACTTCTGTTCAGTTTTCTTATGTGATGTTGACACTCTAAAGTTTGCTGCTCTGTTAGTCTGTTCTTTTTTTGCACCCGACTTGCAGTGTAAAATAGTGTGAGTTTTGCATTTATGGAATGAATGTCTTTACTAGACTTTTAGCTGGGTCTTAGCCTACCGGATGAAGTCATGTAAGTGGAATTCGCATTCCAGCTCTTTTCCTCAAAAGGCATTCCTGAGCACAGACTGAATGGAAGTTTACCTCCATTAAACTCCATTGCAAATGAATGAAACTCTTAAAATAGAATATAAGCCTGGCTGCTGTTATGTAACAGACCATAACGGAGTGGAGATTAGTGCAGGCGATCGGTACACTGTAAAAGAAATCTGTAGTTTTTACAAAATAATTTTGGCAGCTGTGGTTGCCAGAATAATTTAGTAAAAAATACAGAAAAACTGTAAACACATTTACAGAACAAACTGTAAAATTTACAGTATAAAAATGAAATTTACAAACAAGGAAATTTGAATGTAAACCAGTAAATTCAACAACACAACACACTGCTATTAAAATCTGTTTTGTACCTTTAACATACTGACAACCACCATAATAATGCAGGTGGTAAAAGAGAAAGCCACATGAAGAATTAAAGCTCATCACAAGTAGCTTCGCCACAAGCAGAAGTATATACTAATATATAGAAAATGCACAGCAGGGCTCTAGACTCATTCTTCCCACTGGCCACACTTGTGCGACTAACTTTCTCAGTTGGTCGCACGAGCACATCATTTTTTATTTATTTATTTGATACAACATTTGATTAATCAATGCATGCTGATGAACTTTTATCATAGTTTATAGTTATATGGTAACGAAAGTGTTCAACATTCAAACAGTTTTTTTTCATTTAAATTTTGTGAACAGGAATTCCTTTTTTTGCTTTCACTTTCAAATTCACGATCTTGGTGTCACATTTTACAAGAAAAGATAATTGTCTGTTTTGCTTATCTATACACCTCTCACTTTTTAAGACTAAAACAAAAGATGGATTCATTGTTATTCTTAATTAAAAAGAACAACAACAATAAAACAGTAGGTTACAATGACAAACTAGCTTACATAACATTTATTAACAAAAACAAATAAGACGAGGCATGGCATAGGACTAGGGATGTGACGAGATCCAATGTGTCTCGCGAGATCTGACTGGTCTCGCAAGAACGTGACGATATCCTCGCAAAATATTTTTACAATGTTTACATTAGAGCTGCACCATTAATCGTTAAAAATTGCGTTTGCGATCTTTATTTTAAACACCCACGCGATCTTATTCCTGAATGACAACGATTCAGCTATGTCTATTAAGACTGTTTCACATCGAGAGTGTCAGTGGAGCGTGAGAAGCACGTTTTGTCGCTGTCCCTGTAAATGAATCAGAGGGTCGACCATCATCACGCTTCCGATGTGAACGCTGTCATTCACTGATATGGGCGGTGACAAAACATGCCCTGCTCAAGCTCCACTGACATTCGCGATGTGAAACAGGTGTTAAAGACATTCATATCTACATTCATGCTGCTGCTGATCCAGAAAGAGCAACACAAATAGTATTTTCAACCACACATCATTATTTCTGTGTTACAGACATTTAAATAACAGAAGTACTGGATAAACGTTTATAGTTTGGGTATAAACACTTATTGTCTACAGTAGCGATCAAAACAAAAGTATCTTAACACTTGTATTGTAACACTTATCTTCCGCCAGGAGGTGGCGACAACCCGTTTAAAAAATGTATTTGACATTGAGTCATTCATTCAGGAGATTCCAATAGTGAAACAAGTCTTTATGAAGTGAGACACTGACTCCTTCATTGAATTTTGTTTTGTTCAAATGAATATATATATTTTTAAAAGACTTAAGCAATGAAAATTTTGTCAGAACCATTAGTAAATTACGTTATTTTGTGAGAGAATTGTGATCTCCAATTTATTTAAAAAAAATTGTGATTCTCAATTTTTTCAGAATCGTGCAGCTCTAGGTTACATGTTTATTACTGCATATAATTAATTTAAAAATAAGTTTAATTTCATAAAGTATAAGTTGATTTCAAAATGCACCTACATTTTTTGCATTTTGTGTTTTTCAGTTGAATAAAATACAATTTTTCCCTATATTTTTTTTTAAAGTCTAAAAATCTCATCTCGTCTCGTTCTCGTGAACCCAGTCTCGTGTCTCGTCTCGTCTCGTAGGATAAGTGTCTCGTCACACCCCTACATAGGACACATCACATGCTGTATTATATACTGACTAATAAATTACAGAATGTTTAGCAAACATTGAGGAATCAAATAATAATAATATTAAAAAATTAAGGAAAGCCTCCATACCGTAACGTGAGGTAAACAGCAAAGATAACAAGCTTTTCAAAACGAAAACAAAAAGAAAAGTAAAACTAAACTGGCTGTCGCTGACAGAACTTGCATGTTTTTTCTACAAGAATACCAACATGTTCACCTTCTCTGGTTTAAGAAGTGGTCTTTTACTTTAGTTTGAAAACCAAATCCTCCGTTGCGCTCCGTCCGCTTCACGCACCTTCACACTCGTGCTGACGCAGTGAGTATAAACCAGGCTCTACCCATGTAAAAAAAAAAAAAGCGCCTCTCTTCACGTGATCAGTGAAATCTTTCTCCTGCTACAATGTGCTGCAGCTGGCAGCGCACGCTGTATGAAGCAGACGCTTTGGAGCAGTGCAGACCATGCATTCGCACAAGTGCGACCACGTCAAATTTTTACTCGCACACTCTCAAAAAATGGTCGCAGTCTAGAGCCCTGCACAGAGTCATTCATGCAAACACAAAACACCATCGTGGTAACACACTTGATACTTAAATATTGCAATAAACTTTCATTAAACAACAGAAGATGTAACATAAAGCCCAAATGTACATAACTGATAACAAAATCTATTAAAAACATGATTATTTAAACAAAATACTTTCAAATGTGGAGTTTCATGCAGGGAATTCTGGGAATATCAGTTTACAGTTTTTGACTGTAAATTATACATTGATTTGTTATTTTTTACTTCTAAAAACTGTACAATTAACAGCATTTTACTGTAAAATTACATGAAATGTCTGGTTAGATCTTTTACAGTTTTTCCCTGTATATAGTACGGGAACTTACTGTTAACCTATTAACAGTTGTTTTCCGTAGCATTTTTACTAAATTTTACAGTTAAAATTACACTTATTTTTTACAGTGTACTGCATGTCCTCGTGTAGTCATGCTGTAAGTGACCAAAGTAAAATACACTGTGTTTGTTGTGAAAGCCAGTGACCCTGAAAAGTGATTATATACCTGTTTTAATAAAGGAGTCACAGAAATGCAAGAGAGGTGGTGTGGAGGCCTTTGCTGTTCAGCATTATTCAAAGCAGAGGTGTGAATGGCCAGATTAAATGTGTGAAACAGACTTGAATCATTCCTCAGGACTGCTGTGAGCTGTTTTGTTCACATGAATACATGTAAAAATCAGTGGTGTGCTGGGTGTTTCTTACTCCTAATAACTCTTTAGTGTATGATAGTTTTGATCATCTTGGGTGTGTTGTAGAAGTACATGTTCTTTAAATAACCTGTGCTTTTTTTTCTCATGAGAAAAAAATTAACTGAGTCAGCTGTGCTTAGTTTCCCTGGAACAAATGTAACAACTCGCTTTTGGCCAGCCAGTTCTCCCAGCCACGTTAAAAACATTGACTAGTGTTTGTTTGGCCGTGACTTGTCAGGGTTGTTTAAATTCATCATTATTGATCATAATGACGATCTGTATGTGTACAGAACGAAACGAATGTTAGATTTGACGATAAGAACTTGATACTTGTGCACTTTTATTCCCATGATGTTAAGCGGTTACTGTTACTAATTCACTTCACTTTATTTGGAAGGGACAATGCATATTGATGAACGTACAATGACGTAAATATGCTGGATTTAGCACAGTGCTAATTTCCATCCGTAGTCGCAGACATGGAAAACACAGACAAAACATTTAAAAAATTTACAAAAACAAAAGCAAACATAATACAATATACAAAAAAACAAGTACTATACTTAAATAAAGTACTTGTTATTATAATTATTTTAAGATGCATGTTTTAAAATTCCTATGCTTAGACATTCCAAAGTATTTGTTGTAAATGTACCTATTTTGAAAGACATATTTTAAAGTGCCTATGCATAGTTCTTAACTAGTGTTCACAATTTTGATTGTTATTCAGCCATCTTTTAAGTTGTTTCTTAAACGAAACAAAAGTGGGGCTACCTCTAATTACAGTTGGTAAAGTATTCCAAATTGTACAGCCCTTAATGGAAAGAACATTTTGTGCAAAAGTAGTCTTTCTAAATGGTACTTCACAATCCCCCCGAATTTTTGACCTAGTAGTAATCTCGCTATTTCTCTTTTTGATAAAATCCCCCAGAGGCGGTGGGGCCATTCCATTCGTTGATCTATATACAGTATAAGACAGCTAGTTTTAAATACTTTAAGATTTTCAAAACTTAAGAGTTGATACTTCTCTAGAATTGAACAAAGATGAAACGACTGTGGTTTCCTATCAAATACCTTAACTGCCTTTTTGTAGAGTTGATCAATGGGTTTTAGTGCAGTGACACCAGCAAACGACCAAACTATAAAGCAATATTCGATGTGCGAAAAAATCAAACAATGGAGATAGGATTTAGCAGCCTCTGTTGTAATAAAGGGCCTGATTTGTTTATAATTTTGTAAATTAAATTTTATAACATTGGTTATAAAGTTATAACACCTTTTTTATGTGTTTTTTGAAAGTGAGGTTCGACTCTAGTATAACCCCAAGATACTTGAATTGAGTTACCAACTCCAATTCCTCTCCTCCCAAAAACACAGCAGATATACTTTTTGTTGGTGGTCGTTTGGTGGACGTCTTACAGTCAGACTTTAAAATATTTGACTTCATAGGCTTTTTTGTGAACATCATAACGACGGTCTTTTTGGTGTTAAGAATAAGACCAGTTTGACTTAACCAATTTTGAACTTTAGTTAGTGCATTTGTAAGATTTGTAGCTATTGTTTTAGCATCTTTACCATGTATGAATATCACAGCATCATCCGCATACATCTGTGCATTAAATTCAGGACAGACATCTGGGAGATCATTAATGTACATGGAAAATAATAAAGGCCCAAGAATTGAGCCCTGCGGAACTCCAACGTGATTGCTAAGGCAGGGAGATGTTACACCATCTATAGTGACACATTGTGTTCTCTAAGATAAGTATGATTGAAACCATGACAGGGCTCTAGACTGCGACCATTTTTTGAGTGTGCGAGTAAAAATTTGATGTGGTCGCACTTGTGCTAGTGCATGGTCTGCGCTGCTCCAAAGCGCGCGCGCTGCCAGCCGCAGCACATTGTAGCAGGAGAAAGATTTCACTGATCACGTGCGAGCACTTCAGTAGAGCCTGGTTTCACACTGCACGCGTAAGCAGAGCAGATGCAGCGCAGAAGCGGCACGTATGCAGAGCGGTAGCAGCGCGCCCATTGTGCTTTCACTCGGCGTGTCAGCACGAGCGAAGGTGCGCGCAGCGGACGGAGTGCAACGGAGGATTTGGTTTTCAAACTAAAGTAAAAGACTGCTTCTTAAAACGGAGAAGGTGAACATGTTGGTATTCTTGTAGAGAAAACATGCAAGTCCTGTCAGCGACAGCCAGTTTAGTTTTACTTTTTGTTTTCGTTTTGAAAAGCTTGTTATCTTTGCTGTTTACCTCACGTAACACTATGGAGGCTTTCCTTATTTTTTTATATTATTATTATTTGATTCCTCAGTGTTTGCTAAACATTCTGTTATGTATTAGTCGGTATAATACAGCATGTGATGTGTCCTATGCCATACCTCCTCTTATTCGTTTTTGTTAATAAATGTTATGTAAGCGAGTTTGTCATTGTAGCCTACTGTTTTATTGTTGTTGTGCTTTTTAATTAAGAATACCAATAAATCCATCTTTTGTTTTAGTCTTAAAAAGTGAAAGGTGTATAGATATATGTGTAACAAGGTTCAAATTGGACTAAGGACGAGGAAGTCAGGGGTGGCGATCAAAAGTCTTTATTGGACATCCAAGTCCGCACACAAAACAAAAACAAAAACGACGTCGGCTCCCTGCCGTTCTTTCAAAGACTCGCTATCCACTCCGGTGTGCTCAGACTCTCTCTCTTCCTCTCCCAGGTCCGTGGGGCGCTTTTCACTCATCTCTCCCCAATCACTGGAATTAGACACAGGTGTTAATCATCATTCACTTGACCTCCTTTTTTACCGCTCGTCTCCGCACCTGATCTCCCGCTGCATCCTTCGCATTCCCACGCCCCCCTCGCCACATACCCCCACCGCCCGACTCAGGCCAGGGAGCCATCCGGCCTGCAGCCCCCCCCCATTTCTAGAGAGGAAGTCCGATACAGCCATCTGCGCCCCCGGCCTGTGGACCACCTTGAACTTAAACGGCTGTAAAGCTAGATACCAACGGGTGATCCGCGCGTTGGTATTCTTCATACGGTGGAGCCACTGGAGGGGCGCGTGGTCCGAACAGAGGGTCAATTCGCGTCCCAGGAGGTAATAACAGAGGGTGAGGACAGCCCACCGAATGGCCAAACACTCCTTCTCAATGGTGCTGTATCTGGTCTCTCTCTTTGAGAGCTTTCGACTCAGATACAGCACCGGCCGCTCCTCCCCTCCGACCACCTGGGACAGGACTGCACCCAGCCCCCTGTCCGACGTGTCCGTCTGCAACAAGAAAGGGAGATCAAAGTTAGGAGAGTGTAAGAGCGGCCCGCCGCACAGGGCAGCCTTTACCTTGGTTAGAGCCTGTTGGCACAGCTCCGTCCACTGGACCGGATCTGGGGCTTCCTTTTTAGTGAGATCCGTCAACGGGCTGGTGAGCTCCGAATAATTAGGAATAAACCTTCTATAATATCCCGCCAGCCCCAAGAACTGTCTCACCTCCTTTTTGGTCTTGGGACTTGGACAGGTCGCAATCGCTGCCGTCTTATCAATTTGGGGACGCACCTGCCCATGTCCCAAGTGGAAGCCCAGATACCGTACCTCCACCCGCCCAATTGCACACTTCCGCGGGTTCGCCGTGAGTCCAGCCACCCTCAGGGATCTCAGGACAGCGCGCAGATGTTCCATATGCCGCTGCCAATCATTACTGTGTATAATGATGTCATCGAGCTAAGCAGCGGCATACACGCTATGTGGCCGGAGGATTTTGTCCATGAGACGCTGAAAGGTGGTGGGAGCCCCGGATAAGCCGAACGGAAGCGTAATAAATTGGTGTAAACCGAACGGCGTGGTGAAGGCTGTCTTTTCCTTGGATAATGGCGATAAGGGGATCTGCCAGTACCCTTTTGTTAAATCCAGTGTCGAATAAAAGCGAGCCGAACCTAACCGATCAAGCAGCTCGTCAACTCGGGGCATTGGATAAGCGTTGAATTTCGACACAGCATTCACCTTCCTGTAATCAACACAGAAACGGACTGAGCCGTCCGTTTTAGGCACTAAAACTATCGGGCTCGCCCAGACGCTATGCGATTCTTCTATTACCCCCAACTCTAGCATGGCCTCTAATTCATCCCGAACCACTTTTTTCTTGTGTTCTGGTAATCGATAGGGACAGCTGCGGGCCACTTCCCCGGGGATCGTTTCGATATGGTGGTGTATGAGGTCCGTGCGACCGGGCAGGGGTGAGAACATATCCGCAAACTATGCTTGCAACTTGGCCACATCAGTGAGCTGCCGCGGCGAGAGATGATCTCCCCCGGGGACCAGAACAAGCGGATTGGTTTTGACAGCTGCTTCTGGCCCGAGCTCCTCCTCTGCCGAAACGGCCAACTGACGTCAACGGCAGTTGACCAACTCAACTGACGTCACCTCATTCCAGCGTTTTAAGAGATTGAGGTGATAGATCTGACATGAATCACCCCTGTCCGTTCGCCTTACCTCATAATCGAGATCCCCAACTCGCCGTGTAACCACAAAATGTCCTTGCCACTTTGCGAGTAATTTCGAACTAGACCTTGGAAGTAATACAAGTGCTTTATCTCCCGGTGTAAATTGACGCTCTCGCGTAGCCCTGTTGTACAGCCGACTTTGTTTGTCCTGAGCCTGGAGAAAATTCTCCATCGAGAGCCGCCCCAATGTGTGGAGTTTTGCTCTGAGGTCCATGACATACTGAATTTCATTACGGCTGTTTGAAGGTCCCTCCTCCCAAGCCTCTCTGATGACGTCAAGTACCCCTCGGGGCTGCCGACCATAGAGAAGCTCAAATGGGGAAAACCCAGTGGAGGCTTGCGGAACCTCTCGCACTGCGAACAACAGGGGCTCGAGCCATTTATCCCAATTTTTGGCCTCTTCCTTTACAAACTTACGAACCATGGATTTCAACGTGCGATTAAATCGTTCAACCAAGCCGTCCGTCTGTGGGTGATAGATGCTGGTGCGAATCGATTTAATGCCCAAAAGTTCGTATAGCTCGCTTAATGTACGTGACATAAACGCCGTGCCCTGATCAGTGAGAATCTCTTTCAGGATTCCCACTCGGGAGATGACTCGAAACAGCGCATCCGCCACACTCTTTGCAGAAATGGTGCGTAACGGTACTGCTTCTGGATATCGTGTTGCATAATCCACCAGAACTAATGCAAAACGATGTCCACGTGCTGAACGTTCTAATGGCCCGATGAGGTCCATACCAATCCTCTCGAAGGGGACCTCTACCAGTGGTAAGGGCCGCAATGGCGCTTTTGGAGTGGCCGGCGGATTCACCAGCTGACATTCACGACACGCCGCACACCAGCGGCGGACGTTCTCATGAATGCCCGGCCAAAAAAATCGGGCCATGAGCCGTTCGCGTGTCGTTGCTTCCCCCAAGTGGTGTAGTGCCAGCATACTGTAAGTCAGAAGTTCACTGAGGTAGATCTGTTTTTGTGGCTGGCACAGATGAACGGTAATAAGTTAAACACAGTGTCAAAGATAGCAGTTGTGGGTGGAACAACTTAATATTTTTAACCACATAGAACAGCGCATTGTGGTTATGTGTCTTTGCAGGTCTGATCGCTCTTGTGAAACTTTTGAGGTTAACATTGTACATGCACTTATATACAATGGGGTTCAAAAGTCTGAGGCTATCTGAGAAAATGCTTTTTTTTTTTACAAATTATATTATCTGCATTATTTGAGTGAACAATTTAATAGAAACATATCTTAGTATTTGGTTAGTTTCTCTTTTGATTCATTGGCTCATTTGATTCATTTTATTCAAACAACCTGATGATCTTGTAGTCAAAAATCTGTCATATTTATTATAAATTTTATGAGAATTTGTCGTACAATTTCTTTGAAATCCCAAAACTTTACTTCTGGTTTTAATGGTTTTAATTCCAATCAGTTCAATGTAATCTCAGACTTTTGGACCCCAGGGTAAACGATTTGAGTTGGCATCTGTAGCTGGCCATTTTAGACTCAAAGAGGGTGTTGGGGATCTCAGAGAAACTAACAGGAAGTGGAGCACATGTTGAGTGTCTGGGGGCTCACAGGAAGTGAGGAAGGGAAGTGCTTTAGTTACACTGGGGGAAGCACAGCCTGATCATTCTGACATCACCCTGTCAAGCAGATTTGTCTGGCAACACTCCAACACTCTCTTCATAATGCTCACATTGTCGCATGACATGAGGCAGCCATATCAGCTGAATTGGAGCTCAGAATACTTAATGTTGTCATTTGGGAGGGGTTCTCTCTCTTGAATCAATCACATGAGATGGCTGTCCAAAGAAAGCTGTTCACACCACCATATCTCTGCATGTTTCAGAGAAACATAAACATTGTCTCAGCTTTCCTGAAATAACCAAAACACCAAAGATTTTTCCCATGTTAAGGCAACAAAGCTCTTAGGATGGGTTAGTCCATGAGGGCCCCTCCAGTATTTTGAAGTCATCAGTCATTCCTGGGTTGTGCTGCACAAAAGGCAAATCCCCTGGAATTTTTTTTTTCAGATGCTATGTTCACTTCATTCAAATGAGTCTGTTTGTTTGCATGTTGAGAACAGTGGAGCTTTGTTTGATTGGGCAGATGTCTTAATAGAGAAATGGTTTGTTTGTTAAGTCAAGTCTAGGAGCATATATAGATTTAGTCATCAATGACATCTGTGAGCCAAAATAAGACAGGTGTCAAACTAGGGATGCAACGATACCATTTTTTCAGATCCGATCCGATCCGATCCAGAAAATTCTGAGTATTGCCGATTCCGATCCGATCACAGGTTTTTTTTTTTTTTTTTTTTTTTTATCAATGTAGAGTTTCTATACTTCTGTGTCACTCTTTTGTGTGTTAAATATATATAGGGGCTGTTTACATCTGGTCACTTCATGCGTTTTGTAATATAAATCCGATCTCTCAAAACACTTCAGGAGGAGGTCTGAGCCACATTCCAGACGGACTGGACATGTGTAAATGCATCTGGTTGTTGAAACCACATATGTGAATTTCACTCCTCCCAAAATGTAAAAATAATAAACGTGTGAGACCGTGTTAAAGGCTATATGACATTTTAGTCCGATATGACTGCGCTAATGCAACAAGCCTCACCGCGGATGAGTAGCTGAGCATCGCAGACGCGCAAACTGCCGCGAATGAAACTGAAAGAAAGACGCAGACGCTCAACATCTTCATTAAAAGTATAAGACAAGCTTATCTTTCCAGTGCTGATGCCGCGCGCTCTCCTATTGCGGTCTTTGATCTGGAAATGAGCTGATAATTAATAAAATGCAGCGCTTTTGATTTCGTTGACGTGAACTTCGTTAAATTTAAATATAGCGCGGGAATTGAAGATCGGATTTATATCCATTTTGTGAAGATTTATGTGTCCAAGTGTAAATGGAAACGTTTTAACAAATCAGATAGATATCTGATCAGAGAAAACACATGAAGTGACCAGGTGTAAACAGACCCATTCATAATCTATGACAAAAATACTATTATAAACTAGGTTAGTGGATGATTTAGCAGCAAAAGTTATTCTAGAAAAATCATGAGTGCACAATTTTATAAAATCTAAACATTTAGTAAAATAACATTATTTAGTGGGGAACAAATAAAAGTGAATATGTGAAGGACTAAATCTGGTAAAATGTTACACATTGCTCTTTGCATTGTTGTAAAATACATTAATGAAAACAAGTAAATGTATTTATTTATAAATATAAACTACAAAATTAAAAGACATTTCTTTTAAATATATAGCACAGTAATGAAGGCAGCAACATATGATAGAGGAGTCCTGCCTCCATTACTGTGCTATACAATAGATTATTAATAGCCTTGATAGGACAGTACAAGAAACGCTATAAATAATATTTAATTGCGCAAAAGTATTATAATACGAAAAGCCCCAATAGAGAGCGGTACAAAGCGCTTATGCGCTTCCCGTGCGCAGAATGATGCGCTTGAAGCAGCACGGAGTCACAGCGCGCAGCTCCGGATAGAAGAGTTCAAAGCAACAGAGGAAAGAGATATTGATGCGTAGTTTATTAAATCTGCGCGATAGTTTATTGAGCCTTTTCTTTTAACGGTTTTAAATCTCAGTTATTGAGCGCTCTTGAAGAGAGTTTCATTGTTTTGACTGTAGTAACCGAACGCAACACGCAGTTTGAACGCTGAACGGAGGATAACGGACAGCCGCAGCAGAGAGAAGAATTTACCTGAACTTGAATTTAACGACTTAAATATTCATCTGTACCTCACATTAAACTATGAAACGGCTTCAGAACACTTGGACTTTGACTTTATGGTGCTTTATAATGCTTTTGTGCTTTCGTGGGGCTTAACAATAACACAGAATAGTATACACACAATATCGGATTTGGATCGGTCTCGTCTCTCCGATACCCGATCCGCGGAAAATGACCGGATCGGAGCCGATACCGATCCTGAGTATCGGATCGATGCATCCCTATGTCAAACACACAAAGCAGCCATTGCTTTAGGTACAATAACTAGTCTGTTAAGGATTACATTTTAGAGTTAACAAGAAAACAAAATTGACTTTTTTTTTCTTTGTTAATGCACTTTCTTGGCTACAGTGTGAATGATTCATTGTTGCGCACTATTCTGAAAAGGAAAAAATAAAGGTTTTGATATTGCTAGAAATAATCTAATAACATGCTCCATCCCTGAACCAATTTAAATATTTGGATGATGTGACCCGTGCCTTTTTATTGATTTTTTTTTCTACTTCTTTCCAACCACTAGGCTACATTCTCATATTAACACTATCTTTTCACAGTTCTTGATTGATAAAGTTAATTGAATACCTTGTTTCACTTAGGAATCAGTTTGCAGAATTAAAATTAATTGAGGAGATGGATTAATTTTGTCTGTAAATTGTGGAATAACACAGACCGTCTTGACGGATGCTTGCGTGTCAGTGCTGAAGGAACAGATGAGGCATCATTTTTTGAGTTCCAGGGCTACATTTACTATCTTGAAACATTGATCAGTCCATTAGCAAGCTGAAGTCAATCTGATCTCACTCTTCTTGGTCAAGAGGAAAGATCAAATACCTCAGTTTAACATGCAGTTTTCTTTTAATAATTTACTGTAGACTAAAAGGATTATTTCTCCTTTAATGGTAGTATACTAACACTGAATATGATTACCTTCCTCCCACATGTATAATTATTTGTGCATTCATCAAACAGCGTTCGCCCTAGGTTAATGGTAGGTTTTGTTTTTATTGTATGGACTTTCCAAAGCAGCAGTGTGATTTCTTTTGTTTTTTTTACATCTGAGGTTTGAGGTTAAAATGTCAGCGTCTCTTATGAGGTTTGCAGCTTGGTTTAACAGGTCCATTGTGCTACATGCTCTGCAGTAGTTAGTGATTTGAACAAAAATTGTTGACAAGTTCCCGACGTGACGCATAAAGAGTGACCTTGGTTGGTCATGTGATGTGGTGAGAGGACAGCTTGGAACCTGATATAGTCCTTGTTTCAGTAGCAAAGTTATCTTTCATCTCTAGAGTCTATTCAGCTTTAGTCACTCTGCACATTTCTAAATTAAAACTGAGCTCAAGCCACAAGGCACACCAGAAACAATTACGTTATCTGTGATGATGAAACCTTTTATACAGCATTGACATCAGTTACTGGAAATGGCAATCTTTTTCTGTTGAACTCAGGAATATTCTGGGCAAAGTCTGTTGCACGCAAGCCATGATTAATGTTGTAGTTCAGGGTTTACCAAATTAGGGTTTGTGAGGGAACTGCAGGGGGTTTGTGAGTTGATAAAGCTTATAATTAATTAAATTATATAAAATGTAAAAAATCAGTTAAACCTCAATATACAACACTTACTAAAAATAAAATATTTTATGTTTGCCTGCATGTCATATGATCATTAACTGACATTATAGAAAAACAGAAAAAAAACATGCTTTATTTTTTAAAGCCTACAGTAAGCAAGCCAAAGGTGACTGAGGCTCCATAACATCGTTGTGTAGTGGATGGAAAAACCAATCATCCTCTTACATTGCCAACAATGTGCAAAAATCATCTAATTACATAATATACATACATAACATAGTTTGATTTTTTTTTTTGACATGCTTAAAAGATGCAGTTTCTATGAACTATATAGCTGATGATACACAGGGCAATTTTTTGAGCAATTTTGCCAGGCAAATGTTTTTGAGCAACGTTGTTTGGGCACTTTTCCATTGAGAATGGTTAACAAGTTTCTATCTGGATACTTTAGATTGGTTGTGGGCCCTGTGTCTCACCTGGTTGCCTGTTGACGGCAACATTGCTGAAAAAGTTGCTTCGTGTATCATCAGCCATAGCCATGTAAAACTCCTTCAAAAAGTTCTGCTTTCTTATGTTCATTTCAAAAAATAAATACATACTGGTTTGGTTACTTTTAATTTTGGGTGAACTATACTTTTAAACTTTCAGATCAAAAGGTTTTTCAGACCATGAGAAACGAATTTAGTCCCAGTGTGTCCAAACTTTTGACTGTCGGTGGACACGCGTGTTTTATTAATACAGAAGCTAAAGCTAACACTGCTCATCTTGACTATGACATTATCATGCACAGGAACTCATGCATAGAAACAGGATATTGGCTATGGTGACTTTTCAGTTCTTATAGACTGTATTCTGTTCTTCCACTTTTCTTTCCCCCTTTACTCTGACCAGCGGTGGCCTCGGATCACGGTTTATAACTGGGTCACTCTATGATTATTGTCTGATTAACTCTGAATGCATATAACTTGACTAGATGCAACGGTGAAGTGAATTGTCATTCTAGAGATGAGTAACAGGATAGAAAAAGACATGGACAAAGGTTGAAGGAAAACGGGGAGGAGACAGAAAAGAGAAACTGACTTGAGGGTGCAAAGGATTGTTATTTCACATGTACTTGAGTTGCACACCAATGATGACATCACTGTTTTGCCTCCTGAAGTGAAAGAGCGAGTTGACGTAGACTCACTCTCTGTTTGGGGGAGAACCACAGAAAGCCAAACACCGGAAAGAGCTTAAGTCTGTATATCATTAGACAGATTACATCTGCAGGCCCTGCCTTATCTGGCTACATTCAGATAAGCCACGGATTGAAAATGAAGTCAAAGAGTCGGCCACCCCTTCTGCTGGATGTTCCCACTTTGCCTCATTGCGAAAATGATGATGTACTGTAGTTGCATACATAGATATATGAGGCCTGCTGCAGTATCTCTGCAGAGATGGTGAACAGGCACGTCTGGCATCACCCCAGACTCCCCAGCAGGGCTGACACAGCGCCAGCCTCTGCAAACTATGTGTTGTGCTGCTTTCTCGTGGAAAATTGATGGCCGTTTGTCAATTTCATATTGGCTAATATGAGTTGGAGATAACATCACAGCTGAATGTGCATTTCAGCATGTTAATGTCAACGTTTAAGCAGGGGGATTGAATTACAGTTGTTTTCCGTGGCCATTTTCACTTAAGTGAGCTCTCGGTACAGGGATATTGCACATTAGTAAGCATCAGCTTTAGTTGTGCATCTAATGTAAATGAATGCATAAAAGCTTTGACTTAAACCTTGAGTTGTATTGAAGCAGTAAACCAGGCGACTGTGTATTATACAATCAGCACCAATAATTATTATGACTGATAACTGATAAATAGCCAATATTTTTTACTTTTAAAATACATTTTACTTTATAGATTGTGTACTATCATTTCTACCATTAAAAAATTATACTATTCATGTATTCATATAAATAAATGAAAAAATAAAACTAGAACAAAACTAAAATATATCAATAGTTTTAAACACCTGAAGTGAATGTACAACATTATAATTTACAGTACAAAAAAATTATATAGCTTTTTAGATTTGCTAATATGTAGCCTATCCAATATTGGTATCACTAAGTTTAAACATAGCAGCTGATAATTGACATAATATTGAAATATTGTGCACTCCTAGTGGTTTTATCACATAAGGTGGTGTTCTTAATGACAGCAGCAATTTGATAAAAGACACTAATGTTCAATAAAAAAATAAGTTTATTATTTATAATGGACCTGAATAGTGGACATTTTGGCATATGTAATTTGATGTGAATTAAATGATAATGTCAGGGATAGATGTAGTCGGTTGAACATTGTACTTTTGGCATATTAAATCCTTAAATCATTATGCAGTTATTTACAAATGATTCAACATCATTTATGCCATTTTCTGCTCTATTGTCGTCTTTGAATGATTGATTCGCCTGACGTGTCCTATAGCCACCCCCTTTTGTGCTATTACCATTGTCTCTCTTCCATCAGGCTTTTGTTTGGTGTCCAGTTGGCCTGTACTCTCACTCTGTGTGCAAACACAACCAACAATCAGTGTTTATTCTAGTAGGGTAGTGGTCAAAGTGAGCACCCCACAGTACAAGAGCAGCGCTGATATTTAATCAAGAGTGATCTGGGCTTTACTCTACTGCAGGATTATCTGCATCACCAAGGTTTATGACCAGTTAGAAACCCATTCTTTTTAATATCTTGATTCTGGCTGTGAAATCTAGCCTGATATTTGTGTTCGTCTATTATAGGGTTTAACGCACTCTTCCCAGCTCTGTATTTAATTAAAACATCCCTGTGTGAAGAGTGTGAACGAGAGGAGCTGCTGGCCAACGAAAGCTCCGTTCTCGAGACGGAGTGACTGCGAGTTGCCAAGAACTGTTAGGTTCAAGCGATCCACTGTTTGAGTATAATTAAGACCAAATAAAATAGCCCGATTTCCCAGAAAGCATTAGCAACAGCTTCTTGTTGCTATCCCCATCTTCTCTGGTTGTTTTCCCAATGTAAGAATGGCCAGCGAAGCAGATGGTGTCAGCTAGAAGCTACTTTCTTCTTTCCAAAATTTTGGCCATGTTTGTAAGGCCGTTTAATGCTTTGAATGGCTTTTGTAAAACATTGATTGACCAACTGTGTGTGTTGAATGGTGTGTGCCATCTAGTGGCGGAACATGTAATAGCACACCATTTACACATCTGCTGACAAGCGAGCCTTTCATTAGGACTCTCAAACCAAAACGAAGCTGTTCTCTCCTCTCGAGTGTCTCCAGTTAGCTAACTTAAGAGTTAACTTGGGCCTAAGTAGTTGTGTAATGTGTTGACCTGTTCGACAGCAATTTATGTCGCTCTTTATGCAGGAGCTGGGGGCTGCATTAATACTGCTATTGTGGGGGTTTGAGAATTGTCAGTAATGAATAAAGCTTTATTTTGATAAAGAATTTAATAAAGTTCTGTTGCCCTGAAGGTGTGTCGTTAAATCATAATGCAATATTTGGCCCGGTTGACTGTCTGATGTGTTGTCGAGCTGCAATATTAATGACCAGCCCTAGAGTCAAAACACAATTATGCAAAGTTGTTAAATGGTTTTTAATTAGATTTTAGGATTTTAATTACTTTCAATAACAAATGCACATTCGTGTTATACAGGGCCTTTCACTATGAAGCCACTTCAGGCTGTTGGATCTGTAATACAATAATCCCAATTCAGTCATTATTATTTTAACAATATCCTTCCATAAAAGTCTTTGCTGGCAAGTTTGGTTTGGGCTTTGTACCTACCTCTTTATGACCCTTTTAAAGCATTATAAGTTCTTTGTTATTAAAGGTTTGTGTATTATTATAGATGATTCACTCCCATGACACACCTCCATTCAGATCAAACCTCCCCTTCCATCCCAACTGTTGCAAAAAGCAGAGTGCAGCCTGCAGCCGTGGGGCAGTGCTATAATGGCTGGGTAAGCGCAGGACCGGGGGGCTGAGAGATTAACCGTAGAGTGAGGAAACCTGCGGGAAGTTCTGCTTTATGGCAGCTTCTCTGCGGAGCTCTGCTCGTTAACACTCATCCCGCTCCGCACGGCATATGGAGACCCATCTCTCCCCCTCCGTGCTCCATCTCATAAACGCCTATCCCTGCTGTAGCCAAAAAGATAAAGCACATCTGTTAGGAAGTGAGTGAAGGCGGAGGGGAGAAGTGGTGTTTTTTTAAATTGTGTTTGAGGTCAATACAGCCTGACTGATCAGGTTTAAAGATGTATCTAATGGGTTGCTTCATGAAGAGCAGAATTCACAGTGAGATTCAGCAGACCCTGCTGGATAGACCAGCGTGTGCTGGGTTTTGGATTCTGGTAACCAGCATGGGATTGCCTATGTTTTGCTGTCAGTATTCGGTTGATTGATTAGCTCAACCAGCAAGACTACTTTGGTCCACCAACTTTACCAGAAAAGTTACTTTTTCTCTTGTTTCACAGACATCTCTGTACTAGTTCATACTTTTCAGAGCAGTTCTGGAACTTTAATTTGCAGCACTTTTCATGTTACTGAGTTACTGTCTAAGATGAAATCTTGTTTTTGTAGTGATTCATTTATAAGTTGCATTGATTAAAGGTGTCTACTAAATAATATAAATGATTAAATTATCAGTTGAGGCATTAAAGAGTTGGTTCACCACCAAAAAAAAAAGTAATTCCAAAATGTGCATGATTTTTTTTTCTTCTGTGAAACAAAACAGATATTTTAAAACATTTGTTTTCATCCATATAATGAAAGTCCATGGGGTCCAATGTTGCTTAAAACCAAACATTCTTTAAAAATATCATCTTTTGTTTCAGCAGAAGAAAAAGTCACAGGTTTGTAAACACTCAAGTTTGAAAGTTTTCCCAGATCCCCTGATTTTAATCACCTTTAGTGCCTTCTTTAGTTCAGGTTAATGGTTCCGTGATGTGGCAAATTATGTTTTTAAAGTACATGTTTTTTTGTATAGTCTTTTAGATAATGTGGATATTAAAGCTACATGCATAGTGATTATAGAATAACTGGCAAAATGTTCTTTAGCATTGTTTTGCAAATGCATTTGGAATTACTGAAATGTGTAAACATAGTCAGACTGTTCATTCTGAGGAATGAGCACATGGAGCTGAAAGGAGACAGACTAGGATCAAAGATCCTTGGCAAGCTTTTGCTATTTCCTTAATAATTTTACTCTGAGTGGCCCGTCTCCTCTTCCTGTATTGTCTCCGCTGTGATAAAGGGCAGAATGTGTCTGTGTATATAGTTAGCCTTGCTCATCATAGCTTTATTTCTGCTTTTGTAAGGCCAGTTGATGTGAAGTGATATGTTTAAAGAATTTATCTTCATTAGTCCTGCTGTCATATAAACAAAGATTTGTTTGTTGTAAATGAACAGACTTTACATGTAACAGAGACATAGACGCATTCAGAGTTGTACCAGCAGTGAGTTCACTTTTTTTTTTGCATAAATCTGTCATTTATTGCATGTGGTTATGGGTTCTCCCATGCACAAAGGCACAGCAGTGTTTCCGTTGGCCCTCATTTCTATGTTGTCCCTTCCCTTCAACAGAACATACACATAAAAACATTGGCTGATGACATGGTAAGGTGTCCGTTTCTTTTATTTTGTGTCTTTTTTTCTCTTATGTTTTTTTTTCTTTTTCTCATCTTCGCCACGACTACCAGAGTGTTGTTAATGTGAAGTGATCGACAAAGAGAGATCAAAGACAAAAAAAGCAAAGCAAAACTGTTTTTTTTTTTTTTTATCACCCTGTCATCAGGTCCGTCATAATCAATCAGTCTAAAGTTCACTCCAGGTCAGCAAGCCGGAGTTCAAGCAGACACATGGCAACTTGATGCAATCGTTCATAAGTTGTCAGACCTTGTCTTCATTTTGACTTTGGTCTCTCCTTGAACACTTTCAATTTACAACAGTGTGTTTTGATTCTTTTCATTCATTTGTTTTGAATTCATCCATATATGCATGTTCCCTCTGTTTTCAATGACAGACTAACCGTGACTACTAGTGCATGGTCTGTTTTCTCTCTATCTGAGCCAGTAACCCATGACTGAAATGCCGGCGGAAGCCGCTCACATCTCTTTCTAATTAGAGACCTTAAACACATCATAGTCACATTTTGCCATCTAATGTAGTCCAGAATGCTGTCTGTGATATTGTCTCTGTATTCATTATGACTGTAAAGTGAACATGAACAAATGGAAAGATGACACAGGTAACATCACCCCTTGCTTTTAAAAGTACAGCTTTTAAAGGTAAAGTAACAAGGGAGCAGGTGAGTCAAATGTAAAGCTATGAACTTTAAACTACATTTTAAAACTTTATAATAAGCAACCAAACTGTTTTGTACTAACTTAAAAAGACCTCCATTAAATCGTAAGGAGAGTTTTGTGGTTATTAGTCCAAGTGTATTAGCTTTGAGGCCACTTATTTGCAATTGTTTGATAAAAAAATACAGTAAAAACAGTAATATTTTGAAATATCATTACAATTAAAAATATCTGTTTCCTATTTGAATACATTTAAAAATGTAATTTATTCCTGTAATCTTCATTGTGACATGATCCTTCAGAAATCATTCAAATATTATGATTTTTTGCTCGAGATGCATTTAATCTTATCAATGTTGAAAACAGTTGTGATGCTTAATATTTTTGTGAAAACTATGATACATTTGAGTCTTTGATGAATGTAAATTTAAAAGAACAGCATTTATTTGAAATAGAAATGTTAATGTCTTTGCTGTCACTTTTTGATCAATTTAATGCATCCTTTGTCTTTTAAAAAAACATTGATGGCTAATGTTGAACTTCAGAGATTTTTGTCTAATCAAATGCTTTCAAATGTGCTTTCCCTTGAAAAAAATGGACAAACCCTTTATGCCTTTATACGCCTACATGCCGCTTCTAAACTTACTGTCTTAGTAAGAAATACATCAACAGCATTAGCATTTCCACTGTCAGATATACAGTATGTGCTGTTTATATGTTCTGACATATGCACCAGTTATTTACTTCACTTCAACTCAACTGTCTTTCCAGCGTGACAGAATCACCAGTTTTCGAAAGCAAGGCACGAAGAAGGAGAAGCCTCTTATCCAGCACCCCACAGACCCTATCTCCACCCAGACCGAGCTGCCTGTGCCCCAGCCATTCTTCGATGAGCGCTCCATGAACCTGTCAGAGAAAGAAATTGTGGACTTGTTAGAGAAGATGATGGTGAGTTTGTTTTCAATCTGCACTGGGATCTGCACTGTGCTCCAGGCACTATATGACCTCAGATGCCCTTTTTCACTGATACATATCAAAGCATGGAGCTCATGTTAAGGGTGTCAATTAGGCCATCAGAACCAGACTTCTCAGTGACATTTCACCTCTAAAATGAGTTTAACAAGGATTTTGCTCAAGCATTTAGTTTGCAAAGCCCTTGTGGAAAAGGAGAGTGCTTATTACAAAAATATGCCAAATATAAAGTTTTACTTTAAATCATGTAATTAGGTACACTTATTTTGATGTGCTGATTAACATACTATAGCACGTGAAGTACTTGATTTAAATTTTTACTCTAGTGTTATTTGATATTACAATTAAAGTTAATATATTTTAAATATACTAAATTTCAACATTTTTCATTAAAATGAAAACTTAACCATATTTCAAAGACCAATAGACATAAATATGAAATTACATATAAATATACATTTAAGTCCTACTTAAATGGTTCAAAAAGCACTTTAAAGTTCAGTTAATTCAATTAAATATAAGTTTAACTATGCTACATTTTATTTAACATGCAATTACGTGTCAGAAAACGTTACATTCAGTTTGCACTTAAGCTAATTCTTTTAAATTCTACTATTTTCATAAGTTCTTTTTGAACCTTATAAGCATGTTTTTATTTAATAAAGTGTGCTGAAGTGTACTTCTTTTTCACAAGGGAGTACTTTTGTAGTAGGTTATTTTTTGTTTTAGTCATTTGTATAATGGCCTGTATCCTACCTGGAATTGAAACCAAAGATCTGTAGCCCAGTGCGTTAGTGACTCATCGTAGCCATTTGTTTCCTCATGTTTCTGTAGTAGTGAAGTCACGTTTACAATGCATAGATCATCAAAGACACCTTATCTTTCCTCATCTCTCTTCTGCTGTCAATCACAAGTGGAAAATGGGACTTGAGAGCTTTGCGCTCTCTGCCGACAGGTTGCATTAACTGAGCATTGGCTTGACTTGACACTTGTTCGTTTTCCCCTCTGGGAAAGAATATACATTAGCTACCAAGCTTTTATATGCATGACTCTTCTCGCTAATTCTGTCATTAAGTGTGATATGTTGACAGCTGTCAATAGAGCATCCACCACATAGGATAGAACAAGCTACTGTTACGGATAGGGAGAAGCAGCGCATTATTGTCTAAACAGTTTTATTTTACTTGCAGTGAGGGCTGAATGCAGTCTTCACCCTACCTATGAAGTTCCCACTCTGTTTATCTGTACATAGACACACACACTCTCTTCAATCCCCAAGACACCAAAACCGACAGGGCTGCTGCATACACTGGCCTCAATTGAACTCATGCTTGTTTTGGCCTAGACAAGTCAAATAACAAAATCTGGCTGCAGAACAATGGAAGGATTATTTCCCAGACAAGAAAAATGTTTGCTTTGTATTATTTTTTTGGGTCAGAGCTCTCCCCAACCTGCACCTGTCACAGCAGAGTCTGTCTGTGATGCTTTTTTATTATTTGACTGTTTCTGTGGATTTATTGTCTGTATCGGAAACTCTGCCAATTTCGCAGCACCTGAGCAGAACTGATATTCAGTGCCCATTTTATGTACTCTAAACTGCCTTCCAGGCTCCACAGTGAATTGTACACCTCATTAGGTTGATACCATACACATTGATAATTGACCGGTACTTGCGTCAAAGGCGAAAGATTACTGGGCTCCCCACCAGCCAAATTCTTTGACATTTTTCAAAAGAGGCAGCATTTATATGGACTGCTTACCATCTGTGTGGTGAACAATGGCTCAATAGTTTTGTTCTGTGGGATGCTTGCAAAGGCATTCTATTGATATTTCTTTTTGCATTCTAATCGGAATAAATTACAGGTACTTGATATATTGTTTGCAGGTCAGTCAGATTTGTAATTTTTATTTTTTTATATCAGACATTTAGTAAAAGTGAACCTTACAAAAAATAACATAGTTCATTACCTTCCAAAGTGTGGGGTCAGTAAGTTTTTTTTTTTTATATATATATTTTTTTATATATTTTTGAAAAAAATGCTCAACAGTGCTGCATTTATTTAACTAAAAATACAAGGAAACAGTAATATTCTAAAATATTATTATAATTTAAAACATTTTTTTCTTAATTAAAATTTATTTTAAAATGCAATGGCAAAGCCAGTATGCGGCCATTACTCCAGTCTTCAGTGTCACATGATTAATAGGACGATTAAAAGAACAGCATTTATTTGAAATACAATTTTAAGTTTTTTTTCACTTTTGATCAATTTAATGCATGCTTGCTGAAAAAATATTAATTTCATTTTAACAAAATGTAAAAACGTTTGACTGCTGCTAGTGTATTCATTCATTCATTCAGTAAATGAGAAAATAAGAAATTGAGAAAGTTGTTGTCCATTTGACCTTCGTACTAAAGTATTTTTTTTGAAGCAGGTGACAAATAGATACAATTGAGGTCATCATTAAAAAAAACTTGTGTGCTGTGCTGTAGCTATCATATAAAATATTGGGCATTTCGACACGTTGCATCAGGTTGGACATCAAACATTGTTGGTGCTTGTTTCTTGAGACCAGATATCTTTGATATCAAACATGGTATTTATATCTTTTGCCTTACTGAATTGTGGTCTTGAGGGAATCCATTTTTTGGGCTTGCAGAGCAACTACAATTATTTTAAAGGGGTGGTTGATTGCGATTTCACTTTTTTAACATTAGTTAGTGTGTAATGTTGCTGTTTGAGCATAAACAATATCTGCAGAGTTGCGGCGCTGAAAGTTCAATGCAAACGGAGATATCGTTTCTAAAATTCTGGCAGTTTAATGCCTACAAAAACAACTGGTAAGGGACTACAACGAGTTACTTCCCT
Source organism: Schizothorax lantsangensis (assembly GCA_027422415.1). NCBI lineage: Eukaryota > Metazoa > Chordata > Actinopteri > Cypriniformes > Cyprinidae > Schizothorax > Schizothorax lantsangensis. Next base: position 10,574,880 of record CM049861.1, read on the forward strand.
GGTCTGATACGTCACAGACCCAGATAAACCCCGCCCCCGGGAACACGCAGCAAAGGGGGCGAGGCGCTGCTTTAGAGAAGAGGAAGAGAAAACTAGGGATGTACGTAAAAATCTATTCATATGAATCGCGATTCTGTCTTCTAACGATTCTAATGGATTCACAAGTTTCAAAATCATTAAAGCAGCAGTTCTTAATACTGTTACTCTGTCGCCCTGCTCTGCATCTCTCTCTCTCTCTCATTCAGATCGTCAGATAAGCTCCAACAAACTGTTCCAATTATACACTTATTTTCACACAGCAATGAGAAGCATTATAAATGGACACGCTGCTGTGCTGTATTAAAGCTTTAATCAGGATAAAACCGTATATTAAAAGCTAACAGAAGCAGTAGCACTTACAAAAAACAGCGTATTTAAAAGTATGAGACAACAACAACCAAACATACCATTAAGAGCCGTGCTTGCACAGGTTCTGCACGATCCTCTTCACTAATATCCTCTGGGTCTCAATCGGGCTCAAATTGATAAGCATTATAGACAACGCCACTGTTTACAATTCTACGGGTGCACATGCCGCTGAGGAGAGGGGCGGGACGTTCAGACGCATACTGGTGGTTTAGCGAATCACAACACACTGAGCCAGCTAACCAATCTCAGCCCATCGCGTTTTCTGAAGGAGGAGCTTCATAAAACCAGGAAATAAATCGAGGCGTTTGTCAGAGAAGGGACAGAGAGGTGTGGAATAAAGGTAAATTATGTGAAAAATAATGCGTTTTTAAAAAAACCAAGCATGAACACATGCTAGACTGCACCCCATAAACACAAGCAAGCCTAGAAAAAAACCAGTCAACCACCCCTTTAATGTGACAGTAGAACATATAGCTGAACAGCGTCCCCTGGTGTCTAATTTTGCCTTCATGCTTACTTTTCATTAATGTTATAGCATTTAGGCGGATATTGTATCTTTCTTTTAAAGCTTTAAAATGTTAGACCCGTGCCTATCTTCCACTGTTTTCAAATGTTCTGTGCTTGTGACCAGATGGCCTGGTCATATGTAGAACTGAGTCATACAGCACATTTTCCGTAATTGCCTTGCATTCTCTGACATGGTGGGCTATAATCAGTTTGATTTGTTCATTTGTTTCAAATGTTTGTACCAATCTTCCACCCGCCAGAGACTCTTGGCCCTCCATATTTTCTTGTTGCGTTAGTAACTGCCTGTCACTCACATAACCTCTCAATTGATGTTTTTGTTCGCAAGATAGCAGAACATTAAACCTGGGCTTCAATTTGCTGCTTGACAAGCCAGGCAGGTTTACAGGCCTGAAACATGTTGCATGGAGTGGAATTGGCTTTTTTTGTATTGAAAACATAATAATCATAATGAAGCAATTGAGGGAAAAACGCTTTGGTCTTCCAGCTGCCATTGACATTGAGGTTATGAATCAGCTAGTCAGTTGGCCTCCATATAGAAAAGATTCATGAGCCACAAAACAAAACCACATTCAGCCTAATATATGAAGCTGTGGGAGATCTTTTATACTCATGTTTCCCTCCTGCATGCTCGTTGCGCACAAAGGTATTGATTCACATCATCAGTTTAAAGGCTAAATTTGAGGTCTTTCTTTAATATACAAACTTGAAGCATTGACCAAATGCAAATAAATGAGCCCCCCCCCCCAAACACACTTTAATGCCGGTGGGCAGATCTCTGAGATTGCAATGCCAGAGCATGGCTCAGTACAAGAAAAATAAGGCTGCACTAATGTGGTCAGTCATCAAAGGGCTCTGGTAAACACAGGAGCTCTTCGACAAATGAAAGCCCCAGCTCTTTGATGAAGGGGGTTAGTGGCCATGGCACTAAGCATATGATATTCTCGCCTTAATGCACGCACGAGGAGAGAGAGCCAGTGTCGCCGTCCTTGCCATTGTGTGTGCATGTGCGCAGCTGGAATCAAGGCCTGATAAAAATGCACAGCGGTAAATCCTTTCATGAGCTGGGTGACGGTGTTTTAAGACACGGGTGAGGGCTCTTAACGCGCTTCTCGTGCTGAGAAACAGCACTGGCAGGATGTGACATGCCAGCTCCTCCGGATTGCATCATCATTCAGTCAACCACAGCTATTCCTCTAGCACCATTAACATTCAGATAGACAGAGATTCGCCTGGTCTGGAGAAGGACTCTGGGATTGATGAGGTCAGACCATTCACCCCCCCCCCCCCCCCAACTGCTCTTCATCCTTCCTCTCCAAACTGTATAGGGAGCATTTGGTCAGCACACTCAGGTGCCATTTCTCCATTCTTCTAGCTGTTTTGGGGGACATCCAATGTACTGTTGCATGTACTTTAGCTATTCGGTATATGCGCTAGATGCACTGAGATATCAGTGGCGGCGTAATTGTGCCAATCCTGTTCCCTTTCCTCCAGATTGACGGAGAAATAGCTTCTCCTTGAACTTTTGGCTTGTATATGCCTCTGGACTCTCAAAAGTACATTTGGCTTATTTTGATTTATGGCACTTTGACTAATAAGCGTTATTTCGGCTGTCCTTACAAGCCTAAGCGGATTGCTTCTATTTTGGAGAGTTCTTCAGAAGCCCACCGCAAAATAACCCAATTGACCAAGATCAAACATGAAAAATTATGCCTTTTTTTTCCTCTGGGAAACTTGGCCACTCTCCACAACAATTTAAAGTGAGAGATAGATCTACTGATTCCCATTTTCCTGCCACTTCTCCTCTGTGCCCTTGGGAGATCAGACTCGCATCCCGTACACACCGTATTCTCTTATTTTTAATGGTCTGTATTGGTAGTTTTATTGTTCCTCTGGATGACTTTATGAAGTTTCCTCGGTACTGAGATTAATAGAGTTTCAAGTTGGAGTATGAAGCAACCAGTCTCAAATTGCAGCTGAAGAGAAAAAAAGGCACTTATTTATACCTTTGCATCAGTGGATCCGGCTGCTTCCATAAAAGGAATCAATTATGCCAGCCCTGGCCTTTGATTTAATAATTCCAAGCTTTGAGGACATAATTAATTATGATGGGTAAATCATACTGGAGAGCGGGAACTGGATTAAGGAGCCAATTAAGATGCCACATCAACAGGGCTCACTGATTCATTAAAGGCCTTGTTTTACATGAGGGGAGAGAGACAGTGGCTTGATGTAAAACTATTGAAATGTTCATCTTTGAAAAGATGTCCTTCACTTCCTCTGGTCCTATCACCAATTCAGTGAATGTGCTGTTAGCCACATATAGCAAACACAGAGCAACAGTTTTCAAAAGTGGCTTTTTTTTAAGTGGTACCTTCAATTAAAAAAAAATAAGCGTGATGAAAAGATGTACTAGTAGCTTTGAAATCACCAACCCTCACCCTTTCCTCCTTGAGTATTTCCATTGTCTGTCATTACATTTTTTTATTCTTTGCGGACACCCACACACTCATAGGTCTCGTTTAAAGCATAGAACACACAGTCCCATTTCTCTTCACCAGAGGGCAGCATGGCTCCATAGAAATGCAGCCTCAGGAGAAAGACTCTGTGCATACAACATCTCCTTGACTTGTCATGGAATTGATAAACATATATCAAGGATTCATTACTCTATCTAACCTTGGCTGTATAGGACAGTGTCCTTACTGTGGTCATGAATGTGTATTGAGAACAATTTTCAGTTTATTTCCACAAAAGAAAAAAAACTTTAAACTATAATCAAATATTTTAAATTAAATTGTTGTATTCAATAGAATGTATTTATTATAATATATTATATTTTTTGTATGCGTCTGCAGGAGGACATGAACCTGAACGAAGAGCGCAAGGCCCCCCTGCGAGGAAAGGACCTGAGCACTAAACGGGAGATGGTGGTCCAGTACATTTCTGCAACAGCCAAATCTGTAAGTGCGCCACAAAACATGGGGCAGCCGGTCTTAGAAAGAGAGAAACAGACAGAGGAGAGAGTGGGGATGAACCACATGACGAGACACTATGGAATAATGAGCTTAACCTGATCTGCTTTCTGCCTCTCTTGCTAAAGCCCCAAATCTTTGATTGCTGCCTCCTTTAGCTCTTTTTTTATTATTTATTCTTATTTATTTATATTGTATTTTTTCTCCTCTCACCTTTTTTTTTTACCCTGGGTGCTTATCAGGCTGCTTTTGTTGTATTGCACTTTCCAAAAGCTTCATATTGCCGGGGATCAAGTTTTCATTAGAATTTGGTACGCATCACTGTCTCTGCTCGGTAAGCTGAAACATGGCTCTTTCATCACCGTAGATGAATAAAGGCTAGAACGCCACCGCCTCTTGGGGTAATCCAAGGCTTTTGGGGCGAATTCTCTTCATTCCCTTTATGAAGTAGGTCCTGCTGAGGTTAGACTCCACATAAACACCACAATCCCCTACTCCCGCTCCGCCACTGGCTCCTCCGGCTGGCCTTCAGCGTCCGTTTTCATTAGCTTTCCTCCCGGCTATGATAATTAACCAGCATTATTAATAATGATGATAATCAGAGATGATTGAATTCTGCAGCAGGCTCATTGTCGGCCCTGCGAGCCTGGCATGCATTGTGAAATAAGATTCGCATATTAGTATTGTAGTCTCAAAGCGGGAAGGGGGAGGGGGTTCCTGTCTCTCTGCACCCCTGTAGCCCCCTCAGCACCACCAGAGGCACTCACCAGCAGCATGTCACTGTGGAAGCTGTACACAGTGCTCTGACAAGCAAGGAGGAGGTTTGGAACGTGTGCTCTGCATTCTAGGGAAGATATGTGCTTTTATGTGATAAGAGATGTTTACCACAGGCACAACACACTTTTCTCTGTAATGCGCAACACTAGCACCCAGAGATCTCCTCCTCCTCTTTTAAACATTCAGCTCAAGCTACTAACCAAGCTATCTGCATACTGCCGATTTTGTGGGAGTAGTGCAAATATTTAGCCTTTTTCAAATTATATTACTGTTTTTAAAATATTGTTAAATATGTCGCATTTAATGTATTTAACTTTAAGTCAATGCTATTATAGGTAGGGAAAAATCTTCTCTGATTATATAAAAAGTGCCCTTGTCTTTTATGATTTTTGATATTTATCAGTCAAAGCGCATTTATGGCTCTTTTTGATGACAAATATTTGAAATCGACATGAAACTGAATACGTATCCATTTACTTCTGCAGTGTGACATTTTTCTTAGTGAAATAGAAAAGAAAAACGCAGTAGGATTGCCTCTATCCATTTGATTTTTTTGGCATCATAAAAACTGGTTGGAGGGGAGAGATGGAAAAATTGTTGATAAGAATTTAATTTGAGAAATGCTATTCAAGGTTCCCACAGTCATCCAAATACAAATATATAGTAAAACTGTATTTAAAAAAAAAAAAAAATTGGGGGAATAAAGATGGGAAATTTTGGTAGTGTTTTTTTTTTTTTTTTTTCTAGCTGAGCTGTACTCAGCTCTACAATGTTTTTATCGGCCATAATTTGCCATTCTGTTGCTAAAAACATTATTCAGAAAGTGCAGAAAAATATTGGACATTAGTTTAAATTGCTGTATTGTTTTTTTTTTTCAGAGTTTAGTATATTTAAATTGTGCAGAATAAGTCCTAGAATATGTATAAATAAATAGGTCAATTTTGATTTCATGTTGACTTAATAATGTTTTAAAATGTCACAGCTCTCAGAAGCCTGAAATGGCAGGATCTTTTTTTGCTGCAAGTGTTTTTTCACTTGACTACTGTAACTAAAACCTTCACATTCTGTTCACATTCCAGAGATCAATCTCAGAATCATTGTGCAAATGCACTTTCTTTGTATGTCGAGTAGCTACCAAGGTTTTTTTGGAGTTGCACGGACTAATGCTTACACGCACACACTGACGCACGTCCAGAGAAAGTGGCTCCTGTGCTGTCTGTCTCTGACTGCACTGGGTCAGTGTCCTCTCTTTGGTTGGCGAGTGGGAGTAATTAAGTGGTGGTCTGGCGGTAGAGGAGGCCCGTTGTCTCTGCTTGAGCCACTGCAGGTGCAATTTAGCAGGGGTGAGCAGGGCCAAGAGCAGACAGCATGGAGACGGCCTCTGCACACCTCCGCATTAATAACCCAAACCCGTCTAAATAAAAGAAGGGAGAGCGGAGTCCATCCATCCCTCCATCCATCCCACTTTATCTGCTGCTATCTCCCCGAGTGTGCCGATCTGCTTACAGTAGATTGTGTTTCAGCACACAGCTTTACAGAGCAAATATTAGTGGGAAAACAAACCCATCCGATCCACTCCTGTCGCAGCCTGCCTTACTGCCTGTCTGTGTGCGACAGACTCCCACAGCTCCTGCCTGGCAGGAGGGCAGAGCGATGAAATAAAAGAAGGATGGAAGAATAGAGAAGTTTCACACCAGCGATGTCTGTCCTCTTTGATAGCTCAGATATTATTGCTTGTGTGACAGAAACTTACAGCTCCCATGGTTCACAGCTCATTTTATTATTTACAGCCAACACCTCTTTCCTTGCAACACATTTGTGCATGCTTTCATTATATTATATGGTCACACCTTTTTTTGTTTGTTCACACTGCACATTTCTGAATAGCTATTTGCCAAAGAAAAGTAATATATAAAATGCATGTTTATTATTATCATTATCATTAAGTCCTTTGCATGGCTTTATTTTTTTTTTTTTTGAGAAACAAGCATTTTTTTCTTAGAGGCAGCCACTTGAATCCTTCAACATGCAAAACTAAGAGCCGTCACCACACTTTCCAGGGGGTCTCAGAGGATACTTTTAAATGACTGCCACAACTATAATGTCTTTTTAAGGCAAAGTACTTCCCACATAAAGCAGTTTGACAACAAATATTTACATATATTCCACAAAAATAATAGCTGATTCTATTTGATCCTATGTAATCAGCCTTTGCCTGTGAAGGTGACGCACAATATTAAGAATCAAGGGTGTGTATCTTTTAAATAATTTGGGTAAAAAATTTTTTTTGTGAAATATATGAATATCTGTTGTTATTATTATTATTTGAAGGTATTTATCATATTTGTAAGAGTTTACCCATCTCATTTTTTTTAAATGCTAAATATCTATTGCTAAATAATTTTCCTGGGAGTATGTAACCTGAGCATAACTTTAAGCCACATACAGTGAAAACCAATGTTGCCTTGACACTCTGCGGACGTCCTTGACCATTAACATTTCATGAAATGCTTTCCCTCTTTTTCAGTCTCTGACAGGTGTGTCATTGTCCTCACGAGTGCCAAAGCATGTCTACAACTAACACAGTAATTTCTCTCTCGCTCTGTCAGTGTCATGAAAAGCTTTGACTTTGCTCTACTGTTTTGCTCTTAAATGAAATGATTCATGTAAGGAACAGAATGTGTCTAGGTAGGGTCTTTGAGGGGGAAGGAAAAGATGTCTTACCCAGGATCGTCACCTGCACATTGTCAATATTGTGGTATTACAGAGACTTGGAAGTGGAATGGAAACTTAATTACAGCACAAGTTCTCATAATTGTTTCTGACAGTTTTTGAGCGATGAACTGATCCTGTCTAGAATACAGGAGCTAATAAATAAATAACTGAATGAATAGATTTGTATCATGGAGCATTTGATGGTCATGAGAAGAGCTGGAACGAGGATATAAATACCCGTCTCTTGATAAGATGACATTTCTTCAGAAGTTTGTTTACAGGAGCTACTTCATAATAGAGCTTCTTCATAATTAGCATATTACATGACTGCCTAATTCTGCATTACAACAATTACCATCATCTGGTTTAAGTTTTCATTTTTTTCCCGCTCTCAATGCTCCTCAGGAAATTGACAGCATTAATACCACAGTAAAGTGACAATGAGGTGTTGTTTTGTGAAATTTGTGTAAATTGATGTTAGCAGCAGCTTTTCCCCTCAGGCTCCTCCCTGACAGTTCTTTATGTGGTTTCAAGATAATGTCTGTTCTTTTGATCAGGCTGCAGGAAAAATACAACATTCATCAAACCCAGCCAAACACGGCACGGTGCTAACAATATTTGGCAGCCGTCCAGCACGTCTGGTGATAGCAAAAGCAGGTGACTTTTTGTTTTGGGTCAAGACACAAACCCTTAACGATTCATTTGAGCATATTTGCTTGGGATATGGAAAATTGGACTCAAAAGTAGCACTCTATTGATCAAGAGGTTACGCTGTTAAAATTGACAGTATTATAGTCATAAACCTTGATTTTAAAAACGTGGTCATGGGAGTTTGTTAATAACAAAAGACAGCTATGTTAAAAACAAAAGGAACAGATCAGATTTAGAAACTATTGCCTTCGGTTTTGTATTACTGAAGAAGTGAGAATAATACTTGTTTGAGATAAATCTTGTTTTACATTAGTTTCAGTTATCTGCTCTCAGAAAAAAAAAAAAAAAAGATATTCAGCCTAGAAATGGTCATATGGCATGGTCAAAAAGAAACATGCTGACTTAGTCGAACTTTGAGCTATGATGTATAATTTGACACTTGATTGAATGTACCAGTGACATTTGATTGATTTTTGGCCTATGGAGGCATTTTAGGAGACCATCTGCTCATGAATAAAATACCACATTTGGGTTAATTTTGTAAAAAATCTACTAGATTCTTACAAAATTTAATTTGAGGGACGATCCCCTCTGGATATTTGTATTGCCTGTCAAAAATGCCTTTAATATTGAAACCGCTAGATTATCATGAATCAATGATTTGCGGTTTGGAAACAATAGATTTTTGAGGTGGGCATTATTTTATATTCTTTAAAACATGACATTTTTGCATCAATCATCAGACTTCTTTTTTATTTCTCTGCAGTCATTATGTAAAACCAATGAGCGACCAGAGAGCCGCTTTTAAAAACTCGGATCAGAGATCAATTCATCATGATCCTTATGTTCCAAGCAGTCATCAAAATGGCAGACATTGTCTTTAGTGTCCGTCTGAACCCTCTCTCTCCACCCTGTTAAGTTATGTGTAATTCTCAGCTGAGAAGGCAGCGCAGCAGAGAGGGCCAGTGTGCCAGTCATTTAAGTATAAGCTCTAATACTTCAGCAGCATAGTACCGGAGAGATTCTGGCCTACTAATGATTGTGCTGTTTGTGTCTTTTTGCACATTAACCACCCTCCGCTGACCGCTGCATGCAGATAACTGGGAGCAAAGTTGCGGTAAGTAGCAAAATTATTTATTCGCTTTTGATTTGTTATTGTGCAATCTCTGTCTTTGCTATCTTTCTCTCTCTTCTTCTTTTTTGTTTTTGTGGAAATATCTAGAAAAGTAATTTCTATGGCTTTTGATTTCTGTTTTATTTTTAGCATTAGTATAGTTTATAGGCTACAATTTGAAAAAGTTGTATATTTTTTTCCCCTCCCAATCCCTGCATGTAAATTGCACATTTAGAAATGAGTGATTTCTCAATTGTGCTCTCCGAGAATAAACTAGGACCTTTTTTTGTTAGTTTAAGCAGTTTTTCTTTGAAATGGATCACTGCCTAACAGATATTAGCATTTAAATATTGTAACACCAGGGATGAGCAATAGTTTTTAGGCAAATAATCATAATCTGTGATCTAATCTGTTTATTCTAATGTTCTGTATCTAAATGGGTTTCATTGTGTTCATTCTTCCCCCCAGACAGCGTTCTGAGAATGTATCACTTAATTAGATTTTCCCACACACACACGTTCCATGTTGATTGAACAGCGGAAAAGATATTGAGTGCACCCCCCATCCTATAAATACATTCCATTTTGCAGTGGGACGTTTGGCACAACCCATTTGCAAAGCCATGTCTTTGTCCCAGTCACATTACAGCGTGTCACTATTGTTTCTGAAATGTTCATAGCTGCTCATGTTGTTATTGTCACTTACTTTCGCCCCTCGCCCCCCACTTTCTCCAAAATTACGGTAATAATCTTTATAAATATATACTGTCTGAGCGATGGCAATGTTTCCTCATTTCACAGCTCCGTAATGCTGTAATTGCAGACTGGCTTCTACTATTTCTCATGTAGTGCGGTCCCATAGCCCATATGAGGCTGCTTGTTATTTGTTTTATTTTATTTATTTAGAGGGGCTCCGTTATTGCCTCCGCAAGTGACACTTGTCATTTAAAATGCTGTTTTATTGTGTTGCCGGAGCTATGAGAAAAGGCCCGTAGATGTACTCGAGGAAGCTTCAAAGATAAGGTAGCACAGGTAAATTTAGTTATTTACAATACAGCAATAAGCTGCCGCAACAGACTCATTTATGTGTTACGAAATGGCCCGTTCGATCAATGCTCTCATGCCGCTTGGCATAGAATTGTGCGTCGAGTGATTTTTCAATAAACTGTCAGTAATAAAACATGCTTGATGCTGATGAGCATGAAGTATGTTTTGAATGTTGCATCACTTCTCAGGATAGAGCAGGAAGGTTGCTTTGGGATTCTCTATCGAAGAACTGTCTGACAGCGTGCACCACAAACAAGTCCTCTCATTTAGAAGTTTCTCACAGTTCAGAGGTTCCTGTACTTCCTGCCATTCCATCTGACTTTTGCGAGCACTTCCTACGGATGGGAGAGTGTGAGGGCTTGCAGGGAAGCTGTCAGCTCTTTCATTCTCCTTGTTTCTGTTTCTCTCTTTCCCAATATCCCACCTTTATTGGGTTTTATTGTGGAAACCACGTTCAGTGGGGCCAAGATGATGCCCTCTCGCTGGGCAGATTGCTATTTCCACGCTGTCAGTGCGGTTTGGAGGCAGAGCGACCCGCCTGAGCCACGGCTCCCTCAGGGATGAAATTTCTCCGGCATGCTCTCACAGGGCTCAAATTCTCTGGTCAGCATGTCCGTATGCTGCTGAGTCACATGCGCTTCAGCAGTTTTGTATTAGCACATCTTGATGGTGATGGTGACCCAAGGGGGTGTAGGCATATCTGCTGCCCCTCTGTGGTGTCCGATTGATCAGGGATGTTAGTGCTTTGATTGTCAGGCTATGGATGATAGATTGTGTGTCAAAATGCCCACGTTTTATCGGCGTGAAATTGATGAACCCCTCTGCGAGGGAATGGAAGACCGCGGATCCCTGTGCTTAAATAAAGCACAACCAACACCCAAAACTCAAACAGTGTTTGCCCTGAAGACTGGTCCACCGTTACCTGTTAAGGTCACATGACTTGACCTGCAAAGCCTCTCCAGACCTCAGGAGGAGATCAATAATCACACAGTCAGCCCAGCAGTTAGGAAAGACTGCCTGTTTCCACAGAAACATGGCGACACGTTCAGAGTTGTGGGCAGAGGGAGAGAGGAGCCGCTGAGACCTCAGGGACTGAAGTCTACTAGGGCTGTTAAGAGTTCAGCCGCTCTCCGAGAATCCCTGGTATTGTCGGCGTGAGAATAATGGACAAAGCTTGTATTTTAGAAATGATTTAGCTTCTTTTCACATGGGACAAAGACTTGGCCCTTTATCGGGTGAAATGGCATGGATCTTACCATCATGTTAAAGTGTGTTGTACTTAAATACTCTCTTTGGAACCAAAGAGCCTTGAAAAGCGTATGTGAAAAAGAGCAAAACCTTGGCGAAGAAAAATGACATTTAGCTATTGGTTTCCATCAAGTGTTCTTAGGTGATTTCTTTTTTATTTTGCACAAAGCAACGTTGGCCATTAGTATTCTGATATGATGTTTATTTAAATTTCCGCTGTGTTCAAGTCTTGTTGGAAGGGTCATATTTATGAGTTGAATGCACGTGAACGTCACTACAAAGCTATTACAAGTTACATTACAAGTGGGAAAATTCCTTACTTTTATTAAGCTTTGAGTTTACGTTTTGTGGTCTTGTTATTGAGAAAATATAACAGACACAATAGATGCAGCATCTGTATTGATGGTTAAATTTGTTGAAATTAAATATAATATTTTTTTCTATTTTTTTTTCTGTGCGTTACATTATGGATAACGTTGAGTATCCTATACAGCCAGGGGTACCCAAACTCGGTCCTGGAGGGCCGGTGTCCTGCAGAGTTTAGCTCCAACATGGAAGTAGTCGTGCATAGAGTCTATTAAACACACCTGAACCAGCTAATCAAGCTCTTATTAGGCATACTAGAAACTTCCAGGCAGGTGTGTTGAGGCAAGTTGGAGCTAAACTCTGCAGGACACCGGCCCTCCAGGACCGAGTTTGGGCACCCCTGCTATACAGGCTCTCCGAGTCTATTGTTGGATGCAGTACAGTTCTCTTTTTAAGACTGAATTTTCTCCCTCTCCCATCGCCTCTCCTTCCTTGCTTTTTTTTTTGTCTCCCCTTCACTTTTGAAGGTTTTTTCCTAGGCAAAAAATAATTTGTGTTCCTAGGCAAATGAATAACCTTGACATTTGTGTGTGGGCTCCACTTGTTTCATGGGTAGACTTTATACCCAGTGTATAAGGCTCATCTCTACCACGGCCATATAAAGGCTCATTGTAAGCACCTGTTTAAAGGCTTTACTGCAGTGAGGGTACACTGCGTCCTCTTTCACTCGCTCTGCTTCTCTCCGGCACTGGCCAGTGTTTGTGGTGAGGGCCCTTTTTAACTATGCTAAGTTTGAATAAAATCAAGGACAGCCTATCCCCACCTACTACGCCTCAGTATGAAAGTGATTCTTTGTTCCAGTTTGGCCTTTAATGATGATTGTGTACTGGAGGCTGAACTGATTTGATAGGAAGTATTTTAAAGCACCAAGGACATGTGCCCTATGGAAAAAAATAAATCCAATAACCCCCTTGGTTCCTGTTCATCATTTTTTATAGATACGTTTTAATTAGTATGAAGGAATAGTGCTGAAAGAATATGTTCTATGGGATGGTTTTGTCTCAGTTGACTTTATTTATTTTTATTTAAAAATAAATGTATTAGTAAATGTTCAGTTAGCGCAAGGACACTGATGTGATTTAATAGCAGGTTTTAGTCATTTATTTAGTCACAGTTCTGAGGTATTATTTTATGTGCTAATATAGTATAGTAGCCTTTATTCTTTTTTCAGTTTATAATTTTAGTTCAAGTTTTACAAATTTTACATGCTTTAGTAATTTTTATTAGTCATTTAATAATAATAATAATAATAGAAAAATCTTGAACAGCAAATCAGCATATTAGAATGATTTCTGAAGGATCATGTGGCACTGAAGACTAGAGTAATGATGCTAAAATTCAGCTTTGAAATCACAGGAATAAATTACATTTTAAAATATATTCAAATAGAAAACAGTTATTTTAAATAGTAAAAATATCTCACAATATTACTGCTTTTGCTGTATTTTGGATCAAATAAATGCAGGCTTGGTGAGCAGAAGTGAATTCTTTAAAAAACATTAAAAATCTTGCTGTCCAAAAACTTTTTACTGGCAGTGTATATTTCAAACAATTAAATATTTTTTCATAGTTTTAGTTATGCCATCATTGGTTCTGTCTGTCTTTTACCTTTTTTTATTTAAAGAAATAAAATATTTAATATTTTTTTATTTAAAGTGTTACCAATATTTAAAGAAATATTGGTAACACTTAAAGACTTTGCATATTATGCATTATAAAGGGTAATTAAGGGGTATAATGCATTATAATTGTTCATAATGTGTGTTGTAATACATTATATCTTGTCATAAATAATTATAACTGAATTTAAAATGCAAAGTATAACGATGAATTGTGTTATAAAGTATTAACTGTGGTTACTATTATTCATGAGATTGTACAATGCATTATAAGGTGCATTACAAGGCACAATTAATGCATTAAAACTGCATATAATGCATTATACATAAAGGCTTTACTGAAATTGTTTTATTTTTATTTTTTTATTTTTTTAAGAAAGTGAGAATAGCCAGTGTAAAATGCATAATTCTGGGGTGTTTTCAGTGTTTGCCAGGGTGTTGCTATGTGGTTGGTAAGGTGTTATAAATAGTTGTTAATGCATTGCTAAATGGTTGCTAGGGTGTTCTGGTTGATTATTGGATGGTTGCATAATAAATCCCAAGCCAGGCAAGAGTCTAAGACACAATGCTATTCTGGTCTGTAGATATAGCTGCTGTCTCTCCTTTTGTGTAAGTCTTGAGTTTTTTTCCTCAACAATTTTATCATGTTCTAGGTGAAAATTGTAAGTCTGATTTCTTAGAAAAGTAATTGCACACCTCTCCCCAACAAGCTATGTGATTTTGAGGTATCTTTCATGCCGGCAGCACAAGCGGTTGGGGGACGAGTTATGAAGTTTAATACTTAGCAGAATCATCGTTTTTCTTACTTTAGCAAACACCAGTAATAATGTGATAGAAATTAATTTGCAGTAAGAACTGAGGTAGGAGTCAATATTATTTTCTGCAATAATTGACAACATGTCATAGATGCTGTCGATAGAGCTTAACTTTAAAATTCCTTTAATGCAAGTTAATGGAATAGCAGCAGAGATGTTAGTAATTGACCTATAAGGTTGAGCCATGTTATAATACTAGTCCTTCTCACGCTATATGAAGGTCTTTTATTTCTGCCCCTTTCAACTCAGGTTCATCACAGAAGCTGCTCAGACTCTGCATCTAGGAGACTGAGTTGGTCCTGTTGCTGTATCCCAGGGATCAACTCTGAGACCCATGCATTTCAGTTTTGTTTGCGTCTCCAAGCTCAGGCATATTGAAGTTTCTCGGGGTTGAAATCGGATTGACACTAGCACAATATTCATCGCAACACCCAACCTCATCTCCTGTGGGGTCTTGACTGATGCTTCAGTTGTTGCTTGGTGCAACCACAACCTCACATACAATTTTAATGCCATTCAGTCAAGTGCTAATATAGAAATGTCAAGTACGATACGATCGATTTACGTTTAATACTATTTCCAGTCCTTTCTGGGAATGGAGTTGTTTGTATTTCACCGACCCTGTCTAGATTTGTTGATTTCATATGGGAAACGGCAGGACTTAAAGGTAGCATTTATTTTATCAAACCTTAATAAAAAGCAGACCTACAGTTTTGTTTTGCTTTTAAGCTATTTTTCATGATAGCCGACACTAATAAATGCACTTCCAACATCAGTCAGACAGTTTGACATGCTCTCTCTCTTCGTACAACGTTATATCGCACTCAAGCTCTCAGAAGTCTTTTGTAAGTCATGGCAGGGAATGCATATGCACCAGAAGGACGAATGTCTTGTCATATTGGACACACGGTCTAGAAAGTGTGTAAAGAATTGCGACCTGATAGACTGGCGGCGTATGTCAATACCAGCTCCCACCGGTGACAGAAAAGGTCTCATTGCCTGCTGACTGACTGCTGCATTATGCCACGTGGCCTTCCTTTCAATGGGAAACAAACAATCAGCGCTCCTGCCTTCAAAAGAGGGGAGCGGGATCTCATTATGATGAAGAGAAGATGAAAGGGAGCCAGGAGTGGACATGGTGTTCTCATATTAAAAGGAAAAGAGATGGGCCCTGTTTGTGTGTGTGTGTGTGCGCGCGTGTGCTTGATTTTACGCCACTTCTGTATGAGAGGAGCCCATTTGGGGTTCGTCTTTGCGACTCTAGTGCAATATATTCCCTTGTCCTGCCTCGATTGTTTTTTTTTTTGTTCCAGCGGTCAATCGGATCACCTTCAGTCTACCTAGATGTTATTAGTTTCCTTCGTCCTGCTCTCAGCTCTGAGTGCGAGATGGGACTTCATGTTCCCGCGTCGTTATGAGGTCAGAAGATCTGGTAATGGCTTGTCCCGTCACTCTCCTTGACCACCTTTCAACACCGTTTCCTCACGTTCTTGCCCTTTTCAAGCCTTAGATGTGATGTATTTATAGCACATAGCATATTTTTACCATGGCCTTACCGAAGACATCAGTGTCATCACTTTAGCTGTACGAGTCCTGCTTTTCTTTTTTAGCTTAATGAAAGTAGGAGCTTTGTGGTCTGTTTTTCCTTCTCAAAGTTACCTCGTTAACTTTGGGGCTCTTAGGTCTTGCACATGCTCCGTGGTTTCTGGACAGCTCTTTTCTTACAATTAGGGTGGTCGGCTAGATAATTTCTCTTGAACCATAAAGCCATGAACACAGTATGGCCACATTTAATGGTAAATGAAGACAGCTCGGGAACTGCACTTGGAGAACAATGTGTTTTTACTGCTCACAACTTCTCCTTCCATTTTATTTCTCTGCCTTTATTCCAGCCTTGAACTAATGAAAAGTTATCTCGTTAACTTATTGGGTAGGAGTCAAAGAGATGCTGAACTAGTGTCATTGTAGCTGGTTGATTCCATCAATACAGTTTTCCCTTGCTTAAAATCCCGTCGTTTCCTTCCGAAACTCCCTGTGGCCCCGTTGGCAAATCACAGCACTAATAAGGTGTGGCGCTTGTCTCATGGCTGTACATTTTATGGTCGTCATCCTTGGACGCTCAGCAGTGAGCCGTCATTATCTGCTCATCAAACACACTTTAAGCACTTCCCCAAATGGCCAAACCTAACGATTTGTGGTTTGATCAAGGATGGGTCACAAACCGTTTAGTCTGCCTTGCACTTTTTCTCAAGGGGGCTCTGGAGAAATAAACCCTTCAAAATGGCTGCGTTTTAGTTTTGTTTGTTCTTGATTGTGTTCCCTAAATGTCAGCTTTTCCTGGTTGTATTTTTCTTTTTGCTTTGTTCAGTGTATTTATAGCAGACACGCTGTTTGCACATTTTCGGTTATGTCTTGTCATGCGCGTGTATAAATCCATATGATTAACTGTCCATTGCCAGAGAGACTACAAGTTGGAGGAGACTAAGATGGTGCAGTGCGTGCCTTGGAAAAAATCCCAACGTCCACTAGATGGCAGTCAGTATCTTTAAAATAAAGTTCCACAGCAGTTTTTATGTGTGCAAGATGGAGAAAAAAAAACAGGTTGTTGCCATGGAATTGACCTAATGGGTTTCTCTCAGACCTGCACAGCACAGTTTCTGGCTACAATGCCATTTGTTAGAGGCTTGATCTTTAAAGAGGGGAAGTAACTGAAACCTACCAACAGTATTCATATGGACCTTGGCTAGATCGATACTTTTTTTTTTTTTTTTTTTGTCTTTTTTCAAATTCCCTGAGATGATGGGGTGTTGACAGACTCCTGTTTTCCCCCTTCTAGCTCCTGGTCTTGGAGATGGACGTTTGGTGGCTCAAGCTGCCTCGCCCCTCATCGACATCCTGCTTATGCAATCACATCTGAATAATTTATACTGGCGCCTCTGGTCTCATCATGTCATAAAACATGCTGCTGACAACACATTGTCAAGCTAATTCCATTCAACTCTTCTTGAAATAACGCATGTTCATGCAAAGTCTAACAGTACTGCTTGCATTAAGTCTCTTTTCTTGTCATCTCATCTCTTACCCTGTATTTTGTGAATTTTTCTGCGTCAGTCAATGACAGAATTGTAGAGGTGTTTCTTTCTTTCTCTCTCTCATCCACATATGCTGCCCCTCCACCTTTCTGTGGTTCAGGTGCTCTCTCTAACACTGCACATTAATTTTTAAACTTTGCCATATGCTATTGCTTCTTTCTTTGGGTGGCTCTGCCAAATGCTCCTGAATCAAATAAGGACACATAGAAAGTCTAAATACAAATACAGATTTTCCCTCACACAGATCAGATCTGTAGATGGACCACGTGTGGTGAGATGTGTCAGAAATTTTAAAAGAACACGGAACTCTGTTTGCGTTAGTTCACATGGTGCATGGGTGGATAAAACTGATTGAGCATCCGGTGAGCTGTTGCCATGCTGTGTTTGAAGACAAACACTCGAACAGATGACTTTAGTTACTTGGACATTGCTGTAAATTGACTTGAGGTTGTTTCAATTTAACATTTGTCATTTTACACCTGTTTGTGTTTTGAACTTTATGCAGAAGTGTTTTTTGCCTGTTTTACCCTGGAAACACTTCAGGTGTACTTTTCTTCATCTATTTTTGGATGCTGGCCATTCTCATAGTCTATATCCTGTCAGTAGAACAAAAGAGAAGGCAACGGTAGAAAAGAGAGCTGATATCATATGCCAATTACACTCGCAACATATTCAACTTTCTGTTATAAATGAGCTAAGGCTGCTAAAATTGTCGTTTGAATTATGCCTTTCATCTCCCTATGGCTTTTATTTAAGCAGATCAGTTCAAGCCTCCAGTGACTGTTTTTTCTTTCCTGTTTGCATTTCTGAACATGCAGCACAACGGTAATGAATTCCACCATTTTAAAACCAATTACAGTAGTTGGGATTTTTTACACTCTTTGTCACGGTCTCTGTGGAATAGGGCTGTTGGAGTGTCGACTACAGATGATCTGGATTCTTTTTTAGCTATTCCCAAAACTCAGCATGCTAATGCAATTCTTTTTGGCATTACCATATTTTTATTTTTTTACCTGGAAATTTTAGAATTTTCTGTTTTTGTGTTTTTTAAACAATGAAACACTTACAATGGTATCAACCTTTATATATCATAAGTAAAGTGAGGGCATAAAAGCAAAATGTCACATCTGTGACTGAATGTGTGAGTGAGAAAATAAATGCCCCTGTTGTGCCGATAAAATGACTTACTTGGAAGAGAGGAAGAAGAAGAAAAAAAGGAAACGGGGTTTATTTTTTCCCCGTCCTTATATCTTCTTTCATTAGATGTAATTAATGGTTCATGATAATAAAATTGGGTCTTTGTCTGTTGCTGGCGTTACACCATTGGACTTCTTTGTTTGCTGTAATTATATTTATTAATGATAACCAAAGACCTACAGAGGCAGTTAATAACCATGTTTTTCTGTCTCCATTTTTTCATTCATGTTTAATTGTCCTAGATGTTTTGTAGGGAGATTTTAAGAGATGGATTATTACAAGAAGTAGTTCCTGACATCTTTTCTTCAACATGCATTTATGTAGTTTCTTAATTAGAGTTGTGCATAATACGGTGCACAGAAACCCAGATTGAATGATTCTGTTGCAACTTTTGTCTATTTAATATATTTAAAATGTAATTTATTCCTGTATTGTTAAAGCTGATTTTTTTGCAGTCGTTGCTCCAGTCTTCAGTGTCACATGAACCTTCAAAAATCATTCTAATATGTTCATTTGGTGCTAAAAAAAAAGCAGAACAACTGTTTTCAACATTGATAATAATTTAGAAATGTTTCTTGAGCAGCAAGTTAGCATGCTAGAATGATTTCTGAAGGTTCAAGTGATGCCGAAGAATGGCTGCTGAACATTTTACATAGGAATAAATTACATTCTTTTATTAATACATTCATTCATTCATTCATTCATTCATTCAGGCTTGTTGTTAGAAGATTCTCTTCATGTAATATTCCATATTCCTGTAATCCAGTCTTGTCCTCAACAGGCCACTTCCACAGTTCACTGCCACTTTCACAGTCTGCCTCAGGCTTTTTAGTAGACCTCCATTGGCTAGTCACTAGTGTCTCTTCCAGACTTCTACAAATCAATACAAGCTGGTGATGCCCAATTTCCGCCGTCTTTTTTCTAACTTTGGGCAGTCTGATCACACAGATGCTTTAGTGGCTCTGGAGTGAAGTCCTGTCCGAGCTCATTTGTACATTATTGATATGTTTATTGAGGCCTCAGCCAGCTGTTGTTGTACTTAATGGTCCTTGTTTTTAAAACCTGTTAACATGCACCAGGACGCCGGCGCACTGAAAGCTCTTTGTTTGCACACGTCATTGTTTTCAAACAGATAAAGTAAAACAGGACAAAATGAATCTTGACAAACTATATATCATTTTGAAGGTCTAAGCCTCAAGCATCGACGACAGATCGCTGTTTTTCGATAGAAAGCTTATAAGGAATGTATTGGCTAAATTTGTGTAAGCAGTACACATCAAAACATGTATAAAAAAAACGCAGTACATACCAGATTCATCCTGATAACGACTCTCAAACGTATCCACTGCTGTAAATCCCGGTTTCGTTTCAGAGATAAGGGTCCACTGAACAACATTCCATCGAGCACTTTTAGTTCAAAGAAACAACAACGTTGTAATTTGGATCGTTATTCATTTGTTTACGTCTCATCTCTTCAGGGAGAGTTATTGTTTGTGTCCGTTATGGAACAAATTACGCTCAAAAACAGCGTCTTGGTGGTAAAAAAAACAGCATGATTTTGTAGCAGGCAATGTCCAAAACAGAATGAGATCATCCAAAAAAAAAAAAAAAGTCAAAGATACACGGAAGATTGTTTATTTGAATTCTGGCGCTCCCTCGCGACGGCGCGTGACGCACGCTGTGACGCACCTGTCATCTGATGGGGGCGTAACTTGGCGATCGCCTTTTTTTGCACAAATAAACCTTTCTTTTTTTTTCTTCTTCAACAGTTTTCATATATGTTTGCGTGTTTTGTGGGTAATGTGCCTGTATCTGTATGATTAACATCTGTATGGCTGATAATCAGCATGTAATTACTGACTGTTCACAGATATCAGTGTGAATGCAGTCTATATAAAAGGCCATTATAATGTGATTATTGACTATATTGGGCGGCCATCTGTATGATTAGCATCTGTATGAATGATCGTCAGCAAGTGATTACTAATGTATGAGCAGGAGCATCTGTATGTCAGGAAATCAGTATGTACTTAAGTTATTTTTTTTATTATTATTGTTTTTTTTTTCATCACTCAAAAATTATTATTGTATTTTTCTAGTTCTAATTTATTTTCTCAAATAAATCACTGATACGATGTCTAAGATTCTGTATACTGTTTTATAATTGAAAAACTGCAGTGGCATGTATAAAGACTAAATAGTTTGTAGTAGAACCCTTCAATAATTTGGTAAATATTTTTCCTCAAACAGGGGGGGGGGGGGGACTAGAAAAATGACTGCATGAATCTCATTTTTCATGGTATCTTCTTCAGATTTGAAATATAAACTCATGAGACATGTGACTTTCAACCCATTACTTTTCTGGATTGCTTCAGGACTGATTTCATGTATTTTTTTGAAATTAAAAAAAAATAGTGTGAAATTTTTTCAAGGCACTTCAGTGTCTAAACTTTTTAATTTTTGAGCATTCACTCTGGTGATGATAGTAAAGGCCAAAGGGTCTTTTTCCAAATACACCAAAATTGTGTGTGTGGCACACTGAAGTCAGGAGCTGTTACCATTTTAAGTTAGTTAGTCATTTTCAGCTGTGATTCCCAATATGGGGGTGCTGGTTAACAGGTTAAAATGTAATATATTTCATGGATTATATGAATAATGTAACCAAGGTTAGCATTTCAGTAGAGATGATTATCTTGAACTGGTTTAATTTAATAGACTCTTTGAGTCATATTACAAATAGCAAGAATGATTCACTCATTTGATTAATTATTAATTCACAAAAGTTGTGAAAGCTAGCTTTAAATTACACTGTCCACTTCAGCCGAGGGTGAGTGTAGTGTCAATGGCTCACTAATTGCTGTCATTCCACCCGGCAGCTGTTGGCTATTAGAGGTCTTTGTTCCAGATGTTGTGTCATAATAATGGACTTGATCATCACAAAGGCTTCTGAAAGATGATTGGCTGTCATGTCTAGGCCTGATAATGCAGCCGTTGCTCTTTCTGCAAGATGGCCTCTGTGGTAAACTATGTATGCACTGCAGTGTAATAAAATATATGCTATTGAAATGACAAAGGTTACGAGACACAAAGCAATTTCCTATGTAATGTTTGTGCTTCAGAACACAAATGGAAGTGAATGCGTGTGTCACAATGGCCAATCTTTATGTCAGTGGATCTCTCTGATATAGAATCTGAAAATTGTCGCTGTCTGTTAAGAACATAAAGGAATGGCTTGGTTATTTGCCATGCATTCAAAAAGGAACGTCCTTTAGGCATGGATTGCTCAAATTGTATTATGGCATATTGATGTGCGGTGTTCTGAGACCCAGCATCTGTGGCAGCGAAAAGGGAACGTGTGTATGTGTGTGCGAGGGAGAGAGGGAATTGAAGTGCCCTACTAGCTGTGTTTGGGTATGACTCCATGGAGAGTGGCAGTGATAAGAGAAGGCTGGGTGTAATGAGCCATATCCCATGCCCCTGCTTCCTGCCTTCAGGCCTGCAGATGGGAAGAGGAATGCCCTGCTCTCCTGTCGGTCTGCCTCACCCGTCCACTCCCTCCCTTTCTCGTGAACTCAACCACTCTTGAGTTTTTCATCCCTCGCTTTATTTTTCTGCCTGGCCTCCAGACCTCTGCCGGATTTTGTGGTGCTTCTGATGGCGTGCAGTAAAATCAACGAGCCGTCCTCTGCCTATTCACTCTAAGATGGAAAAAGAGAGAGAGAGAGGCAGAGAACAGGATGGAGAGAGCGCTGGACTCTTTATTTCACAACCACCACCTTTCCCTTTCTCTCAGCTCGCTGAATTTAATCCTCACTGGGGTGATTCCCGGCCACTACTGTACAGAGCGACTTGCTGCATATTAATGTGCTGCATTGGCCAAGCGTGTGTGTTCTATTCCTATAGGCTTCCACTTCCTATTACTCAGCACTTAATTCACATGTGTTAGGCTGCTTCTTTTGTAAATGGACTAATATTTTGAATATTGTAAGTGTTTATATATAAGTGTGGATACATGATGGTCAACAAGTTATAGTTAGTTGTATAGTTATTGAATATAGTTGGATATTGTGTTTTATTAAATGGTTTAGTTTATGATGGATATAAAATGTTTATTAATAATCAAGATCATTCAAAAATAAGAAAAATAATAATGCATTTTTATGTTGTATCTAGTTGTAATGTAATTATGAACCTGATTGACCAATTGTTGGTAATCATGACCCATTTCTGCTTCTTACAAGATTTTATATTCATCAGTGGAAAAGCATGGATTTATTAATTGCAGGACCGTCTCAATTTGATTTTGTTCTCCAAAACCTGTCTTTCATGAAAACAGAGTGGCATCACTTTAATTATAGTGTACTTGGCTGGTATTTGGGTGAATTGTGTTATTCTAGGCTGATGAATTTTTCATCAGCTGGTTATTAACATTTGGCTATCTTAAGCCCACTGTTTAGGAAGAGCTATTTAAAAAGTTTATTCTCCTTGATGGATGGCGGTTGTTTGTTCCCCAGCAGGGAGAGGAAAATCTTCTTGAAATGAAAGGCAGTGAATTAAACCTGCAGCTCATTCAGTCCAACTCCTCCAACCCACAAATAATTTTCTGCATGAGAGAGGAAAAACAAAGGGATTTGTGGGCTCAAATGTGAAGTGAATGAGGTAATTGTTTATAGGTGGACCTCTCCTTGTGATCCTTGTTTAAAACCGCTTAGCTTCGTCTAAGATGATGAATTTACCTTGTGTTCGGGAAGTATTACGCCATGGTTCTTGATCAGCTGATGGATGCTTGATCTAATGGTTATTGCTCTGTAGACGTCTTGAAGTCTGTAGCATTTGTCTGTTTGATTGCAGGAGTTCAGGGAGTGGCTAATTCTCTTGATTACATCGAGAGCTTTTACCGCTTTGAGTGTTAGTCTTTTTGGGTTCTTGATATGCTTGCCCACAGCTTGAACCCGCTGCGTTTGGCAGTTGTGAGTCTCTTCTCTTTGAAACAATTAAAACAGGATATCAAAGGAACATAATGATCTGGATACCGCCATTGGCTTTTATCCACAGAACAATGGTCTGGGTTTATTGGATTTTATGGATGGAGCCGATCGCTCATTTTAAATGCAAGTCAGTAAATTAATCTGTTCGTGTGAAGGCACAGTTAATACACTTCTTTTTGACTTTTGTGGCGACTATTCTTTTTCAGTACATTATGATAACACTGCCAAATATTTGCCCAAACATTTTAGCACACCACTGAGGATGAAAGAGGACAGGCAAGGTGTTGTCTTGCTTCGTCAATGAAATAATAATTAGTCAGACAAATGGGTGTCTGAATTTAGATAAGCCCATTATCATGCACTGTTGCTGTTCGTGTTTCAAGGACTTCTTCTGGAGC
This sequence comes from Schizothorax lantsangensis, assembly GCA_027422415.1. NCBI lineage: Eukaryota > Metazoa > Chordata > Actinopteri > Cypriniformes > Cyprinidae > Schizothorax > Schizothorax lantsangensis. The sequence goes on from CM049861.1 coordinate 10,598,814, forward strand.
TGAAATCTGTCATTCCCCCAAACATGAAAATGCTGTCATGTTTTCTCTCTCAAAGACATCCCCATACAGCTCTGACTTAAATTAAATATTTTTGCCCGAGTCAAAATACAATTCTCAGGCTGCAGCATGTAGTGTTAGGGGCTACACACAAGAGGGATGAATTGAATAGCTGTAACGCTTATTTTTCTTGTGGATGTTGCTGCTAGACAAATTGCCGTGTGAAGGTTCTTGTACGTTCGGCATTGAACTTTAGTGCAGTCTTGATATATGGCATAAATATCTTTAGATTTCCTCTTGTAGCTAAGTATGCATAAATCATATGAATATTATGAGTAGCTTATCTACTGAATAACCCATGCTACCATAAACAATGTATGCAGAACCCTATATTCTGTATAGTCGATGACATTTTAATCCCTGCTATTTCTCATGTTAATGTCGTCGCAAAGTAAATTTAGCACATTGTTTGTATTCTCCTGTGCTGAAATGTACATTTGCATTAGCAAAGTTCTAGGAAAAAGGCAAAATAGAGCTTGCAATTTTCTCTCAAGTGTAATTATGAAAAAAAGATGGATAGTTGCAGCTTCATCTTATTCATGCATTCAAGGCCTCAGAAGATCAGTTTTATTCTCTTTTCTGAATAGGTGGGCTTGGATAGGATGAGTACTCTTAATAACAAACAGATGCTATTGGTCTGTCTAAAGATTTTGGCTATGCGGAGGGGAGAGGCGAGAGAATCTGGGAGGTTTTTTTTGCTGACCCTCACGGTTTGAAAACTGCTGATGGCCTCAGGTTGTTTCATGCATCTTCAAAACTCTGCCACACTGACTGATACACTGTGGAATATCCGGCTTCATTTTCATTTGAAAGCTTGCACAGTTTTCTCCAACACAAGACACACAGTGAGCCATTACAGACAGGAAGAAGCTCGGCTTGGAAAAAGATATTCATCTGTTTTTTTTCGTTCTCTCCCCTCTTCTCTGCATTTTATTAATGAAAATGAACCGATCTCTTTTTGCAGAGACCGTAAATGAATTATAAGGGCAGTTATTTATTAACTGTGTTTGGGGGGCACAGAAGTGTGGAGAGGATCTTTAACGCTTAACGGCTCAGTGAACAGTCTGATATTTTTGATTTTGGAAGTGCACTTTTATCAGTCCATGCCGTCCAATTCTCATCCATGAAAGGATGCTCGATGGTTATCACTCTCAATAATAGGTTTGCAGACCAGAGATATGCATCTTAATACAAATCTGCTGTTTGTTTGTTCCCTCAGCACAGCACAGTGCCTTAAACATTCATATTTAATCATAGGCAGTCTTTGCTTTAAGTCTACACTACACAGTTAGTTAATTCTGTTTTTGTCGTGGGAAGTGTCTGTCTTTCATAGTCCTTCGATTTCTCTCTTGTGTAGAGCATTGCCCAATCCGCACTGTCTAGGCTCCCACCAGCATCTGTATGGGGCTTAAGCCCACCACAGCAGACTAAATCATCCATAATTAGTTGAGCTGGGCAGTTTATACAGCTGTAGAGGAAAAAAATTAGAGTGGGCAGAGAATGTAAAGAGAGAGATGGGAGTTTGCATGTGGTTCTTGCTGTTTCTAATCTCCTCACATCACTCCACTAGTCACAAGCTGCTTTTCGACGGTCTCACGTCCCCAGTGCTTGTATGCTTGTAAACTGACATCAGCGACAGTCAGACACCTGTAAATCCAGGTGTGTTATGAGCTGCGCTGCTGTGTCTGCGATTCCTGAGCTGCCAAAGGGAGCTCGCAGCACTCTACTCTGACGGCCATTTGCTGTGAGTAATTTTGACCAACAAAGCTATAAACCCACCTCAGATGTTCCATATACCTTTTATTAAAAGAGGTAATGGAAATACAACAGTTGGGAAACCTTACCCTAAAATTAAAATAAAGAATAAAGAAATGGTTCATTTTATTGTTCTTAAAGAAATATTTGGACATTTATGAAAATGACCCAAAAAAACAACAACAACAAAAAAACGAATAAATAAATCAATTATAAAAAAATAAAAAAGCAAAAATGAGTAATTTTGTCTTGGCAACTGGCTGGAAAATATTTTCAAAATATATACTGTATGTGTGTGTATTTATATATACATAATAAATATCCGCAGTACACATGCATATATTATGTAAACAAAGTTTTATTTTGGAAGCGATTAATCGCGATTAATGGTTTGACAGCACTTAAGTTATCATTTTGGTAAGTCATTTTGGTCAATTCTCATTTTGATTTAGTTACTCTGTGTGTGTGTATATACAGTATATATATATATACACACACATACATACACACACACACACACACACACACACACACACACACACACACACACACACACACACACACACACACACACATACAGTAACTAAACCAAAATGAGAAACTAAGCTAAACTAAAGGAAAATGAGACTTGTGTAAAATTAAATTACAGTAATGTTCTTCTGTAAACATTATAGAAATCTTGACATTGAGACTAATGGCAGTTACAAAAGTAATGAAAAGTAAAAAGGTCAAATGCCCAGATGTTACACTAATGAGAAACGGCAGTGTTTGCAACTCTTAATGGTCCCAAAATAGGCTTCATCAAAATCTTACATCTAGTCATTTGTTTGTTTTTTTACTTTTTACTTTATGGTGAAATTTAATCTGGGCTTTTTTTTGCAGTTATTTCTTTGGTGATTTTTGAAAAGCATTCAGTATTAGGTGTCCGTGAGTATTCTGCACCAATGCCAGTGGACAGCTTCTGGCATGAGCTCTGCCTGTGCTGAAGGTTTTCAGTAGCACTCTGGTGTATTGGGACAAAACACTATACACTCTCTTTCAACTGTCAATCTTTAAAACTTTCTCGCACTCTCACGGCTTTAACCCTGTTTAGCTCTAGATGAACACTGCCATTACTGTGTGCACATCTTTTAATACAGACAACGTCTCCTTTTGTCCTGTTTCTGTCTGCCATGTCCTTGTCTCATTATTGACTGAAGCAGTAATGATTATTTTTTCATTGGTGTGAACTGAATGTGAAACAGCCCTGGTTCCACTCTTGGGGCCAGTGGCATTGGCTGTGAACTATCCAGCAATATTAAAGAAACAGCCTTGGACTGCAGAGTTCTAAATATTTGTATAGGCACCTCATAATTCAACCAAATAAAAAAAGAACAAATTAATACTGTCTTGCAAACAGCCCAGGGAATGAGTTTATGCAAGCATGACATCCATTTTGAATATATCACGTGGTGGTTGATACTGTATTTGTTGGGTGCTGTATATGAATAATTCTGAATATTTTTGCATGTTTGTGTGTTTGTGTGTGTTTCTAGTGATAATAATACCTGCACATGGATTACAGGTCTGCAAATGTGGGAGTGAATTAAAACTCAAATCTGCAGTCAGCCAGTGTACGCCCACAGCGTCTTCAAAATGAATGTGTTAAAAGTCATTAAACAGCACTCAACTTAATCATTCTTTTACTTTTCATAATTAGGACCCTGGGCTACTGTCGGCTCCGGCACTGTTCACGGTTGGCTTTCGGCCACAAGTTGACTGAAGTTAAATTAGGCGAGATGACTTCTTTATTAAGGCATCTGTAGCGTGAATGGCAAGTATGTTATATATCCAGCCATTACGAGATATTTTACAGCCCTGAATGTAACGGCATAAAACATTTGCCATATTTGTTGTTTTTCTCTCTTTTTTGTTTGCAACCCCACCAAACATTATAATTGAACATACACTGTATCTCCTACTGTAGGAGAACTACAACAGATATAGATGTTTTTAAAATTCAGCTCTATCATAAATACCACTCTGTTTCTTGCATTTCTGTACTGCATTGCTGTATCCGATTGACTGCATTAGATAAAAATCACAAAGCAAGAATAGTTGAAGGCTGAATCACTTTTCAGTGTGAGTGCAACAATTTTTCAGTGTTTTCAACCTTCTGAAATTACATTTTCCTGTTTTTATCTTCTTCCCCCAAGCCATCAGTGTTTGTAGTAGCTTAGAGTAATATGGGAACCTTTGAATGAACCTTAGAGAAATTATTTAATATTATTTCTCTATGAATGTTTACTATCAGCCCATGTTGTATCAGGGGCCTTTTCTTTTAGATTAGCAAACGATAATGATATTAATGTTGTTACAGATTACTGGACACTACTGTTTTTTAAGCAATTTGGAAATTAATCAAACATTGATGAGTTTGTAAATATAGATATTTAAATTTAAAATAGAAACTTTGCTTCCTCATATGCCTCCTTAATGGCTGTGTATTTGGCTCCTTGAGCACATGGCATGTCTATTTGTTTCAGGTCAGACAATTCACCTTGGGCTATCCAGCTGCATGCCTCTAAAAAATTATGACTTTCCTGTAAACAGGAGGACCCTAAAGGAGTTCGCCCAGAGGGCCTTATAAGAGCAAACTGGCGTGATGATGATTATGATTTATTGAAGTTGTTATCATCTCTAACTGACCTGCAGCTCTGGTTTGCTGTTCCTGGACTCCATGGGATTTAGTTTGGCTGTAGGTTTAGTAGTGGATGGTTGTCACGAGCATCTCTCCAGTCCCACCTTTATAAATAGAGATTTACCTCTCTCCACGCTGCCATTCCTGGGGGGAATTTTCCTCACCACATCATCCTCCTTTGCTAGTGTCTCTCTACTGTCAGCTTGCCTATCCATCCTTCTATTCATCCTTCCATCCGTCTGAAACATTAGCGCTAAAGTCTAATGTGTCTTGACATGCATTACCCCCAGCCCCACCTCCCTGTGCAGTACACACACACACACACACACACACACACCTCCCTGTTCTTTTGATATGTACATACCAGTAACTCTGAGCTTTCCATGCCGTATTCACTTATAAAAGCGTTTAGCTACTTATTTAAGAGATCTATTTCTGAGTTCAGAGTTTTAATTTTAAACTCTCTTCAAAAAGATGAATTATGTCTGAGATGTTCTCCCTGTCATTTGGTTTTATATGCGATGTTGGTCTAATCTGCGATAATTAAGTCTTCTTTTAAGTCAAACACCGATATCAGTCAAGCACTCATGCATTTGTAGTGTATAATGTATATTTATAGTGTGATTTAGCTCATGTTCGGGAGGTGTGTGCTGAAGTGTGTCAGATTCAATTCCTAGGCTTGAGGTGCAGGGGGAAACCAGATGCTTACTCACACAGACTCCATCAAAGACCAACAGAGAAACTTCAATATTCGCCTTGCAGCTGTCATCCAGAGTCAGAGAGCATCAACCAGTGAGACTTTAAACCAGCATTCACCCACTGAGTGACAGGTGCAGGGCTAAATGATGGCTCGACGGAGCTTCCATTGAATCCGCTCCCAAAAAGAAAGCAAATGAGATGCGAGGAACATCGAGTCTCGACAGCCCAAAGATATGATCAGCCCCCCTCACCTCAAAAGACGGAAAATGCCACTGCAGCATTCGTAGACGTTTCTGGAGCGAGCTTTAGAATTTGATGCAAACATGCTGCTTCAGGGGAGTTTAAAATAGAATTTGTACATTCTTTCCACGGAGTATCGGAGGATGACATGGTTTTTCAAAGAACGTAAGTGGAATTGGAGAGAAGCAGGCGCAGTCTGCTTGGTGTAGTGACCCTTTGTTGACCTTTCTTTCGAAATTGCATTGTTCCGTCACACTCATTGGGTATTCATCTCACCCTGTATCTTTTAACTGCTGTCTGCCTAGATGTTTCCTCAAATGTGCAGAGCCTCTGGCTGTAATATATTTAAATGGTATAAAGTAGCTCATTTTCCCAAGGATATGCCCCGGATCCCTGTTCCCATAAACAAGCACTTAGAATACAAATGGCAGAAATCTGGGCGAATACCTCGGAAAACATCATTCGTTTCCCTCCTTTATGAAGCGATTCGTTTTCTCACTGAGGGGTGGAGAGTTGCGAGTTAACTCGATTGTAAGTGAAAATCTAAATAATGTGCTTTGCCAGGGATGGCCTCAAAAATAATTGCTATCAAGCTGGATGTGTGAGTGGGAGACGGGGAGAGGCGACGAGATGAGCTTGTCAGAGAGAAGAGCCATTTAACAGAAGCGACAAAGACAAGATGTTTTCCCGTGGGTGTGTTTGCCACACTTGGAGACCTTCACTGCTGGAGGTCCAGTAATTACAACAATTAAGATGGATATACTTCATGTCATCTTAAACGGGATGTAGGCGCTGGTTCGTTATTGTCATGACAATTTTGGCTTTATTTTTATTCATAGACTTCCTTTTGCCGGTTTCGCGGCTTTATTGTCCTGCGCAACATGTTTAATTGCCCCAGAAAGTTAAATGCTACTTGTTGGAAGGAAGTGCAGCTGGGCTCCAAAGCTGATAAAGTGACACATTTCAAAAGTGCAGTGTTTTCACACCCTAAGTTAGTCGTTTTGATGCATTTTATTGTGCTAAAGAAAGGCTTTATTGTAATTTCTTTGTGAAACATTTTGAAAAGAGTACTCGAAGTTGCAGACTTCTTTGTTTTCTCGAATGAATTCGGTGTAGCACTTTATAGAATGAGATGAGCAGCTGAAGGTGCTTGCTCTCAATTTCTCCGTAACATCCTTTTTCACCCTCACTTTGTCTTATCGAGCTAATTGTTTGAACAATGACTTGCGATGAGCAGTGACTGGAGTGAGAAGGAGGGTGAAGAGAAAGTAATGACTGGAGCTTTTTCAAGCCTAGCCAAGACAATGGAGACAACAGCATCAATAAAGAGTAAACATCCCCCCACCTCTCAACACAGTCTTTAATGGAGATCCCAGCTTTTGGCGGAGATGGATGAGGGCTCATTCAGAGCAGCGAGTAGGTAGATGTGTGCTTTCTCAAGCTAACTGGCTATTGGTTTGGAGAGGAGAGTCAGAGACCGTACAGCATTAAAGGGTGTGTGATTAAGGAGTACATGTGATGGAAAACCGGGCCCTATTGACATGCCTTTGTCTCCTCTTCCCGTAAGTCCCTCTGGGCTGCACTAGGCGAGGAAGGGTTGCAAGTGGATTCAGAAAAGTTAAGGTGATTGATTGCTTTGCAGCAGTTTCTGTGCCTGCCATTGATTTCACCATCCAACTTCAAAGATGGAAGTCTTACATTTATATTACTGCTAATCATTATTCCCTTGGCACTTTGTCAAGAGCAAAAGGTGATTAAGATGCCGGTACATCATTAATTTGCTCTGGCAGATAGGTTATAATTTTGTCCCTCTTTTCTTTACCTTTCCGCGCTACCTTACCTGCTCCTTTCACGCTCTCCCTTTATTGTCCCCGAACATGCACCCGGTCACACCGCATCTTCACGTGGCAGTCAGATAAATGCAAGTAGGTATACACGCTGTACACATGTTAGCAGCAGAGCAAGAGTACGTTAAACTCAGTTACAGCGGTTGTGTGATGTTCAGATTTTAAAGTCTCAGATGTGCTGTCAGAGTCGCTGGTCTTCTCATCAGCGCTCGGCTCTTCTGACACTTCAGAGGTTCGCTTTACATACCTGTCATCTCTTAATGCTCGCTTCCCTGTGCCCGCCGGAGTTCCGTCACAGACTTATGCTCTTTGTAGAGGGAATGTGTCTCTCTTCCACCACCTTTAAGACAGTAAGTGGTATTGAGTGAAGAGACTTCTTGGTTCACGCTTTAAAGATGAGTAGTGAAACTCTGTCTGTTGATGCATTGGAGGGCAGAGTTTGAAATACGGGACTGTTTCGCTCCACAGAAACAGGTGAGCAGAATCCCGGATGAGCTTTCTCCTGCAGTGTTATCTGCATCCAGGCATTGAAGAACACATGAGGAGATGGTGTCCTAGAGATGCTGCTGCATAATTTCGCTCTTGTCACTGACCCTCTCACGGATGTCTTTGTTCTGCCCTCTTTGTTCTGTTTAGGAGTGAGACTTCACACACGAGCAAGGTTTTGATTAGCATTTGTATGCAAATCATAAATTTGCAAAGACTTTGTACAATGCGTATACATGATACAGTCTTTAGACATTTACAAAGCAGTACAAACAACTTGTTTTTCCTCTTCCATCTGTGCAGCTGTGGCTTATTTAAAGGTCAAACCGGAAGAGCAGTGCCTGGACTTTTACTAGAGATTAGATGATTGCATTTTATTATTATTAAATTTTTTTTTGCGCACTGGGGATGCAGAAGTGAAAGGACCATAGTTTTATCAAGCAAATAAAGCGAACTTTTAGAATTTTGGTGTAAAATGAAGAAAAAGTATGTAAGGTTCTTTTGCATAGAATATAAGAGAACTGGATATTAATATTATTGGACTGGCCATCTAACCGGGGTGTTTCCTCTCACCAATGCCCTGAAAAAGCTGGGACTGGCTCCAGCATTTAGTGAATGATGATAATAATAATAATAATAATAATAATATTAATTATTACTACGACTACTAATTATAATACATATTCATATTGTTAGTTAATTAATTATTAATACATTATATAAGTATTGTAAATTATATATTAATATTAGCATACAGTTTTAGTTTTGAGTCAAATTCTTAAATTTATGTGAACTTTAGAATATTTTAGTATTTGATTTTGCGTGATATATATATATATATATAAAAAATATTTACAACAAAAATAAGAAATGTACATGCCATAAAGCAGCATATTTGTCACATTTACAGCTTTAGGCTCAGAAAAACAATGCAAAAAATAAATTATAATTGTGCAATTTTTACACCAGCGAAGCGGGGAAGCACTGGGTAAACATGTTCTGTCCTGCAAGGGCTCTGCTTTAATTGCATCATGTAAGGAGCAGTGGTGTGATTGCTGAGCTGTGTAGCAGTGTATGTGGGCCTGGGTGCCTGGGGCCTCCATGCGCTTTCGTGAGTGTGCGTACTCCCACATTCACAGACAAACACAGTGTGGGATGCTTGGAACCTGCTCAAAGGAAAAACATACACAGTATAAGGAACAAGGAACAAGTTTCTTCCATGTTTGTTCTTGGATGTTTGTGGATTTCTGACAGTTCTATGAGTAAGTGAGTGAGTTAGTGAACCCATGCTGTTGGTTCAGATGCTCATCTGCATGCACATGTATGTGTGTGTTTGAGCGATGTGTGAATCGGCAAGGGATCCAGTAAAAGCCCTGCCTGAACATCCTGTGTGTGGTGCTGTATTATCTGGGCAGCTCCTCCACATCTGGCTGACTGTCAGCTTGGCTGCCGCAGCGGGGGGATCCTCCGTCTCCCGTGTCTGAGCCATCATAAGGCGATGTGGTATTTACACGGCCTCTCTTGTTTACCCTGGCAGCCTGAGAGAGAGGAAGGAGAGGGGCTGGCTGCGGCATGGGATTCCTCCAGCACTGGAGTAAAACGCACCTCATTGCCAACACATGCACACCGACACCTGGAAGCTGACTGCTCCAGCCAGGGTGGGCTATGGCAGATGATTGTTCCAGCACTGGCCCTTCTGTGAAGATCACAATGGGACTTGTTGTCTTTTTATTTTCCGATTACACCGTCAGGTCTCAACAGAGTTTGCTTAAGTTAAGGTTGAAAAAGTAATTAAATGACATTTCTTGTTTTTTCAGGTGAATGTATGAACAGAAACTTCTACTTTTAGAGTCCAATAACAGAAACATAAAGAAACATCATGTGAATTGATCAAGCTTTATGATGGCATCTTGCAGTTTGTCACATTAATTATACATCTGCTTAATTTAATGTGTGAAGAGATGCAAACACATAAATTCAGATTACACTAGTTTTAATTAAGTACAAAGTATCCTGCCATGTTCTTCAGCTTAAATTTGTTTCCTAGTTATGCATGCACAATGTGTGCCGTAATCAAAACATTATTAAATGTATATTTAGGGTGGCATTTTTTTCCTGCAAGTTATAGGCCTCTTGGATATTGTCTTAGTAATAAAGAGTGTTTCTCATTCTCAAACAGACAGCACAAATGCACATTTCTGCCCTGTGCATTACACAGGTGGTGAGAGACTAACACAGTCTTGTGTAATACATTTATTAGGTGCAGATGTATTAGCTACATATAAGTTTGAGCATTATTTTGAGGTCTTTGTGTTTGTTTTGCATAAGTAGTGCATCAAAGTAAGAATAGAGATTATTTGAAGTCATTATTGCATTGATCAACTCTGTCACATACATAAGTACACTATTGTTTTGTATTTGAGCTATATTTTAAAAATGGTTGTAGCCTAGATGTTAAGTCACACCAGTTGAAGGCAAGTTATATAGAAATTGTGATCTAATGAATGTGATTAAAGTTTTAGGAAACTTGTCTTTTTTCTAGAATGCCATTAATAACGTGCATAACATGACATTATGTTTCTCGGTTGTGAGATTATCCTTAAAGGTAATGAAAAGTGTTAATGTTTTATGATGTGATGTGATTTATGGTTTTTGGACTGTATACTGACACCTGTTGGGTGGATGAGGTTTGGACGTGTGGATGGTAATGAGATTGCATTGTGGAAATAACCTTTTCAGAGCTGTATTTGTTACTCATGATTGAATTAATTGTGAATGTCAAATAATTTGGGTTTGTGTGCAATGTTTTTTTTTTTGTGAGAAACATTTAAAAAAACCTTTTTGGGATTTAATCTTAAAGAAAGAGCAAGTCTCTTTGATTTATTGGTTTTATCCGTATGCAGAGCATGCCATATTGAAATCTGTATGTGCGACAGACAGTGTTGGATTCCAGTTGCTTAGATTCTGAAGTGGTGTTCAGAAACTTCTGCTGAAGGAAACTTTACTTCATTATCAGAAAGTGAATTTAATATTCCCTGGAGTTATGCTGACATTAAATGAGAATTTTTTATATATATATATTTTTATGCTGGTCACTATTTAAATTGGATCCGCTGACCATTTATTAAATTGGATAAAAAAACAAAAAAACATTTGGGGACATTTATCTTCTAAGTAAACAACCTACATCCTTTGAGATTAGTTTTTTTTTTGTGGTCCTTTTCCTCAACACTCATTTTGTGACTAAACTTATTCCTTTCATTTCACTTTGTGTACTGTATTACGGTACCTATTTTTTAATCTTCTCCCTTAATAAAGTGATCTCTGGAGGAAGCAAGAGTGGGAGATGCAGGACTTTATGAGAAGGCATGAATCTTGTCTCAGGGTTTGCGGAATACAGATGACAGGTGCTGCAAATGTCTTGGGTTCTGCAGATAAAGTTGACTTTAAGATTCAGAATTACCATAGCGATAGCCGTAACATCCTTCAAGCGGTCTCGCCAACCTATCGATTCTGCGCTGGTTTCGGGAACATAAGAAATCGATTGTTGGGACAGATTGATTTTTTTTAAGTAGCAGATTTTGTATGTGCTGGTTTTTTAATGGCTGCATTTGATGGATGTTAAGGATATAGTGGTCAGAGTGCCGGAAACGTCCACGACAGCTTAGACAGGATCTGCTGGAATGATTTATGCATTCCTCTGTGTGATCACGGCATTATGGATAGTAAGAAAAGGTGCAAATGAAAGCTTCATTTACTTCTACATCTCAGCATGAACTTGACAGCGGGTGGATATTTGTTTTCTGAACTGCACCAATTGTTACATAAAACAAATTTTGACTTTGTCCTTGAGTATGTTCCTAACACTGTGCTTTTCTTTTGTAGGAGACTCGGTTAATTTCCTCTTGCTCTTCCCAGATCATCACTCTATCTTACAGCTGATAATCGTTAAACAATTTTCTCCACTTTAACTTTCTTTTTGTTTTTAATTTTAGTTTGATGAATTACAGTTGTCTATTTTGGGGTGTTTGTTTGCGGAGATAGACAAACATAAAGCGCCCAGGCAAAAAACAATTTCCTCACACCATGTTTCAGTCACTTAAATACCCATCATTTCAGCCTGACAACTTAATGTTTTGTTTCCCTGTTTATGGGGCGTCATGTGGGCACAATGTGTAAATGATTGTCACTGTTGTCGGAGCCATTAAGTTGCCCACAGTTCTCTGTTATTTGTGCTCCCCTAATTCCGTCAGCTCCACGGCCATCTCCAGCCTTCAATATCACCCGCCTTTGTTTATTGGAATCCTTTCCTGAATTTGAGCAAATTAAGATCCTGATTATTTTATTTGCCCGATGAGGACTTGTTAATGATCTTTCAACAAATTAAATAACCTTGGGCCATGCAAGGATTAATTAGATAATAAGAATCACATCTCTTTTTAGCTTTTTTTTTCCTCCACCAAATGCATTACATCTAGATGGTACTAAGAACTAAATTGGTTTTCATTTTAATGGCAGATCCTAAAACTAGCTACTCTCAATCTCAGAAACTAAACTCGTTCACAACTTTCAAAAGAGCAAATGGCTAGGGGTTAGTTAAAGAGTGGTCTGTTCCTTCATCACACTCACATCACATCCGTCTTGTCCAAGACTGAGACTGATTTATTGCACCTTTTATTTAAGGAGGCATTTGCCAATGGTTTGTGATGATGAGAATGTATCACCAGCCATGTTTCACTGCGTTCCCCAGAGCGGTAAAGTTTGACGCTTACACCCCAAATTAAAGGCAAGTCAGGAAGAGCACTGCTGAAATTGAAAATTGTGTGAGCCTTCCGTTACATATGGGGATTTTCCTGTAAAAGTTTTTTGTAATAACTAAAGAACAGGAAGAGAAGACTCCCTCTTGGTTATTTCTGGATTGACAGAGCCCTTTTTGAGGCTACAGACACCAATTAACTTGATACTCGAACAGGGCTGCAGTTTTACTGAAAGTCGAAGAGGAGATCAGGCCTCATCCATCACTTCAAATGGTGAATGTTTATTTACTGTAGGTCAATATAGAACAAGGACACACTGTTACGACCGGGTCTAGATCCAGATGTAATGTAAGAAGACCTAAAGCAGTGAGATAAAAAGCAATCCAAATTACATTAAGAGCTAGACACACAATCTACACAGTAATAAATCTGTTCATCCCTTTTATACACATATATAATGTACATGAATGTATGTATATATATTCATTGTCCTATTGGGAATTTGAATTAGAAAAGTCTAGTAAAATTCACACACACACGCATAAATGACAACGACACGATTTCTTCATTGTCAAGCCACAGTGTACATTTCTTGCAACTATTTACAGCTCTCCTGTGGAAGGTCATCCTCAAAAGCACTGCCTTGGATGTGTTTCTATGGCCTTTTTTTGTTGACTTCTATTGAAGTATTCTTTCTGTTCTTCTTTAGCCTCTTTGCAGCCCACGGCAGTGCGCTGGCACCTGTTCTTTCAGGTAGAGCTGGTGTGAATGGGGTTTGAATACGAGAACTGTGTCTGAGATAAACAGGAGGGTTTAAAGACTCACTGTACGCGCCAATACAATTAAAATGAGCAGCACATAAATCCTATTAGACGAGTGTCAGAGAATTAACAGCCAAAAAGAATATGAAGAACGTCTGACCTGTATTTATTAGACTCCGTCAGCGGGAACTAAGGAGATTTGGGGAGCTTGTATCAATCACGGGCAGTCTGCAAAGATAAACCCATTACTTGTAAGTTAGCAAAGGGCTGCAGAAAATTACAGCTGCTCCCATTGGTGCAAAGCTGTTCGACACATTGTTCACAGATCCCCAACACACCGTTGCTGAAAGCTGATTAAGTGAGATTTTAATACTGGCACGTCTGCTCCAATAAATGAGCCAAGTTAGTTGTTCCTTTCTTTAGCTGTACATTCAGTGAAATGGTACTTAATTTCTTAATTTGCCTCCACGTTGATTCTTTGGCTCGAATCTTCCAGTGTTCCTTATTTTTGTTTCTCTGTGTTCTTCTGCTCCCTCCCTCACATGTTCTGATTTCGTGTTACTTTGGCATTGAGGTCTGTTGAATCAATATTTATTTTCTGTTGTGTTGCAGAATGAGGCCTTAGGGATGTGTAGTGGAAACGGGAAACGATGGGGACCTTGTGGCAGCAGACAATTTCTAAATCACGTTACATTGCCTCTCGCTTTGAGTGGCCAGCGTCCCCGTGGTGTGGTCTCTCATTACATGCAGCCACTTGCACATTGATCAGGGTGAACCTTTGAGCCTCCACTCACCAGCCCTTAACCTCTGAACAATGTTAAGATAGCATCTGTAGTTTGTACAGAGTTTTGGCTGGCACTCTTGGTAAAAAAAATAAAAATATGCTAGTATTTCCTTCTGCTGATTTCGAAATGCTTAGCATTTGTATTTTAGGTGATGTCATTGGGTAGTTTCCTGGACATTTCTGCATTACAAAATAAATCACAGTTTTAACCTTTGTCCACGATGGATTAATTTTGATCGCTCAGACAAAGTCGTACCTAATCACAGCAATAGACTGTTCTCAGCTTATGGTGCTTTAAAGCATTTGTCTTCGGAATTAAACCCTTGAGGCGCACATACTAATCAGCCTTTGTGATGCTCGCTGAATCCCACATTGGCTCATCAGTAAAATACTTCACATTTAATTGCAGAAGTAAGAACGAAATTGGCTGTGTTCATGTTAAAAATGACTGGAGTTGAATGAGAACGGCAGACTGGGTAATCAGCTGGGGAAAACTGTCGGAAAAGTTGCTGCGGAGTTGCAAGGAAGCCTCCCAATCCTGATAATTAAGTGTTCAGTGAAACAGTGTGTACTCGCCTGATCTTCTGACAAGAGCAGGAAACAGTCCAGTAACTTGTGTTAATGACCTCTTTGCTGAAAGTGTTATTTATTAATTGCATTAGGTCGGAAATATCCCCCATCTCCAGTCTGCTTTATGCACCTCTTGGCACCCAACCGGTATTAACACACGGGATACGATTTCTTATAGCCACTTACTGTAACGGGAAGGTATTGGGTTTCATCATAGATCGCTTGTCTGACAAAAGCATCTATTTCGACTGCAGTTTTCCTTTCGACGAAATTACGCAGTCAGTCCAGTACATTGATTTTTATTTATGTATTTTTTATTTCAAATTAATAACTTCAGGTTCTTAATCAATTGTAATTTTAGATGTCTGTATTTAGCCAATCCTTCTGTATTAAACATGCGGCTTTGTGCATTTGTCTTTTTAAGTTAAATGTTCCACAAGAGGAAACTGAAATCATTACAAAAATTGCATCGTTACACTCGCTTGCCAACTCCAATTAGAGGCATTTACATACACAATGAGCTTTTGGATAGCTTTGCCACAGAGTTAGGTATGACCGGCGGCTACAGCTTGACATGTAATTCATTTTGGCTCTGAGGAGTCCTGTAGGCGAAAGTTAATTTCCTAAAATTAAACTTACCATATTAGCTGAAAGATTAATGCTAATCTGACCGGTAGGTCTCGGCAGCCTCGCATTGCTACAATGCTCATGGCCGAGGAGCAAGTGCTGAGAGACTGGGGGAATGTCAGGGTTGGCCTGGCTATTATTAACATCTCGACTGTGGCAAACCGACACTGCAAGGGCACTTTTGGGGGATGCAGAGGCTGTTTGTCCAACTTCGTGTTTAACTGACACGATCTTACAGATCGATGTTGGTGCACAGCTATTGGACTCCGACTTTGCAGTGGTGTTTTTTGAGTAAAAATAACAAAAAAAATGTAAAACCTTAGTGGGTATACCTGGCAGGTTGCCCACCATTGTGTGGATGTATTTAACCTTTAATAGCTTTTTGAATTTGTTAGGAGTGTAAGGAGACTTTTACTCAATACCTGAAGCTGAAGTGGTATAGTTTTTGGTGTTTTTGTGGATGGCATTGACTGGCTGTTGTTTCAGGTGTTTGTATTTCTCTATGTGTGTGTGTGTGTGTGTGTATATATATATATATATATACAACCCCAAATCAGAAAAAGTTGGGACAGTATGGAAAACGCAAATAAAAAAAGAAAGTAGTGATTTCTAAATTTACTTTGACTTGTATTTCATTGCAGACAATATGAACACAAAATATTTCATGTTTTGTCTGGTCAACTTCATGTCTTTTGTAAATATACATCCTTTCCTGTCATTCAGACCTGCAACACATTCCAAAAAAAGTTGGGACAGTAAAGCATTTACCACTTTGTAATGTTGCCATTCCTTTTCACAACACTTAAAAGATGTTTAGGGACTGAAGACACCAAGTGATGAAGTGTTTCAGGTGTAATTTTGTCCCATTCTTCCTGCAAACAAGTCTTAAGGTGGGAAACCGTACGGGGTCTTCGTTGTCGCATTTTGCGCTTCAAAATGCACCACACATTCTCTATTGGGACTGCAGGCAGGCCAGTCAAGTACCCGTACCCTCTTCCTCCGCAGCCAGGACTTTGTAATGTGTGCAGAATGTGGTTTTGCATTGTCTTGTTGAAATATGCATGGACGTCCCTGGAAAAGATGTCTTCTTGAAGGCAGCATATTGTGCTCCAAAATCTCTATGTACTTTTCAGCATTAATGGTGCCATCACAGAAGTGCAAGTTACCTTTGCCAAGGGCACTGACACAACCCCATACCATGACAGACCCTGGCTTTTGGACTTGTTGCTGGTAACAGTCTGGATGATCCTTTTCTTCTTTGGTCCAGAGCACACGGCGTCCATTCCTCCCAAAAAATACCTGAAATACTGATTCATCTGACCACAGTACACGTTTCCACTGTGTGATGGTCCATCCCAGATGCCTCCGAGCCCAGAGAAGTCGACGGCGCTTCTGGACACTGTTAACATAGGGCTTCCTTTTGGCACAGTACAGTTTTAACTGGCATTTGTGGATGTAACTACGTATTGTGGTACTTGACAAAGGTTTGCCAAAGTAGTCCTGAGCCCATGTGGTGATATCACTTATAGATGAATGAGGATTCTTGATGCAGTGCCGCCTGAGGGATCGGAGATCACGGTTGTTCAGCTTAGGCTTGCGCCCTTGTCCTTTACGCACTGAAATTCCTCCAGATTCCTTGAATCTTTTAATTATGTTATGCACTGTTGAAGGTGAAATATCCAAATCTCTTCCTATCTTTCTTTGAGGAACATTGTTTTTAAACATTTCAATAATTTTCTCACGTATTTGTTGGCAAACTGGCGATCCTCGGCCCATCTTTGCTCCTAAAGGACTAGACCTTTCTTGGATGCTGCTTTTGTACCAAATCATAATTACAATCACCTGTTGACATCAACTGTTTCAAATCACATCATTATTTAACCAATTTACCTCATTACTAGCCCTAAATTGCTCCTGTCCCAACTTTTTTTGGAATGTGTTGCAGGTCTGAATGACAAGAAAGGATGTATATTTACAAATGACATGAAGTTGACCAGACAAAACATGAAATATTTTGTGTACATATTGTCTGCAATGAAATACAAGTCAAAGTAAATTTAGAAATCACTACTTTCTTTTTTTTTATTTGCGTTTTCCATACTGTCCCAACTTTTTCTGATTTGGGGTTGTATATATATATATCAGAATCAGAATCAGAATCAGAATGAGCTTTATTGGCCAGGTATGTTTACACATACGAGGAATTTGTTATAGTGACAAAGCTCCACAGTGCAACAGAATGACAGCAACGGGACAGGACACAGACAACAAGAGAACAATATACAAATATACAAATAAGCAATGTACAAAATAGCAAAAACACTATGCTGGTCTGGCATGTGGTCTGACATGTGCAAATTTGAAATGGAAAAAAATAAAATAAAAAATATTATATATGTATGTGTGGTGAATAAATAGTTGTAAAATAGTGTTGTGTGTTCCACGTTAATGTCAGGTGTTCATGAGATGGATTGCTTGGGGGAAGAAACTGTTCCTGTGTCTGGTCGTTCTGGTGCTCAGAGCTCTGTAGCGTCGACCAGACGGCAGCAGTTCAAAGAGGGAGTGTGCTGGATGTGCGGGGTCCAGAGTGATTTTGACAGCCCTTTTGCTCACTCTGGATAAATACAGTTCTTGGAGAGTAGGGAGGGTTGTACCAATGATTCGCTCAGCAGTCCGGACTACCCTCCGTAGTCTTCTGAGGTCAGATTTGGTAGCTGAGCTGAACCAGACAGTTATTGATGTGCAGAGGACAGATTCAATGATGGCAGAGTAGAACTGTTTCAGCAGCTCCTGTGGTAGGTTGAACTTCCCCAGCTGGCAAAGGAAGTACAACCTCTGCTGGGCCTTTCTCACAATGGAGTCTATGTGAATGTCCCACTTCAGGTCCTGGGAGATGGTGGTGCCCAGGAACCTGAATGACTCCACTGCAGTCACAGTGCTGTTCATGATGGTGAGTGGGGGGAGAGCAGGGGGGTTTCTCCTGAAGTCCACGATCATCTCCACTGTTTTGAGCGTGTTAAGCTCCAGGTTGTTAAGACTGCACCAGACAGCCAGCTCCTTAACCTCCTGTCTGTAGGCAGACTCGTCACCGTCCTGAATGAGGCCGATCAGTGTGGTGTCGTCTGCAAACTTCAGGAGCTTGACAGAGGGGTCTTTAGATGTGCAGTCATTCGTGTAGAGGGAGAAGAGCAGTGGGGAGAGAACACAGCCCTGAGGGGCTCCAGTGCTGGTGGTGCGGGTGCTGGATGAGAATTTTCCCAGCCTTACTAGCTGCTGCCTGTCTGTCAGGAAGCTGTTGATCCACTGACAGACGGAGGTAGGGACGGAGAGCTGTGTCAGTTTATTCTGAAGGGTGTCCGGGATGATGGTGTTAAAAGCAGAGCTGAAGTCTACAAACAGGATCCTCACATAAGTCCCTGGTCTGTCCAGATGCTGCAGGGTGTCAGGGCATCCCTAGTATATATATATACTAGGGATGTCAACGATTAATCGACGATCGATTAATTGTCGATAAGAGACGTAATCGATAAAAGCTATCGATGGTCGATTAAGCAGTTTCATTTTGGGGTGCGTACGGCTCGTGCGCAAAACACTGCAAACGGCTGTGAGTGACGGTGAAGGGGCTGGATCTTACAAGAAAATAATTATTTTAATATGATACAAACTTTAAAAGTACATTAAAAGAGATACAGTACAAAGTTCTTTTGTATTGAAATGTAGTAATAAGTCATGTTCAATCATAATTTCCCTAGATAATTATTGCATATCAGGCACTTCGCTTTGACAGGGCTGCGCACGCGAGCAGGACAGTCTATTCATTCATACAACTTGTTAATTCGTTCCTATGACATTAATTTGTGGCAGCTGTCCATGTTTCATTAATTTGTTCCCTAGAACAGCAGGGGTTCCCAAACTTTTCCATTCCACGACCCACCTAGACAAGTATAATCTATTTCAAGACCCACCAAAATATTTGAGATAAAAAACAATTGACATTACTATAAGCTTAATCATAATTAAAAGCATAATATGGCAGAAATTAAGTATTTAAGAAAAATAACCATTTTATTTTATAGGCTAGTACCACTGTAAACATTCACTACTAATATTTACGTTTTAATTTCTTAATTTACAGACGTTAATTAGTCTAGAAATATGTCCATAAAACCTGGAAACGCGCTCACTCCGGTGCGGCTATGAACTGTAATCCGCGCTGCGAGTGCTATAAAAAAAAAAGTGCCCTCACAACCCAACACTTTTTTATTTTATTTTAGCAAAGCATAAGAAGCGAAGCAGAATTCTCAAACAGTTTAGAGATTAAAATAATTTTGAAATAATTGTAAAAATACTAAACATATGCGTCTCATTTTAAATAAACACT
The DNA here is from genome assembly GCA_027422415.1 of Schizothorax lantsangensis. Lineage (NCBI taxonomy): Eukaryota > Metazoa > Chordata > Actinopteri > Cypriniformes > Cyprinidae > Schizothorax > Schizothorax lantsangensis. The sequence continues at coordinate 10,618,458 of CM049861.1, forward strand.
AAAAACCGAGAAGACAAATTTACTTCAGCCAGAAATTTACTTTTGCAATGGTTAAATAAATGTTCAGCTATATCTTCAAAAGATATTTTTACATTTTTTTCTCTATATAGTGATGATATGGCAAGGAATTAATAGGACATTTTGTCAATTCTGTTATGCTAGCATGTGGAGATGTTTGTATAGTGTTACAATTAACCCCGCATTTGTGCCCCGCTCAAGCCGTACATGTGAAATGCTTTTTACGGACTGTTTATGGACTAAATGCATATGAAGGAACGAAAACAACAAACTCTTTACATCTCTCGGAAAGATACAGTGCAGAGTTCAAACAGACGATAGAAATTAATGAACAGCCTACCTGATACAGTTTTCGCAACATTTGAATTTTCCGGTGTATGCAATCTCATGCAGAACACAGCGCAGTGAAGTGAGAGAGTTTCTTCTCATTAATAATGCGGACCGAGCATTTTAATAATGAACCGTCGCTCTGAGACCCTCACTGTTATTACAACTCGTGCGCGTCCGCGCTTTAAAACACGCAACGCATGTTTTAAATCCTGGCCTTTTCGATTCGAAAATCGCACTGAGCAATATCGCAACTCGTAATTAATCTTTGTATATCGTCCAGCCCTAGGAACTGTGTGTGTGTCATTTAGCTGCCGCCAAGTGGCTTTGTGCGACCCACAGTTTGAAAACCCCTGCCCTAGAAAACCCATGATTTAACTTAAATGCGGGAACAATTTAAGTCATAGTAACGAATTCTTAGTTCGTGGCCACGAAATCTTTCATTTCCCCCCACACGTTTACCACAGTAAGAGATGCGAAAACAGTGATTAAAAGTGAACAACAATAAAATAAACCTGCGAATCTAGAGGGTGAGACAGTGAGGATTTTGGAAAAGAAACAATAAATATTATTAAATTCGTGACCATCCGGAAAAACAGAACACAAAGCTGCATATGGCTTGATTTAAATGAATGCGCTCGGCATGAATCAAAAATCATGGTCGCGATGTAACATTTGCCTGCTAACCAATTATTTCTCTTATTAACAAAGCTTTGTACCTCACTTGTGTCATAATACTCACATTAAAATGTTTCAAATGGGTAACAGTGTGTTTGTAGCAACGCCGGTGGTTCTGGAAGCGGATCACTGACCGCGCGTCACAGCCCCACGCGCTGTACTTGCGTTTGGGAACATTTTATTTTAAATCCCGATAATGTCAATTGCAAACATTGCTATGATGTTTTAAAAATAAAAAAACGAGCACCATGAAACCATTTAAAAAGGCGCATTCAGCGGTCTCCGTGACAGGATATGAAACAGCACACAAAGTATAATGATCCCGTGCGTAACTACGGCGCGCTCTCTTCCTTTTATCAAATGATCCTAATCACATCCATTCATTTTACCATCCTGCCACTAGCCTTTTATTAAGACTAAAAACCCTTTTCATTCGGGTGAGGAAGCTGGCGTTTTGAGTGGCATTTGCACATCCTGTCATGCCGGTGACTATATGCCACTGCAATAGACCATTTTGCAGTAGTTAAGGTTAACGATTAATCGATTAATTGATCGTTAATTTAAACGACGATCGATTATGGAAATTATTGAAAATTGACATCCCTAATATATACATATACATATACATATACAATGCACACTAGGGATGCGCGGTATACCGGTACTGGAAAAGTACCGGTATTTATTATATTTCAAACGGTACGATATCATAATTTTGCTCAATTCGGTATTTCATACGCTGCAGTGCTTCCCAAATAGCTGCGCAACCGGTAAACGTGACAACAGAACAACGCGATGGATCAAACGGATGAAACTATCAGTGCACCCAAAATTAATAAACAGAGAACAGTAGAAGTGAAATATGGCATTACTTTGGATACAAAACCGATGACAAAGGTGAACAAACTGACCTTACTGCACCTGTATGCAATCGTTGCTATAGTCCTAAATCATGTTGCCACAGGAACACATAAATCTTTTTAAGCATTTGTCGCTTGCTCATCCTGATCTTTTCAGAGAATTAAGAGATCGACAGGTGAGTGCATCATTCATAAATTCAGATTTAATGTTAACTTTTATTTACAACTGATCAACGCACATACAGATGTGATACAGTAAGCTCAAACCACTAGAACCAGTGAAGTTTTGGTCACGTAATATATGCACTTGCATTTCATATAATCGAATATTAATTGGATTTGAATTGAGCAAGAGTTTTGCTATATTAATTTTAGTATCAATGATATGAAGGGAATGTTTCTGACGCGCTGCCGACCGCTAATATGAAGCAGCCGAGAGATAGAGATTTATATTTAATGCTTTAATTTTCTTTGGCGGAGTCTGAAATCTGAAAACAATCTGAGAGAGAGAGAAATGATAACGTGATTTTGAATATTACTTTGACTGTTAGAATAACACTTTACAATAAAGCAACATTTGTTGCATTAATTGTGCAACTTCAGTTGTATTTTTTTCTTCAAACTCAGTCAAAATGTAATATATGTTCCCGGTAGGTTTTTTGTTACATTTTGAGAGATGTGTTTTCGCTGAAAAGATAAGAAGATTTTAATATATTTTCATCTTATTACTTCAGTTAGCCTATATATTTTTTTCTCCAACATCAAAATATAACCTATGTTTCCTGTAGGTTTTTTGTTACAGTTTCATACAAAGGTATTAAGATATGAATCTGTTTTTATTATTATTATTAATAAAATTGTTTTAAATTCACTTATCTTTTGAGGCTGGATACCGAGGTATTACATTCTGGTATCGTACCGAAGCCAAAATTATGGTATCGAGCCATCCCTAATGCACACACATATATGCATACATTTACATTCATAAGAATATAAAACTGAGTCTTTTTTTCTCTGTTATTATTATTATGATGTTTATTGAATATTCGTACAATGGCTTGGGTCTGTGTTATGCCAAGTTCACACTGCACGATTTTAGCCTGATTTGTCACTCGCCGACAGGTTTTGCGAAATCGCTGACAACTGCCCAAAATCGGAGGCAAATCGGTGCTTGTTCACGCGAGTGAAAATCGCGCAATGTGAATTATCAAAGACGCGATCTGAGTGAATCGCCGATGCGTCACCGACGTCCGTGAAATATTTGGCATATTTGGCACTAAATATCTGGAGCTGTCGGCGATTCAAAATCCTGCTGTGTGAATGAGTTCTGACTGAAAAATACATCGGCGATGACCTACAGCCAATGAGAGAGCAAGATACAGGGCAGCGGGAAGTTCGGGGGGGACTATTTTTTTTTTTCAAAGCAATTAGCCATTTACAAACAACGTGCCTACATTTGCATTAGGATATACAGAACAGGTAGGCTACATGAAGATGAAGAAGGGGCTAGGGTTTTTCCTGTAAATAATATTCTTCTATAAAGGACAAAATATTTAGTGCATTTTTCTTTTTCATCACTTTGAGGGCTTTTATAGGCTATAAAAAATAAACTCATTATAAAATGCACAACACGTTGGTTTCACTTTCAAGTAGGCTACTTAGATTTGTGTGTATAAAAATTTCCCAGCAGAAGTATGTTTAACAAGTCATCTTTGTTAATTATTGTGTGTTCGGGGAGGACTTATAGACCATAATATCAGCGTGATCTTGCATTATTACCTTATCATTTCTCGAGTGCGTTTGGCTGTAGTTTGCAGACCAGACAGAGTTGTCTTCTTCCTATTGTAAAGTCATGCAGTGTGTAACCTCCTGTCGCCGATCCATCGTGCAATGTGAACACAGGAGCGACTGACTGCTACCCCAGATAGTCGTGCAGTGTGAAAACAACAGTGATCCGATGACTTTGAAAATCGTGCAGTGTGAACTCGGCATTAGTATGTTAGTGACTTCTTATAGATGTGTGTTTGTCTCATGTGGGCAGAAGTGACAGACTTTTCTTTCTGAGGGTGTAGGATGAGATGCCCAACGTGGATCACTGAGGTTTGGTGAGAGCGGATGGGGTTGGTGCTGTTGCAGTCAGCTGAGGGTCCAGACAGCATTAACTAGCCGAAGGCAGTGGAGCTGAAAGCTCGGGGCTCGGCCCGGCACTGGCCCTTCCGCCGGTCTCCCCACACAGCGGGGTGGACAGCAGTCATCACCCATCCACCTCAGTCTGACGGCCCGCCTCAACTCTGGGCTCTCATGGTTGTTAACAGCCTCTACAACTTTTCTGTCTTATTGACAGTCGTGCCTGCAGGGCTTTGAAAGATTTATCATACTTTTGCACAGATTTCATGCTTTGGGAATGTTGAAAGGCCCTGAAATAGCACAGTCCCTAGCGAACATACTCCTTTAATAAGAAAACAGCCAGTGGAGCGCAGAGAAAAGACAAAAGCTGCAAAGCAGACAGGACATTTGTTAGAAGCGGCAACCAAAGTAGTCGTAAGCAGACAGCGAGCTGGATTCTTTCGTAGAAAGGGCTGTGACTAAAAATCTGTGACTGCGCCGTGCTCGTCCGCAGCAGTTGCGTTTGTTGTGCGAAAGTGCGATCGTGGGGAGTGTGGCATCCGTTATCATGCTTGTCTCCTGACATCCCCTTCCGTATGATCTGCCATTTGTGTGCGTGGATGTCAGGAGGGGGCAGGAAGGCGTGATGGAGCGGCGTCAAAACAGAATCAACAACTTCTGCCGACAAGAAAGAAATGATTTCCCCCCTGTACATGCCTCACATCCAAAAACAAATAAATTTGTTCCCTTGTGCTTCATAGGGAATGTTTGATATGCACAATATGTAATAGAGCAAGTGACAAAGGAAAAGGAAAAAACACTGATTTGGGGACTGTTTTCTCATGTTGTTGTTTATAGATATTTTCTGTTTTGAAATGTGAGAATTAACTGTCAGTCTGTGGCATGTGATGTTGTGAGCCTTTTGTCTTTTTGCAAGGTTCCTCCTTTTCGCCATGGTAAGGTGATCTGCTAAGTGTGTTAATGTGGCTTCCTCAAACTGACTATTGTTCAACACAAGAAACCTTTGCTTACTCTTTGCTCTCTCTCTCTCTCTCTCTCTCTCTCTCTCTCTCTCTCTCTCTCTCTCTCACACACACACACTTTTTCTCTTGCGCTCAGATCATAATGTAGGATGATAATGTAAATAAAAAGCTTGCATACTGAGAGATCGATCAGTTTGAAGTTACGTCCTAGCAGGCATATGTACCCGAGAGAGGCAAACAAAGAGAGAGGACGGCGGTTTAGCTTAGCTGTAGATTTATTCACATTCAGAGGGCCATTACAGTTGACCTTGCATTGCCAGGGAAAGCTTGTGTAAACCAAGACCTAATAAATCAACTTTAACAAGCTCACTCCTGGCCGGCAGAGCAGCCATGCAATGCAGAGCCAACCCTGTGCATTAATTTCATTCTTTCCACTGAGGATACCTGTAGATTTGATTTCCCTGATTGCATTCCATGAGACAGCAACACCATTTAATTGCTCTGCAGAAAGCATTTCGTCACTGTCCCTTCAGCTAGACATACATACGTTTACCGAGAAACCTAATGAGGACATCCCATAGACATCTATTCTTATTATATAAAGCTAATTAGTAAATAAAAAATATTAATAATAGCAGTATGCATTTGAAGTAAAGCTAAGTACAATTATTTTACATTTTTGTACATAATATTATACTATATTTTATAACTAATTTATATGTTCGGGGTAAGGTTTTGTTTTATTTTTATTTGAAAAGGGGTTTTATGCTCACCATTTTAATAAATTAAATATTTAGTAAAAAATATTGTTGATTATTAATTATTGTTAAATATAATTATAGTTGAACTGTTTTCTCTTTTAATATATTTTAACATTTAATTTATTTATGTGATGGCAAAGCTTCATTTTCAGCAGCCATTACTTCAGTCTTCAGTGTCACATGATCCTTCATAAATCATTCTAATATGCTGATTTGGTGCTCAAGAAACATGTTTTATTTAATTATTATTAATGCATATTCTCTGATGAATATAAATTTCAAAAGAGCACCAACTTTTATAAGTTATAAATTGCTTTTACTGCCACTCTTTATTAATTCCTTCCAAAAACTGCCCCCCTGTATGTGTATATAAAACTGCAAAACAATTGTAATTAGATTTACATATTAATACATATATTACATACATATAATACATATATTTAAAATGACTGTTTATTTACTTTTTCAGATATAGCTGGCTATTTTATACACCAAGTACATACACACTTAATCTCAGTTTTCATTTACACTTTTGTTCTGTCGGGGCAGATTTCGATAGATGGGATGAAGAATAAAATTACTCACTTATTTAAATTTTTTAATTTTTTAATTTTTTTGCATTCAGATATTTGGGTGACATTTGAAGGAAATGGTAGTATTTTGTGATGTTTTAGCTACGAAGCTACATTTTTGTTTCCCTTTACTTCTAGACCATGTTCAATTCAGATCTCTAATAAGACTTTAGTCGTGCCTTGAGAACAGTAATACAATTAAGGCATAGTGGCATTTATAGATCAGTTTTGAGAAGTTGTAGTATTACATATTTATTTATTCCTTTTTTATGTTTAGTAATGTTTTATTTAGCTCACTATGATGCTGGTTTAAATGATGAATTACTGTGTTAAATTGCACTGTAGCATTTTTGATACACGTAGAGAAAAAGAAGCGAGACACAGGGATATAGAAAGCAGAAAAGAGAGTGTTTTTCTTTCCCTGTGCACGTCAGTGATTTGAGCGGCTGAATAATGCGGAACAGTAATTGTGGGAGAGGGTGAGGTTGTTTTGGAGGCAGGTATGCCGGCCTGACACTGACAGCCAGTCACTCATACACGGAGGCTGCTGTTGACAGGTGGTCTGTGGAGGATAGGGGGTTCTCACACACATACACATACACACACAAACCTCCCTCTACGCTTCAGCCCATCACCCAACCCACTGTAACCCGTTCATTATCGCACCCTGGCGCCGTGACCAGTCTTGAGGACAGGGGTTTGGCATAGGAATATGTGTGTGCAAGGAAAGCAGCACAGAATGCACAGGGTGAAGTTATCCAGATGTCACATTGCGGGGTTTTGAAGCAGAGCACAGCCGAGGACGCCGAACATCAGTGTGTATGGTGTGCTGGTGACGGGGAGCGGAGTTGACACGCTGTCACCGAGTGATGAAAAGCACTGTAAGGTGATGTGGCGGCACTTCTCCCAGTGTCCATGTGGAAGGGAGGGGGTAGGAAAGGAGAGAATTGGTGGGATGGAGGTAGGTGAGCTTTATACGCTAGACAAGTGCTGCATAGAGGCCTACGTCCCACATGCCCAGCCTGTGTTACACCATCCCTCCATCAGCAAGGACCAGAGCCTGGTTGCATGCTGTTGGTTCCCTAGAGAGAGAGAAAGAGGGGGGAAATGTAAAAGAGGAGGCAAGTATGTAAACTGGAAGCGCAATGGATCCTGGAGAGAATGTGATGCGGAGAGACAGAGATTGAACAGGAGCTCGGAAAATAGCTTTTTTTCACCTTCCTGCTGATGGTTGCGCAGCGAAAGCAGGCAGGAGGGAGTCAGGAAGGGTTTAAGGCTAGCTTCTTTTTACCCTTTCTGCGACGTCTATGACTGAGACCTGCTGGCTGTCTGCAGAAAAGCTTTCCTAATGTACTTCTTTCCCTATGGACACACCAGAATCAGTGCTGGTCCCTTGCTCCGCTCTTTCCATCTATCCCTCCATCCATTTCTCTTTTAAATTATTGAACAAAGGACATTCAGTCAGGGAGCAGGCCGAACCCTGCCTGGTGCGCAGTTCATTGTAGTAGGTTTTCAAGCAAACTGCTCACAAGCAGAATAGATTTAGGCAACAGCACTTGTGTTTGAGATGTTTAGGTTTATTTAACTGCACCATTTTTTTGTGGTTTCACACAAGCAGCTGCATTAATTTTTTTATAAATTTTTTTGTCTTCCAATGTCCAAAACCCATTATTCGCAAGCTTTTATGCTGAGCGTATTTTAAGCTCAGTACACATTCATGCCTGCTCAAAGAGAGAGGGGTCGACACGAGGCCACTAGTACTATGGAACAATGACGGAATGGCTCCTGGGTAGGTCAGCTGACTTGCGCACTGGCAGCTCAGGGGATCGAGCCAGTGACCTTCTGGGTAGTTCTCACTCCTCTGCCTTCTTGGCTCCTGTCGCTAAAGATGAAGTAAATCAAGCACAGGGGATGCAGTGAACCATGTTATAGAAGGCATGGAAATAAGTACAGCGCTTGGTAATGGGCTTCCTGAACTATGTGAACTCTCTTAACTGCAAAGTGTTGTTGACTCAGTGCTTAAGACATCTAGGCATGCTGCTTGTTAAGTGTGTGTCAATTTGTGTCTGTGTACAGACACACACACACTGCCTGCCTGTGTCTGGCAAATAAAATATTGTTTTCAAAAATGTTCAAATAAACAAATTAAATGAAATTAAGATAAATAACATATAGTAATATATATATTAGGGGTGGCACGGTACACAGATGTCACGGTTCGGTACGTACCTCGGTTCGGGGGTTACGGTTCGATACGATTTCGGTACAACATGAAAAAAAAAAAGAAATCTACTATGCTCGGTTTCTTTTCATTTATTTTGAACAGACAGTAGTGCAAATAAAAAAAAATCCATCTAGATGTGAAAATACTACATATTATTACATGTTATATATATAAAATCCGTTTTGTTTTCACAAATAAAAGCAGACCTTTATACAGTGATTATTAATAAGACAATAAGTGTTTAAGGTTGATTCTGCTGGTATAAGGAAGTGATCACGTCTCGCACACACTCGCACACACACACACACACTCGCACATGCACACACACACACACACACACACACACACACACACACACACACACACACACACACTCGCACACACTCGAATACATGTACCGTGCCACCCCTAATATAAATATGTATATATATATATATATATTAAGATTTATATTCACTTCTGGTAAATGTTTGAAATCACTAAGATTTTCAAATATTTTGAAAGAAGTCTCTTATGCTCACCGTGGCTGGATTTATTTGGTCAAATATACAGTGAAAGCAGTAATATTGTGAAATATGCAATTTAAAATAACTGTTCTCAAGAAACATTTTTTTTCTTATAATTATTGTTGAAAGCAGTTTTTCTGTTTAATGTTTTTGTGAAAGCTCCTTTTTTTCAGGCTTTCTTGATGAACAGAAAGTTCAAAAGGGCAGCATTTGTTTTAAATGGAAATCCTTGTGTTATAAATGTTTACGGCCACTTTTGATCAGTGTGATAATGTGTCCTTGCTGAATTAAAGTTTTTTTTTTTTTTAAACTTTATTTCATCCAAACTTTTGAATGGTTTGAACTTTGATAATAAGAAATGTTTCTTAACCCTCTGGAGTTTGAGGTAATTTTGGGGCCCTTGAGATGTTTTGACATGCCCTGATATTTGTGCTTATTTCAGCTACTTAAAACATACTATTGACCAACATGTAATTCTTTTTGTATTCAACACAAACTGTGCTACAATAATATGTGACCAAGATGGATGTACATGTTTGCATTTTTTAGAAAAAAAATATTATGCGTGGTTAGTACGTTTTGGGATTTTTTTTTAGCTGAAATAAGGCCATAAAACCCACACTAAATAGTTCTGAATAAGACTTTTGAGTAATCAGTTTTGTAGGCTAGAATATTTACTTCAAAATTGTGAAAATCATTCTGCTTACTTATTCACAGAAAACAATATATTGATTTAAATTTTTAAAGACATGTTTTGTGATCGAAAGCCTATATGCGAGGGAGTGGCAATGGCCTTGAATATTAAGTGACTCTCACCTGAGAGACAAAGGGCCCTCCCCTAATGGCCCATCAGTGTGACTGTGACTTTGAGGCAGGTAAGAGAGAATGTGAGGAGATTGAAAAAATGTTTTTTTTTTTTTTATTTACAACTCAGTATAATCAAAACATACATAATGAAGGTCAAAGACGCATTATTGTGCACACTGGTCTAACCACAGAGATGTGAACAGACTTTGAGTCATTCCTGCAACAGATTCTGTTCAACAAGTGAAACAAGTGAATCATACCTGATATTTACGTGTGTTATTTAAGTGTTTCTGCTTCTTTCCATGGATTCAAGAAGAAAAAACAATCAGTAGTCAAGGAGCTTGTTTTACCATAGAATATCAGTGTAGTTGAATCCAGTGAGTTAAGCACCAAATCAGCATTTTAATTTCTGAAGGATCATAAAACATAAAAGACTGATTAAATTTTTTAATTAATAAGAATAAAAAATATAAAATATCTAAATGCATTCTATATTCTCTGTTTACTTGTGAAAACACTTGATGATTTCTGTGTGGATCTTGCGTAAGTACTGTCAAGTGGATTTGCAATGTGTCAAGTCAAGGATTTTTACCTGACCAGCTGTTTCTGTAATCTGAAGTGTGGTTCACTTTGATTGCAGTCATGAAGATTTTGGTATTAACCCTAGATGAGGGGTCGTTTTTGATAGAGTAGTCTCATTGAAATCCCTTTCTCCAGATGTTTGCAGTATGCAGAATTAATGCTTATGGTCATAAAGAGAATTTCAGAACATGTCAGTCCTTTTGAAATTCAAAATAAGCTAAACCACATTGTCTTTTGACACTGTAGCTTTCTGATCAACTGTTGTTTGCTTTTTGTGTGGCTAATTATGGGCACAATAATAATCTGGCTCAACCATATTTCTGTGTAGAGCACTGTTTTGCATCAGCATGTGTGTCTCTCTCAGAGCTTAATGAGGGCCAGCGTTTGGAGAGCGACTGACTTTACCTCTCAAATAACCGGCTACAGCCAGCATCCTCCTGTTGTCACGTCCACTGGTAATAAAAACATCTCACTGTCAAAGAAATTGTATTAATGTACCCAGATGTCTATTGGAAAACATGGCCAAAACTGGCATGAAATCATACCACAAGTCATAATGAGAGAACTGCAGCAGTTTGTGCGGAATTATATATTGCATTCGTGTGATTGGATAAGGTGAGGCCACTAGAACTCAGACTTAATAATTTAGTGGTTGCATTACTGTGGAGATGATTGCGTGGGCAGGATAACATTTGTTTATTGGGTGTAAGGGAGGTAAACAGAGTGCCACCGGAGGGTATAATGTCTCAAATGAGACTCCATGGCATATTGTGAGAGGGAAAAAAAAGGCAAGTTGCAAATTACAATGTTTAAACGCATTTTTTTAAAGTGCTGCAGGTCATAAAGGAATGGTTTACCCCAAAATGAAAACTGTCATTTGTGACCAGCTACATCATGTTGAATAAATTTGACCTAGAAAAAAAAAAAAAAGTATAATGAAGAAAAAAATAATGTCAGTTTTCCAATGTTAGAATTATTTTTGTACACCAAACCATCATTGACATTTAAATATTAGCTGCCACATCTGTTTTTTTGAAGGGGGCTATACTCTATATGTAATATAGATTTTTTTAAATATTTTCTAATAATATTTTTAAATATGGATTTTTATAAAAAAAAATATTTATTTATAATTTTTTTTTTTTACTTTTTCATTACTCACTAAGAAAAGTCTGTAAAATGGCATTATATGAGGGCATTTTCTGTATCGATTATGCATTGCATTGTGTTTTGTTTTAGGTTAAAGAAAATGTCTGCAAACATTACCAGTACCTTTTCTGTATTTTTTTTCTATTGATTTTTTTTTTCTAATAGTGTATTGCAGCTCAAACCTAAGTCCTTACCAACTTTTTACCAACTAGTTTTAAAACTGTGTGAACATTCTGTCCAGTATCTTCTTTTATATTGGTGAGGGTGAATAAATGATGACAGAATTTTCATTTTTGTGTGCCCTATTCCTTTAAGCCTCTGCGGTCTCTCATAAAAGTAATTAGTCGTCCATGGATTTTGTAGAATTAGCTCATAGAATTCGAGGACTCGGAATGCTGAGTGACACTCTGCGTCCCCATGGCAACAGCACACGGACTCCCCACACCGAAATGGCCCCATTCACCCCTTCCTCATTTAGATATTTAGCGCTCGTAGGGGGCTGATGATTTAGCCCATAAATCCACAGCCTCCTATACTATGAGTACACAAGCATGCACATTACTGAGGCTTTTCTCAGCGCGCACAAACATGCCAGCTAGGTTCCACATTCATTACTGCGCTGTATGTGTGTGTTTTTGTGCATGGGAGTTTGTGTGTATGTCTTGCCGTTCTTGAGTGTGAGTGGAATGGACACGGGTGGACGGAACAGTGTATGTGTGCTGTCCAGTCAGGTCCCAGGGGCCGCTCTTCATGCATGGGAAAGCGTGCTGGAGTGCGTGTCTGTTTGTGCATGCTGAGAGTCCACATCTGTTAGCATGGCACACATTGCTTTCCCTCAGACAGCGCTACTGAGAGACTCTGGCACTGAGTCGTGATGGAACAAGCTCATTATACCAAACCCTCCCTCCTTCTCCCGGTAACACACGAGAAGTGGGCCGTGTGTGTGTGTATGTCTCAGAGGCTGGCCTGTCATACGTGTGTGTGTGCATGTCGTAGACAGATTGCTTCTCCACCAGACCCTAATACAGAATGGCACGCAGTTAAGTTGGGCGTGCAATCGTGCATTTGAAAGGTGTGTTTTTCTCTCTGTCATGTCATCCGAACGCATGCCTCTCCATCGCCGAGCTAAGAAGCAGAGGCAGGGAGGTGAGGGGAACTTTTTATCCAGTTCAATAGTAAGAGAATTAAGCATGAAATGACAGGGAGCTGGATAACAGCGAGAGAGCCGGCTCTGCCTCTGCTGGAGTGAGTTTTTGGCCTTAGAAAGTGAGACCAAAGGCAGTTTTTAGATGAGTGCCCATTACTTCCACAGCCAGCTTAGACTCGTAGAGGAAGATTCAGCTGTACGGCTAAGGACTGGGCGGTAATGCAAAGGTGATCTCTGTCTTTATAGGGCAGGATGACCATTGATTTTTTTTTTTTAGGAAATCGAAAAGACTAATGTTATTCATTGAAATGATCTTTTTTCATCTTTCCATCTTGGCTGTATGCCTCCATTGATTCGCCCATTCTTGTACGTGAACAGCGTCTGCTCGGGTGCAAATGAAATCTGAGTCTGTTTCATAGAACCACCGACTCAGCCTTGGCCACAAAGACTTTCTGCAGCACCTTTTCCGTAATCACATGTTCGCCATTGATTATGTCACCGCCAAGTTATTAGATAAGACTGCATTGCATCGCTTTTTCCTTTAAAAATCCTTGTAAACATTGTAAGTCAGGCTAACTTCCAATTCACGAGCACATCTTTAGCGTGGTTATCATGATTGGAACCCTAAAGAGAGTGGGCATTACAAAGCTGTAGCCCACAAAGACGTTGCCTATGAAGCTTATTTGTGTCTTGTCTGTTTCACTAGCTTTAAAAAACAAAATAATGAGGCTATGCTCCACAGATGATAATAAGAAAGCCTAAAAAATAAGGAGAAAAAGAGGGATTGGGAGAGAGGGGGGTAGAAAGAGAGATGTTATTGCTCCAAAAAAAGAGAATAATCTGCCAAACAGGTTTAAATGAGCTAATGAGAACATCTCATGCAAAACTAAAGAGATGTTTGCTACTCAATGAAGTCTTTTCACTGCCATATTTCCACCGTGCATTCTCTTAGTAACGCTCATGCTCAGGCAAAACATTTTGTGAGGCTGTAACCTAGAAATACAAATAGGAGAATTTGCAAAAGTATCTCCATTAACACATTCCAGGTCACAGTCAGCTGCTTTTATTATGTAGGTGCTCAAAACAGTCTCAAATGAGCTTGTGGTGCTTCGTCGGAACCTCTCAGATAAACTCTCAGTGCACTTAGTTGAGACCGTTTTAGGAATTGCAACCAGACATAAAATGTGTATGTTCTTTATATATTAATAAATAAAACTAAATAGCATATATATTTTTTAGATTTAAGTCATAATTTATTTTAGAACTTTTTTTAAAATAAAATATTTTTTATTTATTTATTTTTAATCAATAGAAAAAAAAATCTTGAGGCGACATAATATTTTTGTTGAAACCGTGATGCACCCCCCCCAGGATTCTTTAATTAACAGAATGTTAAATAGAACAGCATTTATATGAAACTTTTTTTTAATCATTTTAAATGACTTAACTGTCACTTTTGATTGAATCTAATGTGCCCTTGCTGAATAAAAGGTATTCATTTCTTAAAAATCTTACTAACCCCACTTTTGAATGGTACTGCATATGTAATTAAATGTATAACTTATAAATAATTGAATTTACATACAATTTTCTGAAAGTCAGGGTAAACATAAATATTACTCTTTGAAGTAATTATAATTTACCAATATTCTTATTTTTTGTGCTGTAGTCACTGTTAAAAATTGAATTCGAAACCACCAATTACATTTCTGTCCTGTTTTTCAGGCCTGGGTGATATAAAGCCTTCATTTGCATGGTGTTTGAGCGCCGGTGCTTGCGCTTGTCGGCTGGATGGCCATAGGCTTGTGACTTTTTCCCCCAGCGTGACAGACAGCTCTGTCCAGCTTCAGTCCGGTTTTAATTAGGACAGCCCATCTGAGATTAGAAGGCGTGGGGCCCCAGGGGCTCCCGTTTCCAGCCTGTTTGAATGTTTCTCCTAGATGTGAGTGCAGCACAGTGCCAGACCCATATCTTTAGTCTCAGCACGCTCCAAACAGCACCATGCTCTCCCTCAACACCTTCCTCCTTAAAATAACCCGTGCAACTCTCTCAAGCAACACTTATTAATGGAAATGGGGCTAGGCCGGGTGGTAATGGAGTTCGACTGTGGTTCCGAGGTTCCACCACACTCTCGCTGTGGTGAAATTAAGAGAACTGTCACTTGTAATTGGGTTGCTCTCTGAGCCTCGGTGTAATCTTTTCTCACGCTCTCAAGAGCCGCGCCATCTTGAGCCTAACTGGGCCAGACTTTGCACAATAGTCCGTCAGAATCTCTTCGGAGGATGTGAAATAAAACAGAACTTCAAGGGGGCAGAGCCATGCCTTGGGTGGAGATTATTTCACTTTTGTCTGTGTCTTGCAGAAAAGCGAATCATCTTCCTTTTCTTTGTTTTTCTGCAATGAGCGGATGACTGACATGCAAAGCCACATTGTTGTAACAAAGAAAAGTTTTGTTTGCTGGCGGCATAGTGCTTTGTGGTGGATAAGATGGCTTGAGATATCTGCAACTCAGACATGAGTTTTGACTGCTCTAGAGATGAAGAGAACATGCTCTTTTTGTTTGAGGATGGGTTTTGCTTCAACCTCTCTCCATCTTTTTGCTCTTGATCCACCCCCTCGCCTTTAATCTAAAAAACATAACACAGTTATTGCTTTATTTATTCTCCTTCTATGTGGGGAGATTGATTTTTCTTTTTTCTTCTTCTTCCTTTCTAGTAATTGAGAGAGCGATCTGTTCCTTCCCTAAGGCCAATGACTTGTTTTTGGCTCATGCATGGGAACAGTGTAATATAAAAAAATACTTTTTTATATTATATCTTTTTATCGTTTTCTGTCTTATATTAATTTACTTTTATTTATTTATTATTATTATAATTTTTTTTCCAGTTATACCGAACAAAGAGCCTCATAACCGAGCCATTACCTTATTATTATATATTTATTTTATATGTTTAAATATGCATATTTTTCATCTTTGTGTAACATTCCAAAACCAATTTTTACTCTCAGTTTTGGATTTTGCCTTTTTTCCTTCATTCTCTTTGGTTCTGATGGTACCCAACCACTCAAAGATGTGTTACGGAGGAAGTAAGACTCTGATCGGATCAGGGACGCTTTTTGGAATTGCTTGGTTAGATGGATGCCACAACACATTTGAAACCGGAATGTCAGAATGGGTTCCCTCCTCTCTCTCCTTCCTGTCACTGCAGAGCTGATTAAGAAAAGATGGGCTCCTGCTTGAATGAACCACACACACAGCCCTGATGCGCAACACACGACAGGCTCAACTCAATTCCCCACTTCTAGTGCCATAACATTCTCACCGTAAGAGATTTCTTTAGCGGCGGATTGAGTTGTAATTTCTTTACCCGAGTCACAACCTTGTCGTCAAAATGTATATGAGTGTCCTTTGACATGATGCTTGAGTGTGAACATTCCACAGGCTTTTTATTTTTCACATAATGTGTGCAAGGCTTGTATAGAGCAGGTTAATTTGAACCGAACAAATTGAGTGTTCTTAATGACCTTATGGGGTGAAATATTTAATATATGTAGCTGTATGTGTATGTGTACATATGTCTCTATTTTGGGGTCAGTAAGTTTTTTTTTTATGCGTTTCAAAGATGTATCTTATGCTAACTAAGGCAGCATTTATTTAATCAAAAATACAGTAATAATAATATTAAAATATTACTATTTAAAGTGTTTTCTTCTTTGATATATATTTTAAAATTTATTTTTTTTCATGTGAAGGCAATGCTGAATTCCAGTCTTCAGTGTTCACAAATCAGAAATCTTTTGTAACATTATACTTTATAAAAAAAAAAAAACCCTACTGACCACAAAGTTTTTACTGTATCCACATACTCAAACACAAAATATCTGGTCAGACCTATAGTTTTAGTTTAGCATCATAGCTTGCGAATCACTACCAGCGCCCATGGACACTTAATAGGATCCTTGTGAAAGTCTGTAGTCCCTGCTGTGTTTTTTCTAAGGTACTGTTGTCTGCTTGAGCAACTGCTCTGATGTTTATTGATATGTCTTGCTCATTGATTCGTCTACTCCCTGGACAATTACGGCTTCAGTTTTCTCTACACGCTTAAAAGGAGTAGCACTGAAACATGAGGCCCATTTGTCATGCCTGGTTTCTAGTTGTTAGGGATGGATTTTGTTTATGCAAGAAATAATTCCTGTTTATCCATTTTGAATAATTGTCTATATATATTGAGCCAAATGGCATTTCTTGTTTTTTCTTTGACTCCCGTCACATTTGAAGGCTTCTGAAACGTTTCAAGCGAGCGAGCATTAGAAGTGTGCGGGATCGATGCTCTCTCTTAAGGGGCCGGATATTCCAGCCCGACATTACGACGGTGCATTAGAAGATTAAAAGTAATGTCTGAACGTGTGTGCCACTGCTTAATTGATTCTCAGGCTCCTTCTAGACGAGATGTCGCCATCGATCCGCTCTGCCAATTTCTTGATTGCAAATCCTGATGTCAAAGAATCCGGCCTAATGCCATAATCATACACTTGTGATGGCGAGGGAGTTGTTTCTAATCAAACACCGCGGGCTATGCCAGTAGTCATTTTTTTAGTGAAGCAATCAGTCTGTTAAAAGCAGTACTCAGAATGTTCCTTTAGTCTGTCCCCTTTGTCTTTGAAACACAATTACGTGATCGCAAAATCCTTAAGATCGCTGCCGTCGCCCCCTTCGCTTTGATTGATTTACTAATTGTTGTTTACATGCAGGATTAATTTGCTTGCATCCCTCGAGAGTTCGTCCATATAAAGAATTAGTTTATCTCGGCTGACACTGCTTCAGAAAACAGTTGCCCGAGGAATAATCATTAAAGAAAGAAAGCGTACATGCGTTTTTATATTACTTCACTTTTCACTTCATCGATCCTCGTTCAAAGGAAGGAAATGTATAGCGTATTTGCTCAGGCCGTCTTAAATTCTAGCTACAGCCAGAAGCTCTAAGGCAGGGATCCTCAAATCTGGCCCACAAGATCCACTTTCCTGCAGAGTTTAGCTCTAACCCTAATCAAGCTAATCAGTGTCTTCAGGATCATTAAAAAAAAAAAGTAGGTGAATTTGATCAGGGTTGGAGCAAATCTCTGCAGGGCATTGGCCCTCCAGGGCAAGATTTGAGGAACCCTCCTCTATGGTCAGCATTGCTGAATTGGGCTGTTTTCCATTCATGGCCTCAGATGCAGAGAAGTGGGTTAAGTTGGTATCACCACAGTACTTTATTAAGTGCAAAAACACGTCGGTTTGATAGCAGGAGGCAGTCTCTTCCTGGTGCTCCTCTAGAGCTCTGTTTTAATAAGGAGAATGCGCTCTTTAATTGTTGAGTGAGACCATAACAGATGCTTCACTTCCATATTAATGGAGAACCGGGAAGCTGGTGTTAAGGGGGTGGCAGTCGACTGTAATGCCGAAAAAAAAAAGATAAACAGAGCGAACTAGCGCAAAGTGGGTGAAATTTGAAGGAAAATCATGCGGAAAAAGACTCCTTCATTAGTTTGTTTTCCTCGTCCTGTTCTCCTCAGCAGATGATGTTCTCAGAGTTTGTACTGACTTTGCAAATTAGGATGCAGTGGCAAGCTTTTCCAGCCAATATAAGCCTGTCAATCACATTTGTAATGCAATCGAGAGGGTGTTGATGTTCCTCGCCTTTCCCCTCGCTCTAACCTGTCGGGAACAGTAAATAATGCTGATAGTTTAGGGAAACGCAACGTGACGAGAGTTATCCCAGCGTGCCACAGCACACGCCACTGAAGGACCAGGGAAATGGGCTCTGATTATGTTTTGCATATTAACTGACAGCATGGAAAATGTCTAAATTGGCTGTCATTTAAGCTTATGAAATGGATATGGTTTTCCAAAATGAAATAAACATCATTGGTGTTATAGCAACATTTTTTCCCCCTTCTATATTGATAGACAAACTCAATTTTTGTGTCAATGCTTAGCGTTCATCATGTTTGGTTATGAGGTTCCTGTCACAAACACCTGCAGGCGAAGAAAACATGTTTTATCCATTTCTCTGTTTATTTTAGTTATTACGAGTCACATAATTTAAAAATAAATGAAATAAACATATCACTCTGCAGACATTCGTCTTGATGAATTTCAGTTTGTTTGGCCGTCAGAAAATGAATGCAGTCGTTTCAACCGCACGTTCTTAAGTCAATGGATGCTGCATTTAGATATGAATGTGAAGTTCTTTATTAAACAGGAAGCTGTAGAAGTGTCCTTCTCTCCGCTTGCGTCTGATCTCGACTGCACAGGAACGGTTCTCAGCGGTGGTACTTATTGATTGCTCTTCAATCTTGTTGATTTTGTGGTGGTGACGTCACCAAACCGGACACAAACAAAGGTTTCTGGTTTGATGGTGGCCCTGGCAACAGTCACTGGAGAGGTTGTCCTTGCAACTACACTGACATTTGCAGCCTTTTTCTCTGACCTTTCTGTAGTGCCAGGATTAATCCAGTCCTCCTACCTGTCGAGCGAGTGGATGGATGCGAGTGTTGTGCGCAGAGCCAGGATGAGGAGCACCGGCGTCTTGCGTTTGAGATATTTTGATATAAACGGTCACCCTGAACTGTCCTTTTGCTATTTCTCTCACTTTGATTTTTGGTTCTGTTCTTTATCTTGATTTCTCTCCCACTCTCCCTCACCTTCTCCACCTGCAGTTCACCTCAGTGTCCTGTAGAGGGCAATCCGTGACTGCGCTTCACCGTGAGCTCTTCACACCGGTTGCTGAGCTGTATCGGAGAGCTATGCGTTTTGGATTGTTGTATAAACTATGCTATATCTGATGAGGAAATAACAAGCTGTGGCAGCTAGCGGACCTGCGTCCTTGCCATGAGACTCTGGGGGCCGTTGAAGTCTGCGTGTCTATCGCAGGGGTACAGGATAAGGGGGCCGGTGGATCAGGAAGTGAAAAAGCACAATAAATGATTTCTGGCTTGTACTAATGGGATTTATTATTAACTGCTTGTCAGCACAGATGCACATTGATCCTGTTTTTCACGTCGGAGGGGGTGGCGGGGATGTTTTTGCTCAAAAAACACATGCTTGCACTCTGAAAGCCTGGTATCTAACATGATCTGGAATGGGGCCTGAGTTACGGATGTGAAGTGCAGGTGGAAGAGCATTGATTTATACCAGCAGGTTTGCCAGGGTTTTATAGGATTGGCTAAATGTCATTACGCTGCTGGTGGCAAGGTGATGAACTGTAATAAACTTTGATGTGGGTGGGCGGGTGTCGGGGTGCCAGTCACTCGTAAACCTCAGAAGCATGACAGATTTTGAGAGATTGTTTAAAAAGTGTTCCCCAGCCGGCACTTTGTTTGAAATGTGTGCTTTTTATTATGCTGGTATGAAGTTGAATCGACACTACCATTCAGAAGTTTGGGATCAGTACGATTTTTTTATTTTTTTTTAACAAATAATTAATACCTTTATTCAGCCAGGACACATTAAATTAATCAAAAGTGACAGTAAAGGCATTTGTAATGTTAAAAAATATTTTTTATTTGAAATAAATACTGTTCTTTGATCATTCAATTCATTAAAGAACCCTGAAAAATATTAAGTACACAAAATATTAAGCAGTGTTTTCAACATTGATAATGAGAAGAAATGGTCCTTGAGCAGAAAGTAAGCATATTATAATGATATATGAATGATCATGTGACTCTGAAAACTGGAGTAATAATTCAGTTCTGACATCACAGAATATAAACTTATTTTAAATTGTAATATTTCACAGTACTACTGCATTTTTGATCAAATAAGTGCAGCGATGGTAAGCATAAGAGATTAATTTCAAAGTAAGAAGAAAGACCCCTAAACTTTTGAATGGTAATTGAAATGGTATGTTGACTCTAAAGAGTTTGAACATGGAGCAGACAGACTCTTCCTCGGTCTAGTTGCTCCAAAGTCTAGAAATACCGAGCTTGTCCTAATCCTCCACCCTTCCTCTCATCCCACTCTGAGAGCTGATTAATTCATTCTTTCCCTTCTAATCTCACATCAGCTAATGTGTTGCAGTCTACATCAGCATAGGGGTGTGTTGTTGTGCACATTGAAGGTCAAGTCCCTGCCTCTAATTAATTGCTTTTTGGTAATATTCTCAAGTCAGGGATACAGATAAGCCAGCATTTAATATTCAAGGAGTCTGTTTATTTTCTACTGTATTAGTTTTGTTATTTCTATCGCTAGTCCACCTTCATGTTTTTGGCAGTACGTTTGCATTGAATATTCAACTGGGTGTCTTTCCGGAAGGCTCTGTGGGGCTGTTGTCAATTATTTCATTGTTTGGGAGGCAGAGTCTTCATTAGGGATCCAGGGTGCGTCTGCTGGACTAGGTGGGAGCTCAGACTGCACTGGCACTGGAGTGTGTGGCCATCAGGGGAAATCTACAGCAATACTCACCTAGATGAGCGGAAATTGGTGAAAATCTTCAATAGAAGATTAATGGCATCAGTGAGGAACTCAAGCACAGACATTTGAGATATGAGTTCACAAATTTTAGAGGACTTTTTAATTCTTCCACTCTGTTTTCTTAATTCTCGACAGTAATTAGCTAATTTCTTTCTCTCGCTTTCTCTCCTGACAAAACACACATTTTCTTTTCATTTATCTCTTCCGGACTCTCTTTTATTTGTTAAATTTAGTAGTACTTTATTATTTGAGCTCCTTATTAGCACAAAGTAGATATTTATACCTTTGTGCGTCTGTGCCTGTAACGTTTTGTTCACTGAATACAGAATTGGCAGCATTTGCAATTCGATAAACTCTTTTTGCCTGGACACTAACCAGCTTTGCTTCTCCAAAACATTTTATGGACTTTATACAGCCCAATTTACTGTGCTGCTTGGCCCATTGTTGAATGAGAGTGTGATGCTTGTCTTACCCTGAATGAGATAATGTTAGTCCTCCTCTGAATGGGCTAAATTCCTCCACTGCTCTTTGTGTTCAGGTGATTAAATTCCAGGGAATTTGTGTCCATGGAGGGGTGACATCATTGTCGGCAATGGTGCATAGCAAGCAGACAAACCTTTTTGCATGTTAATCTCAGAGCTCTGCTTTAGTGTACAAAGGCACAATCTGAATTGGTGCAAATAGAAAGAGACACGGAGATCACTTTACCAGCACTTAAGGGAGAAGTATGAACGGCGTAACCAAATTTACACAAAGCCTGGTAATTTGCCATAAGAGTTATCAGATTTCATATTCAAGATTGCTTGCATATTTGGATAAAGATGTGAGGATGACTTCATTGCAAACTAGAGTGGCTTTCAGTTTTTGAGCCTAACAGTAGATAAGATCCACAGATATATATATATTTTTTGAGTATAATTATGTTAAAATGTCTATCGTAGTAATACAAATAATTTACTGATGATACATCAATGTACAATAAAAAAATAAATATATATATATAAGTTTGAAGTGAATAAATCAACTTTGACCCTTGTGACAAAAGGTAAAATTGGGGTTAAAAAAAAAACCCCAAACATGAAACTGAAATCTCTCTAGACAAGGGGTGTTTTTTTTTTTCAATTTTGGTGAAGTATAAAGAAAACAAGAAGCAACAGGCTTTTCTTCAAACATGTCAGTGTCAATACAGATTAAATAATCCAGGTGACGTTAATAAGTATAGTGAGACATGAAAGCGTGTCATGCCATCTTTGATACCTCCTCCGCCTTCACACTCCTTCTGAAAAAGGTTTTAGCAGCTGCGGTGGCAGACAAGTCCTCGTCAATCTTTAGTAAACGCTGCCTCCCTCGCGGCCTGTCATAGCGGAGGTTACCGCGATCATCCCTGCCGTTCACGAGTGACGCGTCGCCTGTAAACACTGCTCCCTGCTCTCCTGCTGGTGGCTGGGGGTGGTACCGTGTGTGTTTTATATGTGTGTGTGGATGTGTTTATGGTTATTAGAGATTTGGGAATGGGGTCGTGAGCACAACAAACAAGAGGGGGTGGCATTTTTCCAGACACTACCACAGAGCTGATGAGATATTGGGACAGGGGGACACTTGTATTAATATTTGTGGCTATCGATCGATGGTTTCCGTAATATAATTTCATCATTCGTTTTCCTCTTTGCAAATATTGGGGGTAAAAGGCAAGCTGCGACCAATATAAATCCTTCCCCCCCAAATCATATTTTGTCTTGGGTGTCGGCCCGGAGCTATAAAGCTCTCTAGCTCAGAGGGCTTTATGGTTGGCATTGGCTAGCTCCTGCGTTTCGCTTTACCCTTGTCAGTCTTTCGTGTACATGAGCACAGACTGTGCAGAGAAGCCATAAAACACCCGGCCCTGGCAGGAGGCAAGTTTAGAGACTTAATTCTCAAATCAAAATTTTAAGTCAACGTGAAATTATTTTTATTCATGATCAGTGCACAACTTGGTTTGCCATCTTTTTGGAGACAACACTTGAAGAAGCAAAAAAAAGTTAAGAACTGCATCACATTATGGACTTCATTATGCTAAATAAGCTTTTAATTTTGTAGTTTATATTTATAAATAAATACAGTTTTCATTAATGTATCTGCAAAGAGCATTAAATTTCTAATTAATTTCAAGTCTTTGTATACAAAATATTTGGGATTAAGTTTTCTTTAAATGTTTATTCGATCAAATGCATTTTTTACTTTAAGGAAAAATTGTGACAGTATTGTGAAATATTATTGTAAAATATTATAATTTAAAATAGCTGTATTTTCTTTAAATATACTTTAATATTTATTATTTATTATTCCAGTCATTATTCAGTCTTCAGAGTCATGTGATCCCTCATAAATCATTCTAATTTGCTAATTTGTTGCTTAAGAAACATTTCTTATTATTATTGTCAATGCTGAAAACAGTTGTGCTGCTTAATATTTTATTTGAAGCTGGTTCTTTTTTGATTAATAGAAATGTCAAAAGAACAGTATTTATTAAAACGTATTTAGATTACCTTTGTATTTTATGTAAAAAACTTATTGACCACAAACTTTTGAACTGTAGTGAATATTATCTGTAGTCTTTTTCCTGGGGGCACAGCTTGACATTGCTGCTTATTCACATTCATCGGACTGGAAAAATATGTATATGATTTGGCATGATTTGGTATTCCAGATACCTCATACCTTTTTACGAATATATTTTAGACTGAACCTATACTGTTAAAACGTTTTGTGAAAGGTGACTTGAGTTTTACAACAAGTGATCTGCTTTACTTGTCCTGGAAAAGTACCCGGAAAAGCTTAAATGTCAATTTTTTTTTTCTCTTTGTTCATTGAAAAAAAAAATTATACTGAAACATAAAATTAGATACTCAGTGGCTCAGATGAAAGGATGTGCTTTTTCGTTACTGTAATATGCTTTAATGTTGAATGAGATTTAAGTGATAAAGAACCAGAAATTGTGTCCTCTAGCTTCAGCATGATTTGTTTGTGAATGTAATGGAATGAAACGCCTGTAATCTTCTTCTCTTCAAGATCAATTCAATGTACAGACATGTAGAAGATGAATTATTTATAGCCATTACACAGAACATGTCATGTGAGTTTTTGTGAGCCTGTGTTGATGTGCATGGTCGTAAGTGCATCTGTATCACACGCTGTCATAAAGGAACTCACCTGCTGCTGGAAACCTGAAACATCTGCTCTCGCTTCATTACAGCCAACTTCCTGTCATGCATTTTGAGCATCCTACTTTCTGTCCTCCTTGCTTTCACTCTCTAGTTGTGTTTTGGGTAGCGAGGTTGAGGGGAAAAAGGAAAACTGAATGATAAACAGATCAGCAACAATAGTGTGAAATGCCAGCCCTCGTTTGCTTGTACAAAGGAACACACTTGTGTATTCCCTCTTGTCCTCTGCCGTTTTTGTGTCTCTCTATTGTCTCCGGATCTGAATCAAGCTGTGCTGGATCTCTAGATGCTCAGAAAGCCTCGGCGGGCCGTGCCTCCCCAGGAGAACGTGCTCTAAATGAGCATCCTTCAAACACAACATCTCCCATTCCACTGCACAAAAAAATGCCAGGACACAGGAGGAGAAGTCAGGTCAGACTCCGCTTTGAAGCTTCTTTTCCCAGAGCCGCCTATTTGAAACAAAATCGCAATTCTCACAGAGTGTTTTACCCCCCACAACTCCTGGGCCCCCGGCCTCGGCTTAACCAATTCAAACATGCCAACGGGAGGAGACGAGACAGACAGATCGACGGTGTGCAGCGCCTCAGAAAATCACAGCTAACCATGCATTGCGGTTTGCCTCGTTAACAATTCAATTGTTGATGTCTCTGTGGATGTTTGTCCCTCTTTTGACGGTGGCGTGGGATATTATGGCTGTATCTTTGTGCAGATTTGGACCGATCTTTTATAGTCTCAAAAACCCAGAAAAATACAGAGAAAAATGTGACTAGCAAAAAAACTGTAAGTACTTTGGGTTTGATGAAGTAAATGTGAAGAGAAGAGAGGGCCCTCAGGGTACCTTCAGCTCAACTTACAATAGAGAGGAGCATGTAGTGTATATTTCAGATACTTCCCCCTCCCCTTGGCACTCTGTCTATTGTTTCTATTTGTTGTTTTCTTTTTTATGTAGTTATAGCGCAAACACAATTGAAATTCCACACAGAATCTCAAAGAAGAGAAAACAAAGCCCAGTGGGATCAATGCATCCCTATTGTCAATAGTGTTGTCAAAGGTTTATGAATTTCTAGTAACATACAGCTTGAGTCAGTTTGTGTAGGGGGGCAATTAGAGCCGTCTAGGCAAAAACTGAAGTTGTCTCTGTTTTGTTTGTATTGGAGCCTCTGAAGTGTTGTGCTTTCCACCCACTATGTCTCTGCTGGCAGACTTTGCTTGTTCCTGGACATCCCTCATTAGCATGTTTCAGGCGCCAAACAAAATCAGCTATAGTGAACCTTTAGTCTTTGAAATTTCTCCTAATACTCTTTTGAGTTGTTTATTATCAATGCACAATAGACTGACAGAAAAGCAGATAAAATGTATTGATCTAGCAGTACCATATAACATTATTATGTCAATATTGCACTTTTTATTTATAGGTATTAAGGATGCACAATATTATCGGAACATTATCGGAATCTGCCGATAATGTCTTAAAATGTAAATATCGGCATCTTCCCGATATGAAGAATTATGCCGATATGCCTTACTGATAAGATAAATAACTCACATGTGCTCAGGGTGTGCTAGCGATAAGATCACGTCAGCAGTGTGGTCATTCCTTAAGCAAACTTTTGCCTGAATGGCAATTAGATTTACTGTTTTGGACTGCCACATTTAATCTGAGAATGCAAGAATGATGCGTCCTTTGTGTGATAGTCAACAGTCACTAGCGTGCGCACATCTGGTAAGGCGTTTTATTTCTTAGGGGGCGCTGTTGGCCAACTTGTAATAAAATGAAAGTCAAATACACAAATAACATTCAGATTGTGTTTCTGATTAAATAAAGCAGTAACTGATGTCAAGTATGTTTTGATTTACATGTCAGAAGCTATAGCTTACATAAAATCACAAACATGACACATGTAAAATAAATAATTTTATACATACCGATTTATTCATTATGTTTTTATTTTTATGAAACTTTATGTTTGAAACCTTAATAAAATGAAAGATTTTCAGAATTTTTAAACTCTTTTGCTTTACACAAATGTTAATCTTCAAATAAAATGTTAATTCATCTGTCTGAGCTTTTGTACTCCCATTATAAAATAACTTCATTATTGTTTATTTCTGTTGCACCCCCCATATTAACAGCTGAAAAGACTAACTAATTTAAAATGGTAGCTCCTGACAGTGTGCCACACACACAATTTTGGTGTCTTTGGAAAGAAACCCTTTGGGCTTTACTATATGTTTAATGCTCAAAAATATAAAAATTTACATGTCTTGATAAAAAGAAGAATTTTTTTTAATTTCTAAAAATAGAAATCAGTTGAAGCAATCCAGAAAAGTAATGGGTTGAAAGTCACATTTTATATTTCATCTGAAAAATCATGAAAAATGAGATTCCTGCAAAATTTTTTCTAGTCCCCCCCCCCCCCAAATTATTGAAGGGTTCTACTACAAACTATTTAGTCATTATACATGCCACTGCAGTTTTTCAATTATAAAACAGTAGACAGAATCTTAGACATCGTATAAGTGATTTATTTGAGCACTAGAAAAATACAATAATAATAATTTTTGAGTGATGAAAAAAAAAACAATAATAATAAAAAAAAATAACTTAAGACATACTGATTTCCTGACATACAGATGCTCCTGCTCATACATTAGTAATCACATGCTGACGATTTCATACAGATGCTAATCATACAGATGGCCGCCCAATATAGTCAATAATCACATTATAATGGCCTTTTATATAGACTGCATTCACACTGATATCTGTGAACAGTCAGTAATTACATGCTGATTATCAGCCATACAGATGTTAATCATACAGATAAGGCACATTACCCACAAAACACGCAAACATATATGAAAACTGTTGAAGAAGAAAAAAAAGAAGGTTTTTTTGCAAAAAAGTTCGCTAAGTTACGTCCCCTCAGATGACAGGTGCGTCACAGCGTGCGTCACGCGCCGTCGCGAGGGAGCGCCAGAATTCAAATAAACAATCTTCCATGTATCACTTTTTTTTTTTTTGGTTGGTCTACTAATGCCTGCTACAAAATCATGCTGGTTTTTTTACCACCAAGACGCTGTTTTTGAAATTTGTTCCAAAACGGACACAAACAATAACTCTCCCTGAAGAGATGAGACGTAAACAAATGAATAACGATCCAAATTACAACGTTGTTGTTTCTTTGAACTAAAAGTGCTCGATGGAATGTTGTTCAGTGGACCCTTATCTCTGAAACGAAACCGGGATTTACAGCAGTGGATACGTTTGAGTGTCGTTATCAGGATGAATCTGGTATGTACTGCGGTTTTTTTATACATGTTTTGATGTGTACTGCTTACACAAATTTAGCAAATACATTCCTTTATAAGCTTTCTATCGAAAAACAGCGATCTGTCGTCAATGCTTGAGGCTTAGACCTTCAAAATGATATATAGTTTGTCAAGATTCATTTTGTCCTGTTTTACTTTATCTGTTTGAAAACAATGACGTGTGCAAACAAAGAGCTTTCAGTGCGCCGGCGTCCTGGTGCGGGTTAACAGGTTTTTAATTATAACGTACATTTTTGTTAAAAACTAACCAAAATTGAAAATTTGTTTATAATCTCTGCACAGGAGAGGCTTGGTGTTTTATCAAAACAAAAGGAAATATATCGGTATCGGCATCGGCATCAGCTATCAGCCAAAATAAGTGGAAAAATATTGGCATATAAATTATCAGCAGAAATCCAATATCGTGCATCCCTAACTGGTATTAGTTTATATTGTTAGTGTTTAAATGAATAATGGTAATCCTTAAGTTAAGTAAATTGAGTATGGATATTTATTATTTATTTTTTATTATTTATTTTATATATTTCATTCATACTGTACGTTATAATGTGTGATACTTAATTTTATTCTAACTATTAAAATGATGATTTTTCTGTCTTTATTTTTATTTATTTTTCGAAAATAATATAGAATTTTAATTTAGGACTAAATCATTATTTGCTTATCATACCAGTTAGAATTTTAATATTGGTCCATCCCTACGTTGTCAGAAAAAATGCAAATGAATGATGTGATGTGCAGCTTTGCAACTTTGAGTGAAGAAATCGGTCAGTTTAGGCACCGGTTTATAGAGAAAGAAATGCTAAAAAAGTCATCTTGCACAGTGCTCCAGCGCAGCTAACTTTTGCCCTCTCAAGCTAATTCCTCTGTGGTGGTTCAGAATCAACAGAGGGTGGGGTAAATGGGGACACATCATTACCTAGCGTACCTGTGGGCCTGGACTGCCGCCACCGAGGTTAACTGGTTTTGGTTGCTCAACTCCAGTTGGCATGGCTACCGTCTCCAGGGGTAGCAGCCTTCCTCCTGCTCTCCGTCCCCATGAGCCTCAGTTGCTTTGTGTTAAAAGACAAGCCCACTCTTGATCCTGCCCAACTCGGAATGGAGCTGAAAACAAAAAGCCAGTAAACACAGTACCAGTGGGAGAGGGTTTGCGGTCCTCAGATTTGGCATGGTTTTTGTGTGTATCGAATATTTTACATGATACAAAGCACAGCAGGCTAGTTCCTGGCAAGGATCTTTCGCTCTATCCTTGATGAATGATTCTATCTGAAGGCATTAGGTGATCTATTTTTCATGCAAGTCCTGTAGTCGCACCGTGTTGCTCGAGGTGGCACAGGGTCCCGTGTGCAAGCACACGTCCCTGCATCTGAAGTCTGCATGGAGACGAGACGACGACTATCTCGGGGTGCAAAGGGAGATGGTCTTGAGGTGAGGAAAGAAGCACTGCTGGCTGTTGAAAGGTCACACCTGTCATTTCTTAGAAGCTGAGTGGAAGATCACCTGCAGGCCACCACATGAAAGTCTATGACACTCTTGTCTCACCGTTGTAAATAAAAGAGCCTAAACACGCAAATTCACTCCCCACGGAGCTGTACTACTAAAGAAAGACAGTGATATTTGCCCTCCCACTCAGCAACAGGCATTTTTGTTGCTATCTTGTAGTAGATAAATGTGTTTTTATCTTTATTTTCCATCCAGCCCTGACACACTTTTACTTAGCCAGCTCAAATGGACATTCTATTTAAAGCACTAGTAAATTAACAGCAATTTGTGGATTTGATGTGGAGGACGGCTCGTTCGTATCCCTCGTCTCATTCGTTAACAAATCGCCCAGCGCCTTAACAAAGAGTAATTGTCTCACCTGATTTCACTTAGCCGGGCGGCTCAGCCTCTCCAAACGAGCACCTCCATCTTATTTCGGCGTGTCCTACTTGAGGAGCCGAGCTGAGCCGAGAGCGACGCGAGAGCCCCCACTGGAACTCCCCAACCTCACCGCAAATCCACGGGAGACCCCAAAGCCGCCCCGCGCCGGCTGCAGCACAGGCAAATTGCCACAGCTGAGACAAGTCTCCATTCAACAGGCTAATTAATCTTGCTTTGTAAGAGTAGTCATGCCAGAACCTCCCCGGGCCAGGCTGCTGATGCAGGCCTTCTGAAGTTTGGAGGCTCCGTTTATGGGCAGTTAAAGATCTCTGCGTCTGTTATTAGGTGGGAGCGGGAAGAGTGGCTATGATGAATAGGTATTTCTACTGCTATTGAATGTACCGAGAAGTGAGGTGGAAGCGATTTAATGGTGCGGATGTGAGGAGAAACAGCTTGTGTTTGCCCAGATCTCAGGTTGAATGAAGCCAATATCGCTGATTAGGACACTGGGCCTTCAGAGAGATGCAGAAAGCCACCTTTTTTGCTTGCTGTTGCTTGCTGCCTCTGCGGCTCACACTGTCAACATTGTACGCTGAGGAGCCTTGGAGGTGATGATGAATATCTGGTCTTTAATAGCTGTTGCGTTTTTTTCTAATTTGACACCTCTTTAACATTTTAAATGGATTTCTCTCTGTGGAAAACAGTAGTGAGACCAAACAAACATGACCCTCTTTGGGTATGTGAGATAAATAGTGCCGTCTACCCAGCGTAATTAAGGTAGGCTTTAAAGATTTTGTGTGGCACTGGTTGGTGTATGTGGTAATATAAGTTGTTTGTACACACGACTGTAAACATAGCTTCGATTTTTGTGTGCGAGACAAAAAGCTAAGCATTGTGGATTCATGTCCAGATTCTAGTAGCTTTGTTGGCGTGCCTTTTATATTGGCAAACATTAAGTAGACACAAACGTTTACATACATATATACAAATTTAAATTTAAGAGAATAATTAAAATAAATAAAATATATTGTATATTTTTAAAAAAAACTAAAAAAACATTGATATGCATACTGTATCTAATATATATATATATATATATATATATATATATATATATATATAATATACATTCTGCATATATGCTGTATATATGCAGTGTCACTGCTGGGTGAAGCATCACCTGCTCAGCTGTGCTGTCATTAATCACTGCAGTTCTCTTTCCTGAGCAGTTCAGCAGCCAAGAGTCAGGTCATTCTCTGGGTCTGCATGACAGACACATCTCATCCCAGCAGGAATACAACCTCGGCAGTTACCAGCTAACTCAAGGGGCCCTGTTTAGCCCTCACTAAAAGTTCCCCAAGTTCACTACCACTACTGCCTTCTTCTCTGTTCTTGCTGTTTCTTTTTGTCTCTTTCTGTCTTTCCTCCATCTCTGCACCAATTCTCTCGGGCACCCTGGCCGCTGCGCTGTCAATTTTTTAGTGATGGACTCTAAACTAAGTTAAAGTTCTAGTTGGAGTTCATCTTTGTCTATCAGACTTCCCATTGAATCTGAAATATAAGCATCCACTTATTTGCGGAAAATAAAACAGGAGGACTTGTATCTGTTGTATGTTAGTTAGATTACACTTGTTTTTAACCATCCTCAGGAGAAGAAAAGTATAAAGCTTGAGGGAGAGATGGAGAACATCACATCAGACACCAGTACTCATTTATTTCTTCACTCTCGTCTTTCTGCCCAGTAAGGCTGTTTGGGTGGCACTACCCCTCCGCTGTCTGCAAAGGAGCCAGTTCATTAGAACCATATGCTACAATCAATTCAGCAGAGACTCCGGCTGAGCCCAAATGAGATCCGCTGTGATTTACCTTTTAAATGGGCCTCTTGTTTACCAGTCTATGCCACTGTGTGAATATACTAAAAAGAGCAGCTTGCCTTGATTGGGCTCTGGTGTCCTTCAAGGTGCTGGCGAAGTTACCCGAATCAACCTGCCTATATTCTCTTTCACGCTTATTGAATAGGGAAGTCCACACGGACCTTTTAAGACTATGAGCTCGATTGACTGCCCTTTGCAATTGATTGAGCAAAAGATGAAATAAACACTTCGCTACGCAGTGCAGCAGATCACCTTGAAAGCCCGTTCTTCTCTACCTGGCAAGCAGGTAGCCACATTTCTATGGATGATAAATTCAGCAGTAATAGAAATATTCATACCAGCCCTTTGTGCTCTAATGCAGAATTTTAGCCCAGTTTGGGCGGTTTTCTCAAGTGTCTTGGTATATCTGTACGCTTGTAGCCTATAGTGACTTTGAAAATTTACTTTCAGTGTTAATTTTTGTTTTGCTCATATTTTTTCCTGTGACAAAAATATCCTTTGACATGAAATGACAACACGATGACTAGATCATTTTCTTCAGTGAGAAAAAACTAAAATATCTAATTTTAGTAGACGAAAATTACATTTTAGTTGATGTGCAAAATGAAACTAAGTATTCAAACTTTTTTACCGTTTAACAAAAACATTTTAAAACTTGGGAAATCTTTGCACTTAGTTATTCATTGTCGTGTTTTGACATGTTTTAGTGCATTAAGGAAAAAAGCATGTTCACAGTGTGACTCATACATTCTGTCTAGCATGTAACTTAAATTTCACATGTACAGTCACATTACTATGTGCAGATTCAAGTTAATAAACAATACATGTAATGTGTTTGTTGTGTGTGTATATTTGGGCTCATGTAGCTCATGTTGGCCATTCCGACATTGACTAATTGGGTTATTAGAAACAACTGGATTTTCCACCTACATTTTCATAATTAAAAATCATTGTTAGTTCATAAAATAGTTTTTTTTTTCCTAGTAATTTTTATTTTCAAATTAAAAATAAAATCAATTAAAGGGATAGCTTCCCCAAACTGAACATTTACTGAGCCGTATGTTGTTTAAAACCTGTATGACTTTCTTTACGCAGACCAAAGAAGGTAGTTTAATGCTTTTTTGTTTAAGTGCATATAATAATAGCCAGTAAAGTGTACCGTGAAACTGTACTTTGATTTTCAGGGAAATGTTGGCATATGGTTAAATGTTTAAAAGAACTTCAGATATCCTGAACTGTCTCTGTACTTCAACATAAGTGAATTGCTTTTGTAAACATTTAAAACTGCATTCAAAAGCCTGCTTATATTTGAAATCAGCTGATTGAGTCTGTAATTTACAGCACAGCTTCATCTCACAAGCCTCCCCTGAACACTAGTACTCTTTGATGTGTGATGCATAGCCGAGTAGAACCGCAGTGATTTTTCTCAGCAGACAGATTGTGTCTTTAGTCTTTGCTTTCTGACAAGATTTAAGATGGGTGGCAGAGCTTCTAACATGATCTTAATACTGTTTTCTTGCATCGAGATGCAGGATAGGCAATTACAGACTTTTAAAAATATTGTTGTATGGTCTTTTTCGCTGTGTCTTAATTTCTCGCTCTTCCTTTGTCTCAGTGAGGAAATAGTGAGACAGTGACTCGTAGAGTCTCTCTTATCCTCAAAGTAACAGGCGTCCCTCCTGTTAGGTATTAATTAGTTCCTAATTGAACAGGTTGATTAAAATGCAAGAAAGCTTGTTTATGAGCTTAAAACATTCACAGCACCGCTGAGCCACTGAGAGCTGGACATGCTTAGTGAAAAAGGGGGAAAAAAAGTTTTACTCCCTGCCTCAGACACGCTCAACTACAGCTAGCTGCTAAATGAGAGCTTGTTTTTCTCTGCAAAATTTGAACATTTTAGAAATGCAATAAGGACAATGTCAGTTCTTTGCAAAAGATAAAGCAATATTTTATTTTTAAGCTATTGTCTTAAAACCCCTTTTCCATTGCAACAATATTTTATTTTCATTCCAACATGTTTAAAGCAAATCATTTTTTTTTTTTTTTTTTGGAGAGCTGTCTTTGATGTCCAAATATTTTATTAATGTATTCATTTGCCATGCTTATTGAGGCAGCCCTCATCTCCGGAATTTTATTTTATTTATCAGTAAACAGCCTCAAGTTGTTTGGAACAGGTTGGTTTTGTCCTCTCATCTTTCCATGAATTTCAGAGTTGCACTGAGAGGTGTTTAGATATCTCTGGCTTCAGTAATGTTTTATTGATAGTTTCATATTTCTGGATTAAAAAAATAAATAAAAGTTGTATTTTTCCTCAGAATCCATTTTGCGTGGCATGAAATGTTTTTAACTTGATTTCCTCCCCCTCGTCCTCTGCCTCATCTTAAGAGGGAGGTTGGAAATGGCCTAATTTCATTTACAAACTCTAGCCTGACTTTGTCCACACTTGACTTGACTTCCAAAACTTCCAAAAAATCTGAAGTGAAGGGCATCTCCTTCAATAATCTGCTGCCTAAACTGATAATAAAGCACTCAAGGCCCAGTGCACTTTGTGCCTGCTGCATGCTGACCTATTTTAACAGGTCTCCAAATGGAAATTATCAACAAGATGCACCACAGATGTCTCATACAATCAGATCTTTAAGAGTATGTGCTAGAATGGCTCACACATTAATGGTTTACCACCTTCAAATAAAAATGTATTTGTTCTTGATACCCAGTTGAGGTTACTGTAGATAGAAAATTTATATTTTTCTTATTTTTGCAATTTGATTAGATTTTTATTTATTTATTTTGAAAGACATGCATATTTCGACCCCCCCCCCCCAGTCTTTAGCATAACTTGTGTACAACACATTTTGGTAAATAATCACAATGCTAAACAATAAATTGCAATTACAGTTCTACACTATATTGACTGAATATTAAAACTAAAGCAATCAAAACTATTAAACTAGCTGTTTTGAGAAATTTGACATCAAAATATAATATATAATAAAATATTTCATATTTTAATATTTGCTAAAATTTATGTTTTCATTTTTAGTGTTTACAATACATGCTGATACATTTATAGTATATTGTCCACACATGACTTCCAAAACTTGCTAAAACTCTACAAATATGATTTCAGTAGAAAGCGATCTGGTTATTGTGTATTTAAATTCAGTTTGAAACCCTATGAATAATAGATTTTTTCATGCTACACTGAGCAAACAGCTGAACAATTGCCTGTGCAGGTGCAGTTGTATGGCAGGAATCTGAGAGGTTAGTGTGTTGTGTGTGTCCTTGTCAGGATGAAACGATGGACAAGACAACGATAATGTGTTAAAGTCCTGCTAAAGTGAGCAACCACAAGCTGTCAAGGGCTTTTTCTTCTTGTAGCCCATGTAAAATAAAAGTGTTTTTTGCTGATGTGCACTTGAAGGCTTTGCTTTTGACAGCAGTGGAGTCTTCAGCATTGGACTTTGTATTTGGACATTTCAGCTTTTATCTATATATATATATATAAAAAAAAAGCCAACTATGTCCTTTTGGCCTCTGCTCTGTTGCTTTGAAAAGCATTTATTTGACTGGTAGGCCAAGAAAAAGAAAAAAAGCTCTTGCATCAATAAGTCGTGAGAATGTTAAATCAGTTTATTGAGGACTGCAGTACAGAGGTTAATGCATACTCTGATCTCTGAAACATTATAATCTTTTGCCAATTATTTTCCTGCATAATTTGCTTCCTGTTTTTTGAGAAAGCACAAGGTCATTCTATAGAATCTTATAGCGTTGACTAAATTGCGAGTTCATGACATTCCAGTCAATAATAACTGTTTTTTTTTTCTGACCAGACCTTTGCTGACCCTTGGGTGGTCTTGGGTCAACCGTCCTTGTTTAACCTACCGGTCTAATGTGTTCTGCCCATCTTGGTCCCTGAAGCCTTGGCGAATAAGGGCCTGTTTAACTGAATGTATTATAATTTGTGTTTGCATTGGAATGATGGGAGAAAAGCTTCTAATGCTGTAATCTCATCATGCTGTGCCACCTGCTGTTGTATGAAGCCTTTCAGGGATCCTTCTTTAATCAACACATAGCCATTACTTTGTTTGCCATCCTCAAATAACTTGGCTTCATGCCCGAGACCTGTGTTTTCCCCCTTGAACAGAGAATTGTGATTCAGATAGTTTTGTAAGCTGTGTTTTGCATTGTTTTTTATCTAGGTCTCACTCACCTTCCTGTGCTGTACAGTGTGCTTTCAACGGAGTGAGCATCAGTGCTCTAATGTGCAGGTGGAGGATGTGAAGTGATTTACTGTTGGATGGTTTCCATTTTTAAAGTGACATAACACACTGGTAGTGTTGAGTCAGCTAAGTGGTTGTGACCGGGTGAAACGCCGCATGACTGGAGCTCGGAAGCAGATGCATTTAAAGGAGTGTTCCAGGTTCAACAGAAATGTGCCATGTGTCATGTTATCTTGTTCTGTAGTTTGAACGAGTAAACAAACAAAAATCAGATTTACTGTGATGCGCTTACAGTGAAAGTCTGTGGCATTCCAGAGGGTTTAAGAGGAGAAATGTGTAGCTCTGCTAGTGCATTTATTTATGATGTTTAGATCTTGTTGCTGTTCTTTTGAAATGGTGTGTATTTCAACCTTTTATTCCAGTGCAATACCTTGTCCCATAGACGTTCAATATAAATTTTAAGACACATTTTTAAACTACAATCATCTAATCTAAAAATCTTTTCTCACGCAGTGTATTTGTGTTTTACAATTTTATAATGTTGTTGATTCATATTTATATTATAAGGGAGATACTTAAAAAGAGCCTTGATTTTAAACTGCAGCTTTAAGCTTTTAAAAACTTTAAAATGCAGCTCCGTGTGCGCGCTTTGGGTGTGAGCTCACAGAAAGGAGTCTCACAGTGAGCACGAGTACTGAATAGAGTTCTCTTTGGTGTCATCTTGCACAGACTAAAAAGCAAGTGCAAATCATACATTCCATAATCTGTCCTGAGTGTCTTTCACGATTAAATATTTGCAGGAATTTCCTGTGTTACAAGTGCAGAAACTGCTGGAATGAGTAGAACTATGCACAATACCTGCAAAACCCACACCAAAATTCAAGCCCATATACATATACATATACATATACATATACATATACATATACATATAAATACACATATACATATATATACCTATATATATACTGTATATATATATATATATATATAGATAGATATATATGTATATGTATATATATATATATATATATATATATATATATATATATATATATATATAGATATATATATATATATATATATATATATATATATATATATATAGATATATAGATATATATAGACATAGACAGTATAGATATAGATATAGAAATTATATATAATACATGCACACACACCCATGCATTGCATCTTGCGTAGTTAGATTCTTGATTAAAGGGTCATGAAACACCAAACTACTTTTTCTGAGATTTTAGCAGAGGTGTTTGTGTTGCACATCATAGAAGACAATGTTAGAATCCGTTAATTCTAATTGTTGGAGAAAACTGTTTAATTTCGAGCTTTTTTGCATTATTTTGGGTTTAAAATCTACATCGTGTTGACGTAACAGTTTGTAACAATGCAAAGGACTTCCATGACACGTCAGATAATTATTCATGAAACTGGGTGGTATTATCCTATGAGAAGATGGCTAGCTTAATTATTCACAACAGCATGTGTGACAGACACTTTAGACTGTGAGATTATGTACATTAACTGAGAGAAACGTTCATGGATAGAAGGAGAGTGTTTGTTTTTGCTTTGTAAGAGATCGGCACAAACGCGATTCATTTACTTAGTGAGTGTAAGTGGTTTTTACAGCTCCTTGATGCCTTAAAAAAAAAAAAAAAAAAGCCTTAAAAGGTATTAGAGGTGCAACAGCACATTATATATTTTCTGAGTACTGAGTGCAAATATGTTTTTAACTCAACGGGGGCAAAATGAAACTGTCTCCCCTCTTCCCTCTCCACTCCGCAATGCACAACGCCCACTTTTGTAGCATTTTTCAAAACTGTGGTGAGAACTAACCAGTGCTGAAATGGGGTGTTTCATGACCCTTTAAATGACTCTTATCAACCCCCTTTTTTAAGTGAATCAAAATCAGTCTCACCAGCACAGTCTGATTCATGAACAAATAACTCTTATAAACTGGTTATTTTTAGTGAATTATAAGTATACAGTGTGATCCACGTAATTTGGTTCATGATTAAATTACTCTTATGAACAAATAATTTTTATGTATAGTTAAAAAAAAGTTTTGTAATACCTGTTATGGAATGATGCAAGTTTTGTGACATACTGAGTGGTTGTTCATATGACACATAGTTATTGTAGTTAAAAATACACTTTTGTATTACATTATTTTTTGTACACATTTGTCTTAGGGGTGAGTCAAAAACATGTGCTGCTCAAACAAAGCATGTTGCAAATGCTGTAGTAGTGCTTAATTTGTTTTGAACACAGAACATTCACATAAATATCTCAACATCTGCCCATGTTTCCTGAGGTGATAAATGAGTAGTTAGCTATTCCGTAAGCAGGGTGGCTCTTCTCCTTTATGACAACGTAGAACATGTTCCCTGTGGAACACCACTCCTGTGTGTTCTTAAGGAGAGAGAAAGTGCAACGCTGCATGTCTTGATGGGAAATAACCCAGTGAGTGCAGCTCCCTGGACACATCAAAAGACTTATCATTGAGTAGCAGGGGATGTCCTCAGGGTCTTTCTATGGGTGCTATTGTCCATGCATCTCAACCGATGCTGCATTCAGCTGACCTTTCAGAGCAGAGAGACTCTGGAAACTTCAGAGAGCGGGATGCTTTTTTGTTTATGTGTGTGTGTTTTCCTTGTGAGCTTCTGTTTTGTAGGTTTGCTTGTTTTCCTATGGAGAAGGTGCTGGCTCCCCCTCTGTAAATCTGTCAATCATGCACTAATGAGCAGTAAATTATGGAATAAAACATTCGCAACCACTTGGCATTGATATGGCTTCATGTGCACTAATTGCAACGATTATATCTGTATTATTTTTCAAAAAGATCAGTGGGGCACTCCAGTAATTTTCATTAATCATGTACAAAGAAGAGGTAATTAAAAACCCCATTATCACCAATCATTTCGGGTGTTTATGGAGGGATCCGAATATTAATATAATTTAATTCACACAAGACATTAAATGCACAAAAGATTATTTCAAGGTCCTGCTGTTTCATAGTGTGCATATTGGCTCTCTCCATGGAGTTTTGCTGTAGTAGTTTTTTTTCAGTTTGAGTTGTTAAGTCACATCCTGTTATTGTGTGTTCGCCTGACGGTCATGCTCATGGGTGCACGCTGATGATAACTGCTTCTCTTACTTTGATGGTCCCTTACTGCTGTCACTGAGATATTCGACAAGGTCACACAAAGTGTGGAAGAGATAGAGTCACGGGGGTATCGACAGCAGGTTATCTGTTTACTCCCTATTAAAGTGACACTCAGTTACGAACCGTAATTTAATAGAATTATTCCGCTGCGGTGACCTCACGCAGAGATAAATTACATCCACAATGTGTGACGCACCGCTATCGCGCTCCTCTATCAGCTCGTAATCATGCTCTCTCCGCGCATATCTGACTGCAAACAGACGCGCATCTGCCGATCTAGATCCAGATCTGGACCCAGATTACTGTGGAGCATCCTGTGCACACAGAGCTGGATAATGACATCATTCAGGAAGTCATTGCAAAAAATGGCTGTTTCCATAGAAATAGGAAAGAGTGGTAGATTAGCCGTGTTCTTTTTCAAATGCTTTTGAACTTTCTTAATAAATGCTTTTGAACCTTCTATTAATCAAAGACATTGATAGTAAAAAAAAATTCTTAAGCACCAAAACAATATATTAGAATATATTAAAAGTAGGGCTGGGTATAGAGTTTGATACTTTTTAGGCACCGACCGAATTGCCTCGATACCATTGAGTATTGAAAAACGTCTTGTCATTCGGTACCAAACTTTGATACCTAAAGGGTTAATCTTGTCAATGTCAGTGAGCCAATAAGCCTGCAGCACAAGGTGTGTTCGACTAGAAGCGGCGTGGCGCAGATCGATCAGTGTTTGACATCCGCGAGAGCGATTCTAAAGCATACGAAGCAGTCTGATCTCTATAGCTATCTCGGTCCTGCGTAGCGCCGCGTCAAGTCGAACACACCTACTAGTTTACACCGGTTACACTCAGAGATGTGGCTCACGTGTGAGGCTGTAGCGTGAAAGCGTCCCAACCCCCTTAGATGTAAGGTTACGTTTACACTGGTGCGTTTTTGTTTAAAAATGACAACGATCCTCGTCCATACTGGCGTTTCAGAAAAGATCTCCGTCCATACTACAAGACTGAAAGTGTGCGTTACGTGACCATTCATGCAAATTGTTTGCACCGATTTATTGTGTTGGATGTATTTTGTTCCTTTGGCTCAGGAGTCTTTGAGTCTGTATAAACGTCAAGAAGCTGAAAAAATAAAACGTTTTTTTTTTTTTTTGGAGATAATGTAATCTTGTTAAAATTGGTATCAAAAAAAGTATCGTCAAGGTATCGGTATGGATATCGATATCTAAAATTTTTGAACGATACCCATCCCTAATTAAAAGGATCATGTGACACTGAAGAAACAGCTTTGTCATCACAGGAATAAATTAAGTTTCAAAATATATTAAAATAGAAAATTGTTATTTTAAATTGTAATAAGGCTATTTCACAATATTAGGCTCTTTTACTGTTACTAATACGGTTTCAAAAAAAAAAAAATAAAAATGAAGCCTTGATGAGACTTCACATTTGTTGATGATGATTAGAGGTTTATGATTAAAAAAAATAGTTTTCTAGAGGTTACTTGGGCAGATTTACTTTTATATCTTATGCTCAAATCCT
This sequence comes from Schizothorax lantsangensis, assembly GCA_027422415.1. NCBI lineage: Eukaryota > Metazoa > Chordata > Actinopteri > Cypriniformes > Cyprinidae > Schizothorax > Schizothorax lantsangensis. The sequence goes on from CM049861.1 coordinate 10,658,847, forward strand.
CCCTTGTATTTATGAGTTGACAAGTCGTAATTACGACGTCAGGTGTGTTACAATCACTTTGGTCAGAACAAGATGACGATTTAACTTTTCTACCTAAAATTCAATGGGTCTCATTCACTAATAATTGCGTACGTTTTTCGTATTTATACGCACATTTGAACTTCTCACGAAAACTTTCCACCTAATTCACAACACGTGCGTACGCACATGAATTTGTTCTTACCTCGTTCTTATGTTAGTGAATTTGGAGTAATTCTACAGTAATTCTTTGGAGTAATTCTATTCTTACAGACCTAGACTACAGACCTCTCGGGAGCCAGCTCTACATACGGCTTATTCAGAGAAACCTCGCAGCTGAACAAAACGCAACTTTTCTTACACTTTCACTATATGATGAGATGTATGATGACAAGATTAATTTGTATTATTAAATAAGTTTGTTATATAATTTTGTATATGGATTATATAACACAATTATTTAGTAAACATGCTTTAATATAATCATAGTTGTATTTAGATTAAATATAAGATCTTAACATGATTATAAGGCCGTGCAGAGTAAGTGCTTTCTGCGTACGTGTGGTTTCAGTTGTTCCTATAATTTTTCGTAAATGTAGAATAAATTTTAGTACAACATTTTTGGTGAATCGTGGTTTGTTCTTAAAATCCTTCGCACTCACATTTCACGCACAAATTAGTGCGTACGCATGCTTATTTTTTAAACTCTACATCAACAAAATGATGAATAAAGAATGTGAATCGTGCTTTTGCTTTTTTCAGGTTTTATTCAATTTATGAAGGTGATGTAAAAGGAATCATTATATATTCAATGGTAATTATACAATAATATAATATTTAGTATATGTAACAGTTTTATTTTCCATAAAAAAAAAATTGTTTTGTTTTTATCAATTTCAACAAATTTACCATCAATACAGACGCTGCATGTCTGTAGTCTTTGACGGCATCCATTGCATCCGACACGTTTTTTTCACTGACAAATTACGAGTTTCCCACTCGTAATAACGACTTTGTGGTGGCATTCATGTGCATTCAACTCATAAATACGATCTATCCGACATGACTTGAATGCACCATTAGTTACCAGTTTTTAGAATGAACAGTTTTCAAACAAACAGTTTTCAAACAAACAATACAATTTAATTTCAAATTAAAAAATAAAAGTCCTAAGGTTTGAATGTGGCTTAATGGAAAATTTGACTTTAAAACCAGTTAGCACCCCCTTGAGGAAGACCCCTTTTTGTCCCCCTCATAGTAAACCGTTATTTGTGACAGCATGTGGCACCCAATGGCTGGTCCCCATGCAGCCTGTCAGTTTGCTGCTGTCTCATTATCAATGGGCGTAGGATCTGGAGGTGCAGAGAAACACAGCAGGCCCGTCCCCCCCTTTTGCGATAGTTGCACTCTCTCACGTCAGATCGTGCCAAGGCTGTATCAGAGTCAGGAAGAAAACACATACACACACACTCTCACACACTTATAGCCAACCTGTGTCCCTGTACCAAAGTGAAATTGACAGGCTCACTGGTGATTGTTCCCTGCACTATTGTTTCTGGCAGGAAATGCTGTTATTGACAAATAAGGATTCAATAAGACTCAGAGATGAACACTTTGTGCTTGGTCAAAGGACTGTATTGGTTTTTTCACTGAGCTCCGATTCTCTCTTCTCTCTCTCCCTTCCTTTCCAAGTCTATCTCTTTTTCTTCTCTTTATCTCTCCAGCACTCGATCCATCTGCTGGTCGGTCTCTCCTCCTTATCTCGGTCTCTCTTTTTCTCTCTTTTTCTCTCTTTCTATGTGCTGCGTGCCCGCACACAGGCCATTCCCCCCATGTTCTCTTCAGCCAACAGCAGAAACCCAATTACAGTGAACCAGTGGATGTGGCTGTCTGCATGATTAGTGTGGTCTGGTGTAATGTTGATATCATCCCAACGGATTGAGCTGGCCAGGGTCATTAAGCAGCATATTATGGCCTGTCTTTGGTTTCCAGTGGTAAAGGTCAATGGATAGTGAAACCAGAAACTCTCTTACTAGAGTGGGTTATATTGAAGATTCTGCCTGTTTTTGGCAAGGAAAGCAATGCAGAGGGCACTTTTGCCCCTGCTTTTCATTATTTAATTTTTGTAGCAAACTTGATCTGTTTGTAATACTCAGAATCCCAGGGATTTTGTGTTTTAGGTTATTGACACTATGTTTAGAGTGGTGTTGTTGATGATATATAGGGCGTTGTGTTCAGGCAGGGGCCGCAGGGCTTTTGTCATATGTTTGCCAAGGTTTTTTGGGTAATAATAATAGGGTAAAAATGGTCTGTGTTTGGTTATATAATTGTGTATACTCATTTACTCTTTTTTAATTCTTTGATATTATATAGATATATTACATTAGTGTTTTATTGAATATATATTTAACAATAATATATTATATTAAATAATTAGTTTAAGTTTGATATTGTTATCGTCAAATTTTAATGTTGCTTTCTGTTTTAATGTTATTTTCTCAATGAAAGCCTGTTTGTATATATGTGTATATTTTTCGAATTTAGATTACCTTTGCCATCATATCATTTACACTTAAAGGTAATTTTTTTTAAAACTACTAAATTAATAACACTGTTAAATTTAATCTATGGCAATATTTTTTATACTGTGCTTTGTGTTGATGCCTACATTTACTTGTAGCATTTAAAACAACTGATTTGAGTTTTTATTGTTTACATTTATTTAGACAATAGTATTAATAATATATAATAGTATTATATTAATTAAATAACTTAATTGGTTATCAGCCATAAGATTACAAAATTACAAAAGAAAAGAAAACAGCTGAATATTGGTGCATCTGGAATGAGTAGTGTGCCAAAGTAATACTTTTTTATTAGGGATTTGCACAAACCCTTAACAATAAGAATGAGAAGTACATATTAAGCAGAACAGAAAAGTTACAGGTACCTTTTGCTTTTCCAACCCGAGGGTATTCTGAATAATATAAAGAGAGTCACAGTTGCGCAGCCATCATGTGATTCCTCTCACATTGAGACGGAGAGCTGCTCTGCCTGTGGTTCAGTGAATCTGAGATAGCTGTCTGCAGCAGGTCTGGAAAGAGCCAGGGGCAACTACAGTTACTAGAGACAGTAATGAGGGAAGTAATAACCTCTCTTGCACACACACCCCATTACTTCTATCAGGCAGGTATAAGCACACCAGTCATATCTGGTCCCTCGGATTTCCTCATCTGAACTATAGAGGCAGATGAACCGAGTGATCTTTAGTTGGATCCAGATCAAGACAAATTCAAGTATGAGGACATGCCTGAGAAGAAAGAGCCGAATCGCTTTAACCTGAGCGCCTCAGATGTGTTTGGAGAAAAAGAGTCATTCTTATCCTCCGATAGAGAGAGAGAGAGAGAGAGAGAGAGAGAGAAAATGGACTAAGTGAGTTCGCATCAATTTAAAGAGTAGTTATATCTCACTTTTTTTTTTATAAGGAGGCATGCAAGAACTCTGCAGAGCGCTGCTTCTTTTTGAACATCTTATTCACACAAATGATGGTACCAGAAAACACAAGGTCAGTGCAGATTCACAGCTGCCAGTCAACATCAAGGCTGCTTTTATTGCAACAACAACCCGTCATATCGTTCTAAACCACTGCCTACGTTTAGCCAACTGCTTAAAACCTAATACTAACACCTGCTGATCGCACCAGAGTAAATCACTGCGCTGTCTGCCATGTTTACATGTTCTGCAGACTCAACACTTACAGTGTCTCCCCATTGCAACCCCCTACTTGCCTATAGTAATGGCTCATTTATTTTCCTGTTGCTATATAAACCAGAGCTGCCGCCCGTGTCTGAGTTTCTTCGCTGCGCCTCGACAGAGCAGAAATGGGACTCCATCACAAAGATGCCCTGTTTATTCCGCCAAGACTGCCTATTAGTGCAGCTTGCCTGCTGGGGAAGCCACATCCTGGGACGACGACATTAAAGCAAATTCGTACTGGGGAAGAAACCGCTAATACTCGCTCCATACTACCCTACATACTTCTCTGTCTGCATTAATTCATTCCTCCGTCTACACGGGTGACTTTGACAGCCCACCCTGTGCTCCGCCGCCCTCTTCTTTTCCCTCTGCCTTGTTTGGCAGGTTGTTGTTTTCAGAACATACGGATAGAAAACAGCTTCAAAAGAAAAAGAAACACATGGATGACTTGGATAACAGAGAAGACAACTGTGAATAAAATAAAAATATATAAAAATAAAAGAAACCTTAGTAAAATGACAAGAATAAGAATAATGTGGTATATAAAAAGTGGAACGCATGGCACACTTTCGATTCTTTTGCCCAAGGGGTGCAGTGCAGGTAACAGATTGACAATCTTCACTCTGTCTGTCTGTCTAACGCATGAGAGTGAAGAAAGTAGTCACAAAAACCCACGAGCTTGGCAGCTTGCAAAGAAATTGATTTTTGTATGCGTGAGCGTCATGAATAAATCCACCTAGGCCTGGTTATATAGGTAGAAGGGGATGGTAAGACATCCTACCTGTCACTAAATTGATTTGTTCTTAGTATTTTATCTGTTTCCTGTTCATAATGATGTTTTATTTTATACGCCGGTGCTTGGTTAAAGTCCCTTATCTGTGTAAAGCAAACAGTCGAACCACAAAGTAAAGGGATAAGACAATAAAAAATGTAGCATATGTATGTGCAGAGATTTAGTGTCTGTATACCTCTCAGAAGTGTGGGATTGTGAGTAGAACATGTATTACAGCAGTGTGTGAGATGTACAGCACACACAGTCAGTGAATAAAATTGTCATGTGCATACAACAGTATATTTTTAGAATTTATTTTATTCTTAATTTTACTTTTTTATTTTGTGTTTTTATATTGTTCAGTTTTTTTTTGTTAAATTAATGTTGCAAAGTTAATCCCATTTTATATATATATATATATAGATTTAGGTCATTCTAATGTGAATATTAACTAAAGAGGTCACAGAACCATATGTAATACTTTGTAGAAACTTTAGGATCCATTGTGTACTTACAATAATTAATGTAATCACTTTCAAATTATTATTTTCTCTTTTCAGTTTACTGTGCAAAACATTTTGATTGGATTCTGATTTACAGTCTCTGCAATCACTTAAACAGTTTTTAATAAGTTTTAATAATAAAAAGGCCTGCAGTGTTAGTATTCATTTGAACCTATGAGCAAATTATAGCCATTGGTCAATTTTTTTACCATATTATGAGCATATTTCACAAAATCAGTTCCAGGTTATTCATATGAGATGTAAAGCTTGTCTGAGTTAACAGCAGTAACAAAATTACTTTGTTTATATAACACGGTTGTCACCCTTCATAAAATGTGTATATGAACACATATGAACCATACTTGGCTCCCCAACATGAGCGACAGCTGTATTCTGCTGCTGCTGTGTGAACATAGCCATTGAGTGCCCAACAACAGCGTTGTCTCCATATCAGCACAAAAAATATAATATTTTAATAAGCACTTTATGCTGCTGTTTTTTATATTGTGTGTGGGAGCATTTCCCATTAGTCTGTGTGTGTGCACTGTAGAATTAGCATGAGGCAGCTCCTGCTGACTAGTCTAGCTGGTAGCTCTGTGTCAGTCAGTGCTGTGGGTGGGCAGTCTGCTGATTTAGGGAGGAAGTGAGTCTGCAGTTATGGAGTGTTAGTAATCATTCTCACCTGCTGGAGACTGGGATACAGCTGGGAGAACAGGGGCGCTGCCTCATCAACAAATCAGGTGTTGGTAACTACTTCCCCCTCCTACTACTTTCTGCCTGTCGTCAAATGATGAGGATTCCAATGCTTTTGCTCATTTATTGTCAAAATAATGCTGAAAAACAGAGTCAGAGATCGCAAGTAGCAGCAGAGAGAGCTTTCTTAGGAAGCTCATGAACTCCAGCGATGATCAAGTCTAATACAGATGTTGTAATTAATGTGTGACAGGCCTAACAGGGTGTAAAGCGCAGCGGTGCAGTGGCTGATCCCTTAATGTGTCTCGTTCCCACAGGGTGGACTGAGGAACAGCAAGCACGAGTGTACGCTCTCGTCACAGGAGTATGTGCACGAGCTGCGCTCAGGCATCTCCGAAGACAAACTGCTCAACTGCCTGGAGTCCCTGCGTGTGTCCTTAACCAGCAACCCTGTCAGGTCAGTCAGTCATTCCTCACACACTCTGTCCACAGCACTAACCATTCCATTCACTCGACATTCTGATGAGAAACTGACATATCAACACTCATTTCAGCCACCTCCAACCACCTTCTCACTGTGAAACGAAAAGTTAAACCTCATTTTCCTGTCGGCACGTGGCAATCTTGGTGGATTTCTTTCAAGATACTAATTGGAAATCTGTCAATGAGTCTTTTAACCTCCGGTCCGTATGGATCCCCAATTCTGGTTAAATGAGCGTGGCCCATAGCATGGGCCGGCTAAATGAGTGTATCCACCAGTCACTTTGAGCCCGGCCCTGTCATCTCCCCCTCTCTATCTATTAAGCTCTAATAGATAGGAAATCCTTTTTTTAACACTTCAGACAGCCAGCCATTCTCTGAAACGTTAATAAGCACACCAACCACGACTACAAGACCAGACACCTTCGCTTTCAAGTCCCTCCACTAAAGTGTGTATCCTGTCGTTTCTCGACTGCTTTCTTAATCTGTTCTGATCATGCCTAATGTACAGTAGTACTTAAAATAATTTGGCGTTTTCTCTCCCACTCCCCAATATATATATATTTTTTTTCTCCTCTCCTCTTCTCATTCATTCATTCATTCATTCATTCATTCATAATAAGACCCAACTCAGTTCCCCCAGCCTGCTCTCCCAGAAAGTCGTCTCACCTCCCCTCTCATGGACGGGATTTTCAAATTTAATTTGGTCCCAGTAGCTCAGAGGAACACTATGTGACAGCAGACTCTCTCAATTATTTACCAGAGCACTGTCTGAGAGATGGCTCTTAATGGGAATCAATGAGCGCAGCATATAAAGTGGTCATCACACAATTGGCAGGCAGACGATCTCTTTAGGTCCACCGTTGTGCAGTGGGAGAAAGGACCCAAGCGGAACCGCCATTTGATCCGATGGCATTACTCGCCGTGCTCTCAACAGATGTGTTTTGCACTGGAAAGCAATTAATAGACGCCCCTGCCCTTCTCCCCAGATGGCAGTACAGTGCAGTGAGTCAAAGGAACACAAACACCGGAATGACTTTGCTATTGTTTTCCTGTCACAGAACACATAATCTAGAATGTGAGTTGTAGAACACTGCGCCTCAAGGTAATCTCTTGTTATTGGCCTAATTAAATGAAGGGATGGCATCTCGTTCTGTTGTCTTTATCAGATCATCACAGTGTAGCGTCGGGGCCCCATGCGTCCAATTATTTACTCCACCGTTAGCCATTAATCATGGGAAATGGATACAGAGCATTGTTCTTTGAGAAGCCCGCACTTCGTACCCCCATGAGGACAGGTTGTTTGTAAAGATCAGACTTGCTGGCTGAAGACGAGTGGCATCAGCACTTCCTCTCGGTAAAAGGGCAGTTTGCGCTGAGGGGCCGGCGAGGCCAGGACCACCCTCCGGGCGTTTGCAAATGGCTGAACTTCTGAGTACGCTGTCAGAGAGGGGTGCTGAGTGTTGTCTCGCTCACCCACTGAAGGTCAGGTCTTGCTCAGAGAGAAGCACCCTGGGGTGACGTGATACTTGGAGATGCTCGACGTGCTGATATCATTCACCTTTTACCTCAGTCTATGCATTTTTTTGTCTTTTAAGCACACTGAAAGAATACTTTCAATAAGCTTCTCACCGTCTTTTTTGCGTTACAGTTAATATGAGTGGAGCTAATTATTACGGATCACAAAACACAATATCCACCCATGTGCTGAATATTGTATGTTAATGTAACCTTTACAGTGTTCTGGGTTTATGTAGTTGAGACATTCGCCCCAATGACAAGAACATAATGCAGTGCTGTTTGTATAAGTGGACAGTTTCATGTGTAGTTTCAGCTTTATTCCATTTGCAAGGACCATCTAAAGACAATTTGAGGTGGAGGTGTTACATACTGTAAAAGTAGTTTCTTTAAAGAATAGCTAGACTTGTTCCATCCCACACAGATGAGAGAAAGTTAGGTGTCTGCTTAAAGTTTAATTCCTGAGACCCAACTCATTTCTCCTAAAACCATTGGTCTTTTTTTTCCAACAAGACTAGTTGCAAGTTCGAAATGTTTGGACATAAAGCCACAGTATGTGCTGAATGAGAAATTAATTTGTGATGAAAATGACCCCAAGTTCCTTCACTTTGCCAAGGTGCAATTACTCATGAGTCCGTTCATACCTTATCTCTGTCCTCTGCAAGAAATATGTTAGAGTATGAATTCCTTTTAAGTCATGATTCCTGCAACATGTTCTGTTCCATAATAATCAAACTGCACTTGCAGGAGCGCAGAAATGGGGTTGAAGACGCTTTATTCATGGACGTAAAATCATAAAATGATCACACATTCATTTAAATAAGTGTTGCCTTTAATGGAATGGAATACTAATAATGTCAGACTATTGTTGTTCTGTATGCATTATCCTGAAAAACATGCTCTGTTTTGACTTTGCATTTCAGGTTTACATTCCCATCTTTTTGTGACATTTGGTATACACTGTAGTAGTATAGAATAAAAAACAGAATGTTAAAAACGCATACGATGTGCATGTGCATTAAAAGAAAGTCATGTGTCTCAGGCTGCTATTATCTCTCTGAGATTTCTGTCCTTGAATATTAGAAAAGAATATTCTGTGATCAATTCAAGTTTAGCTCAATAGACAACACAAAAAAATGAATAAAAAATACTAGCCACCATGACAATGCAATGGCATAAGCCCTAGAAATCTAAAACGACTGTAAAACAATTTTTTAAATACAGCTCAAATAATACACACTTTTAACAGAATTATTGTAAGTGCTTTCTAATATAATGTAAGCTTTCTAATGCAATTTAATGTAAGCTTCACATTTCTGATTTTAAATCCTCCCAAAAGGTTGGTCCAAAATGATAATGATGATGAATTATAACAGATATGCTGTCAACTGAGCCTAACTTGTATCTAGGAACTAGGAATATCCTTTTTAAATAATCCTTAATTTTATAAATTTTAATAATAACAGGTGTAAGTAAGAATAACTGAGGTCCTGTCACTGTCTGCTTATCTCCTCTCATTGGTTGGCCTGTATTTATGTAATAGTTTAATTGTCTGGGCTGAGCACCTGTTTGGCTGTCCAGGTGGCTGCTGGGTTGGAGAATACTCTCATTTCCCTCACAGGTGTGGAGCTCACAGCCTCACACATCTATACACAGATGGCTGTGCTTGGGGCGGATACAGCGTCTTCCTTCAACATTTCACTTTTTCTTCTTCTTTTTTTTTCCCCCTTTCATTTTTTATATACATTTTTTTTTCTACCGATCCTTCGCTGCTCATTTTGGTAGACTAAAATCACTTCTTCATCTTCTGGCTTTTCTCACTATATATCCATCATATTCTCACACTTGTAGTCTTGTTTCATTAACTCTGAATTCTCAAACTTGCCAAAATGCAGACTAACAGATAATCATTTGGTCTTATTTCCTCATTTATGGAGAGTTAATATGCACTGTAACTAATGGCAGCCCTTTCCTCTTGCCTTTCTCAAGCTTTCGTTCTCTCTGTTTTTATTTCTTTCTGATGCAGCTGTACAAACAGTGCCACAGGCTTGCAATGTAGTGCAGAAACAATATTACAATGCAAGAAGTAATCCAGAACTTTCTTAACACCCACTCATGCATAAAACCCTCCAGCTTTGTCATCCATTCCAACAGCTCCGATGGATCTTGCGCTTTCGCACATAGACGAGCAATGAGAGATCTCCAGTGGCGTTCAGGCTGCGCTGATTCTTCATCAATGCACCACCAATAGGAATTTGCGTCTCGTCCACGACATGGCCCCACTGCACTCCTCAGAATGTCTAAAGGGCTTGACTTTTCACTTTCTTGTGCTAAGCCCTCGGTATTACGCTCTCCGCTTTTCCACTCCACTTTAAATCCCAGCTGTGACTTCCGTATTGAATCTGCAGGCTCAAAGATATGCGCCGGAGAAAATCAGACAAACCTGAACCTGGCTCCAACTTTTCATTATGTCCAAATCTTCATGGTGGAGTTGCAGCATTTTTCCCTGGAGTTTTTTTTTTTTTTTAGTAGGAGTACTTTATTTATTTATTTTCCAGTGTAGGGTTTGAATGTAAGCTAGCCATGTGTTGTAGTTAGCAGTGTGGGACATGAGCCTGAGGAAGCAGAGATGTGTATTGGAGTGAAGATGTGCTGACACTACCAGCCGCCCCACAGAGCCTGTGAATCCATCATTCTGCCTATGCGGCCGTCCTTCGCTGAGCGCCCGTGGACACATGTGCGGGAGGTAATGGGCTTATTAGTGCCTTTGAAGATTTGATACTCCTTAACAGGAATCCGTTCAGCCTCAGATCCTGAAGGCTGTAGCCCTACTCAAGGCTTTGAACGAGTACCGAATGGTAGACTATGAAACAATCACACTCCAGGTGTCACGATGTGTGTTCTTTTAAGCACCAGACTGCTTAGAAGCGCACATCCACATGTATTGTCACTTTGTATGATGGGAATCTATTTCTCTTTTCCAAAACCCAGTGAATGTGTATGGAGGCAACATTTAAGGCATCAGGGCTTCTGTCCATTCCAAAAGGTACGCATCTTAATTATGCTGCTTCCAAAGAGGCAAGGAAGCGTTATAATTAAATTAGGCAAAAATTCTTAAATGCAGCACATGCATTCTTATTAGGCACTCCCATAATGCACTGCATGCTTGTGTGTGTATCCAAGATTGTGAATAAGGAGAGAGAAATAACTATGATCCAGTGCCTGCCAAAAGTTTGGAAATGCCCTAGGCAAAGTGGGGTTTTGGACAATGTCAGCATAAATCTTTATTATTTTATGGATTGCAAAAGGGACAACACAAACTATGAAAACATATTTTAGTAAATATTTTTTTTTAGTAATAAAAACAAATCATGCAGCGAGGCCATCTCTAAACTATGCTCTTATTCATGTGTTGTGTACTAACCTTAATTAGCTATCAATCAGTGGCATTTTAGTACTATTAATATACTTTTGAATTACATTTTTATTTATATTTTTCATTTTTAATTTAATTTTAGTTTTTGTCATTTTGCTATTAGCATTTGTCTTTTTATTAATTTTCATATTACTATTTAGCATTAATTTATAACTATTTTAGCTTTAGTTTTAGTAATTTTAGAACATTTTATTTCAGTTGCCAAATCAATATTTCTTTAGTTGAAGTAAAACTTAATATATATTAATATATATTAAAATCAATTATATCAATAAAATCAACATTTGTATTTTATACCAGCTTTTTTTAAATGAATGAAAACATATTTCTTTAAATTTTTATAGTAATTATAATTATAGTGTAGTATTATAGTAATTATTTAACACTAACAACACTGCTGTTGACCAGTAAATCTATAAAGGCGTGCTGACCCGATTAATCTTAATTTCTTAAAAAAAAAAAAGAAAATAAATAAATAACCAAAGAAACCTATTCTAAGTTTAATCAGGTAATCAGGCTTCACAGTTGCAAATGGTTTCATATTGCTATGATGTCATGAGGGGAAAAAGGAGGATTTTGTTGTTTGTTTGCATTTTTGCTTAGGACATTTAGAACTTTTGGATGGCACTTTAAGCCATTTTAAATTTCTTTCTTACTTTTTTAAAATATATTTTATGATCTTTTTATTTTTATTTTTATAGCAACATGTAAACAGGAAAGTTGGGGAAGATATCGCAGTACCACAGCTCTGACAGACTAAATTTTGATTTAAATAGGGAAAATATTTTGATATAAAAATAGTTATCGATAACGAATTGTCTTCTATCTGTCAAACACTTTTTGTGTGGTGCACAACGTTACTGTTCCAAGTCTGTCACTTATGAGAATGCATGATGGATAGGGTGTAGGCAAATCCAAGTTTTGGAACAGTGCTTACTAAAATAAAAAATGATTACTTTAAAACAAAGCAGAATACTATAACTTCTCCATATTGAATGGTTTGTGTGTGTACATGTTTGTGTGCATGGCGTATGTTTCGCTGAGGCTGTTTAAATGAATTGTATTAATATAATGGGCAGCCAAAATTGTCATGATGGATAATGACGGGAGACGTAGACATGCCAGTGCAGGTTGTCAAATATTGTTTATAATGCGAGTCCGCCATTTAAACTTTTATTTATTTCGCGCATCTGGCTAGACACCCTTGTCCATCATACATAATTGATTTTCTAAATTGTTTTGACATTTTGGAAATTTTTTCTCCAACTGAATTCTGATAACAGGTATAAAGGAAAGAAAATGCACTCATGTACTGCTAAAACTGATACTGTGAAGTGAAACTGTGTTCATTATTTAATAAAATACATTTTGAATTATTGGCCAATTCTGTCTCAGAAGACAACTTTGATTAATAGTGTATAAGTATTGGGAAATAACTGTCTGGTTGATGCCTGTTGATCATCTTTTACTTTGTGGGCCTGGGATGTAGTTTCCTCACTGTCAAGGTCAGAAGAGTGGAAGCAGACAGGCTACAGTCTTTGGAGGTAAAACTTCGAACATCTTTAGAGTTATTGTATGTTGAGTTACCCCGAGAAAGTTATCAAAACTTCACCTGTTGGTCCGTGAAATAAATTGTCTGCATCGTTGTGGCAGCAGAGCGAGGCCGAGTTTGCGGCGCTCTGCTAAGGTCATTTTTCCTGTGCCGTGCGGCTAGTTTCTGCTCTCACTCTCTCTCTCTACAGACTCCAAATGTTATTAGAAACCTAGTTCAGGCCCTCAGGCTCTGGATCAGCTCCCCTGATCCAGCCCACGTCAAGGAGAAATAAAGGACTGAAGTCGGACAAATTATCAATTCATACTTGCGCTGTACAATATGAGATTCAATGTTTTCATTTTAGTCTAATGAAGAAAGTAACCATTTTTAACAACTGTTTTCTGCAGTGTTTTCATTTTAATAAGTTCATAAGTGAAGTTATTTCTGGCTTTCGTTTGTGCAAATACATGCTACTTACTAATTATGTTGTTTATCACCATGTAAGACCCAGAGTTTGATTGGACTTGTTCTTATTCGGTCTTCTGCCGCTGTGGCTAAGCTGTTTGTAAAAATAGACTATGTATTTTCTTTGTGAAGATTATTGACCACGCATTTAGCCGTTATAGCCCTGCACGCCCTGTCAAGTCTTTTGTGTTTGTGTGCGAGCCGGTGTACCTGATACTGTGTTATAGAGAGTCTAATAGAAGCAGTGGCCACATCTGCCGCTACAGAAGAGCTTTTTCCGAGGCAGTAAAGGAACCCACCAATCCTGATGTCCTTCGTGACTGGGTATATTTTAAGCGGGATGCCCATTTCATTTTATGCCACCATCTGTTAACCTCAAAGCTAGCCGTATCTGTGGAGCCCTGCAGCAAGGCATACATAATTCAGATATCTGATTTGAATTCCATATTGATTTAAGTGAGAAATGGTATTGCACAGGTACATGGGGAAAATTAGTATTCTGCCACGCTAAATTCAATATCTTTGGGCTGTCTGTGAATTTCACCGCATCCTCTCTTGTTATTAATTGTTTTGTCAAGCCTTCTCACCTTTTATGGGAGGTTTTGGGGGCTTGTCTCGTGCTGAAATTACATACTGCGGTAGAGTGATCTGACTAATATGGATTTCTTTTGTCTGTTTTTTTATTTTCGGTGCAAGTATTACAATTCTGTAATTCCATGACAAGCATTACAAGCAAGTGTGATATAGATAGATTATATGTCAGTGCTCCATATTAGAGTATTTTTAGGTTTATTTTTCCTCTAGCACACTGTGTATCTGATGTTTTTGAGTTATTTGGGTCAGGAGATTGAGGAGCAGGTGACCTACATGTTTCTGAGTGACAGCCCACATCAGTCCTTTGGCAGCGTGAAAAGCCGCAGTGAGCGCACACACGCCGCCATTGACTTCTGAACGAGGGAATCGCTAATCCATTAGCATGCGAGGTGACTGTCATGACTGATTCCCTTGTCTCTGTCTGCTCGCTCTCTGACATACTTCACCAGCAGATCAATAATACCAGATGTTTGAACTTAAGTCTAAAATATTTATGGCCCCTGGTGAATTAAGTTAAACTGTCCCGCGCGGCTCAGATCAGGTCAGCTCCCTCATAGCTCAAGAGAACGTTTTAGCACACAGGAAATTAAGCTCTGATTTGATTCGCACTAACACAATAATGATTAAAATGATCATTAAAATGATTGCACATTAACGTGAGAAAGTGTGGAAGGAAGACCGGGAGACATGGACAAGAAGGTTTTTAATATCTGGAGAAAGCTATCCGTTTACATTAGTGACAATCCTGAGCTGTGACGTCAAAGGCAACAGACAGGGAAAAAAATCAATTTACAAATGCAATTTACAAAATACACATATTTTTTGTTTTGTTTTTATATATGTTTGCATTTGCTTCATATATGTAATTATGTTTTTTTGTTTGGTTTGGTTTTTAGTTTTATTTTTTTTATTTTTTTTTATCTAAACCTTTTATTTGGTTAATGCAATTGATCAGTCATCACTTAAGCAAATTCCCAACAATTTTAAATGTGTTTAATCCTGCTACTACTCCTTCCTTTCTCACGTACACACACTTTTGCTACCTTCCGCTATTTCTTTGTTATTTTGACCCTATATTCACAGCCTACAATTCCAGAGAGAAGCGGAGCTGGCATTGATGTGGTTTGATGTGCAGTCATTGTGGCTGTATTGAGACTCCTGCTGGGATCCAAATGCCATTAGAGGGAACAGCGGCTCTTTTAAACGGAGCAGGTTCTTGCCCCAGTGCCTTCCTTCTAAAGTGTGTGGCAGACACATCACAGAACGCTGACACCAGGGATATTGTTCTTCGAGCGTGCCACTGGGTTCAGTCCCCGTTTAACGCTCCAAAACCCAATATCTGTCATGCGTCGGTCTGCAAAAGGCTCTGTGAGAAGACAGGCCGCCCGTGTCTGTCCAATTCACAATTGTGATGAAATCAGCCAAGCATTTTTTTCATTCCCTTTTTACCTCTCCATCACTCAGTACTCAGCACAGATCATTACGAATTTTCTTCGGCATATTCATTCGAAGAGACAGATCAAAATGGAGGGAGGGGGAGTGATAAGCAAACTTTTGCCTTGTCATCAAAATAACAACCATGGGATAAACAGAAGAGCAGAAAATAATGTCTTCATTAGAGCAGAGTGAAGAACTGACTGGAAATGTTCCAAAAACTATAATTAATTTGAAATGTTGTGGTTACTACACAACATCAGGAAAATCATGTTGCGCTACACAACATCAGGAAAATCAGGCCCTTAAGCTTTCCATTTATCTTTCTCTCCTTCCCTTGCTAGCTCGTACTTATTTGAACAATGACTGAGACTTGGTGTTATGAGCACTTCCTCTATCTGATTGCCTCTTCAAGATGAATCGCTTTATGTATTCCCCAATTGTAAGTCGCTTTGGATAAAAGCGTCTGCCAAATGACTAAATGTAAATGTGAATGTAAATGTAAATGTACTAAGTTGGTAGCTCATACTTGTGGACCTTTTGTCCTTTTTTATTACTGTGTTGATTAAAATGTGTTGCTCTTTTTTCAGTCTAATCTTCGCTGCACGCTTATGTTGACCTTTCATCTGGTTCCTCAAGTATATCATGGCCTTTAAGCATGAATGTGCCGTATCCATGTTAGATTTCACAGTTAACAGAAGACAGGTTAAGAATAGGTTGAAAGGCTTAGGTTGAGATAATTCTAGAAGGATAAATGTGCCACATTATGAGTTGCTTGCTATCTAGTCAGACTGACGGCTGAAGGTCTGGAATCCATGGCAGCTTTCATTGGCCAAGGCCCATGAGGCCGGTTTGACCGACATGACAAACATCCAATCATAGTTCGTTTCATTCAGCGTCACGTTTCGGGGCATGGAAATGTCGCAACAATAACAGACTGGTTTAGTTTAGACATTGTTTAGTTGATCCTGATAAAAGCTCATTGTCACAGTTGTAAACATGACTTCTTTCTTCTTTTGTGATGGGGTTTGGCATCACGGCATCTTTGTTTCCAGGCGGAACGTTAAAGAACGCGATACACACATCTCCCGGAAATCCTGTATAACTCAACCAATCCGATGACGACTTCGAAACTCCTGAAGTGTTTCCAATTTTGTGTGCCATATGCAACAGACATTTAGCCAACAGTCCGTGGGCGTGGCGTCTGAGGCTGAGACTATCTATTTCTTTAATGTTTTGCTATTAATTCATTCATTCATTGGCATTCCTGGCATTACAAATATACTGTACTTAAACCATGGAAGTCAATCTCTTCTCAGGCTTGACTTGAGCCTCCCTGTGATTTCAGCGTCACTCAGAGTCATGAACATTGTCATGAACAGCAGAAAGGCCTCAGTTGCAATATTTAGTCAGTGACTAACTGTTCTGGTGCTCAGTGGTGGGTTGAAATGTTGAGAGCAATTTGTTGCTAGGAGCAGAGGGCCTCGAGTGGAATAGAGCAGTGCTGAATAGGCCACGGGCAGCCGAATGAGACCATCCATGGCTTAGCCCTAATACAATTTGAAAGGCATTGCTCTCATAGAGTGTTCTCAATGACACAACACTCTAGAGCTTCTTCAAGTGCAATAACAATGTCAGACTCAACAGCCAGGCTTTTGGTTGACATTAGAGGGTTCTGAAAATAAAGGCAGGGGGTCAGAGGAATAACCTGCGGTTATCGTAAGGCAGTTAACCAACTTTTAGAGCGTCAAGTGGTGTTATACAATACACTCCTGCTGATGATCATTAATGATTTTTCACATGCATTTGCAATTTATTATGTGATGTTAATGATAGCAGTATTATGCCTCTGTGATTGCAAATTGAATGTCAAACCTAATTACGATTGCACTACAACTTGCATTGTCACAACTGTTGCCGTTTTTTTTCATTGAATTTTGATAATATTTAGTCATTGCTACAGTAAACATGCATATTTTACCATCATAGAGACAACAGTGTTTATGTATTTATTTAAGCATTATGCTCTGAAAGGTTAAGCGTTGTCAGTTTATTGATTGTTAAGCAGTATGTCTATATAACAACTGTTATTATAAATGCATGTATTCTTTAACAGGCCATGCATGTTTCCTTTAACCCAGAAAATGTATTTTCTCATGTCAAGTAACTCTGCTGGCTTTTTGCTGCCGCTTAACTCCAGGATTATCCCAATCAATATTTCATGAATAAGTCTAAATCAAATTGTTGGATCCACACCATAGAGTGTGGGTAGGTCACTGATGAGCTGATTTGACAGGAAATTATGCGTTGTTTACTCAGGGGTTTCCAGGAAAATCTGACAGGTAATCTAAGATGGACTTGCAGATAGACAGGCAGGCAGAAAGAGGTGAAGATGTTAGTTTTTTTTATATCTTGCTTAATGAATCCTGAACATATTAAACTGATGCATGATGCATCTAACTGTTGAGAGAAGATGCCTTAAGAGTGATGAAAAAACCAGCACTCCATGATGGTGTCTTAAATTCAATTGTCTTTTACTGACATAGTTATCTTTTGAAAGAGCGATTTCTTCTAATTTTCTTGCTTGTTAGTGGTATGAGCATAGCTTTATGTGATTTCTTAATTTGAATTTGAATTATCTGCACTACAAGTTTATAGAGCTGTTCAATTTGTAGTCCTAAAACCTGGAAGAGAATGAGCGTTTTCGAGCCATGTGTTCCCTCAGGAATTTCTAACGAGTTTTTAGAATAACATTTTTTTGATTTATGAATTAAATTTGGTTAACAGAGACTTTCATGATTAGGACTGCAATATAAATTACACAAAATGATAATTTAAAATCTCAAATCTCATAATGCATATGCTTTTTTCATACTTCACATTATAATGATTTGATGCCTAAATGCACTTGTATCAGTTAAAAAACATTGATTTATTTTGGCAATAGTGTAGACTTGTAATATCAACCATAATATGAAAATTATTATTGCCAATAATTTTATTATACATTGATGATATACATTGACAATTTTATATTACATTGATATTTGTGTTAAATGCATTTCCTATTTTATTCATAAATTGAAAACGGTTCTATATACTGAAAAATATATATAATTCTGAGGTATCAGGTAGTGAATTAGCCTTTTCAGATTGTCCTACCTGAACAGCTCTATTCAGTGTTGACTGCTGCTCATCTCCCTATAAAATCTCGTTTGCTTGGTAATTTAGGTTGAATGTGGTTAGAGTTTTGTTGCTCTTGTTGAGTGACATGACCACAGCGGTACAATGTCAGTGTTGGCTAAGGTTTTATTGGGTCTCACCACACTACCTCATCTGCTGCAGACTGAAACCATAACCCACACTGTTGTTGTAAGTGAATTACATACACTCAATCGCGTTGTTCTTGAATCCCTCATTTCCACCAGCCAGCTCCACAACAGCAGCAGCACTGCTTTTATATTTCAAGTCTAGGTATGGTTGCTCAGGAAGATCTAATTTTTCATTAAAGACCTCAAACTGTGCTTTTTCTTTCAACAAACAGTTGAAAAGCAATAAGACAAAATTGGAAACAATAAACTACAAGCCCCCTGTAAACAGATTAGTATAAATTTTGCACATTATACTGTTTTGTTAACATGTTTTATTAACAAATCAGGCCTTTATAATGCACTGTACAGCAAATGGTAATAAGTTTCAAATTGAGTTTGCTGGGTCGGTAATGAATTTTGAGTAATGGCATGGTGAGCCTCTGTTTTTGTAATTTTAGACTAATTTAATTGCAGATCTGTGAAAAGTGCATTTTAGCCTTCTTAAACTGCCCTAGTCTACAGGCATCACCCCTAATTGAGGGTCTTGTGTGACCATATGGGTTTATACAAATGACTTTAATATGCATGTTGCATTGTGCATTATGATTATCAAAAAGAAAGGAATAACTCATTGACTTATGGTCCTTTATTGCAACAAACTACCCCATGTATTTGGCTTTATTGACAATCTGGAGCTAAGAACAAGTGATGTTAATGGCATTCTCTAAATGCGATCACATGCTGCTTAGCTCCCTCGCACTCTCTCTCTCTCTCTTCCTATTCTTATCCCCTCCAGATCATTTAATGTCTCCAGATACATTGTGTTTTATAGCCAATTATCTTACACAATCCATTATCAGTTTTACTGTTATCTCCCATGCATTGCTTTATCTTTCTGTTGGAGTGAATGGCCTGCACAAGTTGCCTTAAGGCACCACACACAAAGAGTTCTTTCATTTGCATTTACCTTTACTTCATTTGCAGTGTGACATTCTTAGATGGATCTGTTTTCAGAAGTGTGTTAATCAGGTGAATCCAAAGCTCATACATTTTAAAAAGTGGCAAATGTAAGTGTTGACTTGTAACTGTGAGTGTTTTAGTACAAAGACACACAAACTGTCTGTTAAAGAAAAAGCTAAATATCTGCTCTAGGATGCATAAATATTTTATTCTTTCCTCCAGAATTCCATCTGGTCACACATATGTGGGAAATTCTTCACATTAAGTCACTAACAGAAATGTGGGGAACAAAATCATGATATTTTTTCATGTTCTTGTCACATGTGGCATTTTCTGAGAGACAGAGAATGACTCATATTGTAAATAATGCTGCAGGTGCCACAGTGACCTGTGATGTTTGTCAGTAATATGGATATGGGGAAAAAAATGAAAAAGTGTAACTGCTTCCAAGAAACAGTGGTGTTGTAACCCGGCTCATCTTTAAAACCAAACTTTTCTAACCTGTAATGAACTTGTTCGCAGTGTATTTGTTGGTTGGTTTATGTATTCTAACAAAGTTCTTTGGCTGTCTCTTTCTGTTTTTAGCTGGGTGAATAACTTTGGCCATGAAGGTCTCGGACTGCTTTTGGATGTGCTGGAGAGGCTTCTTGACAAGAAACAGTAAGTTTTGCGGACTTTCTGACATCGTAATCTTAAGAAATTCCCTTTCTTCAGTGCTTTTGGATTACTCATTCACACGCTCTTATCTTTCTCCTTACTCACTGATTTTCTTTTCCTCAGGCAAGAGAACATTGACAAGAAGAACCAGCATAAACTCATTCAGTGCCTCAAGGCCTTCATGAACAATAAGGTGTGTTTAGAATTTAAAAGCTCCACCATGAGTAGTTTATATCATTTTGTGTCCCACACGTGCCAAGTGAAGAAAAAAAAATCTGCAAAGCAACATATCAAAGATTATAAAATCATGCCAGCTCCTTACTTGTCCTTGAGAATGAATACATTTCTGATTGAAATACTGCTACTTTATTAAACGGGAGCAAACACAAATGAAGCTCGTTCAACTCTAGATAATCATCAGATTTAATATTTTCTAAAGCTGCTTTCATGCTTAAATGGCATTGAAATTGTTCAGTTTATACCTCAGCCATGTTAAATATCAATGCTGTTTTATTCCAAACACTTTTCTGTAATATTTTTATTTATTTAATTTATTTATTTCCCCCAAGTGAATTTATTCTGCATTCTGCTCAAATTGTGGTCAAGTGCAGTGCATTACACCCTGGAAGGAAGATAAAGATGCAGGAATATGATTATTTGTCCCTGCTGCCCTGTCCTCATTTAAAATAATTTATCCTAAAACATATCTACACCTGCCTAATTGGCTCTTTCGGGAGAAGAAAGCATACATTTGTCCATACACAAGGGGTTCATTGTGTTTGATTTAAAGTTTAAAGGGATTAAGCAAAATGTTTCTATTTTTACAAGTTGTAGTACATTGAAATATCTTTTTGTTTTCAGTATGGCCTCCAACGGATCTTGGAGGACGAACGAAGCCTCCTCCTCCTCGCAAGGGCGATCGATCCCAAGCAGACTAATATGATGACTGAGATTGTCAAGATTCTGTCAGCTGTTTGTATCATCGGAGAGGAGAACATGTAAGATCATCAGCTCAATCCCATTTTATGTGGTTTTCTATTAGTGTTTTCTTCAGTAAAGTGTATATATATATACTTTACTGTGTATATATATATATATATATATATATATATATATATATATATATATATATATATTTTCTCTTTTTTTTTCTTTTTAA
Organism: Schizothorax lantsangensis; assembly: GCA_027422415.1. Lineage (NCBI taxonomy): Eukaryota > Metazoa > Chordata > Actinopteri > Cypriniformes > Cyprinidae > Schizothorax > Schizothorax lantsangensis. The sequence continues at coordinate 10,680,137 of CM049861.1, forward strand.
ATGTCCTCTGACCATTACAAGAAAGGGATGTTTGGCATATTGTTTAAAACTATTTTTTAGTAATAAAGTTATACACAGTTGATATCATTAATTATTTAATACTAATATCAATCAACTTTTTTTTTTTTTTTTTGTATATGTCATATCAAAATGTACTGATACTTTTATATATACTAATCAGTAGGGATGCACCGAATGTTCGGCAACCGAAATTGTTCGGCCGAAAATAGCAAAAAAAAACACTTTCGGTGTTCGGCCGAATAAGTGAAAAGACCTGAATAATTTGTACTGAACAATGACGTGACGCGATCAAATAGAGGCGCGCACTAATGCAGCAAATGTGTCTGCTGTGTGAAAGTATTTAAAACTGTCAGAGAAAGATGCAAAAATCATTACAAGCACGAAACACCGACAGCGAGAGACTGCTTAGCGCTGCATCTCATGTCTCCGATGAGAAGAGGAAGAGGTGGTTGATGCTGGTTACTGTATGATGATTGAAATCGCGAAATGGCCTCAAACAATTAGTAAATAAACTGTAGAATGTTATGTTTTCTAATACACGCACGGACTGCATGTATTCAAACAGCGCTGCATGAGCTCGCGGCGCCAGGGTTCAAAGTCCAAAGCGAGAGAAAAATCTGCGCTAAAACATTGTTACTCATTATTTGCTCAATAACATTTTTGTAATTTTTTTTAAAGACATGTGACAATGTGATACGTGCATCAAACATCTTCCTGCGGGTTTCTCAAAATTCCCAAATTCATAATGAGAATCATTTAAATATCAATAATAATGCATTAATTATGCTATACATTTATTATAACATTCACACTGTTGTCTGTAATAACAAAAAGAATTTGCAGAAAAAAATACAGCCTTATCTTCCTGCTTTGGGTACAACCCCAAATTTCTGCCAAAATAAAATCTACTTGTAGAGGGTTCAATTGTCATTGCAGCAATATGAAACAAAATATTTCATGTTTTGTCTGGTCAACTTCATCATTTGTAAATATAATCCTTTCCTGTCATCAGACCTGCAACACATCCAAAAAAAGTTGGGAATAAAGCATTTACCACTTTGTATGTTGCCATTCCTTTTCACAAACTTAAAAGACGTTTAGGGACTGAAGACACAAGTGATGAAGTGTTGTTCATTTTGTCCCATTCTTCCTGCAAACAAGTCTTAAGGTGGGCAACAGTACGAGGTCTTCGTTGTCGCATTTTGCGCTTCAAAATGCGCCAAATTCTCTATGGAGACAGGTCGGGACTGACAGGCCATAATACCCGTACCCTCTTCCTCCGCAGCCAGGACTTTGTAATGTGTGCAGAATGTGGTTTTGCATTGTCTTGTTGAAAATGCATGGACGTCCCTGGAAAAGATGTCTTCTTGAAGGCAGCTATTGTGCTCCAAAATCTCTATGTACTTTTCAGCATTATGGTGCCATCACAGAAGTGCAAGTTACCTTTGCCAAGGGCACTGACACACCCCACATGACAAACCCTGGCTTTTGGACTTGTTCTGGTAAATTGGATGATCCTTTTCTTCTTTGTCCGGAGCACACGGCGTCCATTCCTCCCAAAAAATACCTGAAATCTGATTATTGACCACAGTACACGTTTCCACTGTGTGTATGGTCCATCCCAGATGCCTCCGAGCCCAGAGAAGTCGATGGCGCTTCTGGACACTGTTAACATAGGGTTTCCTTTTGGCACAGTACAGTTTTAATGGCACTTGGATGTAAAACGTATTGTGGTATTGACAAAGGTTTGCCAAAAGTCCTGCCCATTGGTGATATCGCTTAAATGAATGAGATTCTTGATCTTGCCGCCTGAGGGATCGGAGATCACGGTTGTTCAGCTTAGGCTTGCGCCCTTGTCCTTTACGCACTGAAATTCCTCCAGATTCCTGAATCTTTTAATTATGTTTGCACTGTTGAAGGTGAAATATCCAAATCTCTTCCTATCTTTCTTTGAGGAACATTGTTTTTAAAATTTTAAAATTTTCTCATATTTGTTGGCATGGCGATCCTCGGCCCATCTTTTCTAAAAAACCTTTCTTGGATGCTGCTTTTGTACCAAATCATAATTACAATCACCTGGACATCAACTGTTTCAAAACAAATCATTATTTAACCAATTTACCTCATTCTAGCCCTAAATTGCTCCTGTCCCAACTTTTTTTGGAATGTTGCAGGTCTGAATGAAGGGAAATATTTTACAAATACTAATTGACCAGACAAAACATGAAATATTTTGTGTTCAATTGTCTGCAATGAAATACAAGTAAGTAAATTTAGAAATAACTTTCTTTTTTTATTTGCGTTTTCCATACTGTCCCAACTTTTTCTGATTTGGGCTTGTATAATGTCTGCTAGAATGTTATAAAATGTTCAGTGTTAAGTAAATATTTTTAAATTGTTGTTTTGTAATTGATTTTTTTATTTGAAAAGCAGGACAAAACAGTAAAAAGCACATTTTGGCTATTTAATTTATGCAATGGTGAAAAAATGGCAAAATAGGCCTTCATGGGGAAAAAATGCGAAAAACCGTGTTCGGTATTTGGCCTTCGGACTTCGGCCCAGTGTTTCATTTTGTTCGGCTTTGGCCAAGAATTTTCATTTCGGTGCATCCCTACTAATCAGACATTTTGTACTTTTTACAATATTTTCTATGGTCCCTTTGGGTTACAGCAGTGAACAGAAACTGATATTTCTTAGCAAGTGTCCATTGCAGTGCAGTAAGAGTACATGTTACTATGCCCTTCTCAAATGAGCCTGCTAGAATGCCCCCGGCTAAGCATATACATGCGGTGTTAGTTTTGTAGTTGAATAATTAAAAAGCTGAGTTTGCAACTGATCGTTTTTATCTGGCAATCAGCACCTTCAGCCCTGGGATCTGTTTGAGTAAACACAAACACACGCAGACAGACTCATGCACTCATGCTAAGTGCAGGTTGGGTGAATCGGTGTGTGGTAGGTGAGTAGATTAGTGTTTTTTATGGGTGTGTAGGTGATCAGAGAGTGTGTAGATCTGTGTGACAGCTGTAAAAATGCTGATACCTCACTTAGCGCAGAAACTAGCTCCTTCCCCCTCAAACGCTGTGCAGTGACACTGGCTTATGTTTAGTGCTGTCACATCAAAGCCCTCTTTAGGAGTTGAGCAGGTGTAGCTTATTCTGAAGCCATGTTTGAACCAGCATGAAAGACTTTGTACAGCCCACTCACGACTACAACTTAATCACCTGGATCACAAAACACGGATCTTACACCTAGCTGTTCGACAAAACTTCTCTCCACAGTTTTTCCACGACAGAGCAAAGCAAACCGATTTTGGGGTAACGAGACATGTGAAAGTGAACTTAACATCTGGTGTAGATCACTAGTATGTACTGTAGCATTTATAATCTGTCGCATACAGGAGTCGACAAGCATTTTGTGCCTGCCTGTCTTAATCATACAGTAATTGTGATTTTTATACATAATAGACTTGTATAAAATAATTTATAATTTAATCATCTTCAAAAAGAAGAATACACTCCTGCATTGTAGCCCCCCCAAAAAATGGCTACATGTTGATGCACTAAACTTTAAATGACTCGTTCACTCCAAAATTGAATTTCTGTTATAATACAAAAATATTTAATTAATTTTTAATCATATTTCTTACAAATATATAAAAAGCTAAATATTTTTCTGGATATCGAGATACACTACCATTTACAAATTTAGGTTAGGTACTGTCCAATTTAAAAAATATATATATACGTTTTAAAAATATGATACTTTTATTCTGCAAAGACATTAAATTGATCAGAAGTTATAAAAGGCATTTATAATGTTAAAAAATGTATATTTGAAATCAACACTGTTAATTGAACTTTCTATTCATTAAATAATCCTGAAAATATATACATGTTTCTACAAAAAAGTATTAAGCATCAAAAACTGTTTTCAACATTGATCATAAAATAACCATTATTGATAATTGCACACCAATGAAAATTAGAATGATTAGAAGCATATTAGAGGCATATTAGAATGATTTTTGAAGGATCATATGACTTGTGACTAGAGTAATAGCGGTTGAAAATTCAGCTTTGCTATCAAAGGAATAAATTGCATTTTAAAATATATTCAAATAGAAAACACTTGATAAATTCCAAAATGAACATTTCCTAACCCGATAAGAGCAAGACTAGTGTTATATACAGTTAACACACAATCTTGCATGTGTTTCTTTACTGAAGGGGCTATTTTTACACAAGCGATGATTTGTTCTGCAGTTATTATTTTGTCTATGATGCATTCTGTTATTCTTTTCCCTTAGCCATGGACTGCAATCCACCAGTGCTTGAGTCAGCAAAACAGACATGGGACCTTGTAAAGTCCTTAATTTGCTTTCACACCAACACTCCTTGTACTTCTGTCCAAACGCATCTCTTCGGTTCTCTTATGTTGCTGCTTCTGACACAGCATCACATATTGTAGACTAAAGGGTTTCTCTTATTACTATGGTTGAACATTAGGCTTGTTTTGGTATTTTTAAAACCTAGTGAGTTATAAAAGTCTGACTTTGTTCCAGTTCCCCTGCGTAAACGTCCAAGACTGAGAATACAAGCTTAGACCAACTCGGGTGAACATTCTAAACCAATGTCGTGTCTTGATAAAATCGTGTCTTGATAAAAAGCTTGTTTACTTAAATGCAATGTTTTTTGTCTTCTTGCTTTTCTTTAGTCTGGATAAGATCCTGGCAGCCATGACCATTGCTGCAGAGAGGAATAATAAGGAGAGGTTTGCTCCGATAGTAGAGGGGCTGGAGAACCACGAAGCCCAGCAGCTACAGGTCAGAGTCACTGCCCTTTCCAAGAAAAAGAGAGTCAGAATGCTGCCCTTCCACACCTGCCACTTCACCTTATTAGGGCCCGAGCACCGATGGTGTGATGACCCTATTGGAATTGCTCCGTTTATTACCTTCATGTTATAATTCATCACACTCTTTATACACAAATTCACATACACTCTTGCTCAGGTAACACAGACTTTGGAGCTGCAAAGTTAATACCTATAGTTTCAGAGGACAATATTGTCTAGAATAAGACTCATTCTTTAATAGACAAAATTTACATATAGAATATGTTATGTTTATTCCAAAAAGAATAATGCAGCAGTATCCTTATTTTATATTTTCATATAAAATATAACTTATTTTAGAATCCTGTTAATTTGAATTATAGGAGCTTTGTAAATAAGACACAGAATTTTGTGTTGAAATGCTGCATGCTAATTTGGAGTAAGTATAGATAATTCTCTCTAAATAACCTTAGTTGCACACGTGTCTCCTCTAGAACACCAGAAAAGATCACAACCATGTCACAGAATACTCAGTTTTTTTTTCATTTCATTTCATTTTACTTTTGTTTTGCTCACTTATTAAATTGCTATATTGCAGGTTATTTAATTATTTTTTTATTTTTTTATGCTCAGTTATTTATATATATTTTGGATTTTATTTATTTTTAAATTGCTTTATTTTATTTTATCATTTAATTTCATTTTCATTTTCATTTTCATTTTCATTTTCATTTTCATTTTCATTTTCATTTTCATTTCATTTCATTTCATTCCATTCCTTTGGGCATGTTGCTTAGCCTGTGTCTGAATTTAGATGTTGCGTCTGTTATTCTCTAGAACGAGCAAGAAATATTCAAGTAGAACACACATCAACATCATACTTTTTTGAAAATTTATATCCTCATGTTTTATTTCACTTATTTCAAATAATTAGTAGAATTCTGCTTGCCCTGGGCAGCAGATATAGATCTGCTCTGTTTAGTGTCAGTCAATGTGTGAGGCCTCTTCATTCCCAATGCTCTTTTTGATGCTGGAGCCAGGTAGAAATTGGCACATCTGTCACTCAAAGCTCTTCTGCACCCCGGCTCAGCTTGACATGTAAACAAGTCCCCCTATCCCTCTTCTCACTGTGTTCTGTGGTCGTTTGTCAACCCTGCCACCTACGCCACAAGATGGAGGCTAGCTGCTGGCTATTCTAATGCAACAGGAGGTGTATTCTAAACCCTAATCAGCCCCAACCAGGTCACACAAAGAACCTGGAGCTCTAGAAACTAGCGACAACAACCAAAAAAAAAAAAACTCTTCTTGAGAGATGTTATTTTATCATCTTATACTTTTTCCTCTGCATTCTCCAGGCTGGTCTCAGAGGAACTGAATCAAAAGGGCAAGGATGCAGCACCATACCTGTATTTATCATTCTATGCTTCTCCACAGCCTGCAGTGATCTGTGACCAAGCACAACAAGCCCCTCTCACACATTTATTAACCAAATCCCTAATCTTTGTGTTGCTGTTGAGAGAGCAGTGAAGACGACGATATGATACAGGGCAAGTGAGAGGAGAAGGGAGGAATGAATCCCTTTGATTTGGTGCCTTGTTTTCCTCCTTGAAAAAAAGCCTTTTAATGAAAAGAACCGCCTCTAATTGTGAAGTAAATTAAAACACCTCACCAACGCTGGCGGTTAAAAGAAATTAAACACTTTTAAAACCTGCGATGGGCTGCAGAGACTGACTTTTTAAACGTGATTAAAATATGTTTTGCCGTCACGCCATCTCAGTGACGCAAGCACGCAAACCTAAAACCGTCCCAGCAGTGCCGTTTTTTAATTACTCTGCTGGAATCCACCTCCGGCACTGTGCTGCAGAAGCTCATCATTGCACACTCAACCCATAAAGGAAAATAAGTTCCTCAACCTGCTCCAGCACCCTATCTGCAACATCGTTCCAAACAGGCTGGTGTGTTGATGATGAAATGCATTTGCCCTCTGGAGAACTCGATGAACGATCTAGATTCACTCAGTGGGCTTCTTCAATGATTCAAATTGAAATAATTGCTCAAATGGGAATACGAGAAGATTTAAGAACTTTGGTGATTTGGAGGCATAATGTTGCACGATGGGAGCAAAGTGGGCCTCGTTGCGTTTGCCTGCTGCAGCTCCTGTAGGCTGTGACTTCGAGAGAAGGAATCAAGAATAGTGTTATGGTTCCTGATGCCATCGGGCTGCTCCTGAACCCAAGGCTACTGCTGTGAAAAGCAGAATTCTTAAGCATTGATTTATTTTTATTTAGAGTATTATTTTTTTCCCCACTAGATTTTTATTTTTATTTCCCCGTTTTCAGTTTTCTATTTTCACTATAGATTTTCACTCTATTTTCACTTTCAGATTGTATTTATTTATTGTATTTTAGGGCTGCCCAAGTTAATGCACTGGTATAATTTAAGAATGTCAGCAATCTCTCACAGGCATTTTTTTTTTTTTTTTTTGCAGTCATGGAAATTTATTTGCTGTACAGCTTAGGTAAATTCCCCCCCACAGTTATGTCCTTATTTTATTTCAGTTAATGAAAATTTTCAAGTCAATCAAACCTATGCATCTCCTCTAAATGGCTGCCATTGCCTAAATATCATATCAAGCACTGTCTCTCCCATGATTCAAGTCAAGTTTCTATTTTTGTGGCCGATCTTTGAAGGCAGAACAAGCGAGAGTCAGAATGACGGAGTTGCTCCTGACAAATAAAATCATGCAGAAGAATAAAACATGCAGGCCAACAGCAACTCCAAAAGCCCAGGCCAAGGCTGGTGAATGTATGGGAAGACTGTTCACATGTCTGTCAAGAGTGATCTTTCCACTCTGCATTGATCAACCAAGCGAAGAACATTCCTTCTCATCCTGGCCGGCTCCCTGGAGCCACCTTATAGCCTGTTAAGAACCATCAGCACTCCTCCCTGCCCACTGCCCTGATCTGATAAATCAATTAAAAATACACATCTGTTCAGCCAGGTCTGCTCCCTCCTTTCATCCCTCCTTCCACCGGACAGCTTTACTAATCCACTTGCATCTTTTCCCTGCGTTTTTACCATTTTTCTCTCCCAGTCCTTCACAGTGGCAACTGCCTCGTTCCATCCTTATGAATTCATTTTATTTTATGTAATGTGATATATAGATTTTTTTCTTTAAGATGAGAGATGAGAGCAGTATGAATAAGAGGCTGTTGCAGGGTACTACATTTTAATCATTTATCGCCAAAGGGATGATTCTAAGAATTTGCTTGCATTAAATGATGGTGTTGTGTGTGTGTGTGTGAATACAGGTGGCCTGCATGCAGCTGATCAATGCCCTCGTTACATCACCAGAAGATTTAGATTTCAGGATACACTTACGAAATGAGTTTCTGCGCTGCGGCCTCAAGAAGATCCTACCAGTGAGTATACCTTTTGTGTTTTCATTCTTTAAATTTTTTTTTTGTACTTCATTACTTTAATTGCTTATTTGATTTATCACTTTTTTTTTTTGGCACTTGATTTTTTTCTTTTTATATATAATATGATATATGTTCATTAGATTTTTTTTGTGGTAAAGGTAAGTTAGTAAATAAATAGAAAAATACTGAAATACAGATGTACAACAGCATTTTTGTAATCAAATGACATCAGTGAAGGCTAAAAGATTAAAAAAAATAATAATAAGTTTGAAAAATGGCCTTGTAGAACAAATACAAACTTTTGAACAAATGAACAAAACTATTGAAAACTGCTAAAATGTGCCCTGGTTTAGTGTCCTCCTCCCTAATGGCACAGCTTTGTTTCATAAAGGCCATTCCCCTCACACATCATTATCAATCAGCACGCAGATCTCTGCCCCACACTGCCACACAGCCCACAACCAGGCCAGCACATCACTCACCATCTCATTTATGTGGGCATTTCCTCACTCTTAATAAGTCATTTTGACTGCTCCCCATATTATTGCTGCAATTATTATAATTATCTCAATCTACCCCCGCATATGATGAGCTTATCGTAATTTATGAATAATGTATTTGAAAGTTTAATAGGACAATTAAATATGACATTGTTCTCTAATTGTGAATAATGAGTTTCCAGGTTTTAGTATCCTCAAAATGGCAAGTGCAAAGGGAAAGAAACAAAGTGAAAGACAAATGAGATACACTAAATCCTCAAGGAGAGATAGAAAATGGTGTCTGATGAAATGAAAATACACATTTCTGGAGATGGATGGGTGAGCGTGTGTTTGTGTGTGTGCGAGAGAGCGAGAGAGACTCAGTCCTGCCTCCTACTGCGGCATTGCGAGTGCTCTTTCTCTCTGATTGGCTGTTGCTTTAAGACAGATGGCATGCCTGAAGTATAGTCCACTGATTGATAACTACCGAAATTGGGTTACATTTGGCTTTTCACCGTCCATAAACTACACCAGCAGTGATTCATAGTGGAGTTGTAAAGCACACCTATTTTATCCCCTCTTTCTTTATGTCTCTTCCTCTCTAAACCCTTTAGATCTGTCGCATATGTTACTGGTATACATAGCAAGACAATCTGTGTACCATAGAAAAACAGATTGACTCTCAGTGCTATACAACACTAATCAGACTTATGGTTTTAATTGACACCTGAGTTTTGAATCACTTGACAAGCACAGCTTTCAAAAACTTTTTATAAAATAGCATTTTTTTCAGTGTAAATGTGACCCTGGACCACAAAACCAGTCTTAAGTCGCTGGGGTACATTTGTAACAATAGCCAAAAATACATTGCATGGGTCAAAATTATTGATTTTTCTTTTATGCCAAAAATCATTAGGATATTAAGTAAAGATCATGTTCCATGAAGATATTTAGTAAATTTCCTACCGTAAATATATCAAAACCTAATTTTTGATTGGTAATATGCATTGCTAAGAACTTCATTTGGACAAATTTAAAGGCGATTTTCTCTGTATTTTGATTTTTTTGCACCCTCAGATTCCAGATTTTCAAATATGTCCTATCCTAACGAACCACACATCAATGGAAAGCTCATTTATTCAGCTTTCAGATGATGTATAAATGTCAATTTCAAAAACTTATGACTGGTTTTGTGGTCCAGGGTCACAAGATGTCAAAATTAGATCCAAAATGAATGCTCAATGGCAAATATGTTGAAAATTAGCAAATAGGCTGTTGATTCATTATTGGCATATAATAATAATATAATTTTATTATCTTTCCATTTGAACTTCTTATTTTGAGGATATTAATGCATAATTAATTTTGAATGCATATATTTATTTCAAAACTGAGAAAGCAAAGTCATGAACTAAATGCCATAAAACTCCAATGAGGTCAATTCAAGGCCTTGTACTTTTTCTTCTTGTTATATTACCAATGTTATATGAGGACACATGTTCATGAGTCACTCATTCCTCTTATGTCAACCTCTATAATCACAGGAGCTGAAGGAGACAGAAGAGCTTGACATTCAGCTGAAGGTGTTTAATGAAAATAAGGAGGAGGATTCCATCGAACTGTCTCACCGACTAGATGACATCCGTGCGGAGATGGAATATCCTTTTTACCGCTTCCTCGTGTGTGTGCGTGCAGCCGCAAGGGCGCCCGGTGTGGCTCATGGGTCTAAAGCCAAGACCTCCAGTTCATTCGGAAGGGATTTGAGAATCAGGTTTTTTTTTCAATTCCAGTCCAGCCTCTGGCAACTCTGGTGGTAAACAAACCTCTTCACATCAACACATGCACGCACCGCACACATATCCCAGCATCCTCCTCTGGCCCTGAGCTCATTATACTGACATTCCAGAGACACAGAGAGCAACCTCTACGCTCACCTCTCCTCTGTTTCATTCCCCCTCAAATCTGCGGATAGACTATGGAAATCCGTTCACACTTATTTACTCCCTGTTTCTACATCTGCATCTGACCCTTCAGGCCACAGCTGCGTACGTGGCAGCCATATGCAGTAGCTTCTGGATTTATGTGTATCCTCACAGTACCCTTTATAAAGCAGCTTGAAGCCATTCGCTGAATTCAAAAAAGCAGCTTTTTTTTCTGTTGTTTTAGTGCTGATTTTGTTGATGGTTTTTATCGTTTCACCCTCTTTCCATAACCTCTCAGAGGGAAAGCTTCGCTGAAATGATGGAGAAGCCAGAGTTTTAGTTCAGGCTGTCTGGACTAATGATTTTCGTGAGCAGCCAACTGTGTAAGAGACACAACATTTGTCTCTAAGGACAATTTGGCATTGATCTGTAAGTGCCATGTGTAATATGCGTGTCTAAGCAACGGTGTGTGTCTTTCTCAGTCCTTTTCCCCTTCTTCTCTTTCTAAACAACAAACATCTTTCAGTCCCGCCCTTCTCATTTTCTGTCTGGCTGCTTTATGAATATTTACTTACATTTACCTATAGAGATCATATCTATATTACGTATTTATTTGTTTATTTATTTATTTCCGTGTATGTGTGTGTGTGTGTGTGTGTGTGTGTATATATATATATATATATATATATATATGTATATATGTATATATATATGTGTACAGGTAAAAAACAATATTTTTAATTTATTTATTTTTTAATAATAGCTACCAGTCATTAGAGTATTAGTAGACTGTCTGCTTAATATCTGCTAACACTTTTTGATGGTCCCCCATCTAACATTCTACTGACTATAACTTTGGAAGTGCATGTCAACTTATTCTACTAATACTATAATGAGATTTAGTTGACATGTAGTTGCAAAGTTACTTAGTATAACATCTAAAGTGGACTATCGAATTAAAGTGTAACCTATAATAATAATAATAATTATTATTATTATTATTATTATTAGTGGTAGTAGTAGTATTATAAATATAGCACTTCTGGTCTGGTTCAGTTCTGGCCACTGTAGTGACTTCAGAAAACTGTTGAATATTAATTGAAAGTTGGGCAGTGTGATTGATTGACCCTCCCTCTCTGTCTTTTGTATTGCTCAGCTCCATGCTGATACAGCTCATGTTTATGCATCACCTTCCCCACCAGTATATTACTGCAAACATGCCCAAAATACAAATATGCACAGACGGTGTGTGTCTGTGTGCACACTTGTGGCCCTGCTTAATAGAGAGAATGGCTTTCTAGTGCATTTTGCTGGTTTTGAAGTGTGGAGAAAATAATTCACTTCAGCAGATCACCTGTGTTATCAGCAATAATGCTCTGAAGATGCTTGTATTCTCACATTGAGTTGACAGAACATGGGATACACTCACAACCTTATGAATAACTGAAATTATATGAGTTAATTAGAAAATGTACAGCAGTGCTGGGTGCAGGCTGGTTTGCTGCAAGGGCAGTTTTTTAAGTGGCTGGAAGTCTTAATGTTCCATTTTATTATTGTTCTATCAATATAGAGCTGTATATGCAATATAGTATAGATTTTATTAAGTATCTCGGTTTATTGTTAATATTCTTTTAAAGAATATAGAATTTTCTAACCTAAGACAGATTTTCTTTAATTAAATTGAAACAGACCTGCTGTACATTTTTATTTTTTTCCTCTAAATATTGCCTATCGTCAGCTTTTTGATTTGTATCCCAGTGGAAGGAAAGGTATGGAAGCCCGTTTCCGCCACTGAAAAAAAAATAAAACAAGGTAATTGCGACTTTTTATCTCACAATTCTGACTTTTTTTCTCGCAATTCTGACATATCTCGCAACTCTGACTTTCTCGCATATAAACTTTGTTCAATTTGCTGAACACAATTCGCTGCAAAGTTTTCTTTCAGATAGTTCTGAGCCAGCTGTCTGCGTGCATAAAGGTTCTTGCAGCTGCGCTCCAAAAGAGATGTGTTCTCAACGCGAGAAATCTGAACGCCTCCCTGCGAAAAAGATCTCACTCTCCATGTTAGCAGTGTTGGCTCTAGGGATTTATAGAAGAACTTTGCCCCTATAGAAAAAAGCAGACGCAGGGGACATAATCAGCGTCACTCGCTTTCATTCTGCTACCAGAATTCTGAGAAAAAAAGCTTCTATCTTCTTTATAGTTCTGAGAATTGCAAAAGCTTTAATATCGTCATTTTTAGTTGCTAGTAGTCAAAAATAAAGAAAGTCTATCTCAGAAATTGCGAGAAAAAAAGTCAGAATTGCTATCAGAATTGCGAGTTTATATGTCAGAATTGCGAGTTTATATGTCAGAATTGCGAGTTTATATCTCAGAATTCTGAGAAAAAAAAGTCAGAATTGCGAGTTTATATGTCAGAATTGCGAGTTTATATCTCAGAATTCTGAGAAAAAAAAGTCAGAATTGCGAGTTTATATGTCAGAATTGCGAGTTTATATCTCAGAATTGCGAGTTTATATGTCAGAATTGCGAGTTTATATCTCAGAATTGCGAGTTTATATCTCAGAATTCTGAGAAAAAAAGTCAGAATTGCGAGTTTATATCTCGCAATTGCGAGAAAGAAAGTCAGAATTGTGAGATAAAAAGTCGCAATTACCTTGTTTTATTTTTTATTCAGTGGCGGAAACGGGCTTCCATAGAAAGGAGTGATTGTGCTGGCTCAAGGAAGTGTGCTCCAGTCCAGCCAGTGCATCACCCTGCAGTCAGCGTTTAAATATTTCAACAGACATTGTCAAAACCTACAGTACATGTAATGACTGGACTGGATTTTTCACCCACCTCTGCTCAGTGCAGCAAGACAAATATACACACAGATTTGCCCATATTTAAGTTATTTAATTTTATTAGACATTTAATTTATTTATTTTTATAACACTGTATTTTTAAAGTGAGTGTTGTTATATTAACTCCATTGTAGGACCATTAGTAGAAACAATTAATGAGCTACCGAGTACTACTGTCAATCATCATATGCTTTAGCTTACAAGTTGCCACCTTTGAAAATAGATCGCCGGTCATTTATTTAACTGAAGTGGACATATCAGAGAGGGTTGGGACATCAGTTCTTGATATAATAATAATAATAATAATAATAATAAAAAAGAAAACTATGATGACTATCTGATCTTACATCTATTTTAGACATGGAAAGCCACTGCCCTTTCTCCTGAGGGAGAGGAGATGTTGGACATTTAATCAATACTCTGCCAGTTTAAGAGCACATTTCTTCTGTTTTGGAGACAAGCAGGACAAACTGAAGATGATATTTCGGTCCAGAAAATAAATAAATAAATATAAAAGGAAGTGATTGATCCATATTTTATTGCTTTAAATAATCAAACTTAAAGAATTTTCGTTTGATTTGATTCCGAGCCAGGGTATGAACTGGCAGAAGAGGTATTGCCTCTGTCACTTTTCTTCAAAACCTTGTGTTTACATATGTTAGGAAATTAGATCCCTAAAGATACTTAATAATGCAGGAAGATAGCATCACTTCTGGTTAGACTCAACCTTTGACTCATTCCTCCATCTGAATTAAAACAAGCAAGCGATTTCCAGTGAGGGATGTCCATTCACCTTTAGTTGTATTTCTTGCATTTTATTGTTCTTTCTCATCTTAGAATTATAGTACTGCATTTTATGTAATTCCAGTCACTCTAGTGTATATGTTTTTTGCACAATTTTATATGCATATGTATAGAAATGGCATGTTTAGATAAACATTGTTTTATTACATGGCAAGCAGTGTATGCAGTTTTGTCCTTAACCGTCTATGCACTGATATGGGTGAGGTGTACCATCTCATGTCCAACATGGTGAAAGACACGGGCTCAGAACCATACTTCCTATCCATCCTCCAGCACCTGCTGCTCATCAGGAATGATTATTATATCAGGTGAGTGCTATCATATATCTTTTCCTTAATATCTATTCCACAAGTGTGATGGTAACAAAATTGCACCTGTTTGTTGACTATGTTCTCAGTTTCTATTGACTCAACAAGCATTCTTGAGAATGAGAATTCACAGATTATAATTAAAAACAAATGAAAATAAATAAGATTTAAATTGGAAAATATTTATTTGTGGATCAAATTATGTAAAACAATATATTTTTAATGTAATTTCAGCTAAATTAACTGTATTGTGCTATATAGCTGTGCAATTGTAATAATATAAAATTACTCATATCAAGATATACGATTTTAGTCATTTTTTGCTGTTGAACTATGTCTTGAATGATCATTTATTTAAAAGAGAGAGTTATTTTGCATGTTCAGCCACACTCAGTTTGTGTGTCTGTCAGAAAGTGAAGAAATGATACTGATCATTTCAGTTCACTGTTGCATCAGACCTGTTGCGGAGGTAAAATATTTAATAAAGAAGGAAGAGCGAAGCGATGAAAGGGAGGGAATTTACCATGGACATGTTGCTGCTCACTTTGAGCCATGAATAATGTATTGCCTGGCTTGTTGGAAAAAGCGAGAAATAGAAAACACATTAAGCAAGTAGTATGGCAGATTCTCGTTCAGTGCCATCGCTCCCGCCTCTGTGTCTGTAACTCTGTCGGCAGAAAACAGGATCACTACAAACGCTGATTAAAAATGTATGCACTTATTAAAGACTCTCTCCCATAGGAAAGAAAAATAACAAATGGAGTCTCTTTAACATCTCCAATTGTTTCTTTTAGACGCCAATGAGATTAAATGACGAGGAAATTAAGTCTCCTGCCTCTCAGATTTTTTTCTCGAGAAAAATACCCTAATCCCACAGAAATCAGACTTTATTAATATCAACTCAAATATTTTTCTTCCCATTTAGAAATTTTACAAGAAAAATCTGATACAAAGTACATGATCCATCGCTAAGAGCGATGTTTGAGCAATGACACTTTTATCTGCATTAAAACATATTTCTCAAAGATGGATACACTGTTTTGTTTGTTTGCCTCATATGCATCTGCATTACATGGCCACTCTATAAACTTTTCTTCACTGACGTCTTTGGTTGCTTTTGAACCTGGTGAGACGTTTTATGTAGATTGGATTGGCTCGTTGGGAAATTGTATGGCTATAATTTTAGATTAAAGGGATCCCTTGAGATCAGTGTGTGCTTTGATGGCCGAGTCTCCAAGGAGAGAGAGGGAAGAATAGGCTGGTGGCATCTCTCTACTTCAGTCCGCATCAGTTGACAACGTCGCTCTTGTTCATGGGTGTTGGGAGGTACTCTGGTGATCAAAGCCAGCCATAAAGGAGAGCTGTCCATGTCAATAGATTGCAACGTTTGATTTAAAGCCATTCTTTAATTCCAGCAAAACAACCAGACACCTTTATCCTCATTTAACTCTGTGCCCTCAACTCTGTCCTTGGTTATTTGTATGGAATGTTTTCCCTCAATTTGTTTAATAACCTGTTTTAAAATGAAATAAAATAAACAGAACGATTTAATAACAGATACCGATGTCCTTCATGCCTCCAGCCTTCCTTTTTACTGCTTTTTAGAGCAGTGGAAGGAAGACGTTGGGCAATAACTCTCTAAGCCTCTAACAGAAGGTAGATCAGAGGGAGTGTATATGGAGCACATCTTCTACTTTTGGCCGTGACTGATGTGAAGATTAGATGGACAGTGTGGAGCAGGGGTTGGATGGGAGATGAGAGACAGACAGTGAAGGTGCCAGACTGAGAGAGAGAAGGAAAGAGCGGCTCCGATGAGTGGGACATATGCCGTCTCCTCTGGTGGGGTGTGACAGTTCTGGGTCAGTCGTCTCCTTCCCGGTTCTATCCAGCATGCAGCAGTGGTGGTAGCCAGGATGTTGAAAAAATAGGGCGGCTTATTGAGATAATGATATGGTGTACATCAGTGACAGGCGTAAGCTTCGGGCCTTGCCACTAAGCCGGGCTCGGTGACACTCTCAGCCCTATCAGTTCCAGCCACCCCGTCCGCCCCCTCTGCACGCTTATTACACATCGCTGCCGTGTCTCTTACAACAAGGCCTCGAATTGGCAAATTGTATGAATATGATTATTTGTTTGGTTATTTGAGTATGTTATTTGTCATTGAGCTTGGAGAGACATCCTATTATGGTAATGTCTTAATAGCTGGTTTATTCAAAACATGTTCTTATATTTAAATGTTACAACAAGTGTACAGCATGTCAGAAATCGTCTTAATCGCGGCTTGTTTGCAAACACATACAAGCTTCATCATGTGTCTGTCACGCGACTCTGTTCCCCTCTCGGGCTTGAACTGATGGTAAAACTAAGGACACTATTAACTGTCTTTATTTTGAAAGCTAATGCTCGCGATTATGGAAAGGGGCGTTACATTTCCTACTCATGCTTGTGGTGTTCGGCCAATCACAATGCACTGTGCCAGTTGGCCAATCAGAGCAGACTGTGCTTGTCGGAAGGAGGGGCTTTGTAGAAAACGAAGCGTTTGAGAGAGGCAGGGCATAGATGACCTACAATAATGTACAGTATCTGAAAAAGAATGTGTTTTTTGAACATTAAAGCATGTCAACATATTCTTTTACACCAAATACACAAAATAATGATCTTTAAAAAAGCATCATATGACCCCTTTAAAAATATGTATCTTAGCATTTTGCAGTACGTTAAATGAGATTATTCCGATCAGAGTCAGTGTTGTATTATTTATAAAATAATGTAATATTATTAATATTTTGAATTAGCTTTTTGTTTATATTTTAAGTGTTCAGTTAATTTTAGTATTTTTACATACATTTGTACTTTTTTAAATAAATATTTCTATTTTATAAATATTTTGTTGCTTTTGCAACTAACTGAAGTAAAATAAGTATTTTTTTCCATCTAATCATATTTTATTTTGGCTTTATTTCAGTTAACGGAAACTGTTTTAATAATTACAGTTTTCAGTTAATTTTAGTATTTTTACATGTTTTTGTACTTTTTTTAATACATATTTTTATTTCATAAATATTTGTGCCTTTGTAACTAAGTGAAGTAAAATAAGTAATTTTTGCTTGCATATTATTTATTATTTATATTTATTATTTTGTATTATTTGTTTGTGTATTATTACCTAAAATATTAAATGTGTCACCTTCTGTGGCTGAATTTAGCAGACATCTTGATTTTTCTTATTAGCAGCACACAGACCATAACAGCAGCAAATAAAACTGAAATATGGATCATAAGAAAACATAAGTGCAAATACACACCTGTCGCGTAATATATTACTTTGGGTCAACAAACTCTGCCGTTCATCCATTAGCTTATCTATATTCCCCCGCAAATATTGTTTATCAAACAAGAATGTTTGGAGATTAAAAATGTAATGCTGTAGAATTAAGTGGCTTTAGCTAAGAGTTGTGGTGCAATTATTTAGCACAGAGACATTTTTAAAGTCATGCTCGTTCATTAGAATTCGAAAGCTTGTTTTGTGTCGAGAAGCCGGGAGAAGGGGACGACACATTTCTGGAAGGAAAATTGAATACCTACATGAGACATTCAAGGTCATGCTTGGAACATAATTATTTGCCACTACGGAGCTCGGCTTAAGTCGACATTGTATTTGTTAAATGTCACTCGCAATTAAATTTGGTAATATAACTTGGAAAAGGTCACACACTAAGCGCCGTGGCAGTGTCTAGTCCCAGACCCATTTACTCCCCGTCCCGTCATTGTCACCCCTCCAAACACAAGGCCGTGTTTTCCCTGCCATTGTGCAACTAATTACACAGATTACACTGATTAGATTTGCGTCTCAGGTTTTATTGCTGCCCTTAATTGCCAAAGATGATTGCAAATTAGAGAGGGAAGCATGGAGGCCCGGATGTCGGTTTGTCTTCACCTTGAATGGACAAAGTCACCCAACCGCTCTCCGGCTGCACACTTTGCCTTTAGTGATTTCATTATGTACCGAAGGAAGCCTTAATTCAATGCCGTGAAATACCATTAAAAGATATGTCTTACCAGATGATTTATGAAGAGCTGTCCTCGCAGGAATGCGCGAGGCGGTATTTTATATGAAGTTAACGGCTTTGTCTCTTGTCATACTCTGCCCCCTCACTCTCGCTGTACTCGTTCTTTTTATTACAGGCCTCAGTATTACAAGGTGATTGAGGAGTGTGTGTCCCAGATCGTCCTCCACCGTAGTGGGATGGACCCTGATTTCGCCTACAGGGAGCGACTGGATGTGGACTTCAGTCATCTCATTGGTAGGTCTGAGATTAGGTCTCCTGGGTCTTGAAGAAAATGTCTTTGCGTTGAACACCACACTAGACTTCAGCGTAGTTCCTTTTAAGTTATTATTCATTGGTACAGCTCAGTTTTCCAGACTACTCAATTCTGTCTTGAACTGTATGGCCATTTGATAAAGTGGCCAGAACAATTCAGAATGAATAAAAAGGAGTTTCAGGTTTCGGTAACTAGCTTTAGGTAAAAGCGAGAGAGCAGTATTGAGTTATATCACTTAAATGAAATCCGCCAGAAAGATTTTTTGGGCTTAATGGGATGTCTAGAGGATGATTATAACAATCCTGCACTGGTTCACACTACATTCTGTCTAACTTAACTGTGAAATCACGCTGCGCTGAGGGAGGCGCAACTGCAGTTGATAAAAGTTTGCGATTTCCTGGAGTAGATCTAATTATCATTCCCCGGTCCCCATGAGAGCCCTGTCTGAAACACCTGCACTCACCTGACATGTAAGATAAGGTACACTCATTATGCATAAATAAAACATTATCTGCAAAACCTGGCTGGCATGTCATGTCTTATAAACGCAACATGACTTCAGCTGTAGCGGTTATATTTGCAGTCCTGGACTTTTTTCCATTTGTTTTATGATTAAATGTTGCGGGGGAAAGCATTTGTTGCCAATTGTTTTCTCATCCAAGTTCTTGGACACCAAAGGAATTAATAAAATAAGGGTGATGTAAATTTTCATCCTCTCTTTTTTCTTCTTTGCCCCTCTTTTGTGTTTTGTCACTAACACTTTCGTAACTTGCCAACAAAGGCTCATTAAAAGTTTTCAGACCCATCTGCAGAAACAAAAAAAATGTTAGATTTTCTCACTTCTTCCCTTACTTTAATGAGTTGAAAACAGATTTTGTGGGGCGCCGTTTTTAAATTTACATCTCAAACCTCCAGAACAGAATACAAATCTCCAGAGGGGAGGGGGGAATGAGACACTGACAGGTTCATTTTATTCTGTTTGCTTTTTTGTTCTTTTGATTGTCTTCATTCGGTGTCTGATGTGGAATCTTAAGCATCGTGTTAACAATGCACCTTGTAATTTACATATACTTGTGTATTTTGTGCGTTTTCATGTGCTCGGCTGTTTGTATATGACAGATCAGTGCGTGGATAAAGCCAAAGTGGAAGAGAGCGAGCAGAGAGCGGCTGAATTCTCCAAAAAGGTGAGTCTATTAATCACCCTGGGTGCCTCTATTGGTATGCAACCAGGCTGCTGTCACCAAACTTTTCTCCCATGAGCGGTGAGATAGCTCATTGATTGTTCTCGTCTGATCAATAGCTGGCAGCAGAGCAACATGATCTGTATCAGTGCAAGCAGAATCAATGCTGATGCTCCAATCTGCAAGCTTGTTTGTGCCATATTGGGAACACTATTTACAGGCACCATTTCAAATAGTGTTAAAGGCCCCAATGAACAATATTGTAATTTTTTTTAAGTTGAAACATTTCCTCTGGAGGTTCATGAGGATGCTGAGCTAACACTCGCTGGTGTTGTCAGTGAAGCCAAGAGCTGTATCCCACGATGCTTTGAGAGTGTATCCATGCTCTTGCTCAGCTTCCTGCCCAACTCTGCCAAATGTCAGCCAAACATCTGAGGCTTGCAGTTTAATGGCAAAGTTACACAAATACTACTGGGTAGCTGAAAACACTGACTCTCACTCACTGACTGTGTGTATGCTTTTGATTGCATATGTGTACTAATGCTGTGTCATTTTTTTAATACACACATAAATTTAATAGAATTTGATGCATCTAATATTTATATGCACACTGTCATCCATTCAAATGTTTTTGTTTGGTAAGATTTCTAAAAATGTTTTTGAAAAAAGTCTCTTATGCTCACCAAGGTTGCTTTTATTTAATAAAAAAAAATAATTAGTGAAAACAGTAATGCTGTGAACTTTTATAACAACATTTTTTTCTACTGTAATACATTTTTAAATGTCATTTGTTCCTGTAATGGCAAACCTTAGTTTTTAGCAGCCATTATTCCATTCTTCAGTGTCACATGATCCTTCAAAACTCATTCTAATATGCTGTTTTGGTGCTCAGGAAACATTTTTTTATTGTTTTGATCAATATTGAAAATTGTTTATATATTTATAATAAGATATTTGTGGAAACCTTTTGATACATTTTTGATGACTAGAAAGCTCAAAAGAACAGCATTACAAAATGTGTAGTAGCACTTTATTTTACAGTACGTGTACTTCCCTGGTACATACATGGTAAATATCTTGTACCTACAGGCAAGTGAGTGGTAACACAAGGTACTTACCTGAAGTGTATGTACATGGTAACAAATAAGAAACACGGCTGTACTTAACAGTCGTACATGCATGGTAATTACCGTATTGACCCGAATATAAGACAATATTTTTTTTCATGGAAATACATCTGAAAAAACGCGGTCGTCTTATATTCAGGGTCTAGACTTTGACATGTCAATAATACACCCACAACAATAGGTGGTGCCAAAAACGCATAAAACGAGTGTGCCATGAAATACGTAATGTGATGTGTGTTGTATAAAGATCGCGAGTGAAAACAAGAGAAAAAGAAAAGCTTACAGCAGCATGAGTCGTGACTGTCATGTTAGCCTGATGGGACCTAACTTCGTCTGTAAGTGATTTTAAAACATAAGACAGTACCCAGATTTGAAGACTACAATAAGATTTCACTTCTACTGTTTATACAATTTTGGTAAGCTACTATGAGATGGATGGACTAAATGTTATATAATTCAGATGGGCTACCTGTTATTTTTATGGTATGTCAAAAAATGTATATTTTTAAATGTCATTGTTGGTACATTTTACCATTATTTACCATACATTCAAAACAAAAATTAAAATAGGTAAAATATGCAAAATGTTTTATTTGGTTTTCAAAAATTTTTCAGGAAAAAGGGGGGTCGTCTTATATTCGGGTCAATATGGTAGTTTGTACATACAGACAAGTGTGGGTAATAACAGTCACTTACAGGTAGTGCCCGTAAATGGTAACTAATTAGATACTTTACTGTACTTATATACATGGTAAATATGTAGTACTTACGTACAAGTGGGTACAAACAGGCATGTCCTTACAGTATCCGTATATGGTAGCTAATAAGACACATTACTGTACATACTAATTATATGTACATGGTAAATGTGTAGCACCTACGGAAAAATGTGGTATTATGTGGTAACAAACAAGACACATACTGTACTTGGTATATACGGTACGCTTGGTAAGTCCTAACCTTACCTAATAAAAAGAGGACTGTTTTTCAATTGCTTGTGTAGGACTGTTAATGCTAAATTGCTCTCTACAACAGTGCTTACAAAGTTTGAAGAACTGGTAATTCCTGTGTAATGTTTATGTAAAATGGTGCACTTTATTTTACAGTCCTATTTCCATATACTTACTATGTAAGTACTGGTGTATGTACCTATTAGTTAATGTACAGAATAAGTTATGCGGTACTCAAGTTGGGGGGTATAAACAATGTACTTATTGAGTAGTTGATGGTAGGTGCCATTGCAGTTAACTTGCCTTATCTTTAACGACACTTGATTCTCTAAACTAATTGGTTCAATAGGGATTTTTGATGACGTACATTCCTAATAATTATGTGTGTAGACATATTTTATTTTGGACTTATACAGTAGCTACCGGACTCACATTTGCACTTGCAACTCCTGATTGTCATGTCAAAATCAAGGACTGTGCCTGCTAAGTATTAACACTGTGCAGTGCTGCACAGTTACTGCCATGTTCCCAACCAACTTCCAAAGTTCCAAACTGCAATGGCACGTACCATCAATTACTCAATAAATACCTTGGTCCATGTTTATACCCCCCAACTTGAGTACCACATAACTTATTCTGTACATTAACTAATCGGTACATACACCAGTACTTACATAGGAAGTATATGGAAATAGGACTGTAAAATAAAGTGCACCATTTTATATAAATATTGCACAGGAATTACTAGTTCTTCAAACTTTGTAAGCACTGTTGTAGAGAGCAATTTAGCATTAACAGTCCTACACAAGCAATTGAAAAACAGTCCTCTTTTTATTAGGTAAGGTTAGGGCTTACTAAGCGTAACGTATATACCAAGTACAGTATGTGTCTTGTTTGTTACCACATAATACCACATTTTTCCGTAGGTGCTACACATTTACCATGTACATATAATTAGTATGTACAGTAATGTGTCTTATTAGTTACCATATATGGATACTGTAAGGACGTGCCTGTTTGTACCCACTTGTACGTAAGTACTACATATTTACCATGTATATACTGTTACGTTCCTGTATCAAGTCTAGGGGAGGGTAGGTCACGTAACAGAATAAAAATGGTGATGTGTGTGTGTGTCAGCAGTGAGGCACAGTAAATCAACCTCGAAGAGGTAAATCACTAAAAAAAGAAAACCCCACTTCACAACGTAACTGATGAAAAGTATCACATTTTTATTGTACATATGCCGGAGGGTCTTTAAATAACTTCGAGAGGGAGCTCAGGCCAAAACAACAAACATAATACCTCTACCTAATAATAAAAACTAACTAACCTACCAAAGGAAAAGGAAAACAAAAATACATCAAAATACCCTAACTCCCTATCTAACATAAACAAGAGAAAATAACTCCAGAAAGAAAATGGCACCCCCTCTCTACTTAACCCAGTCCCAAATGAACAATGCAAACTTAAATTAACAGTCTAGTAAGAGAGTACAAACAAACATTTAACTTACAGTAACAGGCGTTCAAGTTGTAAAGATGGAAGTTACAACAGAAGGTGGATAAACTCAATGTCACTAAGAGAATACAATCAACAAAATATAATTCTTAACACAAAATAACCCTTAGAAAGCACAGGGCAAGAAACCCTACAACAGAGCCTCCACACACACACACAACCACACTGTTCAGTGGTGGACATGCTACTTAAGTCTCCACTGCTCCTCCTCAATCCTCCAATCAGTGTAAACAGCCAATCATTGGAGACAGGTGTCGGCCATTACCTCCTACTTGCGAGTAGAGAGGGGGGAAGAGAGAGTGCGAGAGAACAACAATAAAAACATGCGTCCTGGGACGTAACAATACATTAGTAAGTACAGTAAAGTATCTAATTAGTTACCATTTACGGGCACTACCTGTAAGCGACCGTTCTTACCCACAATTGTCTGTATGTACAAACTAATTACCATGCATGTACGACTGTTAAGTACAGCCGTGTTTCTTATTTGTTTCCATGTACATACACTTCAGGTAAGTACCTTGTACCACTCACTTGCCTGTAGGTACAAGATATCTACAATGTATGTACCAGGGAAGTGCACATACTGTAAAGTAAAGTGCTACCAATTACGGACCCCAAACTTTTAAACAGTGGGATATATGACAATTATGGATTATTTAGATCCATATTCATCAACGTTATATTAAGCAAAATTGGTGTGAGATCACTTTATAACTGAATGAGACCCAGACATAGTAGTAGTAGTAGACATAAGTTGCAGCTAGTAAAAGCTTAGTCTTGGATCAAGATTATATTGATAGTGAAGGTGGAGAGACATGCTGAATGTGTTGATGTGTCCTGTGGTTGATGGAATCCACATAGTTTCGTCAATGTTTTTGTATGTGTGTTATTGTCTTCAGTTCGACGAGGAGTTCAGTGCACGGCAGGAGGCGAAGGCCGAGCTACAGAAGCAGGAGGAGAAAATCAAGGAGCTAGAGTCTCAGATCAACACCCTGCAGGCCCAGGTAACAACACTTGCACCATAACTTACTGTACATACTCTTCTCTCCCTCATCACCACTTTAGGTTCACGAGCAGCCCCATAGGTGTGACCCATTCAGCTGCTCTGCGCTCTGTACCCAAGGGTATCAAACACAGGTTAACGCTAATGGAAGCTACCACCGATGCCATGCCCCATGTGTTCACCTTTAACATGCATAGTTTACCCTTCCATTGGCACTGATTATACCACAGAACAGATCTGTGCTTTGTTGTACTCTCAGAGGCTTCAAATCCACTGAGGTTTCTCTTATCTTCCCTTATGAGAGCTTTGTGGTTCACGTTGCCTTAGAAGAGCCCTTTATCCTACAGCTCCGTGAGGCAACACGCCTACTTTTTCCGGTTTCAAGACTGCCTTTTTTTCACCTCCCAACTATTCTCCAATGGCTATTAGACTAGCAGGCATTAAATTATTTGTCTCCATCATAAAACCTACTTGACGGTCAGAGCCTCAACTCATCAAATGCCCTGAAAATGAGCTATACAAGCACATTAGGATCACTAGTACTTATTTACTGTGCTGTGAGGTCATATGAAGCAGTTTTTCTCTGTCTGCTTCAAATGGTAATGCAACTTCTAATGTGGCGGCGAAGGAGAGACTCTGCTAATTTGGTCAAATTTAAACCTTTTTATCTTTTATCGTGAATGCATTGGTGCTCTAAGTGGGTATTTTAAGACTTTTGGGATTGTATGATTTAATAAAGGGCCAATCTCCCCCTCAAATTGTTGGATTTGATTTTTCTCAATTGCTCCATCGCAGCCTGTTCCTAGCTATTGTATCAACGCTTTGAGGGATTGCGTTACGTCTTTGGCTCTCACATCATCGTTCCTGTCAAGAAAAACCCTTAGTCCTTCTCCCGCAAAATGACTGCTATTTCCTACCAAACCCAATTTGAAACATTTTAGATTTTACTGCTGCCTTGGGACAAAAGAAGTAGCTTGCTTGCTAGCTTATGGAGTTTAATAGGATGGGGGGAAAAGTATCACCATTTGTGAAGCGCCATCCATGGCGTAAATAGTTTTCCAGAAACCAAATATATTGTGGTCGGAAAAGCCAGCACTTTGTCTTTCTGTTTACTTACCTCTCAGATTTTCCAAGCCCTATTGCCCCCCAGCTTCTCCCAACAAGAGCCTCCCATACCTTTAAACCGAGATGAGTTGCTGTCATTAAGGACCCTGGCAGCTTGGACCACCATTCATTCTCACAGATTTACCAAATGGGCACATTAGTGGAGGCGGAGCTGGAATGGGTTCCTCCCCGTGCAAAGCGGAGCATCTCAGAGCCCGACACTTCATTTGTGTGCAGTCCTCACCCCTGCACTTCATCTGCCCCGAGAGCCGAATCACGGCACGTTACCCACTCTGCCTCCCTCCTTTCCTCCATCTGCCTCGTCCATCACTTTCGCAGCTCCTACACATATTCATGAGCCCAGGCCTCTCTGCGCTCTGCTCCTCATCAGTCACCATCATCCCTCCTTTTCTACACTCATTCATGCCGAGCCATATTGCGCGCACCCAATGCATCCCTCCTCACGGAGACCACAACCCGTTAATGACTGCTCACCTGCTCGCTCCTGCTTTGCTTTCCTGGACTGCAGTGTCATTCAGCTGTTGTTTTTCCCTGGGTGTCCTTCAGTCTTACCCCAAGGCGATCTCCTTCTCTTTGAAGCTCAGTCATCTCCAGCACATTAACAGGTAGAGGAGCGAAGCGGAGCCCTTGAGACACATACTCTTTCCAAATGTGCGCTCTGAAGGCACGTTCAAAGCTTTAGCTCCAGAACATTCTTGCATCAACAGACTTCTGGTGCTTCTGGTATAGAACATATAATGTGCTCGCTAAAGAAGCACCAGGATATTAGCATGAGAGTCTTGCACATATCCCATGGGTGTTTTGGCACGTCAAAGGGATATAAACTCATAGGTTGTCATGCGCAATGCTGACAAATTGTACCCTTTATTAGACAGCCGGTGTAAAACTCTTCTCCCACTACAGTTTCACAGTGTTGTCAGATTGTGGGTGCACAACACATCACTGTGAAAACTGACTTCGCTCACCCACACTTGAACCCACTTGCTGACTTGTTGTTCTTTGGTCGTCTGGTACAGATGGGAAGTAGAACTTGGTTTCGAAACACATTGTACGGTAAAAAAATTATTTAAATGAAATATAATAATTTTTATTTTATTTTTATTAGATTTCATAATAGCAAAAGCTTCAAAATAACATTTTCTCCAAAATAAGCCTCGGTAGGTTGCATTATGTTGTACATTTCAAGAGTTTTGTGCTGAAAAGCATGACTGTCAGACATTTTCACATTATTTTGTGCCATTAGGGTGACCGAGGTTTAAGGACAACAAAAGAGATGACAGCAAAGACATGCTTATCAACAGATTTGCCTTTAGCACATAATTGAAGAGAGCCATTATTCAGAGGAACCATCGCAACAGCTCATGCGAAAATAATAGTCGGATGACCTCATCAAAGCTGTGGTACAGAAAATTTCGGACAGACTGAATGTGAAATAGAAAGAATAAAATAATAAAAGAGCTTTGCTCTTTCATTTCATGTATTTTTAAGAGTTAACGAGAGTGCATACATTATTAGGCCTTCTGCTCAGTTGTTCTGACAAGCCCAGTTTTAAATAAGCATGTAACCATATTCTCTCTTTTCATTTTGTGGTGGATTGATATTTCCCCTTCTTGATTTGACTGCAGTCGGTAATTGCGTCATATTAACAGCAACAAAGCGCAACACATTTCTCCAGGGTTCCTCATTCCTTTCCTCTTGGACATTCAACAGGAAGGGAATAGTGTCAAAGATGTGGAATCGCATGGTAGCTCGCTTAATAATTCAGAACCCAAGCGATACTGAGGGTGAAATCTTTTGCAGCACCTGATAGGTTTCAGAAAGCTATGCGGTCAGCTGTCTGTACCAACATGGGACTCGTAACATTATGGTGCAGTGCAGGGCTGGACCTGCATCTTATTGCCACTGCCGGGATGGATTTGGCAAGGAGTCTGGCGGTAATGATGCCGATAAGGACAGCACTTCGCTTGAATCATAGAGCTGGTTGCCATGTGCCCTGCGCTGTTGCCATGGTCAGTATCAGGGGACACAGCTCAGCCATTCACCTTTACAAGCTGATTCGTTTGAGATGCAGTGCATGTGTGCCATCTCTCTCTCTCTCTCTTTGAGGAAACGATCACAAGGAATATGAAGACGCTGCTGTTCTTCTTGACAATGTTCAGTGTGTTGGCTGCTGTTCTGCCCTTCATATCGTCAAAAGTAAATACAGCTAAAAAAACAAAAACAACAAAGCTTACTAAACACTACAAGCAAGTACAGCATTTCGAATGTGATCAAAGTTTTCAACTGTCTTCACCATGAAGGTATCCATCTTCTTTTCCATTACACGTCTTTAATATTTGATTCCGCCCTACGTGCAGTATGGGGAAACTGCACCATATAAGTGTATTTTAGAGGCAGTAGAGTATGCTTCCTCTGAATGAAAAGAGGCTAAGATGTTATTTTTCCCCTTTTTTATTTTTAAAAGTGGCTGCTCATAGCAAGTTCAAAGCGGGAGCAAAGCATCACTGAATCTAAGTGCTTGAGCTAAATTCACTGAGCGCATCATAAGCAGTGAAATGATGGGAAGGACTTGAAAGAACAGGATTCCAGAAGCAACTCTAAAAGATGCACAACAACCAATTTACTGCATTTCCTACTCTTGTGCTTCAAACTTTCCTTTGAAATGGACGCTGTTGGAACAAAAGCCTCATGGAAATGACTGAAGCCAATAGAGTGCAACACTCTGGTTCCAGAAGTAAAAATCATATAAATTTTATTCATAGGGGAATTGATTGTTAATGATAACTTTAAAGACTTTGTTCTTAATAAATGTTTTTTCCCCATTCTAGTCCTATAAAGCACTTTTAACTCTTTAATAAATACTTTAAAAAAATCTCTATGGGCAAAATAATTTCAGAGCCAAGTCTGCTGAAAAAGTGGGTGGCACTGTTGCGCTCAATTGTGTCCAGAACAGGTACTGTGTGAGGGTATTTAATGATGTTCTTAATTTATGAATTCACTCCTGCAAAGCTCACAACAACTGCTAATGAAACCCCGTATTACTTCATTAGTAGGCAAACACAGTGTTTTGATAATGTTCAAGTAGGCTGCTTGCATCCAATTTCTTGCTGTCCCCAAGTTTTATTGCCATGTGACTTTCAGTAAAGTTGGCAGTTGGTTTTTGCTTTATTCTCCTCTTCCAGCTATGCAATCTCTCTTTGCCTTACCATTGCTCTGTCTGTCTATGTATCTGTCTGTCTGACCCTCACCTGTCCAGTTGACTAGTGAGAGAGACAAGCTAAGAGAGGCAGAGAAAAGCATCAGCGAAAGAAACAGCAAGGTGGGTGTTCTCCCAACCCTTCCCTCCGCCTTCCCAGCATGCTCAATGCAGCCACCCGTCAACATCTTTGAAAATCAGCATTTTTTTATACCTTCTAACAGGTTGATCAAAGCTGTTACCTCTCACTGATCAGCCAGAGCTTTGATTTTCTGTATTGTCTCAAGACTCTCAACAGATGCTGTGCAATCATTCATTACAAATGCATGCTACACAATTAGGCCATAATCCTTACCACATATCCAGCATATAAACAGCTTGTGATGGTGAATCTCGCCAAACACAGTCTCTATACTGTGAATACTTCCAGTTCTTAGAAGCTAAAAAGTATACAGTATGAAGCAATCAGTTTGTCTGTTCCCTTATTTTTAGGTTGCTAGCATCGTTCCCTTCCACATGAGCTACAGGAACGAGATGGAACAGGCTCCCAGAGCCAGTTCCAGCTGGAAGGGAAAATGAAACACCATCTTTCCATTTAACTAGAGTATTGTAACCCTCGGTAGTAACCAAATCTAATTCAATTTGCCTCTTGCTCATCACAGATGAGATTGGGATGGTTTAATTGTGTGTTAGCCCTAGTTAATTACCCAAACTGTGACTGTTTCTACTCAGAGTGCCCTCCCACCCGTTGAGAGTGTAAATGGATGCTTGTCTCCTTGATATTGTCCTGTTCATATATAACAGATAGTTTCAGACATGCTGACTGCTAATTAGTGTCACTGAATGGTATGGGAGATGGCCAGCAATTTCAGGTCAGTGGCCAGCTTAGACCTTTATCGAACCAGACTTTTGGGTCATAAATTGCTTTTTAAAGCAATATAAGAAGCCACGATGAAAACAGAGGGGGAACAGAGCCCTAAATGAGACAGTTTCCTGTGTAAAATGGGTTTTGGTTGTAAAATTGGTCTAAATGATGGATATTGTTTAAAGAGAATAAGGGGTATGGCTAGAGAAAATTGTGTTCCGGAGGCTGATTAGCATTCCAGAACCGTGGCTGGAGGGTCTGCAGCGCGCCACAAGCTGCCACAGAGGGCCAAAGCGATGCGGAAATGACGGTGCTCTAATTTAGCAGCTAATTTGCTTGCCATTCTCTTGTATTAAACTTAAAAGAGAAAATGGGTCACAACGGGCTGGAGATTGACAGACGCATAATCATGGGACAGGGTACTCGTCAAGGGACCTCAGCTTCCTGCATGATGCTCCTACACCTTTTTAATTTCCCCTCTAATAAACAATCCACTGCCTGCATTGTGTAATCAAACACTCAGTAATGCATATAAAAATGTGGCTCGACGCATATCATTCTCCTAATCAACTGAACTGAGGCTGGAGCGCAGAGAGGGGAATTGCTTTAGAAAATGAGAAACTTTTTCACTGAGCAGTGATGAGAATGAGGCGCAAAGTACGTTTTGAGAAGAAGAAAAAGGAGGGAGAAAAAGAGAGAGAGAAATGGTTTGTAATCATCCAAAGGTCAAGTCATATCTGGACTATTGGGACTTCTAATTGAAGCATTTGCATATCATTTGTTGCTAAAGAGACTTGGCCACCCTTTATCAATGATTCAAAATACCTGTTTATTCTGTTGCGAGCAGAGCAAGGCTCATTTGTCAGGACATTTACCGCCCTCTGTCTTATCAGTTACTGGATGAATTGAGCCCTGACTCCTCCATAATGGCTTCTCTTCCTGGAGACAATTTTGTGAACTTCAGTTATCTTCAGTTGCCAGGAAAGTAAGTCAGGGAAGAAAAGTAAAGAAAAAGAAATGGGCATTTGCCTAAAAAACCTGTGGATTGTGGCTCAAGGTTAAGGAGCAGAGAGGTCGACTGCCTGCCGCCACCAGTTGCATGAGCGTTCAAGCCCGATTACTCTTCTCATTACTGCTAAAGGTTCAGGTGGCTGCATCCTATTCATACGCTCAATCTATTAGCAAATTACAGAGGCAATTTACATGTTAATCAAGTCTAATGGTTTACTCTCATCTGTTATGCTTTATGATTAAACGAGATGAATCAGTCTACACAAAGCGCTTTCCATATTTCATCCGCAAACAAATATCGATACTGTCATCTTGTCATTTGGTGTAATCACAGTTAAGTATGTTCCATACGGAACGAATGAACGCTTATGTCATTACGTCTTAAAAACAATAACAGATGATCATCATAAACTTCACCATGTTTGTTTCTTTTGAGTTATGCCCTCAGTGTCAGTCGCTTTTTCATTCTCCACTGCTAATCTGAAACTGAAATGGCTTTTAAATTGTGTGTGTGTATGTGTGTGTGAGCCAAGCTTACAGGATTCCTATGAGGCCCATATAAATTGGTTATACTATGCTGCTGTATAATGCCTGATGTTACCCTGAGTTAAGCTTCATCTCACCTTCTGTATCTCAGTTTTGTTTTCTGTTTACTGAACATTTCCTGCAACAGGGTTCACAATTAACTCTTTCCTGACCTAAAGCAAAATTCTGGGTTATTTAGTTTTTTCTAAAGTTATGTAATAGTTATATAATATTTCAAATCTAAATTTAAAATATGAATAATAATAATAATAACTTCATTATTTCATTATTATTAAGACAAACACCTTTCTTTCTTTCTTTCTTTCTTTCTTTCTTGGTGGTTTATTGATTGATTGATTGATCTCACTCTTCCTCATATTTGCCTTAGTTCCCACATTTGTATTGGCACATGGAGTTGCAGACAAAATTAAATAAAATATATATTTTTTTAAAGATATTTGACATTTATTGAAAATAAATTGATAATTAAAAGTTCTTACATTTAAAACATTAATTTAAGTCATGTATTCCTTAATAGATTTTTTTCAGCTTCTCAAATTTTATTTGCTCGCCAAATCCAATTTCTACACGCATTTGGCACTAGGCGAGTGTTACTTTTGGACCCTGTGTTACAGGATACTCTGGATGAAAAAAAAAAAAAAAACTCCACCCTGCACCCGGATAACCGTTCCATCACATACAAATGTAGACTTGCACACATTCACTTTACCACTCGTGCAATACTTGTCAAATTGCTCCTATGAGAGCCCAAACACTTGACAGGTGTGTACATTCCAGAAGAGTCTACCGGTCACATCGACCGGCCTGCCATTTATTTATTTACATATTCAATGTGACTACCTGCCCCTCAGGAATTGCCGTGTCCCAGTTTCCCCAGTGAGAGGATCAGGCGGTGGGCTCAGGCTCCTTTGAGCGCTGGCCCCTACTTGGCTCTCAGGAGGCGGTGCTCTGCGCGCTAGACAGGCAGATGCTCAGTGCTGCTGAGGGAACCGGTGCCCGGAGGGAAGGCCATAGCGGCCCCAAATCATCCATCTGCTTTTATCAACTCTTATTTAATGCATGCGAAGAGTGCCTCCACCCATATCTCTCCCCCTCTCTCTAACTTTCTCTGATTTTTTTAGACTTGTTTTAATGCACTCTTCTAAAATTGAAAAGTCAGCTGCTGTAAACACTCTGTCTTTTATCCTCCACTCTCCTTTGCCCTTGTCTCACCCGCTAGTTCTGATAGGATAAAACATGTAATGGTGATAAAAGCATGGGCCTTTGGGTGTAGAAGTTTAACGGGAGTGGTTGAGGTGAATGTTTGGCTCACAGTGGTCTCTTAAGATGCCTTTTTCTTGTCTCTGAATCTTTTTAATCCCTTCACAGGTTGCGGCGGGACCTGGAGCAGCTGGTGCTGTTCCTCCACCACCACCGGGGGGAATTGCACCTCCGCCTCCTCCTCCACCTCCTCCACCACCACCAAGTGGAGGCATTCCACCTCCTCCGCCTCCTCCATGTCCTGCATCTCTGGGACCTCCACCTCCACCCGGCTGCGGACCTCCACCACCTCCTCCACCTCCCGGAGGAGGCCCGCCCCCACCTCCGGGTATGCCTTTGGCTCCTCCTCCACTCGTTGTCCAGCTGCCTTATGGACTGGTGCCCAAGAAGACCTACAAACCTGAGAGCGTCATGAAGCGGGTGAACTGGTCCAAGGTAAGACATCACTGGAGCTTAAATGGTTTAAAAACACATGTGTTCTGAGAACTGCATAACACACTCCAAGGTCAGCAGTAAATTGCAAATAGTGGCAGTAATTTAGCCTTCCCAGCGTGTAAGAGGAAGACAAGAAGAAAGGATGAAAAAGAGAGTGTGACTTTTTCAGTGGGAGTTGATGGTCCAAAGCCTACGAGTACATGCAGCTTATTAAAAAGAGCGTTGAGCCATGAGACTCACGACTCGCCACTCTGCCTCACTTTCAAGATATCGGGCCGTAAACTATTTCATTAGCTCAAGTGCCCTTGCGCACACATTCTGGTCGTAATTGAATACATTTTTGAGTTAAAATGAAAGAAAACACAAATATATAAAACAATGTTGTGTAATCCTCCATCTCATTTAAATGCGAATTCTATGGGTCAACCTCTTCACATCATGTTTTTCCTTTTAACTCTCATTCGTTAATTTACCCATCGCCTTGGGGATTTTAACAGTCTGAAAACTGGATTAATTTATTTGTACTTTTTCATGCTTCTGCTCGACCTTGTCTTTAACTTCTTTATTCATCAGTGCAGAGAGGATACACTCAGTCCTATATATATATATATATATATATATATATATTTATTTTTTTTATATATATATATAAAAAAAAAAACTCTTTGTAACAAACTCAATTAGCAATCAAAATATTATAAATCTGGGCTACTTAACTTAGAAAAGCTCAAGAGTCACAAAGCAGGATCCATTTAGCCCCAAGGGCAACACTCCTTATTTTTGTAGTAATGCTTTTATGTAGGCAAGTTGACTTTGTGAGGTTTGGAAAATTAGCAAATTACAGTTATTTATAATATTATATTGTATGTTTTCCATGTTGTATTAAATACTTTTTTATATGTCAAAATAAATGTTTGTGGTTACCAAGGCTGCATTTATTTGATCAACAATTGTGATATTATTGCAATCTAAAATAATACATATTTTTAAATACATTTTAAAATGTATTTTTTTTTAAATGGCAAAGCTGGATTTTCAGTAGGCATTACTTCAGATTTTATTGTCACATGATCCTTTTTTTTGTAGAAACGTGATTTTTTTTTGCCCCCTACGATGAATATATTGTTTAAAGTAATAATACAATAATAATAATAATAATAAACTGTCCCCCAACATTCAAACAGTAGTGTGTCTATATGCAATTAGTGAATTAAATAATAATAATAATAATAAATACATTTATTTTATTTCATTTTAATATTTGCTTGTTTTATTTCGAACTTGATAGACTCTAGCCAAAAAGTATGATTATTATTCACAAATGAATAAATAAGTTTGGCATCAGCACAGAAATTGTTTCACATTTTGTAATACAGTACTTGAGTTAACAACTCTGTCTTCTATTCTGTTATAAATATGTTAGGGTTAGCCAGGTTTGAAGCAGTTGCAAAATAGCAGAGCCAATGAAGTATTAAATATAGTAAAATATTGAAGATTTAAATAATAGCACCTTATTTATTGTCTTTCGTACTCTCAGACAGACTGGACAAGGTGATGTCATGCGTGGTAATGCTTAGATCTCTCAGGTGTCATTATACTGATGTGACGGTGATAGGTGATGGAGAGAGTGCGAGAGGATGAAAATGAGAATGCTAATCAGTTTGATTCTTGCTATTTTAAATCCCCCACTGGAGACCCCTCCATCTCTCACAACAGAGGAAGATAACAGTCAGACAGTGAAAGCAGCCGGCAGCAGTAAAGTCGGGAAACACTCCAGCCCCTGCACTCCTCCCAATCTTTCCCTAAAGCATGTAACGGACTTTCAAATAGCCACATCGGAGATTGTTGCCTGGAGGTTCTGTAATGTAATTTCTCCAACCGTTAGAACACCCACACAGGGGAGCCGCACTCCTTTATGGAAAAGTAAATGATTGCTCGCATCTGCGGCTAAGACCATTTGGAGCTGCTCACTTTCTGCCCAGAGATGGGTGTAGCTGCCCAAGGCCAGAGGAAGCTACAGTATTTCTCTCTGCTGCTTGAGCGTGAACAAGGTCACCCTGGCTGTGCCTTGTGTTAATTACTCTGTTTGGAGAAGTCATGGTTTCTTCACAAGTGCCCTTATGAGGCAGCACACTAATGAGTCTGTTCGTTTCTCACTCTGTCAGTCTCTCTGTGATTTCACTGTTCCACTTGGACTTAGTGAGATTGTAAATGCGATCTGATACTACATTTACATTACATTTCCAGATGATCCAGTAATGTGGATTAGGGCTGAACGATTAATTGCATTTGCGATAATATCGCGATATGAAAACGCTATTTTTCAACCGCAGAGGCTGCGATTACACTGTCACGTGACACGCGAGAGTAGGAGTAAAGCGTTGTGTTCGACTTGAAGATCGATCGTATGACATCAAAGTACGGCGAGATAAAGCATAAGGAGACGTCTGCTCTCTTATAGCTCTCACAGTACTTTGATGACACACACCGATCGGTCTAGCAGCGGTGCTTCAAGTCGAACACATATAAGCAGTCTTCAGAGGAAGCATCAAGTTGGCACGCTATGTTGCCAAGTCCGCAGTTTGACGCGGGTTGTTTTCTTGTCCGCGGGTCTTTCATAACATGCAGAATTGACGCGCTACATGTAAACGATATCCTTTGTTGTATTTTCCTGTCAAAATAACGGAGTTCCTTTGGAAGTCTTCAGCTTTTAAGAACTGCCGGTTTGTCTGGTAGTGGGCGGAACTAATGCGCAAACGGCAATCTCATTGACCGGCGCTCACCTATCATCGTCCCTGTTTTGATTTCAGCGAATCAGTTCGAGCGAACGCAGACAACGTGATTAATATACATGAACCCAGCAGCTATTAATCCTTAGTGCGTTTTATATTGTTATTAGTAGTAGAATTCGTAGTAGTTTTGTTATCTTATCAGTATTTGTAGTTTTCTTTTTCCTTTTTTTATAGAAACACTAAATGACAAACAATATCTTAAGCACCACCACCAGTCCTAAGTTCAGTCAACATGAGAAAATATATATAAAATATATATAATTCTCAACATACTGAGAAAAACATGTATAGCCTGTAAGTCGCTTTGGATAAAAGCGTCTGCTAAATGCATAAATGTAAATGTAAACATGACAAATATGCATTCATACATGGTAATTCTAATTACTAAAGTCCTATCATCATATAATGCTAAAGTTTAATGCTAAATTATCATAATATCATATTATAATGTTTGACTGACTGATGCTAAGTGAGATATTTAAAAACAACGGTGCCATTTTACAAACATAAGCTTTAGCACCAGCTGCTCCAGGTCCCGCCGCAACCTGTGAATATTAAAAGCTAACAGAAGCAGTAGCACTTACAAATAGCAGCGTATTTAAAAGTATGAGACAACAACAACCAAACATACCATTAAGAGCCGTGCTTGCACAGGTTCTGCACGATCCTCTTCACTAATATCCTCTGGGTCTCAATCGGGCTCAAATTGATAAGCATTATAGACAACGCCACTGTTTACAATTCAACTGGAGCGCATGCCGCTGAGGAGAGGGGCGGGACGTTTAGATGTGCTAGGCGGTTTAGCCAGTCACAACACACTGAGCCAGCTAACCAATCTCAGCCCATCGAGGGAGGGGCTTCATAAAACCAGGAAATAAATCGAGGCGTTTGTCAGAGAAGGGACAGAGAGGTGTGGAATAAAGGTAAATTATGTGAAAAATATGCTATAAAAAAAACAAGCATGAACACATGCTAGACTGCACCCCATAAACACAATCAAGCCTAGAAAAAAACAGTCAACCACCCCTTTAAAATAGTGTAGATTAGTGTGCAATGTTTTATAATAATAATGTATTCTATTTAGTGTCCATTTCATTCATTTAACATTTAATATTGGGGACATCCAAGTTATTTGACATATTTGAACATTTTTTAAAAAAAGTAACAATAGTTACTTTCCCTGGTAATTAGTTTATTTTATAAGGATGTAACTCGGTTACTATTTGTGAGAAGTAACTAGTAATATAACTAATTACTTTTTTAAAGTAAGGTGCCCAACACTGCATACTATACAATGATTTATTGCTTGTCTTTGTTGAATAATACAGAATATAAAGAGCTTTAAAAAATAATCGCATATTAAATCGCAATCGCAATATTGGTAAAAAAAATCACAATTAGATTATTTTCCAAAATCGTTCAGCCCTAATGTGGATCATCATTGAGAAAAGTAGGCGCCAGGATGAACAACTAAATGGAACATAAAATGGAATATCTACCATTACCTTTACCAGAGTGTTTCACCACATTAGTACATATTCCTAATCCTAAAAACTTACAAAACATTATGAAGGAATAATTATATCTTGCCTAAATTAAATTAAATTAATCATTTAATTTGGCTAGCTAGGTAAGACTTTCGGACACAGGCAGACCACTTATAATTCTGTAGTGCAGACAGCCTAAGTGAGAGGGAGTGGCTACTCAAAGCAAATAGTTCCACAATCAACTTACAGATTTATTTATGAAAACACTTCATACAAGAATAGGCTTATTAAATAATCGAGAGACATTTCACCACATCTTTGGACTTCCTGTTTTCTGCTCCTGTCATGACGTGCTGTATCATTTTCTTTAAATTATTATTGAGGTGGAGGAAATTACCATATCTAATTTATAATGAAAGAGAATGCAAACTGTTTTTTATCCATACATCTAGTAACTCCTAGTGATGCTGATAGTTTCTAGCTATTGTATCAAGATTCTAATTATATCACACAGATCTCTTGAAAATGGTGATATGTACAGGTATGTATATGCTGTTGGATATAGTTTTCTACCGGTTGGGCTGCTATTATACAAATTGCAACAACAATGTACACTGAGATTAAGAAAGAAATGTCTTCGCAGGTGTCATTTCATGCCAAACGTAACCTGCCATTTTATTTTCTTTTGGGTTTGAATGATGATGTGTTGATTGCAGAGCAAAAGAATAAAGAAAAAAAAAACCTGATTGATACATTACACCTTGAGGTGACAGAAACTGAGGTTTGATACTGACGTTAAGAGGATGACAGGTAGTGAAATCTACCTATTTAATATGCAGATCTCTATAAAAAAAGAAGAAATCAAGAATCTGTCTTCAGGCACTGACTAGTAAATTTTAAAAACGTAATTTTGCACTACAAAAGTCTTTCCTTGGTCCTGGTGCTACTGTGCTTTGGAGACACTTTACTAAAGATGTTGGTCCGGTAAACTGGAGACTGTTTTATATGTATGGAGAGTTCTTAAATTTTTCTCTCAGCAAAAGACAACAATAGCTTTGAAGTCTTAGGTTTCAAATTCTAAGCATGCCGACACCTAATTTATTGCATACACACATGTTGGCTTTGACTGTGACGAGTAGCACAGTTGAATTCCATTATGCTAGTGCCGTAATGAAGCGGAGAGAATGAGGCAGAGATGATGAGGAGGAGGAGGTTACTATATGTAAACCGTAAGGGAGAAAATACATAGTTTAAACTGCCACCTCTCTCCGCTAGTTTACATCACTTTGATCCCGATTCTAATCCCTCACATAAACAGAAACACACACAAGGGATGTGCAAATATTTTCTAGAATATGAACAACATATTTTCACAGTATAGTTGCTGGGTTGTCTGGGTAATTAGCAGGCTGATCAATTGTGAGGAAGTCCTAATTACATTATCTGATTGGTATCTGGTGGGTTTTCCTTAAGAAGCATATTAGAGATATAGTATTCATATACTGTAAAATGCATTCTTCAATTAAAAATTCAACACTTATGGCATGGAATGTTTAGAAAATACATTACTGCATACACTACCAATTAAAAGTTTGGGGTCAGTAAAAATTCATACTTCTATTCAGCAAGCATGCATTAAATTGATCAAAAGTGACATTAACGTCTCTGTGAACTGGAAGTTGCTACTGACTTTAATATTGTAATGTATATAAAACTGAAACGGAATATTAAATAGAGGGTGGTGTTTTATTTTAGTGCTTCTCCTCACCATCTATCACTCACAGCAAACTAATGGTATTATGCCCAATCAAAAACTAAAATATTATGCCTAAGCTGTCAATCTGATGTCATCAGAGAAGATTTATTTTATTATTTTTAGATTTTGATTACAAAGACAAACATTTTTTTTTCAGTGGAACTTTTTAATTGTTCATCTCAACACTAGCTATGTGAACTAAAAAGAAGAAAAGAAAAGAAAATACTGTACATTTTGATTTCATGTGGACTTTAAAGACTGTTACGTTGTTGCAAAAAAAAAAAAAAAAAAAAAAACTATTTCAAATGAATGCTTGTTACCTTTTTTAAAAGTTATATTCATCAAATAATCCTGGATAAAATGTTATCTCATTTCTTAAGCAGCACAACTCTTTTCAGCATTGATATTAACTGTTTCTTGAGCACCAAATCAACAAAATTAGGCTGATTTCTGAAAGACCATGTGTCATTAAAGACTTGAGTGATGTATGAATCAGGTATGCATGCTTTTGTGTATACGTGTGTGTGTGTGTGTGTGTGTGCTTAAGTGTCCAGTGGTGCTTGCTTGCTCTATTCCTGCTGGTGTTTGATGGAGTTTTTCTGTGCTTGCAGATAGTGCCTCAGGAGATGGCGGAAAATTGCTTTTGGCTCAAAGTCAAAGAGGAGCGGTTTGAGAACCCGGACATGTTCAGCCAGCTTTCGCTGTCCTTCTCTTCTAAATCCAGAGGTAAGGACAACCTGCTTTGCCTCTCCCCCTAATCACATAGGCACACGTAGTTTCAGCTACCCTGATACCCGCTTTTATCCATACAAACATTGGGAAACCAATCGTCTCTGTGAAATCTTAATTATCTTCATGAAGCTGTCTCAGTTTCCACCGACTTCCTCTTTTTATGCAGTCTCTACAATCAGATTAAGTAAGCGTTTAGCTCTGTGCCAATTAGCAGAGCTGCAGAGTTGGAAGTGTACTTTACATGTCAGCACAGAGTCAGTTTACAAAGCATCCCTCTTCCTTCACGGGAACCGTACTCTAAGCGGCTGTGGGTTTCGATAGGAGCAGAGGACAGACATGCTTGGTTAGCTTGGCTGCCTTTCCGCTTCACTGGATGCCCCCCGAGAGACAGTGAAGAAGAAAAGAAAGAGAGAGAAAGTTACAGTACAGAGAGTTGCACTCTTGTTTTGGCCAGTTTGTTTCTCCGTTTGCTTCCCTTGTTTATTCACACTGCTGGAGAAGGATAAAGTGGATGTTTCCTTCGGCAAGGCAGTAAGTTGAACCTTTGACAGTGAGTGGCCTCAGTAGATTTCAATGCCTGTTTCATAAAGGGGCATTGCAGAGGGCCTGTCAGATATTGAGCACAATTGAAGAGTTTGCTCGTGTGCAGCGGCGGTCAGATGATCAGTCATTGAAGTGAACTGATCTGAGAGCAGATTGACCGCGGGCTGTGGAGTTTGCTAGCGTTAGCCCACTGGCAGAGCTCCAGATAACTCCGCTTATTCTCCAGTATCGGCATTATATCGGCCTGTTAAACTCCATCCAGCAACACTTCAAGCATAATGTGGTGGTTTAAGATGTGCAGAAGTGTATATGACTCTTGAATATAACCTCTGCTGATTACTACTGGGGTTTGTACTTTCTCTTCTGAGACGCTGACAAAAACACAGCCTGTTCCTGTGTACACCTTTTTTAGATGTAATTGTGTTTAGGTTTCAGTCATCTACACTTTGTATTGTTTCTTTAGTTTTTCTCTGCAAAGGTGTAGGTTTTATAAGTAAGAGTTGAGGAGTTCCTCAGGGACCCATCTTTGGCTCAGTTCCTATCAATTACGCCTGAAGCATACCCACCGACTCGACTCTCCCCAGGTCTGTTTTCTGAACCCTAACTGAACGTCTTCATGAATTAAATATGCTTTTCTTTGTTTGATAGTTGCAGCAGTTCTTTTAAGATGAAGCTAGAATTCAGCGACTCAAGCTTTGAAGCGAGTAAGATGTGATTTGGACCCATTCTGGGAACTTTCACGCAACGAGTAGAACCTTACTTCCTCGTACCACTTTTAATTCAAAGATTATTAACCAATGGTAAACCTCAC
The DNA here is from genome assembly GCA_027422415.1 of Schizothorax lantsangensis. Classification (NCBI taxonomy): domain Eukaryota; kingdom Metazoa; phylum Chordata; class Actinopteri; order Cypriniformes; family Cyprinidae; genus Schizothorax; species Schizothorax lantsangensis. Next base: position 10,721,433 of record CM049861.1, read on the forward strand.
CGCTCCAAGAGAGTGGAAGGGAAGAGATAGTGATGTTATACCATTGGTAATCACACTGACTTTGAACTGTCTGCCATCTGATGAGTGTACTGCCAAGACTGCATCTCTAAAATATACTTTCACGGAGGAGGAGGAGGTGGTAGGTGGCGTCTTCACCCTGTCTCCAGCTTTTTTTGAGACTAGGTGCAGCTGGCAGTCTCCAGGGATGAATTACTTTATAAGGCTTCGCAGATGCTCGCTTTTGCCTCACGCTATAAATCCTCATAGCAGAGCTGGCAGAGCAGTCGTTGGTCAAGCTTTGCTTCATTTGTCTGCGCAACTGCCGCTTTATGTAGTGGTGAGAGTGGTCCGCTTGAAAGTGCCAGGGAAAAGCGCTCTCAACGACTCGCTTACAGCTAAAGCGTTTATCTGGAGACCGCCAAGTAATGAACAATGAGTCGAGGAGGAGTAAATGTGTTCTTGCCCTCTTTAAAGTATACAAAACGGGCCTCTGTTATCTAGTTTTCCCCCAGAGTGTTAGTCTTACTGGTGTTTGAGATTTGGTATTGATAGCTGCTCCATTTCACATTCCTCTTTTCCTCTACGCCGCAGCATCTCTTTCTCCCCCACTGCTCAAAGGGCCTGGTGTTAAATAGCTTTTAACAAAACAAAGATATAGTGATCAACAGGGATTTTAGATCTATGTCTTTCAAGAGATCCAGACTCCTGCAGTATTGAAAAGTAGACTTTTTTGAGCTTTTGAGGGCCAAGCTACAGACAGAATGCAAGTTAAAGCAAGTGTGCATTTCATAATAAAATGATGAAATTTATGTTATCACCTCAGCAATATTAATTTATTTATTAGAACAATATACACATAATGGCATATTTTTATTAATGTCCTCTAGTTTCAATGAATCATACTGCTGCAAGACCCTTGTCAGTCTATTCATTTGTGTTACCAGAGCAGCTAAATAAATAAATAAATAAAATGTGTACACAATGATACTAACATTTAAATAAGTCTAACACATTATTTTGAAACCTGTTTCAAATGTTGTAATCTAATTCAAATATTTGGTAGTTTTTTGGAAGTTTTGGAAGCTATGCAAGTTTTATCTAAATCTTCTCCCATCAGTGTAGAAACACTTGGAACTGCTCTGTCAGACTGGTTAAATTATTGATAACATTGTGAATCCAGTAAAGCTCAGTCAAAGGCAGACAGCTTTTTAAGCTTGTCTTCAGGAAATCAAACATCTAAATGCTCACAGACTTTGATGTCAAACAGAATAATAGTTTTTGTTGATCAGCCAATTTTTTTTTGTTATTGGTGTCTTCTGTGAGTGTGGACTAAAATTGTGGTTTGTGGACCTTAAGACACTTCAGAACACTACCATGAAACTTCAAGAGAATATTACCTATTCAACATGTAATTCTGTCAGAGTAAAAATACTGTATATCTTATATATAAAAAAAGTTAAACAAAAATAGTGTTATAGGCCCAAAACTTGGAAAGTAACATTTTAAATAGCATATTTTGAATAAAAATTGTTATCAATAGTGTATTATTTCCAGACTCATGCTTCGTGCCATTGAGGGCAGTTTGTCGTGCACTGTTTGACCTCAGTTTGAGAGCGACTGGTATATAGAAAATACTCACTACTTATTAACTGGTTTAATCAATGGTCCATCCTTTGCAAATATGCTCAGGGCTTGACCTTTTGAGAAAAAAACCCTAGTGTTCTGTGCCCTTTCATTCCAAATCGTAGTCTTGGAGATTTGCATGATTGTCGACAGTCACCTTCTGTCAATACATGCCTTAGAAGCAATGTTATTTTTTTCAGAAATGCAGTTTAGACCTCATTTAAATCCTCTTCTTTGTCAGATTCCGATTTTATTGTAATGTTGTTTTCCTTGTAGCCACAGTTGCTTGGCCTTTCCACCCCCTCTCTCTCACACTCTTATTCCCTATTTCCCCCAGACTCCCTTCGCTTGGTGGTATCAATCAATGGTTCTGCTTGTGTTTCTGCTTGGGGGATCAAATCGGATACACTGGTGGATTGAGTGTGTGGCATGGCCTACTGCATTTGAAAAGCAATTCAACGCCTCCGCTTTTATGTGCCGCTGAAATAAGATGGATGCTGGCAAAACATGCTCCTCCTCTTGCCCTAATAGGTTTTCTTCACCGCTGACATCCGCTCTCAAGAAAATAGAAGTCTGACTTTTCAGCACGGTGATGACATGCATTGCTTGTTGCTTTTGAAATATAAACCCCATCAGCACCACCGTCCTCTTTAAATGGTGCATCATATGAATTCTTACCGGAATTTGAACTCACAGCAGCACCTGAACACTTCACCGATATTCTCTGTGATCGCATGCACTCCTCCCTTTTCCTGCTTGGTGAGGAAAGCTGTGTTTTTTGCATCGGTTTGAAGTACAAATTAATGTTGAATGAAGTCGTATGGTACCTTTTTTTTTTTTTTTTTTTGCTCTCGCATACATAGACTAGCAGAAACCCAAAATGAAGGAGCTTTTTGGGGAGGCACTGCTCAACCCTGCTCGTGCTTTGAGTGGCTAGGGCAATAGATGAGTTTGATCCGGGTAAATTAAGTGTGATGGGGTGGTGAAGATGGCTTCTGGCTGCTCCACAGATGGAGCTCTGAAGCGAGATCTAATGAAGATGTATTTTAATAATTGGTGTCAATGCTGAAGTAATTCATGGAGAAGGAGGAGCCCAGGGCAGCACTTGACATCTAATAGAAGGACTACCATCATTTTTGTCTCTTAATGACCGGCTAGCCTATGATGAGAGAGAAAAAGCAATGAAAAGCAAGTGAGGGTCAAGCTGTAGAGTATCATATATCTTTCACAGAATCAGTGGTAAAGATTAAAGCAGTGCCCTGTGTGATAGTACAGCAAATGCAATAGTCAAGCAACATTTTGTTCACATTTTGTGCGTTATATGTCTGTTATTATGATCAAATTAATTGTGGTTAATTGCATAATCAGTATTTGTTGCCCCCAAGTAAAATATTTTAAGACAGTATGGTATTGTGACAGATGTATACAGCACTGAGTAGACATGACATCACAACAAGTTTTAGATGTCAGTATATTGATTTAATTTATTTTGCTGTCAAGTTTGTCAGTCTGTTTTTTATTGACTTAAGGAATGTTCACACAGGTAGCATTTTTGAATTTTGTCTGTGCTTTTTTGGGGGGGGGTCTATTTAAGGCAGGGGTGTCAAACTCAATTCCTGGAGGGCCACAGCCTGATTAAACACACCTGATCCAGCTAATCAAGTCCTTCAGGCTCAACTGAAAACTACATGGTTTTGTGTTGGAGCAGGGTTGGAACTAAACTCTGCAGGACTGCGGCCCTCCAGGAACTGAGTTTGACACCCCTGATTTAAGGTCTTAGGCCATTTCAATGGGTCATGCTGTTTTTCAGCATCTTGCCATGCTCAACATAAATACTTGTAGGCCAAGGTTTTTAAGTGTGGATTTGTCAAAGTACATTACCTGTAGTAGCAGAAGGTTGAATTGTGATAGTAGGAAAATCATTCACAATATGATTTATGTAAGGGTTAATTGTGCTTATTTTTATTGTAATTTAATTAGAATTTTATTTGGATTATTTTATTGTTAATTAAAATATTTAAAATAACATTTGATATTGATATTGATATGTTTTTATTTTTATGTAAGTTTATGCTATTCTGTAAATGTCATTTAATATTGAACAAATATGCCACAGTGTCTTTGTGTATACGGCTTGTAATTTTGTCTATATATTCATATTGAGTCCTCGTGTAAGCATTCACTATTCTATCTTTTTAGATCGTCTGCCAGCTGTGTAAAGCATCAATGACAGATTTCACTTTTAAAAACATGGCTGTGACTCAGGACCTCAGCTTTCCCCGCAAGGGGCCTGGCATGATCCCCATTCATCAGCCAACATTTTATCAAATTCTCTCTGAACTCTCTGAACAACTGTTTCCACTCCTCCCTCCTCCTTAGTACCCCGACGTTCCTTGTGTGCCCCTGCCAAGTCTAAATCCTTGGGTTATGGAGGGTCCTGAAACAACCCGGACACTTTCACCCATAATGATGGAATCAGGCTTAACCTGTTCGTGATCAAAGGCCTCGGATATGTGGCCCACTATTCTGTTTTCTGTAAGTTGCACCAGGTTTTTCAGAAATCAGAAATGCTCACTCAAATCCCTACACACACTGTTAGATATAAGACAGAAGCAAGATCCCCTAAAAGGCTTTTGCGCTTGAATTGCCTTGTTGTCAGTTTCAAGCCTGTAATCTGTAATGACAGCAGTGTTATGTCTTTGAAAAAGGACATATAGGCATTACCGCGAACAGACACAAATGTATTTTATGTAACATAACAGATCCCTGTATCAAAGGAAACTGGAATCCTTGAGGTTTCCATACCATGCTTTATAACATAGGACCACCACCTGATTAGAATTGTGTTTATTTCCATACAAGCCAATCCCGTTACGCCCTACGGCAGATGAATGCAGGACGCAGTGGAATTGTTCTCCAGCCTGGCTCATATTAACAGCTTGGTCTTAATGCCACAGTAAAATAATAAAGGAGGCTTTTGATAAGCAGCATGCTAAAGCGCTTTGAACAGGGGGTTAGATCATTCCACTTGTCTCCCCTAAGGACAGAGCTGTTTATTGCTGATGCTGTTTATTGCGAATGGAAGCATCTGCCAGTGCAGCTCTGTCCACATGACTCTGGCCCTCTCCCTCCTCTCTCTCTTTCTCTTTCATCACTCCAGAAAATCACTCATCCTCGGACGTCAACATGTCCATCTGGACCCAAGGCTACCCAGTCTTGCACTAAAAACTCAAGTGCACACAACAAGCACACACTATTTTTCTCAACACACACTCGTATGATGGTGTGCTCTTTCTATCATCAGATCACTACTGGTTTTGGCACCTGCACTTTTATAAAATCACAGCTTTTTTCTCAGCAAGTGTTATAGCAGCATTGGCTTCAGAGACAGTATCGGAGAAGGAGACATGCTACTTTGTAAAATTGTAAATTCATGATGCAATCATTGTAAGATTGTATTGCTATTTTGAAATGTTTTTGAAACTTCAGTTTTCAGTGTACTTAGAAAATAGCTGCCTGGGACGCCACCGAGATGGACCAACAATGAACCAGCTTGCATTAAAGTGCCATTAATTGGCTTCTTTCTGACCTTGAAGCTAGGCTCTCTAGATTTTTGCTCTCTTTTAATTCTACTCAGCTGACAGCAGAGGGTTTTATCAAATTCTGCAGTGTTCATACCAAAAATAGAGAGTTGCTTTCTGGTGGCATTCTTCTGAAAAGAAAGCGATTTCTCTAATTGCTCTCATACGCAGAGCCAATTTGTCTCAATAAAGCCAATGTGGCCCGTGCTAATTTTTCTTTGTTTGCCCACTGTGCTCTGCCTCAGCCTAGGCCCACAGACTCGCTCATTTTTGCCGTTCTCTAATAAATCACATATGCAGGAAAATTAGATAGTTAAATATTAATGGCCTGTAATGAGTTTATTGTGCATTAGAGAGGCCACAGGGGGTGACCTGGATACAGGAGTCTGTGCATTTTGAGAAGGATACCCCACCGTTCTTGGCTCATATCGCTACACTCGGATGTCCCACTGACTTTAATCATCTTATCTCAGAGGGGAGCAATTTGGGCAACCACTGCACTTAACAGCCCATTTGAAAATACCACCACGCGGCGCTACCTGTCTCAAAGAAACTCTAAAACTTTCAATGAAATCTTTGCCTCATAACTCCTCATTTGGGGGATGTTTAAGTGCAAGTTTTTGCTTTCCGTTTATATCGTAGACTTTTGAGTAGGTGGTGGAAGCTACTGGTTTCTTTTTGTCTACTTGATTTCCCCTGAGAAAGTTTAAGGAAAGTTAAGAGACGACATTGTTGTCTGCTACTGCAACAGGATGTCCAAATCCAGTCTAAGGCGGTCTATGGAAACACTATAATTATGTGTTATACTTGGAATAGCTATTAAATATATCATGCAACTTCTCTCGACCAAAGCTATGTTAAGCCTGAGATTAATAAAAGTTTTCTGGTGCAAGACCTTTAAGCTAAACAAGTCATATTATCTTAGCAAGTGCTCACTAAAAGACAAGTATCCTGGTATAATTTCCCAGGGAAGGGAAAAGTAGACATTAGTGAAGACGTTCTGATTTGTACAAAAAAAAAACATTCATATTCATGGGCTTAATCTCTGTGTTACTCTTCTAGTTTCACATTTACTGATGATCTCATGTTCAGTACAGTAGTGTGACATGATTGGACGAGCTAGGACTGAGATGAATAGGCCCTGCATCACCTGATCATTTAAAGTATTCCTGTCAGTATGGGGTACATGAATAATCAACATCTCTTCAAAATAGTGACGTGTGCCCTCCACATGCAGCCTAGAGGGAATGAAAACAAGACTGAAATAAGAAAACGAAAACAACGGCACATTACAGAGGCATATAGTCTCCCGGGCAGACGAGTAGAGAAGGGAGGAGCTTTATTTTCTTTCTGCCGTGGGGTTTGACAGTGAGAGACGATGTATTTAGGCTGGAGTCACATCCTCTCAGGCCCTGCGGGGGTCCGCATCAAACTACTTCCACAACGAGGCGTCCCAGACGTGGGCACGGGGACTCTGCGTACCCCAGAGAGATGCGCCCCACTCACAGTGTGATGATGGGCGTGCTTCTTTTGCTGCTGCGGTTTGGAAATATTCATGTCTGCATATGTTAATGGAACTAGTTCCACAGTGTTTCTCATGTAGGCGAACTTATGACTGAGTACTTGAATATATAATATTTGCAAATCTTTCTAAAACAGTCCTGTGAATCACAAGGTTGCGTTTAGTTTCATACTTAAATTAATGTTTGCAATATTATAAGCAACATAATGTTGTATATAAGAAGTTATTGTGTTCCAATATTGGATTGAAATTAATTAAATTTGTTTAGTGTTAAGCTTAATCTTGATTGTAGTTATGCTAAATTAAATTAAAATTAATTAAACTAAAATATGTGAGAGAGAATTGATTAAAATGTACAGTCAAAACAAATGTTAGTATTTTCAAAAATCCTTATAAGCTATGTTTCCATCCACCTATTTTTATGGGCATTTTGGAATATCGCATTAAAAAACGCTGGTTGGAAATGCCAAGATGTGCATTAATTCTAAAAATGCACATAAAAACTTATGCACACAACTGAGTAGGATAAACTTTTTATCCGAAAAGGAAAAAAAATGTGCATACAAACTATGATGGAAACACACTTACCGAATAAATTCCACCTTGCGCATCAAAAATGCAATGTGACTTTGCACGATGGACTGGGAAAACTTGACTAACCCACGGACCAATCGTTCTGAAATGTTGTTTTGGTCATTCTGAAATGCCTGAGCGAAGTCGAACTAGGCCTATTTCTGTATATTTGTCTTAGACGACTACGAGGCATCCACCTCTGAAAGCAATGACAGCGTTTATTGTGTTTCGTCTGCTCGCTCTGAGGCGCAAGTAATTTATCATATATGAAAATTTTTATATTAAGTGGCTTCTCCCACTTTTCTTAGTGATATTTAGTGCCATTTTATCAAGAAGTTATGATTTTGTTCTCTTTGACACGTTGGATGGAAACGGTGCTTTATTGTGCTTAAGTGTTTTAAGCGATATTCCAGTTTTGCACATATTAAATTCAAATCTTTGGATGGAAACATAGCTATAGACTCAATAATTCAAAAGCATTTACTTTTTATTTACTTTCCGCATGGTTTGTTTTCTTTTCTTTTTCTTACTTTATTTTTTTTGGTCATGTTATCAGTGGTAATTACCACCATAGTCTCTTATCTAAATGTTACATTTCCCAGACTGCAACTGTATTGGCTGTTTGAGCAGTTCGACTCCTAATTTCCATACAAATCAAAAATGGTGAAGAGGCCACATCTTGGTGCGATCCTCTTCCCCTGCTCTCTAGGCCTGTGTGGTGACGTCTTATAATGTTTAATTTGTCCCCGAGACTCTGAGGTGGAATTGGTTCAGGGTGGTGAGAGTGTAGAGAGAGGTCTGAAGAGTAGAGGGGGGACGACACTTCTCGCTGTCCCCCCATCACCTCCCCTCGCCTGCCTGTCGAGTAAACAATCCCGGTGCTGCGTGCTCAAGATGGAGCCTCACTGAATATCAACAACACACTCTGTGGCGTGAAAAGCCTCTTCTCCATGGAAAGCTAAGCCGAGAGCCCAGACAACCGCACAACAGCCCTCACCCTGATTGGAGACCAGCATTAAAAGACAGTTTGGGGAAAAGAGAGTGAATTTTGGAGGGAATTGAAAAAAGTAAGGGAGTGGTGGGCTATCGTGGACAGCAGAGAATAGAGGTCAAGGAGAGATGCATTGAAAGCAACTCAAAGATGGAAGGAAGGTGTAGTGAGACACAAAATTAAAATTTTCATGTCAAACTTGTCAGGCTTTTTCTTTCATCAAACACAAAAGGTGAAATTTGGCAGACTGTTTTCTATGCTATTTTCCAAACACTCAAAATGAATAGGGACTGAAGCATTGACACTTCAACAAGGGTGCAAAAGCAGAATAAAGGTATCATAAAGTGATCAATTTAACTTGTGTTATATTCCAAATCTTCAGATGACATAAAATAGTTTATTGTGAGACTATTTGAAGACACGGTTCACTTATAACTGGATCATTTTGGTTCACAAACAAATCATTCAAACCATTTATATGTACTGATTCATTGATAAGATCTGACTCAAACGAATGACTCGTTAATTGTTCATGACATTGATGACATGATTAAGTAATGACGTTAATACTTGTGAATGCATAGCTTTATTAATTGGCTTCAGACTGTGTTTGAATATAGCGCATGGTTCGTATAAAATACTTTCGTGACACTTATGTGGTGCAATAACTATAATTGAAATTCAGCAGGAAGAAAAAGGAAAGTAATGAGGGTGTCTTAGGCACCCTCAAGTCATGACTGAAGACTGTCTGTCTGTCCGTCCATCCGTCCTGATTGCTATAGATCTTTCTTGCTCAAATCTGTGTCCCTTTCTCCCTCTGTTTCATTCAATCACCATTTCAGTCCTCTTCTTTGAATGCTTGTGAGAGTTTTCTTGACCTCTCACCAGCAAAGATCAACTTTTGAGGTCTTTACTTGATGTATTAGAGCCATATGGTCTGACAGCTCAACCCTCTCTCTGACATTTTGTCTTATTTGTTGCTGCTCTCCTGATCTCTGACCTCATGTATATCTTGACCAACTCTAAGCTCTTTTGGTAGAAAGCAAGAAGGGAGGAAGTAGGGTCTCTTTATTTTTAACATAAAGCAAGACTGCCTTAAGGAAGCATTGCATATGAACTTTCACAGATTTTTTTTCTTCCCCTCTGAATTTTGAATGTGTTTTATTAAAAGGTGTGCTTTATGTACACTTGATGGTTGTCTGAGCCCTGAGCTTCAATATTGTAAATGCATAGTATACTTTATGTAGACAGCCATTATTTCAATAGCATTCTGTTGGAGTTTTGTGGAGATGCAATTGTCTTATTTTGTGCACACCTGACAAGACAACTGGTTGGTTGGATTTCAAACAAGTCTGAAATGTGTCGTAGTATCTGTAGTCTCTCACACTAGTTGATGATGGGCACATGTTGTGAATTGACTACAATCTGGGGCTTTTTCTTGCAGTCTTAAAACATAAAAGAGCGACAAGCTTCTGTCTTGTAGTGTACGCTATGCTTTATGAAGATTCCAAGTCAGCAGCACAGTACATACCGATTTATGCTTTCTCTTCCTCTCTCTTCCTCACCTTTTTTCTTTCCAATTTGCTAAGGTGTTGGTCAGCCCTTGGCAGTGGACCGGTGGAAAGTGTTTGTTTTTTGTGTTGTGCAGCTTAGATGCTGATACAAGCCTCTATCCTGGCAAACATTTTTTTTATCTTTGTCTTGTCACTAAATCCATTCGCAGACAGCCACAGGGTGCAATATAGAAAGCATTTCATCATTTGTGACTGTGAATGGGATTGACTCCAAATTTTGATCCAGCAGCTAATTGTCAGCTTTACAGCAGAGATAATGCAGAGAGAGAGAGACTATAGTCAGTTGAAGTAAACTTCAAAATGTATGGATGTCTTTGGATTATATAAAAAGATATCAATTCAAGACTTACTACTAGTGTTATTCTATTATCATTTACTATTTTATACTGTTATATATTAGTGTATTAAATAATATTTATTAATATTTGATTAGCATTTTATTTTCATTTTCACTTGTAATTTTAATTGAATATAAGTTCAGTACATTTCTATTTAGCTTCTTTTATTTATTTTTTTGTTTAAAAATTAGTTGCCATTTATATACATTTTAAGTTTTCATCTAATATTTATGTTCTGTTTCCACTATTTTAATTAAAAATCAATTGTTTTAGTTAATAAAAACACTGATCGCTTCATACAGCCATTAAAAATCATCTTGCCTGAGAAAAGCTCCAGGTTTCAGATGCTATTTGATTTGATATTTTATTCCTCATTGAATGACAGTCATGCATTTTTAAGTATGACTCAAGTGTCCAAAACCATTTTGCGCCCAATATATAAGGATTCTTTACTTCGTAAGGGTTCTGAAGATGAGGCCAAAAGAGCAGATGTTCTGGATAGATGTGACCGTTGCTGTATGTGCTCTTCTGAATTTGCATTAAATGGGCGCGTTCTGCCTCTTCTCTCCTTCCTCCGCCGTCTCGGCCGAGGTGAGGCAACTTATTAACCTTTCTGAAGCCACGGGCATCTCAGGGATTGAAAGCACACTTTTGGCACGGCGTGTTAATACAAATTAACCTCACACGATTGATATGCCTTGATTCAATTTTAATCACATTTCACACCATCAACGTCAGACCACTCGTGTACTTCAGCCAACACCACCTTGTATTACATTTTCTCATCAGGTCTCTGATATTTGATTAGAGGCATTGGCGTGACACACCAGAGTCAAACCGCTGTCCACTTAAACTCCCCATCCCCCGTTTTATCGTATGTGTAGTTCACTTGCTGTTGGTAAGTATATGTTGTGTGACATTATATGGACGAGGCCTTGAGGCGCACCAGCCCTCCTCCCCCTATAATAACAATCGAGTTGAATTGATTCGCCTGCATGTGCCTCAATGCCGTTTTTCCGCTGGCGTGCGGCATCGGCATCCTGTAACGTGTGTTTGCCATGTTGATGGCGGTGCTAATGGTCTATGTCATGTCAGAGAGAATGTTTGACGCCTTTTCCCCCTCTTCCCATGCTGAGGCTACTGAAGCATGTTTAACTCTCCCATAATGCCAGAGTCCATTAGCCGACCGATACATAACTATCACGCAGGTGCTCGGCAGTGATAGAGGGTCTCTCAGCCCACATGGCTATTTAAACCCATTCACTCTGTCTGAAATCCAGTCAAAATGCATCGCTCTCCCTTTCCCTGTCTCTATCTCATGCGTTCTCAATCTTGTCTAAACCGACTAGCGCCGTAATTGACCGGAGGGGGAGAGAGTTCGGGCTCCCCTGCGGCACAATTAAAGAGCCCGCGGCTGGGGCCGGGCCCAGCTGCTAGAGGAGAGGGTCACCTGCCAGCCCATCACTCTGGTCCAGAAACCAAGCTGACTGCCACGACGCAGCAATATACTCGGCACTTCCCAATGGCACTTCCACCATCTCTAGGCGGTTGTAGATTGGAAACGAAGAGCGAATTTGCTTGTGGTTATAACCCCAGGTGTGTGCGAGCTGTGTGGCTGGGTTTCCATGGTGAGAGGTCAGCGGATGGCAGGCAGTAATGAGGGCTGGTCTCAAGCAGGGTGAGGCAGATAGGAAGAGGTTATAAGAGGATAGGGAGAGAGACCCAGAGCTCTGGAGTTAATTGTGTGAACATTAGCTGCAGACCCGTCTGGCTATTTTGGCACTGGATAGTGGTAATGTGGTGGGTGTTTTGGATGTGGAAGAGCCAAACGGTGCCACTGTAGACGACATGGTGTGATTGTAAACATGATCTGTGTGTATTTAAAGTGTTAAGTTGGTTAGATAAGCCTGTATGTGGGTGAGGGTGTGACTGGGGCTGATTTAAATATAGGTTAGTATATCATTATTCTGTCACTACTTTAGATTCTTGATTCCATTTTTTAATTGATTTACTTGACTTTGTCTGCATACACTATTGTTCAAATGTTTGAGGTGCACAAGTTTTTTTTATTCTTTTTTTTAAAGGGGTCATATGATGCGATTTCAAGATTTCCTTTCACTTTGGAGTGTTACAAGCTGATTGTGCATAGATATGATCCCTGAAGTTGCAAAGACTAAAGTCTCAAAACCAAAGAGATATTCTTTATCAAAGTTAAGACTCTTCCACACCCCCCTAAAATGGTTCATTCAAACACCCCCCCACATGTCTACGTCACGATGTGGAAATATTTGCATAATGCAGCCCAAATGCAAAGAAAGAAGGCGTGGTTTCATGCAGCCGTGTCAGGGAGAAGCTGTGTGTTTCTAGGTGAAGGCAAAAGCACTTTATTTGGCCTTCCGAAAGTAGATGCGGTTAGGAATCATTAAGATTACTTACAACAGAACAGCAACACATTTTATGGACGACCGTTTCGTGAACCTAGGAGAGGAGATAATTCTGACTTTCCTATGACAATCTGGCGCTTCTGAATCAGCGACTGTATGTTTTGTTATTAGTTTAAGTATTTGCTATTGACTGTTCAAATGTGGAGTTTTGCGCGTCGTGTGTGTGTGTGTGTGTGTGTGCACTTGTGTGTGTGTGTGTGAGAGAGAGAGCGAGAGAAAGTCACAGCACAGCGTCGTATGTGTGTGTGTGTGCTCGCGTGTGTGAGAGAGGAAGACACGGTCACACAACCGCGGCTTGTTTGCAAACACATACGAGCATGATCACTGTGTCTGTCACACGTCTCTGTTCCCCTCTCGGGCTTGAACTGATGGTAAAACTAAGGACATTATTAACTGTCTTTACATTTATTTTGAAAGCTAAAGTTCGCGATTATGGAAAGGGGCGTTACGTTTCCGACTCGTGCTTGTGGTGTTCGGCCAATCACAATGCTCTGGGTCAGTTGGCCAATCATAGCAGACTGTGCTTGTCGGAAGGAGGGACTTTGTAGAAAACGAAGCGTTTGAGAGAGGCGGGGCATAGAGGACCTACAATAATGTACAGTATTTGAAAAATAATGTGTTTTTTGAACATTAAAGCATGTCAACATATTCTGTTACACCAAATACACAAAATAATGATCTTTAAAAAAGCATCATATGACCCCTTTAATACAGTATAATTGTGAAGTAATAAATTAAAATTGTGAACTATTATTGCAATTTAAAATAAAATTAACTTTCTACTTTTAATGTATATTATTAAAATATAATTTATTTATGTGACTGCAAAGCTGAATTTTCAGCTGCCATTACTCCAGTCCTAAGTGTCACATGATCCTTCAAAAATAATTCTCATATGCTGATTTGCTACTCAAGAAATAGTTATTATTATTATCAATGTTGAAAACAGCTGCACTGCTTAATTTTGTGCAAACTGTGCTACATTCTTTGAGTAGAAATTTCATAAGAACAGCAGTTATTGTTCAGTTATTGTTTGTGTTTGTTGTATTGTATTGTACAATGTAAAAGTCTTTACTGTTACTTCTCAGTTTATTGCATCCTTTCTAAATAGAAGTATTAATATGTTTGGGGAACAAACAAATAAATAAGTGAATGACTGACTGAATGAATGAATGAATGAATATAAAAAGTAAATTAAAACATAATAATAACCATAATGATAATAATAATAACAATAATAATAATAAAAAATAATAATCATGACCTAAGTAGTGTGAATAGATAATTCATTGAAACAAACTTTGAATAATGGCTTGAAAAAAGAAAGAAATACATAATATAAAGAATAATATACATAATTTGCATATTTTATATACTGTAATCGTGAAGCAACTGTTGAAAAGTGTTATTCCTCCTTGGTACTAAAATATAATAAACCTTATATAGACCCTTTCCTTTCCTTTTTCGCTCCTTTCCACCAGTTGCGATCCAATCATGATGCATTGCACCGATATCATGTTGTATATTATCTCTGCCAATACCCAATTTCTTTGTTAACGTCTATGTGTTTGAATAATGATATGGTTTGTTTGTTTGTTTGTTTAAACTGTTAGCCATGTCAGTTATTCATCCTTAGATCTACACATTAGTATCCAGTGTGTGCATGTATTGTGCATATCCATGTACAATAACGTGTCAGCGAACTTCTGCGTGTCTGTTTGCTTGTGTGTTTGTGTTAATGAATGCTCCTGGCGGTGTGTAATTAACACAACAGCAAATGTCCCCAAAGGGTGAGATTAACACTGAATGCATGAGGCACAATGCTACCTGTTAGAGGATAGCCCTGCCCCGGCTTCCTGGGTCTTGCCGCTGTCCCCTCAGATTATTCCGCACCCCTGTCGCTCTGATATCTGCCTGTCTGACTCCCCTCTCCACCCCTCTGGTCCAGTTGCCCATCATATCATGGTTCAGCACTCACAAACACATGTTACTTTGACTGTTAGATTGCCAGCACGGGCTGGTAGCCATCCCTTGTATACTTTATGGGACAAAACAAAACCGTAATACCCAGAAACGATCTGGCTGTGGCAGATGGAATTGTTAATCAATAACTCCAAGATTTTGGCAAATTATCTTGCATTTCTCTGGTGAGGCTTGATGTAGATGCATTTAGAGTTAAGCAACATCATCTTTCTGTGGCTGATGCTGATACAATTACTAGAGAGTTGTAGTCAGTGCATTCAGAGTTATTTTATGGTTGTGTAATATATATACATTTTTTTTTTTTTTTTTTTTTTTCAAAATCAAAATGTCATTGTTTGCATTAATGATGCAGAATGTTTACTGTAGGCTAGTTTAAAGTTTTGTCCTCCAGACATAGATCAGATCCATCTTTAAGTGATATATAGACACCAAGAGGATGCTGTTCACCATTCAAGTTTAACCAGGATTCTTGTTTTGTGAGGAATGGGGAATATAATATTCATGTGGAATATTCCTCACGCCAAAACAAAAATATGAGCAAACAAAATCACGATGCGCCCCCACGTTGACAGGTGACATTCTAAAGAGTAGATTGAGCTTGAGACCTGCAAAGCTGTTTTTTTTGTTTTGTTTTGTTTTGTTTTGTTTTGTTTTTTTGCTTTGCTTTGCTTCACTTTGCAGTAGTGTTATGTTCTTATGTTGTCAGGTGTATGAAAAATAAATTTGGGACCTTGAACCCATCACTAATTTAGAGATGTAATTTAATTTAGAGTTTTGACTTCATCTAGATGAATTTGTTGCCGTGCGGAAATGCATGGACAAAGTTAGTGTCAATGTTATTTGCAGGATGAACATTTGAACATTAGTGCAAGAGCAAGTGTTAATGGAAGGTTAGGCTACAGGCAAACTGTTATTATGAGTTGTGCTGTTTTTCCAAATGCATTTGATATACATGTTTTTTTGTTAAGCTATCATTATACCTTAACACAAAATCTCTTTTGTGTGTCACGCCTCCATTTTGCAAATGTGAGAACGTGTGAAGGTGATTTAATGTTTTTTATTATTTTTTTTTGCATGGTTATTAGTGAGCAGCTGACAATTGTAGTTACTCTGTTGTTTTTCAATGAATTAATCACTACGACCTCTCACCTTGATATATGAGACAGAATAGAAGGGTTAGGCCAACTTTATTGTGAATGTGTAAGAGACTGACAGAAAAAGAGAGAGACCAACTCAGACAAAGTCACTCACTCTACCTCCAGGCTTGACCACGTGTAGACCCTTTTCTCCTGCAGGCTGTGCTGTGATTGGCCATTCAGACAGCAGTATGAGAGCTTTCACGCTCTCCGTCGTTCCACGACACTTGTTTGTCATGAGCGCGAACTGTGTGACTCGCTTCACTAACACACATCATTCCACTCACACGGACGCACGCATCAGCTGTGCATGCACCTGTCCCCATGGCAACCAGCCTTTACTAGTCTTTGAGCTGAAACTGAATGCCACAAGTGTGTGTGTTCGCGCGTGTGCTGCTGTTGAGGGGTGTAGGAGTTATTGAGCTAAAATTGAGCACTAGGAAGCTTGCCTAGTGGTTGCAGCATGGTTTCGGTTCAGGGAGTGCAGTGTTGGGTTCAAATGTTAAGGTGATTTTGTAACAGATATCTTGCATATTAATAGACATGCATATGAAACATAAACACTCTTTGAATGGAGTGTGATGATTTAAATAACAGATCAACTTTCTTTTCTCGAGGCATTTTTTCACAGAATAGCTCGTTACAGTAAGTTGGGATGAATCAGTATTGTTTAGTAGCCATTTGACCACTAACTAGTCGGTTTGTAAGTTTATCCAAAAATTATACATACATAATCATTAATTTGTATTATTATTTACATTTTGTAATGCATGTGCATATACACTGCTGGTCAAAAGTTTAGAATTAAGATTTTGAATGTTTTTGAGAGAAATGCTCACAAAAGCTGCATTTATTTGATAAAAAATACAGTAAAAAACAGAAGTATTGTGATATATTATTACAAATTAAACATACTGTTTTCTTTTATTTATTCATTTTAAAATGTAGTTTATTCCTGTGATGTCAGCTGAATTTTCAGCAGCATTACTTTAGTCTTCAGTGTCACCATCAGAACTAATTTTAGTGTGCTAGATTAATATTATTGTTAATAATGATTTTTGAAGGATCATGTTTGCTATATTGCATCGGCCATTGTTGAGAATTGTTGTTGATTTTCTGGAGGTTACTCTGTTTAGGTGCTTCACTGATTGTCCATAAATCCCTTTGAACAGCAACTTCTGGAGTTTTGTGGACATGACCTTAAGCTAGCCTAATTATACAGGGCTTCCATAAAACGGACTAGTAATTCAAACAACCTACTGACTTATTGATTTTGAAAAGTTTTGCACATCCCTAATAGGAGCTCAGTATTGCATCAACCTACACGGCTAGCTGCTTTGGTTTGTGCATTTCTACTACCCCATGGTTCCTGCAGGTGGTTGTTTTCAGTGACTCCAGTGGGTGGCGCTCTTGAACAGGGGCAGGGTTTTTAATAATGCCTCAGACTCTGAGAACTTGAGCTTGGCATGTACATACACTCCTGTGTGGCTGCATTTGCTCTGGCCGTCGGCCAGCTTCCGCTCTCATTGTTCTGTCTGTTATAATTAAGGAAGCCCTATGGTGAGGCACGAGAGTGCGAGAGCAGCGTGGCTGGACGGGCCGTGGCGATAATGGGAATAAGGCTTGATTTCAAGCTCGTGTGGTTTGAACAAATCTGCTCTCTTACAAATTGGGCCAGATTAATTGAGTGCATTATCTGAAATGTGAATAGTTCCTTGCCAGCAATTACACAATTCACCTGCAACGGTCGGTGACGGCGACAGATTGATAGTGGCAGGTTAAGTGAATGAGAGGTGGCTGGACGTGACCGCATCTTCACTGTCTGTAAAGGTCCCTGAACATGGAGATGATTATTTCTTCCAGACTTTAGTTTTCCGTGCAGAGTATAGGGAGGGTGTCTCGTCTGCATTAACACTTTCTCGTGGCAGTCACATGTTGTCGATACACTGCTCTCGGCGTTTCCCCAGGCTGCCACGACTTGTCCCTGCTGTTACATAGGTGGCAGTGCAAATGGCCCAGTTTTTAAGCTCTAGTGACACACTTGATAGAATGATTCCTTTTAGGAGTGCTGCTCTGGGACAGCTTTTAGTCAACGGGTGTCTTGAACTGAAGGAAGGGCGGAGCAGTCTAGTGCCTTTTTTAGTGTATTGGTACAAATGTTTAAAGGGGGTTGGTATTAATGTGTTTTTGTGTGTTACAGATGCCTAAACCCCCTGGGATCAGGAAAAAAGCTCAGGGGTCATGACCTCTTTCCCTTTTGTGTAGAGCTTCTGACCTGACCCTGTCAGTATGAGATAACTCAGTCCTGTTTTCCCTACATTTCTTTGTTACACTCTGTTCTGATTGTATTTCTTTCTTTTTTTTCTGTGTTATTTGATATTTCACTTCACAGAGAATTACCTGTCGTGTGCACTGAAATATTTATGTGAGACGTACAACCTGCAGTACTCTGTCTTGCTCCCTTTGTATTTATATTCCTTTTTGACTCTCTCTCTCTCTCTCTCTCTCTCTCTCTCTCTCTCTCTCTCAATCTTTTTAAAGTACTTTATTAGCATGGTTTATTATTATTGTTAATATTATTATTATGCATTTGGTTTTATTATTTAATATTTTAAATATTAATTTTATCAGCATTTTTATCATATCTTTGATGCTTTGGCAAAAAAAATAAAAAATAAAATAACAACAAAAAAGAATGTTGTTCTGTACTACTACTTAAAACAAATAACAGAAATAAAATAAAATACTATACAATTCAATTAAATTAAGTTAAATTAATACAGTTGCAGTATTGAACATTTAATATGCACATTTACACAGTGTAAAATGAAGCTGGATGGATGGATGGATTGATAGATAGCCAAAGTGATTTTATAATTATTTTACATGGACTGGGTTACACAGCCAGCACAATGCAAATACAAGATTACTGAGTGTACCTTTAAGAATATTCAGTTGTACAAATATATCCAGCAGCAGATGAATATGCTGATCAAAACAGTGTTTGGCTTTTGAGTATGTGTGCATAACAATAGTTCCTGCAACAGATGCATTACATCCTTCCTGCAGTAGTACTTACATTTGACGTTTTTCTCTGTCTCTCTCCTCTTTCCCTTTGATTGTCTGCAGCATGTGATTAATGATTGATAAATGGCTATCATTACCGTCATAATGAACTGGACTTAATGTTACTGCAGGAGTGTTGGTGCTTTATAGCCGGGTGGTACACAGTGTTCATTACTCACCCCAGACTTGTCCTCTATCGTAAGGCGTGTCTGAGTCTCATTGGAGAGGGAGGGAGGGAGATATAGTATATTGTGTCTGATCCTGCGAGGTGATAGCTTGTCAGTCAGTGTGTATTGGAGAGCTCTCTCAGACTGTGCGCTGATGAGGGTTTTTGGCCGTCACACAGCACAGCCAGCCTATTTGACTCTACCTTATTGATCCGTGCCTGAGAGCTATCTTCTGCTACTGCAATGCTCACGCTTTCCGTGTGTGAGTGTATTTATATCCACATATGCGTAGTTATTACTGGCTGTAGCTTTATTTGGGTTCCATGGTGCAGTGTGTACTTAAAGCATGCATAAATTATGCAGTTACTGCTGTGTACTTGTTTTTTTCAGTATTACACAGAAGAGCCCAAATAACGCCAGACTCCACAGTAACCTACACGGCTAAGAATATATTCACAATGTATATCACAATGTATATGTTTGACTTATTGTGAGATTTATTCAGTTAATTTTCAGTAGCACAAGGGCTTCAGGTGTGACCTCTTATATATTTAGACAGTAGGGGGCACTCAGACCTCAGTAACATTTCCAGCACTCGTGCTTTGTAATGATAGGGGGCTGCAGTTCCTTTGTGCGTCTTCTGCATGTTGCACCAGCCGTACTAACACAGGACTCTATTTAATATTACCCCCCTCCTTTCCAGGAATGTAAACACCACCGAGAGAGTAATTTATAGGTGACGACAGCCACAAATACTCCTAAATGACAAGCGAACTGTTAGATTGAGAATCAATTACGTGTCATTTTAGTTCTTTTTTTTTTGGCCTTATTCCAAAGTATTAATTTTCACACATTTGATGTCCCCCGGGAGGGTATGCATTTCAATACCAAGGGCTATGTGGTCTTTGGCTGGTAATGGTGTCTGTCAGGACTGCTTTAACATTTTCCCAGGAGTGCACACTGCCTTGCCATCGTGTAACGTTAGATGTCGTTCAGAAGATTAAATGAGTTTGCCGATGAATTTTCGCCAGTTTCTTTATGCAGAGGGACTGTTCACAAACAAGCTATGGTGGAAAGGTCAACAGCGTTCTTTCAAATCCCATTCCTGTAATTTCAGTCTCAGTCTGGCATTAAGAAAATGTAGGGAAATAGTGACTGATATTCTAAATTAAGTTATTGATCATTATAATAAACATATGTATGTATGTGCAATATATATTATGGCAATCAAGATGTACATTTTGAAATGGCTTTGACAATTGTGCTTGTGATGCATATAATTTAGTGATAATATATGTATGTTAGATTTTTTTGTATATACAGTGTTTATATATATATATATATATATATATATGAGATACCCCTGGTAACCAAACTCCTGTAAAGGGCAGTTATAAGCTATTAATTAAAAAAAATAACCTATTTATAGTACTATACAGAGTAGTGGATAACAAAATATGTATTTTTCCATGCATTATTATTAATTAGGTTTTCACCGCATGTTATACAAATGTTGCATTTCATCTAGCTGATGTGCACATATTAAAAACATCCAAGACGAAATCTCATTAGCATTAGATGTATCATAGTAGAGTAATCTGACAGAGTGCTGTATTGTAAGTAGAACACGCCACTCATTTCAATTAGTTTACCAGGCAGCTTTGATTGACATTTGAGAAGAGACTCATTCATTTCAGGATTTTCATTTTCTCTCCCTCAATCCTTAACCTAATTTTAGAAGATCTTCTATGTATCATCATTTATTGCCTTCTTTGTCTTATGCATCTTCCTTCTTTCATCGTGCCCAAATTCCTCATTTATCTTGAGCCCGTTTGAGGTATCGGTTCCATTGTTTGGGGTTATTAAGAGCTCAGTCGTGTCTGTAGCTGAGGGAAGCAGGCGGCTTGCATAGCTTTTGGCTGTCTCGCGCGCTGAATGCTGTGGGTGGCTGAAGACCAAGCCCACAGCACCCTGTCATAACATCCTCCTCCTAGACTCTCACCTCTCCTCCCCTCTTCTACACATGTCTGCGATGTGTCTGGATATTTGAAGAGGGGGATCCTGTCATGTTTGGCCACACCTGCACTCGGAATTATACACCGGAAACGCATAGATCCGTTAAAGCTGAGGACGGTCGTTGTTCCATGAGGTGTTTATTGGAAATAATAATGTTATTAATTGTAATATAGCTGAGGGAGTTGAGCGTTTGAACTGTACTCCACTGTGCTTTGTTGATATAGGAATAAATTGTTTGCCTCAGCTTCTGTTCAATGAGATTTTTTCTTCATCAGCAACACACACACACAAGCACCAATGAGACGTCAATAACCTGTAAAGGAAAATGCAAACCTGTCCAACATTGCAGCATCCTCACAGGAGAACTTAAAACAGATTTTCAGAGGAATGTGCAGGACATTGCACTGACTTTATGATGGTTATATGTGAAATATCCAGCCCAGTCTGTCTATTTGAGAAACTGCATACTGTTACAGAGGGCTATATAATATGTTATTTCACATGTAACCTTCATCAAATCATTGTGTTTGTGTGTGTCAAGGATACATTCAAATGATCAAAAGTGATAGTAAAGACTTTTGCATTGTTACATAAATAAATAAATGCTGTCTTTTTAACTTTCTGTCAAGGAATCCTGAAACAATTCATCACGGCTTCCACAAAATATTAAGCAGCACAGCTGTATTCAAAAATGTTTCTTGAGCATCAAATAAGCATATTAGAATGATTTCTGAAGACACTGAAGACTGGAGTGATGGCTGCTGAAAATTCAGCTTTACCATCACAGTAAATAATTACATTATACATATGCATAAAAAATACTATTTTAAATTGTAATAGTATTTCAGAATATTACTGATTTCACTGTATTTTTGAATGAATAAATGCAGCCTTGGTGAGCATAAGAGACTTCTTTCACCAGACTTTAGACTGTGAGCTTATGATGCCTTAAAATAATAAGTAATACTTGCTGGAATTTCATAGAGTGTATTTCATTAGTTAAAATGTTTTTTTTTTTTTTTATTGATTTTTTTTTTAAATGTTAAAGACTATAACTGAAACAAACAACTGTGTAAAAATTAGCACTGGCTGCCCTGTTGTTTTTTAAGTTTCTCACCTACAGTTACGCTAACATCCCTAATAATGAAAAAGCAGCCGCCAAAGGTGCTTATCATTTTATAATATGTTACTGAAGGCTTCTGGTGGGATTTCCAATTAAGACACAATCTGCTATCTACTCAGATGACTAACAAGCACAACAAAGCAATGAAAAGACCCCATGGATTTCTTTATCAGGCCACTTGAAATAACAGTCACCCTCTATATGATATACTGCCATTATACTTGCTATGTTGTTTTTTATTATCCGGAAGGAAGGCAGGTTGGTTTAATGATGAATCCATTAATGCAGGTTCCTCGTTGCGATGTACTCTACAGGCAGGCCCCATCCCGCTCTGCAGATGATGAGGGACTTTTCTATAGTTAGTGTGGTTGGTTTTCATGCGAATTGACGCATGAATCACAGAAGATCCTTGGATAATGAGGGATGCAGCAGCCCTTTCTGTACTGTAACAGACATATAGACCACAATGCACCGCTCGGCTTATGTGACCTTCATTATCACACAAACCCAATTACAATGTGAAGAGGGCAAAGAAAAGGATTTAGAAAACAGAATCAAGGGAGGATAAAATATATTTATGCTTTTTCCTTCTTCGTTGATGCTTCGTAATTGGTATCGATGGCAGAAAGACAATACGTGTGACCTCCAGGTGGGCGGCTGGCGAATTAAACCATCAGGAATGAGTCCCATTTTCATTTTTTCTGGCTATTAAAGGCCTCCTCTACTCCAGATCCTGATAAAGTCAGGGTGGTCATTGTTTCATATGTGAGCCGTGTGTGTTTTCTTGAGCAGGTGTGATGGCGGTGTCTGTGGAGCGAGATATGGGTGTCCTCCAGAGCTGCTGGGGGGTGATAGGCACATGTACATAGAACCCATGCCAAATAAAGAAAGAGAAACAGGCCTTGCCTTAGGAGATGTGGCACTGCATGGAATTCCTCACTTTGCTACCACAACATCAAAAGGGAGAGCGGTTTGAGCGCTTTGTGTGTGTGTGTGTTTCCATCTGTTGGCACAATAGTAAGTGCTTTGTGCTTTTTTTTTCTTGTATACACACTATAAGACACGTTGTGAAGGTGTCTGCACATTGTACTACTCAGAAGTGAGAAAGATGTAGCGTGACATATGCTCATACGTCTCAGGTGTACCAAAGGCCTTTGTTTGCAGGCTGAAAAAAGGTTAGTGTATCTCCAAAACAATGAGCCTGCGTTTAATTAGGACCCCCTCTGTTCCCCGGTGAAAATCGTGCTCATAATTTGACACCATTTTAAATGTCACAAGCGAGTGGTGTGGTTTGAAATGAATATTCATTATTTATTTTGTGTCATTGTGTCGGTCTCTGGTATTACACGATGATGCCTGTGTAATGGATACCTGTGAAAACAGTGATAGAGGGGAAATGGCATAAATATATAAATGATCGAATGATTCAATGAGTTAATTAATAGGGAAACAATGCGGTTTCAGTATCAACGGCCCGCACAGTGACTCGATGATGCTGCGTACATCATCTATTTTTTTTTTTTTATATCGTTCCTGTCTAATGAAAGAAACGGGGTGGTTGTGTGTGGGAGAACTGAAACATTAGAGTCAATATTACTCTTCAGTGATATTTACCGTGGATAAGTACTGTATGATTCACTTCAATGCATCACATACACAGAGAGGCAAGTACATTAGCTGCTCATAACTGTAAACATGTACAAACCATTAGTCGTGTGTGTCTGTAGCTTCTTGTGCACTTTTCACTTTGTGTTTGCGTTCGAGTTGGTGGAGCGGTGGTAAGCCCTGAGAATATTTGCTCAAAGGAAGGATTTACAGTGTTTGGTGCAACCCAAACTGCTTCTCTCTTCCCAGCAGAAGCAAGCTGGGATTGAGTTTGCTGTGATGTTTGCGTTTGGCCAATGGCGATGTTTCTTCACACACTAGGTCCTCAGACCCTAGACTGCCAGTCTTGATATGTTATCCGTAATAGTATTACTTCACTACAGTATAAATAAAACATCTGTACAGAATTATGGTTGACAGGTTTTTTTTGTTTGTTTTTTTTGGTCCTGTGATGTATATCCTTTTAAAAGTTGGGGTGGACCTGGAAATTAGCTACTTTATTAGTCTCTCATTTATGTGCCCTTGGTGTTGCTGATCAAAACATTTAGTCAACAGATGATGTGTATTTAATTGACTTGTTGATTGAAAATAAATATATATTGAAGATATTGTAAAGGTTTAGAAGAATTTACACATCATCCTGTTCAAAAGTTTACATCCCCCGGCTCTTAATGCATTGTGTTGCCTTCTTGAGCATCAGTAAATGTTTTCATCTTTTGTAATAGTTGTGTATGAGTCCCTCAGTTGTCTTCAGTGTGAAAATATGGATCTCAAAATCATACAGTCACTTTTGGAAAGGGTTCAAATATGCAGAAGATGCTGGAAAATCAAAGAATGTGCAGGAGCTGGAGGATTTTTTTTTTTGAAGAACAGCAGGCAGTTGAACTGCTCAGGACCAACAAGGGACTCATGAACATCTATCACAAAATATAAAAACAGTTGTGGATCATCCGGGGAATGACACACAGTATTAAGATTCAAGGGTGTGTAAACTTTTGAAAGGGGTCATTTTTATAAATTCGGTTATTATTTTGTCTTGTGGAGTATATGTAAACATCTGTAATGTGAAATAGCTTATTCCGGACAGTACTAAATAAAAAATAACATGCAATTTTCATGATCCCTCTTGATTTCACATTTTCTGGGGGTAAATATATAATATATATATATATATATATATATATATATATATATATATATATATATATATATTAGGGATGTTCGTTTTAACCGTTAACCGACCGATAAGAATTTTGACCGATTAATACAATCAGTTAAACAGTTTAAAGTCACTTTTTTTTTCTGCGCGCATGCGGCGCTGGAGCGATCACTTGACTTTTTTTTCCCTTCTAACAGTGGAAGCAAATACTCCTTTTAGTCATGAAGATAATCGGAATTGTAAAAGGTTTGCTTTTATTTGTGTACATTCACAATAAAAAAATCTTTGCGCTTTTGTAAATTAAGCCTAAAAAAATAGGATGCCGCTTTCTGCCGTCTGCTTTCCTTTCACACATCACACAAATGAACTGAAACTCTGCATAGGCTACTTGTTGCAGTTTTTCCTTTCGTTTTCTTAAATTATTATTTAAGTGAAAATAGGGCTGGACAATAATTCAATATCAATATATATCGCGATATATTTTTTTTCAATAACGGTGATATGATTTTTAAACACATTTCCGATATTTCGATATACATTACCAGTGTTTCCCATACATTGATTTATTTGTGGCGTTTGACTTCGTTGAATAAACATGAGCACTGCATGTTTCAAAATCAAAACGCGGCGCGGGTGATTTATATGAATGTATCTGTGAAGGAAACCGACTGTCTTTAGAAAAGTTTCGATGGCATTTTCATTTTATCTGAAAAAGTTGCTTTCATGAGCGGAGCAGCTTAGATTACAACCGTTACTGTGGAAACCGCTAGTACTACCGCTCTCTCAGCGCCTCCTACTGGCAGACAATCAGATTGCGAGCCACGACATTTCGATCCACTATATGTCCACACATGTAGCAGAATGACAATAAAACTCGACTTGACTTGACTTATACACTATTCCATTTAAAAGCTTGGAGTCAGTTTAATGTTTTATTTTTTTATTTTTTGGGGAAAGAAATTATCGAAATTAATACTTTTATTTAGCAAGGATGCTTTAAATTGATAAAGTGATGATAAAGACATTTATAATGTTACAAATTATTTCCATTTTAGATAAATGCTGTTCTTCTGAACTTTCTATTCATCAAAGAAACCTGAAAAAAATCTACTCGGCTGTTTTCAACATAATACTAAATGTTTTTTTGAGCAGCAAATCAGAATATTAGAATGATTTCTGAAGGATCAAGTGACTGGAGTAATGATGCTGAAAATGCAGCTTTGAAATCACAGGAATAACTTGCATTTTAAAATATTTTCACATAGAAAACAGTTATTTTAAACTAAATTTAAAATAAAATTTATAGTAAAAATATTTCAAAATGTTACTGATTTTGCTGTATTTTGGATCAAATAAATGCAGGCTTGGTGAGCAGAAGAGAATTCTTTCAAAAACATACAAATCTGTTCAAAAACTATCTGAGAAAATATATTTCTCGTGTAGGCCTATTTATTTGTTATATATATATATATATATATATATATATCGCCTAGCTTTATTATGTTTTTCTCCACTGGCAGAACCGCTGCAGGTGCGTGATGTGATATGATCATGTGAATCCTCATGTTCTGTTGTTTGTTGCTTTTTGCGCATGTAAAATTAATCCTCGGAAAACAAATGTTAGTATTTTTAATGGGTCACAGACACTTATTCTTTCTACTTTAATTCAGTTCTAATTTAAAATAATCTTGTCGGTTAACGGTTAATAACCGGTTGACGAGCGTCGGTTGTCGGTTAGGAAAAATAACCGAAATTAACATCCCTAATATATATATATATATATATATATATATATATATACGGGTGGCTACTGTTTGTGTGGAGTCTTAGGCCTTTAGTGGCAGCGGACACTTCCAGAAATAATCTGTCTTTGCCTTTACTTCTCAAACTAGCATACAAACAGGCCACCTGCCAGAGTAAAGTGATCAATCGCACTTTACAGCCACAGATATTTCATCATCCCTAACCCTGCCATTCATAGGACAGTGAGATAGGCGTTTGGGGAAAAATAAAAATGTCCTGGAGTTCCGGATCATTTATTTTCAGATAGAGTGCAGTAATATGAAAGAGTGCTGAAAAAGTTTTCTTAGTAAATATCTAGCCATTTTTCCTCAGATGGTTTTGTGAAGAATCTCTATAATGCCTGCTTGCAGTTATATTTCTTCTGCTATGAGAGGCGAGTACTGAAACTTGGACTAATTTCCATCCTCTTGTGCGTGTCTCAGTCTGGTTCAGTCTGGGTTTGGTGTGTCTGGTGTCACGTAATCTAACCTTCTTCCGCTGTCTTTGATGTTCTAGCATCCATCAGGCCTAGCCACTGTAGCCAGGGAGTGGCATGACCCCATGGCGGCACAGTGACGCCAGTCTGAATTGTTTCTCCACACCTTCCCTCCAAAGTCAGAGGGACTTTGTTGAAATTTTAATGTCTCTGACCTAGATTCGGCATTGAAACGGCACATGTATATGTGTGCGCGAAAGTGTGTTCGTGTGTAGGTGCGTGCGGGTGTGATGTATGTCAGTCTTTCTGCTGTCAGCTGAGGAAACAGAGCTTCGATTGATGGAGTGGATAAGAGCGAGAGACACTATGTGAACAAAAGCTCATGTCTTGTATTTTTGATTTTTTTTTCTCCATTGCTCACTTTTTATTGGAAGAGAAGCAGTGGGGGTTCGGGAAAAAAAAATATTGATAAATCCAAACATTTCTTTTGGAGAGAGACACGCATGTTTTTTTTTTTTTTTGCAGTATAATTTGTTTTGTATACACAAAACCCATTTTTAGAGGGTCACTCTGCCTGTGAAACTTTGAGGTAAGCAAAAAAAATAAAAATGACAGTCATGTCACAGCCCAGCATACAAAATAACGCACAGTTTTCCATGTTGACAATATAAAGACTAAACTATAGGTTTAATATGTCAGTTTTGTGTACTCCATATGCATTTGAATTTGTACCATTAGATTGAGGACTTAAGGAAAATGATTTTGTATTTTGTTTGTTTGTTTTCATATGAATATGAATAACATATTATTTATATTTAATTAATTAAATGGTAACACTTGACAGTAAGGTTTTATTTGTTAACTATATTTCATGCATTAACTAACATTAACTAGCAATGAGCAATCCGTTTCGTACAGTATTTATTAGTCTTTGTTAACGTTCATTTATAAACAAAATACAACTGTTCATTGTTAGTCCATGTTAACTAATGTAGTTAACTAATGTTAACAAATGGAACCTTATTGCAAAGTGTTATCTTATTATTATTATTATTATTATTATTATTAATTATGCCTTTTTGAACCACAGCAACAACAACAACAACTGGAATAATAATAATAATCATCATCATCATCATCATCATCGTCAAAATGCAATTATTATTTTACAAATGATCCTGCAAAAAATGCAAATGAAACGCATCGTTTTTGTAACCCTCACTGTTTTCCTTCCAATAAAAGTATAGAAATGAATTTGAAATTAATGAATTGATATGAAGACTTGTTGCGATTTGTTATTTTGTTGCAGTTATTTTTTGTTGTGCTTGCTTTTGGCTTCTGGTGTCTCGATCATTAGGGTCTACTTGACCAGAGCCATAAGTCTTAGAGCCTCAGAAGATACAAAAGTGGCTCCATTCTAATTACTGTACACCCTCTGTGCTCAGTGCTCTTCTCAGGTCAAAGGCCGGCCCATCGCCACAAACAAAGCATTGTGTAATTAATAAAGTTCCAGTCAGTTGCCCCTCGCTCCCTAGAGTGAGGACTAGGTGGTTGATGGTGAAAGAGTGACGGTAAGGCAAACTAGAGAAGAATAAGATTGGTCCTGAAGAATGAGGAAAGCCAGGATTCCTCATTGGTGATTAAAAATAACCTTTACAGCAGCAGAGAAGCTGTTAGCTTTGCCCTTTTATTCCTGCAAATGCCGTCTCTGACTAGCCTCTAATGATGCTACATTGCTTTCAAGGCAATTACACTAGCTACTCCCAATCGATCCCAAAGCAATGGATGCAGGGATATTCTGGCCCCACGGAATGGGCACACTAGGCCTGAAGCCTCTTCTAGGCTCATTAGCCTGTTAGCCACAAGAGCAGCAGTAGGCTGGGCCAGTAGGAAGGCGTGATGCATTGTGGGACCGGAGTCTTTTCACTCTGGTGGGACTGCATTGTCCCCTGATGCTTGTACTGGGAAAATGTGTTTTACCTTCACAAAAAAAAAGGCCTACTTGCTTTGGCAGGACAGATGTTAGCCCACAGCTTTGGCTGGGATCTTGTTCGGTGGAGTAGCAGATAAACCAAGTGCCGTTTCTGCATCTGTGGGAGGGCCAGCAGGAAGCCGGTCTAGTTCCGACATTGCCTACAATACTAAAAATACTTTCAGTGCTTCTCCATCTTCATCTATCTATCTTTCTGTCTGTCTGTCCTATTACAGTGTTTATTTTGAATTAGCTTTTATTTTGAATTTCTTTAAAAATATTATTTATTTTCTTTTAACTTTTTTTTTTTTAGCTATTTTTGCACTTCTGCTTATGCTTTTTTAAAGGGATAGTTCACCCAAAAATGAAAATTCTGTCATTAATTACTCACCCTCATGTCGTTCCAAACCTGTAAGACCTTCGCTCATGTTCGGAACACAAATTAAGATATTTTTGATGCATTCCTAGAGCTATTTAAGTCACATACGTAAACAACATGTGCTGTTCTGTGTCAGCAGCACCGTACGTGGATGCACTGTTTGCGTTGTTTACGCTTTGATCTGAACATAAACAACGTATCTGCGTACATATGTTGCAAATGTTGTTTATGTATGTGATACTCTCCAAAAAGGCGCTATAAGGTGACACGGGGGTGAGGAATTGTTGAATAAAGTCATTATTTTTGTTTTCTTTGCACACAAAAAGTATTCTCGTAGCTTTGTAAAATTACAGTTGAACCCCTGATGTCACATGGATTATTTTAATGATTTCTTTGCTATGTTTCTGAGCCTTGATCGTGTTAGGATCCGTGTTGTCTATGGGAGGGTCAGAGAGCTCTCGGAGTGCATCAAAAATATCTTTATTTGTGTTCCGAAGATGAACAAAGGTTTTATGGGTTTGGAACGACATGAGGGTGAGTAATTAATGACAGAATTTAAATTTTTGGGTGAGCTATCCCTTTAAATTCAGTCAGCTGCCAAGGCAACATTTATAATATTCATTTGGTTATTTAATATTTTTATTTTTACTGCTACAGCCACATTTGTTAGGCTGAAGTATAAAATCATCAGCACCAAAACAGAAATGGGTTGATTTTGACTTTATGTATATGGTTTTCAAACATCTTTGTTCATGGTTTTAGTTTAAATTAACATTATTAAAGCCTAATTACAGTGATGCACTAAAATAATATTGTTTGTCAGAAAGAGAGACACCAATTAGCTTCCTGTCTTTTATTAGTTATTTTCCTCTATTTTTAATAACACAATCTTGTTTTTCTTGTTTTGACATTTCTGGAGGCACTCAAAGAACTTTCTCTAAGAACAGCTTAAATTATTATTATATGACATTCAGATAAGATGGTTTAGATTTGCGTTCTTCATATGGTGAAATTCTAATTTCTCAAAAGCTCAACAAGTATGGCGTACCATACATGAGAAAATACACTGTATTTGTACCCCAGAATCTGCTTTGGGAGTGATTGCTCTGGTGAAATACATTCTTCTCAAGTCTCTACCACACTCAGGGTTTTCATTTACCTTGTGTGACTACCCTTTGCGCTTATCACCTTGACGACTGGAACTCCCACCCAGGCAGTCGCCGTCGACCAATTAGGAGCGCAGTGCTCCTCGACTTTTCTCGCATATTTTGTTTGCTCTGTACTGTAAGATTTCACTCAGTGATTTCATGACAGCCTTGAGTACTGTTGTGTTTTCATCATACCGAGGTGTACAGATCGTGAGTGCAGGGTAATTTACCCCTTGAAAGTACATGGAATAGCAGCGCCAGCACTGATCTACAGTGACAGAGCAAGAGCCGCTGTTTGTGTCGAGGTATGCGAGTCGGTATATTAAAGAGCGTGTTTTTGAAATACAGCCCTCAGATGTTGCGGCTGCTATCTCGGAGGCGATGCCGCTCTGAATATCCTCTTTGGAGAAAAGTGCTGTAATTGAATTTAACATGAAGCAAGGTCAAAGTAAAGGGCCTTTTGAAAAGGAGCACTCTGCTCAGCTCTAATTTGTTGCCGGCAAAGCATTTGATTCTACGCTTTTCTTTTTTTCTTCTCTGCCACTGCTTCTTGAAAAGGTGTCTAAGGGAAGCACCTTAGACACTGCAAAAACCGCCTTGCCTTTTCCAACTTTGAGATGTGCTGAGCTGGGGGAGTCTGCCTGGCAAAAGTGGGCAAGTATCGGTGTCTTACATGCGCTCATGCAAACATTAAAGCCATCTTCTGGTGGGAAGTTACATGCTCTGAAGTTTGTACAAGAGGTGTTCCTCAGCGTTCCTCTGTATCCTACAATCTTTCTTAGAGCTCTGGCATGGGCCGCCTCTTCCCTAAGCAGACTCAAGCTAGCTAAACATATATTGGCTATATAGAAGTGTTGTGATACAGGAACGATATATTTTGCCATATCAGCAAACAAGCTCAGCCATGTTTATTGCTTTTGAGACACACCCTCCATGGTGCTGTGGAGCATGATAATCAGTGTGCTTCAGTGAAGCATGGATCAGTCAGTAATGGGGTATTTGCTGGAGTGTAGGGAGATGTAGCTTGGCTTGGCTTATCTGGAAGGTTTTAAATGTGGCCATGCTGATACAATGTTAATCCTTTCTTATCAAGATCATTTGTATATTATCTGGTGCTTTAGATCATTTTTGTGTTTTTAACATGATGCATATTTATTAAAATATTCAATAAAACATAATTGAACTAAACATGATTATACAAAATATTTTTTTAATTATTTTCAGGTAATTATAAAATGCTTTAAAATATTTTTTTTATTGATTTTTGAATTTTATGTATAATAATAATAATAATTATTATTATTATTATTACATAAAATATGAATAAAACAACAATAATAATATCAATTTTAAAACGGTTACAAAACAACAGATATATTGATTGATTTTGAGGCATTTGGATCTTCAAAATAGTCATTAATCACACTTGTTACTCATACTTGTGTGAACCTGAGAGTTACTGACTTTGTCCATCGATTAAAATTAGCCTTGACACCAGTTAAAAGTCATCGCAAAAACATCTCTGAAAAGTAAAGTTAGTTCTGAGAAAAGGTCTTGCATTATTTGTTTACTGATACCACTTAGTTTGATGTTTTGTTTCTAATGAAATGCAGTTTGTGACAAAAAGTGTCAAAACGTATCCAAATTCTTCTTGGCGCCAATGTGCATGTGTATCATATCATTAAGTAGCTGGCAATATCCAGCTTTATTCTTAAGATCAGAATGTTCTGCTGCATGTCTAGTTGAGTATCTGAGAGATATGCCTCGGTTCCCTCTCCGCTCTCGTCTTTTGTGACTCTTTCACTCCCCATCAGCGCTGCCATGACAGTCCAGCCTGGTTGGGCAGATGGCCTCTGAGGCTTTTTTTTTTATCTGTCAAGATTTCATCACTCATTTATTCAACACCTGATGTATTGCCTCATTTGGAGAGGGGAAGTGGCTTGATTTCAGCATGCACAGTGCCATGGTGAACTTAGGTGACAGGGAGCTGTGCTCTTACCCCGGGGCAGTTCCAAGGCCCTGTCTGCCCATCTGCCACAGATCTCTGGCCAGAGAGAAGCAGGGCAACAGACTGAGATGGACTGTGTGCCCTCTGTCTCTGACAGAACATGGGCATGCTCAGAGTGGAGATGCACAAGAGCCACCAAAGGACCAGCGTGCATGATGATAACGTCTCACTTATGATGTGCTGGGAGATGTTTGATCCTCTATTCAAAATTCATAGGCATGTTTATAATTATTTTGCATAATTAACAAGCATGACCGTTGTGAAGTGAGGGCATGATGGATAGGTGTTCATTTAGCATAATCCTTCCTGTCTGGAAACACTCGAAACGTCAGGAGAATACGCCATTTGTTTGTGTGGATTTGACACGAGCATGGTTGGAGTTTTTATATGGCTTTGGCGTGGAGTTTTCTGAAGCCCAAACTTCATCCCATGATAGCTTGCATTCTTAGGACCTGTTCAAACTGCGGCAGGGAGAAACACAGATGCAAGATGTTGACATGCGTCACTTTTAAGCCTTGAATAGAAACCTACATGGCGCTCAAGTCAGATGTCTTTGTTTGCTATCTCCCGTATCCCTGTCAGTCTCAATTTGCCTCAAGTTGTGGCAGCACTTTGTGCAGTTTTCCTTTCTCATGCATGCAGTAATGCTCAAACTTACTGAAGATGTTAACACTTCCATCACACACTGTTGGACATGCCCTCAATCTCTCACACATACATCATCATCTTTTACCAGACCGAATGCATTAAGTTTAGTTTTACCTATCCAGTTCTTGACATTTATTACTGTGATTGATCGGCCTGAACTTGGGGTATGTTGTGCTCAGGTTTCACTTCTCACTTCTCTCCTTCCTGTTTTCCACCCCCAGGGCCCGGGGACAGGGGCTGATACAGAAATAAACTGCTTGCAACTACATTAATCTCCTTCTTTATTGAAGTTGGAGTCAGAGTAATATCCCAGGGAAGGGTTTATAGCCTGCTAAAAGTCCTCGTGCAAATGCCCAGGAATAGTTGTGCAGTCATCAGCTCCAGGTGTGCCGTGTTTACTCAACGAAATGCCCCGTTATGTTCAAACCAAAGAGAGTGGAGTCATCACATGAACTCTATAAACTTCCCTAAAACTGATTTGTAGGCAATTCACACATGAAAAGAAAAGAAGCCAATTTACAACACTGCAGAGCTGATGGGAAACTCAATTACTTTTTTTTTCTTTCTTGCTTGATCAATCAAAGATTGCATTCAGATGCAGATTGCTAGCAAACATATGGATTAACACACTCAACGTATTCTGCATTTTAGTATTCCTGTAAATGACTGCCATGAGATTTTATTTACTACAGGTTTTTTTTAAATATACAAATACAAATTACATTTTATGAAGTGCATGTTAAGTACATTGCATTTGTCCCCCTTGCAGTTACAGTAAGAAGGGCCTGGAGCTTTCAAGCTTCAAAAAGGTTAAAAAAACCCCCACAAAAGTCATTGATACAACTTGTGCATATTGTGGCAGATTTGCCTGTTTGTGCTGTGAGATGTTACCCCACTCTTCCACCAAGACACTTACAAGTTCTTGAAAATGTCAGGGGGGACACATGGTTATATGTGGATTTGACAAAATTACCTTTAAAATACAGTATCCTGAAAAAGGGATGTTTATAACAGTATCTCGATGATACTGAAAAAAAAAAACACCACTTTAAAGCTCCAGTTGTAATTGGACTGGAAAGAGTGACAAGCAGTGTCACAATCTCTCCTTTTGTTTTTCATGGGTTTGGAGTAAGTAATGCCAGACATTTTCATGTTTGTGGAAACTACTTTAAGATGGTCAAAATAAGATAAGGTAAAAGTAGCATTATCATTACAAATTTGTTTCATGATTACATATTCACATGCTTAGATATATAGGCAGCATTTTCAGCATCACCTTGATTCTACTTTATTTATTTCTCCTTCACGCTCTCTCTCTCTCTGACTCTGTTTTGACCTTTTCCAGAGATATCTTGATCTGTATGTTTTGCAACACTGTTTACTTGTCTGTTCCAGCATGCTTAAATCTACAAGTTTTTGGATGAACGCTTGCTTTACATACGGAAGAGGAAGACAAGTTTTTTGGGGGTCAGTAGTTCACTGTCTACAAGCGTCTGTTATTGAAGACAGAGTAGGCTGCATCTCTCTTATATACATTCTGACAATTGACATGTATGAATGATTGAAGCTTTGATGATGTTAGTGCTTGTCATCTCCATAATCAGCATGATGCCTCACTTTGAGCTCTTTGTTTGTATCTTGTATGTGCAGAGCTATCTTTATGCACTGCTTTATACCAAATGACCCATAAAAAAAGCCAAAGCTAATGCATTCAGCCTCTCAGGATGTTTTTATATAAAGCCACAATCTGTAATGGGGAAACGGTCCTAATTTCTGCAGGCTATCCCGGTCCAAGTGGATGCACGTGCTCGTGCTTTACGGCACACATAAAAAGAGACAAAAAGCCTGTGCCTTATTTTAGCTAGCTTTTTATTGGTGCATCCTATGGGGCAGCTCTGTTTGAGTGTATAGGAATCTCCCAAAACCCTTTGCAGGGCCATTAACGAACCCAGAGGGAGGGATTGCATTAGGACCACCATGTTGAGCTTGGAAGCCCAGGGCTCAAACACCACAGATGCTCCTGTTCCTCTGTGCTGGATCAAGAACGTATCATTTCATTTCTGTGCAAAGACTAGAATGCAGACATGAATGCGATCAAATAGAGCAGTACCTCGACGTAATGGGTCTCGTGCCAGCCGTCTTCATATTGCATCTTGGCAGGTATAACTGCTGGGATTTCTTACCAGAGATCTATGTATTATCCTCGTTTATGTGCATGTGAGCTTTTAGGACCTATGCTAAGCTGAAATATGGTAGCAGATAAACATCGCTCTCAGTTTGTATGAACCATGACATGTTGGAACCGTATGATGAAGAATCCTCTGGGGAGTAATAAAAGAGTAATAGCTAAGGCACAGGCTGTTGGGGTTTGAGCACTTCCTCTGACTGCTTTTAATCCTGTGAATAAGGATGCCAAGGGTCTGTCTACTCGCAATATGAGCGAGAGAGAGAGAGAGAGAGAGATATCTGCTGTGCTCTGCTGTGATCCAAGCCTCATTGTACAACTCAAACATGGTCTAAATCGCTTCTAGAAATGTGATCTGACTTAGTTCCCCCGAGTGACTTTTCCCATCAAAATCGTCTTACTTATGCTAACATGCTTAGCATTGCTTCCTCCAAAATAGCTGCAGAAACAAGGTCTGTGCCAGCCTCTTAACACGTTTGAGAGGCATGAAGTGACATCCCCATTTTCAAAGTCAGGCCCACTGTGAGTCAACAAGCTTTGTCAGATGAAAAAAAAAATGCCCAAGCTATAACCACATTAATAAATTGAGAAATACATGGAAATACACTTTCAAGCACACACACATGTATTGGTGGGATATTGTATGAAATGTTCATACAAATATGCTGATTTGCTGTTCGAGAAATATTTATTATGATCAGTGTTGAAAACTATTTTTGCAGAATGTACAGGTGCATCTCAATAAATTAGAATGTCGTGAAAAAGTAATTTTTTTTCGTGTAACTTATTTCAAAAAGTGAAACTTTCATATATTTTAGATTCATTACATGTCAAGTAAAACATTTCAAAAGTTTTTTTTTGTTTTAATTTTGATGATTAGAGCTTACAGCTCATGAAAGTCAAAAATCAGTATCTCAAAATATTAGAATATTTACATTTGAGTTTCAATAAATGACCATCCATACAGTATAAATTCTGGGTATCTCTTGTTCTTTGAAACCACAATAATGGGGAAGACTGCTGACTTGGCAATGATCCAGAAGACGAACATTAAAACCTCCACAAAGAGGGTAAGTCACAGAAGGTCATTACTGAAAGGTGTGGCTGTTTACAGAGTGCTATCTCAAAGCATATTAAATAAGAATTTAATTAAGAATAAGAATTAAAAGGAAGAATTTGGGTAGGACAAAGGTGCACAAGCAACAGGGATGACCGCAAGCTTGAGAATACAGTCAAGCAAAGCTGATTCAAACACTTGTGAGAGCTTCACAAGGAGTGGACTGAAGCTGGAGTCAGTGCATCAAGAGTCACCACGCTCAGACATCTTCAGGAAAAGGGCTACCAAGCCACTTCTGAACCAGAGACAACGTCAGAAGCATCTTACCTGGGCTGTGGAGAAAAATAACTGGACTGTTGCTGCAGTGGTCCAAAGTTCTCTTTTCAGATGAAAGTAAATTTTACATTTCATTTGGAAATAAAGGTCCCAGAGTCTGGAGGAAGAGTGGAGAGGCACAGAATCCATGTTGCATGAAGTCCAGTGTGAAGTTTCCACAGTCAGTGATGATTTGGGCTGCCATGTCATCTGCTGGTGTTGGTCCACTGTGTTTTCTGAAGTCCACAGTCAACGCAGCCATCTACCAGGAAATTTTAGAGCACTTCATGCTTCCTTCTGCTGACAAGCTTTATGGAGATGCTGATTTCATTTTCCAGCAGGACTTGGCACCTGCCCATACTGCCAAAGGTACCAAAAGCTGGTTCAATGACCATGGTGTTACTGTGCTTGATTGGCCAGCAAACTCGCCTGACCTGGTATTGTCAAGAGGAAGATGAGAGACACCAGACCCAACAATGCAGATGACCTGAAGGCCACTGTCAAAGAAACCTGGGCTTCCATTAGGGCTGTGACGATAACCGCATTACCGCATCACTGTGGTAATGAGATGCCGACCGCGGTGTTAAGGTCATCACCGTCATCACCGCACTTTTTTTGCAAGGTATTTGCAGGAGGAAGCTGTCTGCATTCCGCGGGACTCGACCAGATTTCTTGCGAATAAAACATGGTAGCAGTAGGTAACTCTGGTGTAATTTGAACGGGAGTGGGCGGTCTAACAATATCCCGTTCCCGACGTCCTTTCAGAACAGCATATTTGTGCTTTACTCAATCTTATCGCTCACGCGCTGCACGCACGGACCAGTGCTTTCTGTGTTATGTATTTTATTGTGGGGTCTGTGCGCACAGCATGTGGATAACGGCCCTCAGACAGAACAGGCAGGTTGTGATGAGTGACAGAGCAGAATAAGGATGGCAAAGCAAAGTGTGGATGCTCTGTCCTTGAAGGACGTTCATCTTGGACTGGAAAAGGGTGTTTACTGCTAAGAAACCCAAGTCTGACTCGGGACATTCTTCTCAGGGATGTTAAATTGTTCAGTTATTTCATTTCGCAATGTCTACAAGCCAACGGTTTTGTTCATATTTTGCTTATAAATTTAAATGACAGATGTCGTTTTTTTTTTCTCTGCAACTCTTTTCCTACTGTTGACAGCAAAATGTTAAACGAATTTTGTATTTTGAC
The DNA here is from genome assembly GCA_027422415.1 of Schizothorax lantsangensis. Classification (NCBI taxonomy): domain Eukaryota; kingdom Metazoa; phylum Chordata; class Actinopteri; order Cypriniformes; family Cyprinidae; genus Schizothorax; species Schizothorax lantsangensis. The sequence continues at coordinate 10,759,465 of CM049861.1, forward strand.
AAGACGAATAAAAATAACAAATAGGCTACAATTTTTGTATTTTGACAAGATGAATAAAAATAACAAATAGGCTACATTATTTATTTATTTATTTTCTCTGCGACACTTTTTCCTATTGTGTTGACAGCAAGATGTAAATCTAATTTGATTCTGGACAAGACTAATAGCCTACAATAAAATAATTTTAGTGCAGACATTTTTATTTGTTATCTCTCTCTCTTTCAGTAGTGGAAAATTAAATGTGAGATTCTGGAAACGAGATATAGCCTATTAGCGGGAACGGTCAGGTTAGGAAGTAAATTATTCTAAGTGGACAGCGGTTGAGCAAAGAGTGAATATATAGCAGAAGCGGGTGGGTGCGAATGCGGAATATAAGCTCGCGGGAGCGGGACTAAAAAACAGTTTCACTTAAGCGGCCCAGTAGTTGTACAACAGCCAAACACTTGTACAGACAGGCTAGTCTGATGTTCCTTTTTTATGTTGCACTTTGAAAAACCCAAATCAGAAAAAAAGCCTATTTTATGTTGCACTTTAGAAAGGTTGTTATTATAAATGTAGCCTAATTAAATAATATTAATGACATCCTAATTTGCTGTTACAAACGATGCATTTCAACAAATTTATTCAACAAGTTGCGTTTGGACGAGTGAGTTTATATTCACGGACTGTTACCCAAAAAACAATGCCTAAAGAAATAGGAATCGAAGTTTAGCACAACTCACCAGAACTAAGCATGGGGCATGTTGAGCTCGGCTTGTTGTTTCTGCAGCTTGCTCATGTTGTTATTCTTTTAATAATTTATGGTTCAAAGAATGGGTTACAAACGATGATAAAGACTGTTCCATAATTCCTACTAAACTCAAAGGATATCGAAAAAGTTATAGAAATAAATATGATTTTGTTATTATTGTTTATATAATTTGCTGTTTTAATAATAAAGAATACTACTTTATTATTATTAATTTCCACATTCATTTACAAGCTGCATTAGGGTTGTGACGGTGAGGAAATTTTCCCACCAGTTAATCGAAGTGTGACAACACCGGTATCACCGTGGTGGGGGGTCGTTTGAGTTTTCCCTCTTTTCCACGATTTCCTTCGGTTTTAAATAGCCTGTAAGCGCCGTGCGCGTTTTACTTTCACTATCAAATTAGCGCAATTCGGCGTCAAGCAGTTGTTTGCTTTTAGTTCGTTTGAGTTTTCCCTCACTTTTCTTTGCTTAAATAGCTTATAAAAAGCACCGTGCCCATTTTACTTTCGCTTTTAAATTAGCAGCAATTCGGCATCAATTCAATTCAAACAACAACAAAATATAACGTAGAACAGAACTTTTATTAACAAAACGAATAAAAATACACCATGCTATATGCCTAATATAAAATAACAAATAACTTACACAACGTTTAAATAGGTATACAAAACTAAAAATCAGTAAAGAATGAGGAATTTTGTTTTATTAGCAAAACGAATAAGAAAGTTTGGAGGCACGGATGGCATACACCTTGATGTAAAATGAATGGGGGAAAAATACACAGTTTAAATAAAATAGAATTAGCAAATACTGTGGAACCAAATAAATGAAAAACGAATGTTTAAAAAATCTTCCATTGTCACTTAAATTAATGGCAGAAGTCAACAGGCTTTTCAAAATCCAAAATATTTTTAAAGCAGGCACTTTTATTTCGTTTTGAAACTCTTCTGCCATCGTCTTGTCTGTCTCACCTCACTCATCTTGTCTGTCTCACCTCACTCATCTTGTCAGTCAGCTCGACTCACTCTCCTCACGTGATAAAATAAATCTGATCTGCAACTGTCCTTCAGTGCTCTGCATTGAGCAGCCGCGTTCAGTTTTAATTGTAGTGTCCTCTAACTGAACTAAATGATTTGTATTACTATATAAAAAAAACGATGGGTGGGGGACAGTGCCACACTGGGCAAGTGACGTAACCGGTGTTGTGACTTAACACCTGTATCACCGCCAACACCGTCTATGGTAACAAGCCTAAGCTGCATGCGTTCTTGATCAAAAGTCATTAGAGATTTCCGGCAGGAGGGGGGAGGGGTGATTTGGGGGTTCGTGCGATTAACCGCCAAACCGCGATATTTGTTGCTGCTTCACCGCGGTAAGAAAAAATCCCATACCGTCACAGCCCTAGCTTCCATACCACCTCAGCAGTGCCACAAACTGATCACCTCCATGCCACGCCGAATTGAGGCATTAATTAAAGCAAAAGGAGCCCCTACCAAGTATTTTGTACATATACAGTAAATTAACATACTTTTCAGAAGGCCAACAATTCACTAAAAATGTTTTTTCTTATAAAGTATTCTAATTTGTTGACATAGTGTGAGTCTAAATCATCACAATTAAAAGAACCAAAGTCTTAAACTACTTCAGTCTGTGTGCATTGAATGTATTTAATACACGAGTTTCACAATTTGAGTTGTACAAGCTCTCCTCATTGGCATTTATTTTCATTATTTAATCAGCAAGGTTTTATTGTGTAGTGGCACTAAACTGAGATTAGCAGTGCAGCTGAAATGGCACAATCCATCTACAGTACCAGCTGATGATCTTTTCTAGCGGCTGCTTTTGGATTTTCATCACATCCGTCAGTGACAGCAGAAATTAATTTCAGCAAAAAAGTTTTGAGGACTATCTCAGGGGTCTTCTCATCGGAGAGCCGGTTGATGCTCAGCCAGAGATCTGTCTAATGTCTAAACTTGTGAAATGATCCATTCATCCCCTGAAGCCAATAGTAAAAATCTGAGCGCCCTTTATATTCTCTTTTCTGATATATATTAAGCCCAAATCATTCACAGCTGGAAAGGTTTTAATTTTGTTTTCATGATTAGGGCATTAGGGCCTCAAGCTAATGCACGTTATTATATCTATAAAGATTACTCGCTAGCCGTGTGGTATCCGACTGCTTTTATTCTTCCCTCAGTATCCATTGACTCTTTCACATGGCTTTTCTGTAGATGATTTATCGTAAGCCACAATGTCAGGAGAGAGATGGCCTGTGTATCCCAGCATGCTGTTCTTCCTCTGTAGCCTGAGGCGAGACCAGAGAGTGTCAGTGTCCACTGATGGGCTTTGCTGCAGGGAGAAGGTGGAGGGAATACCAATCTACCACACTGACTGTCTAAATCAGCAGGCCAGGTTTTGATGGACAGCGTGGAACAGAGCGATAGGTCCCACGGTCCGCTCCCCTGGTAAAATAGACTGTGTTGCCTCAGGACAAGTCCAAAGCTCATTGACCATGCCTTCCAGAACCACTATCCTCCTCTCTTTCACACCCTGCTGGCGCTCTCCCTGGAAACGGTCAAGCCAGGCGCCGATGCAAATGTCCAACATGTTTGTGAGGGCATTCATGATGCTGCAGTTACATTAGTTTACTGCATAATGTTTCACCACATTTTCCATGATGTGTACTGTAGAGGCTTTCTGACCTATTCCCTATTTCCTTGCAATTCCTCTACCTGGCCAAGCATATCAAGGTTTACTTCAGGCACAGCATTTTTCGTGGACTTACTGCAGGGTCTTGGAATGATGCGATTAGGTTAAAATGGGCTAAGATGCCTTGTGTTTCCATGTCTTGTCATCTCATTTCAACACATTTGGCTATGGTTAAGTTTTCATCTGAGCAAATGTTGATATGTAAGATTAATTGTGTGTGTGTGTGTGTGTGTGTTTCATTGGATTATAGGGTTTTATAGGGTTTGTCTATATATATATATATATATATATATATATATATATATATATATATATATATATATATATATTGTATGTATATATATATATATATATATATATATATATGTATGTATATATATATGTATATATGTGTATATGTATAATGTATATATATATATATATATATATATATATGATGATGACAAATAAGAAACACCATGCCAGGTGCCGATTTAAAAGTATGAACATTTCCTAACTTATTTCTAAATGAAATTCATCTCCAATTCCTACAATGTGGCTGAGCTGCGGTTCATTCTGCCCGGCCCCTGACCCTGTTTGCCAAGGCAGATTGCGGGACACCCACTCCTGCTTGATGTAATTAGCTGCCCCCTGATATTTTATTCATGTTCACACTGGATTGTCATGGAAGTCCAAACCAATTGTGGTCTATGTGCATTTATGGGATGGCATTCATTGCTTTCATTGCAACCAGTGATGGAACAACAGGCCCGACGCTGCTGAAGGATATGCACCATCAGCGTATTAATCCTCATACACAGGCCGGGCCCCTCTGATAGATTTTCCATCGAAACGGATTAAGCTTTCATTTCTTATGTCCAACTATGGACTTGAGTGGGGGAGATTGAGAGAGAGAGAGTGGGCGAAAGAAAGAGAAAGAAAGCCTTTGTGCACTCACAATTAGTTACCTGTCAATCAATCTCAGCCTACCATTACTTTTAGACATACATGCTTTCATTCCCAGTCTCCATGAGGCTTTTATTTTAGCTCTGTACTTTTGCTGCAACTTATACTGGTACTAGCCGTTCAACAGACCCTGAGCTTTCTTTCTAACTCTTCCATTCATTCGATATCCTTTCACTCAAACACAGAGAATACAACACAGATCCAAATAGATTTTTTTCACAGGCAACAACAAAAACCTGGTTTCTAAGACCTACCAGTTTCGAGAAATATTTGCTAAATCTATAGTGACAGGCGTGACATTGACGAGAATGGCAGGTTGTCAGGCTTTGGCAGATATTTTGCTTGTTTGCTTTTCAAGGCGGCGAGAGCCATAACTATACATATTAAAAGCTGATTTCTTATTTGCAGTGAAAAACTGTACACTGGGTTATTGGTTTTCAGTGCTCTGCATGGTGGCCAGCTGCTGCAGTAGGAATTGGAGGTACGCTTTGTGGAGTGAGACATGAGAGCAGGAAGTGGATTGAGCTAAAGTCGATGCTCTGGCATCTTTGCACAAAGCCTCAGCTCTTCTCAAACTTTTGGCTCTCCAGACAGAGAGAGATTAGAAGTAAATCTTTATTGTCCTCCTGAGAGGACTCACCAGTTTTGTTACACTGAATTAGATTCACAAATTTAATAGACAGCAACTAGGCATGATGTAAGAATTTGTTTTAAGTAAGGGTGGAAATTTATAGTGTGTTTCAAGTAGGGATGGGAATCGTAAAGAATTTGATTCCTCCTAATGAATACGAGTCCTTAAGAGTTCCATCAATGCTTAGTTTTATACTTTTGATGAAGAGATATTTGGGAAAAAAGACATGAATGAAAAAGTTTAATGACTTTATTTTTATATTTTGTAAAAATCTACTGATAAAACTCAGAATGTTTATACAGTACAGTGAATTTTTACAATACTATCAAATTAAGTTGTACTGTATATATGATATACATTTTTCAGAGAACCGCTCATAGTCCAGACTGGATGCTTTCATTTGTATGTTTTGTGCTGTTGTTTCAGTAGCGCTATTGCATTGTGTTGAATATTAATGCAGGAAATACTGATTTCAATATGACTTTTATCTGCATATGTTTATTGATTATTAATGTTTATCATTTTATTTTGTTATTTTATATTTTATTTCCCTATTTACAAGGAACAAAAAAACAAAAACCACATCCTTTTCTTGATTGAGGAATTAATGTTTTGCTGATGCAGTTATGTTCAACAGCCAGTGCATTAATGTGTGAGATCATTGTCTTTGTTTGTGACCATTTCATGTAGTTTTATCCCAGCACTAGTGAAAGGAAACAAAGAGAGACTGCATCGAGGTGCACTCTTGACCTCTGAAATGACACTCCGTAATGTGTCAGGATGCGTCTAGGCAATTGTAGCACATAAAATGATTTGGTGCTGGTGGGATCAGCGGGGATGGGGGAGTGTAACCGCTTCAGGATTTATCTGGGTGTCGTGAAGCGCCAATAAAAACAGTTGCCCCCTTTTATTTTGCAGTTAGTATGTGTCACAGAAACCGCTGTGCAAATATTGGCTATCCCTCGCACCTGCTGCCATGACGAGCTCCTCCTCCCCTCCGCCGGCCTATTGATAGTCTCTTCATTTTTCACCTCACAAAAGAAAAGCGGCCACACAATAGGGCCGCATTCCAGTAGCGCCCTGCCAGTCTCTACCGCCCATGCCGTGGGTAAACACAGGAGGGGTTTACCGGCCACAGGGTCTGCCCCTGTTTACATGAGGACCTAAGTTGCAAAAGCAGCACAGGATTACTGGACTATCTAGACAGCACTCACGCCACAGTAACCATATAACCCCCACCCCAGGGTCGGCTCTTCCCTCTCATTACCATATTTAGAGTTCCCCAGCCGCACCGGAGAATGCTGTGAATGGGATTAAGTCAAGCGTCCCTTTCACTGTCTCGGCCGCATTCTCACATTAATTCATGCGCTCATTTGTCCCTCTTCACCAACTTTAAATCCTGTTAATTCTAGGTTTCCCATCCATATAAATTTCCCTTGCAGCATCAGCTGTTTTATAGAGGGTTAAAGGGATAGTTCACTTTGAAATTAAAATTTGGTATCTATCAGCTTACCCCAAGGGCATCCAAGATGTAGGTGTCTTTTTTTCTTCAGTAGATCCAATTTTGATGCTTTTAGGTCAAACAGTTCTAGTCTGTCAGTCATATAATGGCAGGTATAGGTCACTGTCTCTATAAGAGGGAAAAAGAACATGCACAGAGAAATCCAAATTAAACAATTCCCCATCGTAACTACACATTGATGGCCTAAGACACGAAATGAGCGGTTTGTGTGAGAAAACGAACAGTATTTATATCGTTTTCTACCTCTTGTACACAACCATGTCCAAGTGATCTGAGTGCGCACACGCATCCGGTGTGTGACGTGTGTGTGCGCGCGCGCGCTCTGGCTCACGCTGCATTCACACGGGGTGTCGGCGTCAACGCTTGATGGAGGGCGTGTCTGAAGCGTGGTGCTGACGCAACTTTTCAAGCGCCAACGGAGGCGTCAGCCAATCAGATCGCCTCATGCAAATACCCAATCCCGTTCATGCAACACCAGAGAAGTATGTGATTGGTTGTTGTAACTATGACGGCGCGTCAGCACCACGCTTCAGACACGCCCTCCGTCAAGCGTTGACGCCAACGCCCCGTGTGAATGCAGCATGAGCCAGAGCGCGCGCACACACACACACACGTCACACACCGGATGTGTGTGCGCACTCAGATCACTTGGACATGGTTGTGTACAAGAGGTAAAAAATGATATAAATACTGTTCGTTTTCTCACACAAACCGCTCGTTTCGTGTCTTAGGCCATCAATGTGTAGTTACGATGGGGAATTGTTTAATTTGGATTTCTTTGTGCATGTTCTTTTTCCCTCTTATAGAGACAGTGACCTATACCTGCCATTATATGACTGACAGACTAGAACGGTTTGACCTAAAAACATCAAAATTGGATCTACTGAAGAAAAAAGACACCTACATCTTGGATGCCCTTGGGGTAAGCTGATAGATACCAAATTTTAATTTCAAAGTGAACTATCCCTTTAAGGTAGATGAAAAAGCAAAATAAAGCAAAATGTGCAGATTTAAGAACTTAAAAAAAAAAAAAAAAAACCTCAAAAATGAAAGGTCTGTCATCATTTACTCACGGTCATGTTATTTCAAACCTGAATGACTTTATTCTGCCTTGAAACACAAAGGGACTGAAGGTGAAATGGTATCTTCAGTCACTTTAGTCACAGAAAAAAATCAGTGAAGGTCCCTAACATTATGTTGTCCCAAAACCGTACAACAACCTTTCTTTTGTAGCACACAAAAGATGAAGTCAATGGCAGAATGTTCATTTTTGTGTGAGAAATTGTAATTTTATACACTGGACCTAGGGGTGGAACGGTTCAACTTTTTCATGGTTCGGTTTGTATCATGGTTTTAGAGTCACGGTTTCGGTATGGTTCGGTATGTTTAGGGAAAAACTATACTGTCAAATAAAAATAAAGAAAATAAGAATAATCTATCTAACTACAAGCAACAGCACAAATAAATACAATACAGTAAAGATACAAATAAAATAAACAGTGATTTTCAGGTTTTTTTTTTTTTTTTTAGGTAGGTCTAGCATTAGTTTTTAGGTACATAAATTGAATAAAGTAATCAAATGTAAAACAGCATTGCATATTTGACTGCATAAATTAAAGATTAATCTTTATTAAAGTTAAAAAAACGATTCAATCAAGAGCAGTGAGTGATTTCTTTGTTGTTGCTGGTTGATTAATATTAAGAAAGTGCTGTCACTTTAAGAGAATGCACTGATCCAGTGCACTGAAAGCTGGGTATGTCTGCTATAGGATACTTACCAAGACGGGCATTTGGACATAATTTTTGTGTGAATTTGTCCATTCAAACACAATACTTCAGAGAGAGCTTAATATTTGCGCGCGTTCTGAGGCACGGGTTTGCACGCTTCTTATGAGCGCATGCACAAATCTTCTCACTGCGTGCGTGAGCTCGCATCCTCTGGCTCTTAAATGTTTAAACTGGCAACGCTTCCATGAGTTTATTTTAAACACAGATATCAACGTGTGCTGTTCAGATCTCACCTGTACGCGCGCGCTATCAGCACCCGGGTGATGACGGAATAAATGCTCATATTCCAGCATACGGCACTCGCATTGAAAAAGAGTGAATGGTTTGTCCACATTTTTTTCATCGCTGTTGTTGTAATGTACTGGAAAGCCAGAATGCGCATCCATCAACAGAAGCATACATTAGCCGAATTTTTTTTTTACGTGTTATTTATAACAAACCATATTGCAGATGCGTTGTCAGATTTAAGTTGAACATCGGTCTTAGATTTTTTTCCATGAACCGTTCGACCCCTAACTGGACCACAAACCAGACAGATTTAAATTCTTATTGTCTGATTTCATGATGAACTAGAGACCAAATGATTTTGTACAAATTCAGATTTGTAATTGTGTTTTTGCTATTGCTTAAATCTCAATAAATGCACATTGCTGCAGAGTCTCTGAGGTCTACTTTTACTTGAAATTCTTCTTGACCTCAGAACATTCTCCTCTGACCTGTGCTGACAGGAACAGATGAGTGTTTGATGAAGAGGCCCACCTTATCAAAGCCTAACAGCATGCCTTTGTAGGAAACATCCCGAAACGTTAAAAAATGTTGACATTAGGCTTGCTGAGGAAAGAGAGATGAATTAACATGACAGGGGTAACCTGAAATTTGTTAATCTATCCGACACTGTGTGTCATGCAGAGAAAAGTAGCTAGCGGAAAGTTTGGGAAGGAAGAGTGTGTTACTCAGTTCTGCATGAAAACACTTTCCTTAAAGGGATAGTTCACGTAAAACTCACTCTCACGTCATTCTAAAATGATTTTATTTTATTTTATTTATTGTTTTATTTTACTTTATTTTTTATTTTATTTTATTTTATTTTTTTTATTTTCATTTTATTATTTTATTAAAATGTAGTACACAGAACATGTAAATTACTTTTGTGGTATCCAAACTCAATGCAGCTAATTGTGCACGTTTCTATCTTTGATTCAGTGATATCTCTTTCTCTGCTGTGGCATGCCACCAATGACTCTTTTTTTTTTCTACCATCACAAAAGACTTGCATCTCTCTTTGTAAATGTTCATCTCACAGTTCGTGTAAATTGAAGTACATTTTCAAGAGGTATTTTTGTTGTTGTTGTGAGATCAATAAGCACTACTTAGTTTATTTTTCTGATGGTCATTTTTGTGAGCTATCTGTACATAACCAAGGCTTCATTGAAATGTGATTTATTCAAGGCAGTAATAAAGTCCTATGATGCTAATAAACACCTGTGTCACATTATCCATCCTCTCAGTAAAGGCTTTCAGTGCATCTTTGTTGGTCCTTCTAGTGTGCATTTCTATACCAAAGTCCATTTAGAAATGAAAAAAAAGGCTAATTCTGGATTTTTTTCATCACTGTTGTGTTACTTATTTTTATTAAATTAAAGAAATACAATATAATACATATTTTGGGCAGTCTTTACACACACAATAGTTGTTTTTAGTATTGTGAGATTCATTAAATTAAGATTTAAATAGGTGCTGCAAATGACAAGCTCTCTTGATACCGTATATACTACAGCCTTTTTTATTTTCTTTCTCGCCTGATGTTATATTTTGTAATCCTTGAAAGATGTTTAAGGCCACCACACACCCATAGACGATTACCTCTCTCTCCGCCGTGCCGCAAAACAAAGCAGCTCTTGTGCTCCAGCAACATCAATTAATTGGCCACAAATCTCCCCCTAAAATAAGCCATTAAGGAGGCAAATTGCTTTAAGTTTATATAATTAATTAATAAAGTGAGTGATGAAATGGAGACTTATCAAACAAGCTCGGCTCCCATTAAAGAGGGCTCTCACTAGGCTATCTTATTAAATTTGGTCCCGAAACAGTGTTTACAGCGTTGTGAAAAAGCCATAGAAATGCAGAGGCATTGAGAAAAATAAATGAGTTTGTATAATTAGGGACTATTAGGAGCTTTTAATCCAACAGAGAGAGGGCGAGATGAGTGTGCTGTGCACTGGGGTGAGCTTTAAAGGTAGTATTGCCCGCCGCTTGTTTTTTCCTGAAGGGAACCATTGTGAACCCAAAAGCACACGTCTAATAAAGACAGTGTCCCCCTTACCTCACAAAAAAGGCAAAGAAAGCTACTCCTGGAAATTGCTTTGCACCCTCCCAGGCTTGATCCTGAAGCTAACAGGTCGTATTGTGGAAACGTCAGCTCTGCGCTGTGAGACTTTCATATAGAGTATGGCTTCCTGCCCTCTGGCTGATGTCTCTTCAGAAGGAACGTTGACATTTGCTCTCGAACGATTATTGACGTCGTACCTCCGTCCAAAGAGCCAGAGGTTCACCGTGGGTCTTGTCAGGAAATCACATCCTTGATAGTTAATTAAACCCCACCCCAGCCTCCCTCACTTCCCCTCTTTCAGACGGACAGAAATGAAATAGACAGCTCCTCTGGTGCTTCGTTTTTACGGTGGAGTAGGATGGAAAGTTTTTCTCTAAGTGTCTCGTCAGAATTACATCTGCATAGCTCCCATATGCCAAGTTTACAGGAAATCTAAAGTGGAGCTCATGCATACAGTTAAGAGCTTATTATCCTTCGCTGCTAATCTGGGCATTTATATGCTGGAGGCAGATGCCATGCTCTGATATGGAGTGGATTAAGTTCAGCATCTAATAGCCAATTTTACTGTTGTGTCTTCCACTGACTGCCAACTCCCCTCTCTGCCCCCGACCGCTCCATCCGCCTTTCTTCCCCTCGCCTAATTGAAGCTTTCGAGTGAACAATTTTGCCCTCACAAATAGTCTCATCCCCGCAGCGTAAGAGCGTAGTTTAGACCTTCATCAGACCAGAATCTTATAATTAGAGGCAAAACTCGAGCGAAAGCACTGATGGAAGGAGAGGCTCTGGTGTAGAGGTGAGTGGATTTGTAGTTTGTGTGAGCGTGTAGTATGAATAAGAATTTTGTATCTGGCCAGACGCAGTGATATTTTTAGGAACAGACTGATGTCATCTCGTGTCTGGCTGGTCCTTAGAGAACAGTAGCGTCTGTAATGGAGTGAGGTTGCTTCTCGTGGGCTCGAGCGAATGAGAAAACGAGTGAGAAAGCAAGAGGGAGGTGTTCACTTTGAATCTCTTTCCATTATTCCCTCGCTCTCCTGTCTGCTGTCTTTTAAAGGGATCATTGAGGCAAACATTTAAATTCTGTCATTATTTGCATTCCCTTATGTTGTTCCGACATCTGTATGACTTTGTTTTATTTGAATACATCTCTGGTAGCTTTTTTGTTCATGTGCTATTACAATGATTAGCAACTGGACCCTTAAAATTGACTCAAATGCACCATATAAACGATACAAATAGAAAAACAACTATTGCTTTAATATTTTTTGTCAAATTATTCATAGTAATTTACAGTTCACAGTTCCAACTCTAAATTCTCTTGAAATTTCACAGTGCTTCTTTGCAGGAGGTGTTGAAGATTTGAAATTAGGTGAGCCACTGTGAGATCAGTGTTCTCTGTCTCATTTTTTGGGAAGATTGCCAAAGACACCCTGGGGTTTGCAAACGTTTTCATACGTCTTGAGCACTGATTACATCTCAAGTAACTCGAGTAAGCAGCTGAGCGTCCTCTGGATCTCTAAGCATCGTGTCATCTTCCATTGAGAGCACAGGGCATTGCGCTGGAATGAGGGGGTGATTTGTTGTCATTTCAGTAAAGCGTTTGCTATTTTCATTTCTAGGGTCCAGGCACATAAACAGAAATGTGTGCTTGGTGCTTCGGTCTCTCCATAATCGTTATGTGTTTTTATTTCCTAGCCGTCAGAAGATGGCATTTGGTGGCCCATCCTCAGATGTGAATGATGCTGCATATGTCGACAGCCATGTGCCATTAGTCTGACATTCTAAATGGAAACCGGTTGGCCTTTGTAAGAAGAACGGAAAGAAGAGAGAGGCGAGTGTTGAAGAGATATACAAAGATCTTCCCTGTAGGACTGCAGCTGCTGGGTAGCAATGATGATACACTCTCCACGACACACTGTAATAGCTTAAGCTGGATTGACATGAGGAAGATTGTACCATTTAAATAGATGTTTTGTGCACTGTGCTTTGCTTGTCTGTATAAGCAAGCATTCATGATGCTCTCCTGTTGTGCACGGAATTCGATTTCTTCAGGGTGTCAGAAAACGCCACTCTTTTGTTAGCTGGTGTTCTGATGTTCTACTGCAGTGTTTCCCAAAACTTTTGGCATGTTTGCCACCACAGCTCCAACAGTAAGGCTCAAGTAGCACTCGTATCAAGTAATATTTGTAATATATGTGAATATATTTGTAAAATACAGTTTGTGTATATTTATTGTATAGGTAATATACTATATATAATACATTCATTTATTAAAATACTATATATAATACATACATTTATTTATTAGAAATGTTTATTGATGTGTTCATTTAAACATTTTTTGTAATATATACAGTATTACATATTTACACACAATTCAAATCTGTTCATATAATTTTGTACACCCTTAAAGTTGTTGTATGTGTATCCCTGCTTGGGGAAGTTTTAGTGGATGTTGGCTGGAGTAGATTACACATACAGCATGTCTCATACAGTGGGCTTGTACAGCACAGATTAATTCAGTGTGTCATGGGGGAATTGTAAGTTATGAAACATGTTTGTGTGGAACTCTGGATGGTGCTATAGGGAACCGTGTTATCCTCTTTCCTGGGGGAGCAGACAGCAGCTGCTACTGTGCCCAGTGTTTGTAATTACTGTGCTTTAACTGCATAATCTAAAGTGGACTGGACTGAAACTATGCCCGTGTTCATTCCTATTAGCTCACAATTGCATTGCTATTGAATTATTATTTTTTTCCCTCTGCAACATGCCTCATAGTGCCAAACATATTGCCATGCCTGGCAAAATAAGGCACACTTGCTTTGACTAATTCAGCCCTGTTAACAGCTCATGGAGATGTTCCTAATCAAAACTGTGAACTACATTCTTTAATGTGAGATATACTGTGTTAACTTTGAGAGTGAAATATTACATAGATGATTTTGAGATCTAATCTGTTTATGATGTTACTAATGGGAGGAATTATATCCAGAAATAAACATTTCCTTTGCAGTCAGTGACCCTTAAGAAAATATTGGCTTGGATTTGTTGTTGAAGTGAATAGCAGTGCTATTTAGTATAAAAAGTACTTTTTATACTACTTTCTTCAAATAAAAATCCTTCATAATCACACAGTTTGCATGCAATACTAAAGGACACTTTCATAACAGACACGAATTTGGATGCGACTGCTGATCTGATTATCAGTGCATAGGAAAGAGAAATGGCCTAACAAAACCCTTCTCTTCTCATGCAATTCAACTCAGACTAAATCCTTCACTGATCATGGAATGGTGCATTATCATAATCTCATCAATTCTAGAGCGCTTGAAATGTGCCATATAAATAAGTAATTATTCCATAGTACAGTATCATAGTGAGACAGTCATTGTGGCTTCATCTTGACACCTAATTTGCTGTATATGGTTTGTATGACTAGATTTAGTTATTAATGTGCAAGGAAATGCCTGCAGACATTTTGTGGCATCTCATAGCTTGTCCTTGACTGTAATGAGGAGAAAGCAAGGTGTCTGTTTTTTTCTTCTTCTTTTGTTTCTTTTAAGCTTACTGGGAAACACATTAAATGAGAGCCCCAAGTCACAATAACCCTGATAGTGGTAACAATTGAGTCTCCATAGGAAGGTTACAACCTGAAACCTTGAATGCGCTGGGGGAAAAAAGGCGAAGGAGAAATGTATGGCACAATGGACAGCTCAGATATTGAATTAGCTCAATAACACTGAGGCTAAACATAAATCATATGACTCAAGCACAGTCTAGAAGGGTCACATGGCTAATTTGGGTTGAGATTTGGATACGAACAGGGAACATTCAGAAATGACATCTGTTTAAAGTCCTCATCCTGTGATGTAGACCTCAGCCTGAAGCGCCAGGGAAAGGTCGACTGATGCTCATCCTTTCCGTCAGATGGAAATTGACAGTCAGGAAAAGAGTTCTGTCTTATACTGATGCCCTACTTTAAAAGTGTAATACTTAGGCATTGGAAAATGGAAAGCCAGTACAGTACTTAATATGTGTGGATATCTGCAATATGCAATATGGCAAGTTGGCACATTGGCATATTGAGTGGAATGCTAACAGTTTGCCCTGCTCCTTGAAATTTCAAAAAAGATCAGCGAGGGGCCTGGAGAATGTTTGAAGTCCCAGTAGGAGTGCATGATTGTGGGCAGGAGGGAAGGCACGAGTCCTTAGCAGACCCCTAACCTGGATGAATCTCAATAAATGCTGTGTGAAATTACTTACCTTGTGAAAATGAAGACTGGCTGCTCTCTCAGATTTGAAGCTGCCTGCCGTTTGAGCTACTGTAAAATTATAAAATGATTGCTTCATTTATTTGTAATTTTATTTAAAGTTATTTATATATATAAATGTATTTAATTAATTTGAATATATATATATATATATATTACATAATGTAGACAATGATTTGAAAGATTTGAAGCTGCCTGCTATTTGAGCTACTGTAAAATTATAAAAATGTATTTGTAATTGTATTTAAAGTTATTCATATATAAATGTATTTAATTAATTTGAATATATATATTACATAATGTAAACAATGATATATCACACTTTACATCATTTAATTTATTAAAACAATATATAGTATTAACAATTATTATTATTTACACTTCTGTTCATGCAGTTATATATACAGTATACACACTTAACAGTATATACACTTTTCCTCTTAAGCAGTTAGGATATTCCATTTCCACATTTTTCTCTCCTCTTCTCTTTAAATTCCACACACTCTGTTGCTTTTAAGAATTAGCAGTGGGAGTGGGGTGAAGTAAGAATTTGCACTGTATTCCATTACCGATTCTGTTTCAACATAAGCTGTCTTTCAAGCCCCATGAAGTGCCCATGTGAGTCAGTGTAAGGATTTGCCAGAACTGGGCGAGGGAGATTAAAGACTCCTTCTGTTTTGACTCTGTTTGATGTTGCTGTGGTGGTTTTGTTCGCTTAGGCCTTTTCTGACAAATATCATTACCACTTTGCTCCTATAGTTCTACACACAGCATCTTCAGGGCGAGTCGCCCACATGCCCAGAGCTGCTGGTCCAGATAAGACTCAGGAGGGCAGGAAGGCCGGTATGAAACTTTGCTTCCAGACAGCTGGGCTAAAGCTGACCTGCTCTGCACCAACTGTCATTAATAATGGAAGAGTAATGGTAGTCTTTTCAGTATCATCTGTACCTGGGATGCGTCATCCTCCTTGCTGTGGTCTGAACTTTAGAGCTGTTTCTCTTTATGTTTCACGTATCTTAAGTGGATATATTAAGAGATAACTCAGTGCTACATGTTTTCTTTTTCAAATCTATATTGGTAAATAAAATACATGGCAATAATGTAATAAATCATAATGTAAACAAATTAATACATTTATATAGAATCAGGTTATGTATATATATATATATTATGTTATATTACTGTCAAACCAAAAATTATTCAGATACCAGATATATTTTTTTATATTTTTTTTTTACTAGTGGGTGCAGGACACTATAGTTAATTTATGTAAGTGAGGATAGCAAAATAAATGAAACTGTGACGTAATATTCTTCATACAGTGGACTACCAGTAAAATTGATAAAAAATTGGGACCAAAAATTTTTCCGACACTTTGACCTGACCATATTTTTCTTAAGTATTTTTCTTAAATTGCTAATGCAATCTTTTTACACCACAGACTGAACAAAATTAAGCATTTATTGGTAATTGGTTGACCTATATGGTATTATCTTATTGTGTACTAAAATTTGAACAGCTGAAAGCTGACAGCTATTCAACCTAATTCATTATATACCTTTCTATCAAAGTTATCTGCTTTTATTAAGATGATTTTTTCTGACACAGTTTAACTCTGCTCTGAGTTCTTCTCATATTTTATTACCATTTTCTAAACTATAGCGAATAAACTGATAATGTGAGAAATGTTGAAGGTATCTGAATAAATTTTGGTTTGACTGTATGATATGTGGCATTATTTATCATAGATAGATAGATACATAGATAGATGACATTAAATTACAATCAAAAATGCAAGCTTGATTATTGTTATGACTAGTAATCTCAAGGCTTTTGGACCCCTCTGTTGATTTGGTCATTCATGGTTTATTGAAGTGAGTGGGGCGGGAAACAAATTCTTGTAATTTGCCAGCGTCCACAATGTACTTGTGTTCATTGAAAGACAGAACTGTTACTATCAGTGCCTGTGTATTAGTGTGCAGTTTTAGAGGCTTCACAGTGAGCGGTTAGCACAAGTTGAAACAGAAAGGAGATCAAAGCTGAGAGCAGCATTTAAAGAGATGGCAGCTGTAAGCATTTAAGTGGTAAAGTGCTGGAAAATGTTGTACTTACATGTTGGAGCTATGGTGTGGGATTGCATTTCTTCAGCTCTTTATGACTCGTAATGGCCATATTCTGGCCACAGTGTTTTAACACAATTGCTTGGTGAAAGCACATCATCATCATCGTCTCTCGCCTGTCTTTTTATATGGAATGATTCGTTTGCTACCACACTACATTAAGCTACATTAAGTAGTCTGTTTTCAAGCCTCACTTTCAAATGAGACTTAACACTTTCTTTTGAATGATGCCTCATTCAATTTCTCTCGCATTATTTCTTCTCGTTTTCTGGTTGTCCTTCTCGCTCTATATCTCTCTGTCTCTCTCTTGCCCTGCTTTAGTATTCTTCTGTTTATTGTTGCATAAGCAAACCAAGACAGCCATCAGCTTGCATATCACCCTGGAAGAAAATTATGGTTATTTTCCTCGGGTCTCTGTGTTTTGTACCCATTTTTTTTTTTCTTCAAATGTTCCACAAAGTGCATGTCAGTCAAAGGTGCATTACTTCTCTCTCAAGTGGACGTCTGTTGAATTCTCTTCCATATTACCCTGAAAGCTCAGCGTATGAATGACATGAATTGTGCATGCTGAGAGAGAATGCATAGACCCGAATGTTACAGACAGATCCAGACTAGACTCTTCTGAATAGATCAGGAGTGAGCCAAGAGCCAGAGAGGATCATGAACCTGCTGTAGAGCTTGACAGGTTTAGTAAATAAAGCAAAGATAACCTGTTTCTGTGTGTTTGTGCACGGATACACACATAGTCTAACTCCCTGCCAGCCTTACTTCAGCCCTGTGAAGCTGATGAAAAAGCTAAAGGAAAAGCTTCAAACAGCACATTGAACTTGAATTTCTGTTCAGATCTGAACCGTAAAAGAATGATTTTTCTGTCCCTTTAACCCTCTTGATCTGTACTATTGTGTTCTTGAGATCGTAATGTCTTGATTCAATGATTTTTTTTTAAATAAAATAATAATTATTTGAAAAGTAATTATTATTTTATTAAGTTTATTGAGGCCATTTGGCAATAATTAAATTCAATTTTAAATTAAGTTTTAAGTTTTAATTTAAGTTTTGTTTTGTTTTATGTTTGAGTTATTATTATTATTATTATCATCATCAATTTTATTTTATTTTTTATTTTGGTCACACTTTAAGGCCCATTTCTCGCTATTAACAAATCACTAACTATGACTTTTGCCTCAATAAACAAACAAACAAAAAATATGCTTATTAATAGTTAGTAAGATAATTGTTAAGTTTAGGTATTAGGTATTCTTTTTCTTTCTTTTTTTTATCATTTTTTTTAGGAGTTGCATTCCAAAGCCGCTTGACCCAAAAAATCCAAAGAACCACTTTCCATCTCAGTTTGAATAGGCATGACTCTTCTGATATCACAGATGGAGTTAAGAACCATTTGATGTGAACCTTGCCTTAGAAGGATGTGTCATTGTGTGGGGCCAAAGGAAAAGAGACTGAATAAGAGATAACCACACATCTGTCTGATGATAAATGGTGTCTTTTCATTCCCGAGTTTTCACCTCTGTAATTCACGTTTAATTTAGTCTGGCTTTGATGGAGAGCAGAGATCCGGTTAGATCACAGAGCGACGACTTACAGCGCCACCGCTTAACCATGGCCACTCTCATCCTCTATTGATCCTGACTGCCTTCAAAGAATTCTGTGCGATTCCGTGATCATATTACACAGGCCTTCAAAGTGCACTTCTTCTCCCTTTCTCTACCGGAATGCTGGGGGAGATCTCGAATATATATCTGTTTGGGTTGAATTGTTTCCTGAGCGAAGTCAATAGCTACATTTCCTCTCCTGGAACCGAGTGACCCTAAGGCTTGCTCGTAAAGGTCCGGCTGTAATTTGATGTTGTTTATAGATTTGTTTACTTCAGTATGTGCTCCACTCTTGGATCTACAAAGCCACCATCACCAGGCACTACAAAATAATTTTTGTGCTTTTATTCAGTAGAATTTCTTAATGTTACTCTAGTGAAAAAAAAAAAGGATGACAAGAAAATAGTTGGAAAAAATCCTTCTCTCTGTGAATTATATTTTGAGGAACAACTTATTCTGCACTGGTAGCGTGCCGTGAATATCTCGAATCACTGAGGAGGGGTGTGTTTTTGCTCTTTTTGATCAGACATACGGTTTTGTCTGCTGGACTACAAAACACCATGAAGTTAAAAACTATAAAGTTAAAAAAATACGTCTTTGAATAGGCTAGTACATAAATCTAACTAGCAGCTTCCAAGTGCATGCTAGAATCCACTAAGCAACAACATAGTATAGTGTAAAAGACACTGTGATCAGATTTTTTTTTATTATTATTTATATACTATTATAGTATTTCTTAATATTTTTTTTCTGTTAATATTTATATTCAGCTTTAATATATTTTATTTCAGTTTTAGTAAATTTAGTACTTTAAATGCATTTTCAGTTACACTGCAAAAAGTCTTTCTACGTCAATATTTTACATTTAATATGTGTTACTTGCTGATTCTTTGTAATTATTTGTAAAATGTACTTGCAATTTTTTAATTTTTTTTGGCAGTGTAGTGTGAAGACAACATTTCTAATTTTCATCCAAGTTTTTCATCTAATATTTACATTTTTTATATATTTTGTATCTAATATTTATTATTTTATTTTACCTCCGATTCAGTGAGTCAGTCAGTCAAAAACTCAAGTTTTTTTTTTTGGAAGATTCATTTTTGGTGTTTTTGCCTTTTATTTGATTGGACATGAAGGACATGAGAAATTAAGGAAAGTGGGAGAGAGAGAGAGGGGATGGGATTATTTTGTTTGGGATAATTATTGATATTAAATTTTTCTGCACTGGTTTGGTTCCGATTGGGTGAAAAACCTAAGACTAGATCGCAGAGGTTTTTCAAAAAATCCAAAATAGCCAAAAATTACAGTTTTATTTCTGTTTACAAAAATGATTTTTAATAGTTCCAATTTTAGGTAACAATAACAACACTGGTGAACATCATAGCAACCTCATAGCAACGCCTTCACATCACGCCGGGAAGCTTTATACAGGCACCACTCGTATATTCTTCAGAAAATGGCAGATCTTCTTTTTTTATATTGCTGTTAAAGCCAGCAGTATGAGTTTGATTAAAGTGCTGCGCCATCGTCTGCTGAAGGACTTATCTTTCACAAATACTGTAAAAGTACCCGGCTATCTCTCTGTGCTCTCAAGCTACTCTTTTACAAAACAAACAAGAGCAGGAAGTTATGAGCGTAAAGCCTCATAACTACATTTACTGGCATAGTTTATACACGATCCAATCCCTGAGTAATCCAGACAGCGGGTAACGGCGGGTCCCATAAACATCTCATAATCCAGCCTGCCGGGGAAGCAGTTGTGCGTGCGCTTTGGACGCCGTGTGCGTGGACACACTAATTCCAAAGTGAAGCGGGTCACAGCTTACACTTTAAAGTCCTGTTAGCCCAGTAATCACTATCTGAGTCAAACCTGAGACGGCACACAAAGCCGCTACCAGAATGAATGCTCACCCCGCGCTCTATCATTATAACTCATTATGCTTGACTAGCTTTTGTCATTAAAGCAAACATCGAGGGCTGTAATCAAAGATGGAGTCTAAAGGATGTAACAGAGGGGTCCGACTTTTTAGGAAGGCAGATCAGAAATAATTGGCTGTTAGGGAATGAGTGCTTTCTCTAAGCTATGCTTACAGATGCTTTATCTGTATAGAGTCTTCCTGTTTACTGTCGATTCTGCTTCTGCATCCACACAAATTGTTCTTTTCTAGAATTCTCCATTATCGTGCAACCAGAAGAAGTTTTTGTGATAAAAGGATCCAAGGTTTGGCTCGAGCCAGATGCTCCTCTGACCACACTGAGCATCTGGACCGGGGTCATCCCATGTAGCGTGAGTCCAAGCCAACGGAGGGCTTTCAAAAACATCAAGCTGCTCTCCTGCATTCCTAGGGCTGCGATCCCTGGCTCTCTCTCACATGAAAATGTTTGCATTGTGGGTTCTGTTCCTCCTGCCTTCGTCTTTCACTTCCTCTCCCTGGATCACCGTGCAACTGTCCCGGCTCTTTGATCTACTGCGTATAATGAAGCAGATGAGCACAGACACTTGTAATCAACCTGGTTTCTCTCAATGAGGTGAAATGAGTACGGAGGCTGTATTTTGATGCAATTCATGACTAGGGTATCATCTGCATCTGATCACCTGTTCACGTTGGACGTGAGCTGACTGAAAAGCGGTGACGTGGGGGGAACTGTGAAAAGCGTATGAAACCACATGCATGCATTCAGTGCCTGTCAGGAATTGTTTACGCTTGACAAGTGGATCCATAGGTATGTGAAGAGTGGCAATGCATGAATTTCAGCTGCGACTGCCTTCGGTGGGATTGTGGAGACTTGCAATTACACTGTTCATACCTTCTGTGGATTTGATTCTGACTGATAATACTGTCTTGCACTAACAAGCGTAATGCCAGGCTGCCTTGAAAGAGAACTCATTTTATTTATTCAATTTGTTTATTGTTATCCTCAAGGCAAACTTTGACATTTGTTCGCACAACACGTGAAGTATTTCCAAAGGCCTCTTCACACCAGGGCAAACAAATTGGATCAACTTATCGGTTAACCTTCAAGATAGAAAGAATAATACCCAGCCACATGTTGAATTAAAAAAAAAAAAAAGTATGAGGGGAAAAAAAAGCCATCCTCAACAGGTTCTTATTTCTTATTTTTCTCCCCCTCCCACCCGTCAGATGATAGAGCGATCCTTTAAAAGCCTCCCCAGCCAGACTAACAACTACAACACAGTGCAGCGGCTGGTCTCAAGGCCACAGATCTCCATCAGAGAAGGCAAACATGGCCACACAACCTCAGCATCAGCCTGTGATCACAGGGAGTCATAAGATGCCATGTGCCCAGCAGTGCTCCTGTATTACTGACAATATCTCAGCTCTACCATTAACTTATATTAAATAAATTAATACTTTTATTCAGCTAGAATGAGGAAATTTATAATTCTTCAAAAGATTTAAATTTCAAATAAATGCTGTATTTGCTTTGAAATGTCGGTTGCACTTTATTTTACAGTACGTATACTTACATGTACTTACGGTTTACTTACAGTGTACTTACCTAAGAAAGTACTGGTAATATAAGGTAACTACATGGGGTAGGGTTAGGTTTAGGGGTGGGTTCAGGGTTAGTACCTAGTTATAGTAATTACTTTAATAAGTACATACTATGTACATGAGGAACAAGACTGTAAAATAAAGTGCTACCGACATTTTTATTCATTAGAGTCCTGAAAAAAAAAATCATTGCTTCTGCACAAATATTAAGCAACACAAATTATTATTAATAATAATAATATTAATAATAATAATTATTATTATTATACAATTACAAAATAATATGAAAATACATTGACAATAAATATATGTAAATATATCTATCTATCAATCAATCAGTACATTAGAATGATTTCTAAAGGATGTTGACACACTAAACGCTGTATTATTGACTGAAAATTTAGCTTTGCCATCACAGGAATAAATGACAAAAAAAGTCCTCTTTTAAATTGCAGTGTTATTTCACAATATTCTTTTCAAAAATATTTTTCTTTTAATACACATTTGCTATCAGTTATTAATTCAAACTCTTAATTGTGAACAACATTTAAGACATTTCATGGCTTTATGACTGTAGAAGTGAGGTTTCTGTACCATTTCATGTACACTTGTGTACATTTTGTATAGAATAAAACAAACAATGAGCAATACTTTACAGCATTATTAATCAAGGTTAGTTTTCACCTTTGCTCTTTGCATATTCAATTTAAAATTGAAACAATGTATTTGCAAATTAGTATAAATTACTATTAGTCAATGTATTATGAATATAAATTACTTTACAATGAACAGTGTGTGTATAAATAAACATTAAATGCTGTAATAAAAGATTTGTTAATGATATCGAAGCCATTAAACTAATGTTAACAAATTAAACCTTATTCTAAAGTGTTACTAATAGCCCCTTATTTGCTTTAGAAGTGCACCCTTGGAAAGGTCAGTGAGAGTTTATGCAGTAAAACTCCCCACTATCACAAAGATAGTCTGTTGTGTTAGGTAATAGATTATTTCTAGACACTAGAAATGAACCATTTGTTGGCCATATGCCTCAGGGATGTGCTTTCAGCACAGAATGAAAGTTTGGTGGTTTAAATGTAATTGGTCAAACCAGCCCTTAACCAACCATCTCTTCTCGTAGCTCATTGGCTGAGGGCCTGAATCCAAAGGGCATGGCTGTAAAGCCCTCTGCGGCCAGTTAACAGCCCTGAGGAATGACTCTTCCCACACTCTGTGCGCTCTTGAGCTGCCTAGCTAGAAATTAAAGACATGGTTGGGTCTTGGTACTGTAATACCACAGCTTAGAACTACAACCCATTCATGTTCACACCGCTGAGACCGTCTCTAAAACATGATGTATTTCCCTCGCTCATTATTTTGGCACTTCCTCTTTGTTAAATCCAGGTGATATGGATTCTCACAAATGACCTTACGATAAGGCGTAATGTCAGTACGATCCATCGTCTTTCATAGACGCCTGTTTTCATTTCACACAAATGTGATCGTGTGAATTTAATATGAGAGATAACCTATTATCGGCTTCGCACGCTGCAGTGCCATACTATAGGAGAGAGCTGTTAGTGCCGCTCTGCCAGATTACCGTATGACTGTGCGTGCTAAGTAAGCGCCAAACCAATGAAAGAAGCCATGCTTGAGCAAGTCGTGCTTCGAACGCCACAAAATTCACTTGCGAAAATTAAGTGGAGGTTACAGCATTGCTTTGTCATTTGGCCTAAATCCATCGGATGCTTCATGATGTGAGTGTGTTTGCTCACAGATTGCTGCACTTTGCGTTTCCCACAACCACAGAGGTTATCGTAAACAAAAGTTTTCTGACATGAGGAGGAGAAACAGGGCTTGGCAATCCTCCTGAGCTCTTATCCAAGTCCAGCTGTTAGTTTCTCAGTCTCAGTGTGTCTCTCACTCATAATGAAACTGTTAGAGAGCTGGTTGTTATTGGGTCAGGCTGTGACCTTTCTAGCCTCTTCTCCACTTAGTCTCCACAGGCTACCAGAAGAACCCAGGGTGAGAATTGGGAGTGTATTAGTGACCCCTGCACCTGGTCATGCTTTGAAAGTCTCTCAGGCATATCACATCGTCCTCAGAGGGAATCAAGCTTTACCTGCCGTCCCATCACAATTATCATTAGCGCTAACCTCCCCCTTTTCCCTTGTTATCGTTAAAGATGATGATAATTGCATGGATGGGAGAGCACGGCCCTCTCCCCCAGCTGTTTTTCTGTGCTGTTCACCTTGAGGCTAGATAGCTTTGCCTGAGCTCCCCAGCACTCTGAAGGTCAAGACTGAGGAAAAGGGATAAGTCGTTATAGGAAAGATGCCTCCTAATAACCTGACATCAGAAATCTGTCAGAGAGAGGTTGAATTATACTCATTCAGACAAGCTTCCCTTGTATTTATGGCCCACAGACTCTTTTAACATCAACAAACTCTCGGGTACTTGAGTAAAAACAACTCGAATCACTTCACTAATACAAATGAATAGCTCCAGACACTAATTTTACAAAGCACATCATCAAAATGCACTCACCTGTTCCGCCGCAAAATCTCCACCCCAAATTTAGAGCGTATATTAAACACTCAGTTCCAGAATCTTCGTTATGCTGTGCTCAGATTCAATTTGTGTGTGTTTTTTCCTTATTGATCGGCCTTATACAATCAATGCAGGTTCACTTGGATGAAAGAAAAATAAACAGTTTCAGGTTTGTCCCTAAAGGATTTCTTTTTCTGAGAGTGTGAGCATGCATTTGAGAGGCTAGATGGTGGGAATGCCGTGGTCGGCTTATATCCAAGCAATAAATCGGTTGCAGGGTTGTGAAAGAGACCTCTCTTTAGCCTTAGTCACTGGCAGAAATAGTCACAGCTGTAATTGTCCAATAAAATAATGTTTTTAAACCTCAGTTGTGTGTTTGAGAAATACAAAAAAATGACCTTCTTTGTCTTGCTTTGCTCTTCTTTCACATCAATACTCTCTGTATCTTTATTTTCTACCTTTGTTTCATTTCATTTCCCTCACTGCCTTCCAAAAACTATTCTTAAACTTTGTGTGTGTTTGTTCCTAGATTTGGAACAACATGAGAGTGAGTATACTGATAACAGAAACTTTGTTTTCCACTGAACTTTCCTTTTTACCATACTCTAATTGTTGAAGTATTTTTCACTCAGGCCTGATTTGATTCCTGAAAGAAACCGTCTCGTATTGATTGGCATTGTTCAAGTTTGGACAGTCAGTTTTGCGGAGGTAGATGAGTCAGATTATTCCAGACAGATTGCGCGTTCCGACAACGCTCTTCCCAGCGGACAGTCAGACTCCACATTGTCTGCTTCGTCTGATGCGTTGCCGGGACATTGAACACATTTTAAGAGGACCTGTCATCAGTGTTTTCAGTCCTCCGCTCACCATCTCGAGCTTTATGTCTCCGTGACTGCTCTTGGGTGAATCATTTCAGTCCGGAAGCGAACATGTGGTAGTGTTTAGCTTGCTAATGCTCAAGGCTTTGGCTGCCTGGGGGGGAGATATCACATGGACAGCTCCCAGCAGAAGGATTCAAGTCCAGTAAACAATCTCTATGCCCAAATGTGAAGAACTTTGGAAATGAGGAGCTCCCATGGGCTGCCCTCTGTCCAAAAATCACAGAAAGGGCTTGTGTGAACTTGAGTGTGCTTTTCTGTTGCCTTTTTATTGCTTTTCTTATTGTAAGTTCTATTATTGCTATTGCATTTCACCTCTCATGGCCGCCAAGAGCTATTCTCTCATCCCTACATATAACAATGTCTGTGGACTCAACACACATGTATGTGATTACGTTGGCAGGAGCAATCTTGTATTGCTAATGTTTTACTAACATTTTGAAACCACCTTCCCCCTGAATACCTCTCGACTTTGTGTTTTCCTTCTAATGGATCGCATTACTGAAGCATCACTCTGAAATACTGCTGTTTTTATTGCGACGAAACACCCCGAACATAATCAGTCCTTCACGGTCAGTTTATAACAAAAACCACCTGGCTTTTTTTTCTTCATCAATAGTTGGCCCACTTATTCAATTATTTATTACATTTTCTTGTATTCATTCATGTTATTTATGTCCTCTATGTACACAACATGTCTTGAATTGACTTTAATTTCTTTGTATAAATGCGGTTCTCCATAAAATCTTAACGAGCCATCTGCATTTGTTTCACTATACACAGCCTGTATCCCTGTAATGCTGTGAAGCCCAGTTTATTTTTTTATTTTTTTCACTGTATTTAAGGCAAAACTAACAAAAAGGTTTTATCTACATCCAAATAAAACTTTATTTCTCTAGCACTTCATTATGGTGTTTTAGGGAAGCGCTTAATGTAGATATTTGTTTCTTTTTGTTATTCAACTGTGGTGATGATTGGATTTTAATCCTTTAAACTGTAGGCTATTAAGACTGGAGTTTAAAGGGATAGCACAATCGTGTTGTGGGAACACTTTGGTAAAGGCCCTTTTATATTTCAGCATGACTGTGCCCCAGTGCACAAGGCAAGGTCCATAAAGACATAGTTGGATGAGTTTAGTGTGGAAGAACTTGACTAGTCCTGACCTTAACCCCATCGGACACTTTTGGGAAGAACTGGATTGGAGATTGCAAGCTAGGCCTTCTCATCCAACATCTGTGGCTGGCCTCACAAATGCTCTATGGGATGAGTGGGCAAAAATTCCCACAGAGACACTCCAAAAGCTTGTGGAATATTTTCCCAAAAGAGTGCAAACTGTTAGAGCTGCAAAGGGGCGACCAACTCCATGTTAATTATATATTTAGAATGTGATGTCATTGAAGTCCCTGTTTGTTTTAATGGTCAGGTGCCTTTAAAATGGCCAGTAAAGCCTTTTTAAAAAAAAAATAATAATAATCCAGTTTTGACACAAATAACAGCTCATCAAATGGAGGAGCAGTTTTAGCCTCTTGGAGAGGTGGCGAACACGTCCTGCTTTGTGAGTCTTTTGCTTGTGTCAATACTCTAAGCATATTCTAGTGGGTAGATCAAGAGGCTTAGCTCACTTGGCTGTTACAAATTTTGTCTCGTTTTCCTTGCATCCATTTTTTTTTGGCAGAAGTCCTGTTCCTATCATCAGTGATGGACAGAGGGTGGAACCGTAGCCCATCATGCACTAATGTTTTGTATTAGAAACAAAGACATGTCCTGCTTTCTCTTGTTATTCAGTTCCTGAAACACTACAAAATGGTTGCAAGCCAGCAGGTAAGAAGCTCTGTCATAAACACGTAGGGTGGAGTGTAATTGAATCAGCAAGCCTGCTGCAGATACAAAACAAAGCCTCCCAAACTGCCCTTTTCAACCATAAGTGGAAGAAGCGATGGGCTGAGCTGTGCCTGTTTCTCATTAATCCAGCACCGCTCGGACTGAGGAGGCGCGGACCTGGCGGGCTGCGGATCTCTAACAGCTGAAGAGCCTGAGGATGTGTTGAGAACATCCTGCTGAGAGCGTGGGCTACCCAGGTGGGAGAGCCAGCTGGTGGAAGGGTGTGACAATGCGCCTAAGGGGGTGGTGGGGGTATCTTGAGCTCCACAATATGGCTGAAAGCTGTTCCTTCACCTGCAGCCCTTCCCCTAAAATATTAAGATCCTTCGGGAGCCCTGTTTCTTGATATTTTATTTTCTCTGGTCTTCAGGTTTCTCAGATTGAAGCTGTTTTCTGAGTAGTATACCCATATAATAACCATGGATCTCTATCTATCTATCTATCTATCTATCTATCTATCTATCTATCGATTGATCGATCGAATGGTGCAAAACCCTGGTATTGACTCATGGTATCTTCATTGTGAGACATATTTGAGAGACCGTAATTGTAAGGAAAGCAGAGAACGGTCCTAATAAAAGTCACAGTAAAACTTCCAGCTTCTAAAATACACTATAAATCCATAGCACTGTTATCAGCTTGTGAAATGTATTTATGTAATGACGACTCTCGGATGTATTGGCATGGTAATGTACAACAATGACAATGTTAATGTGTTTGGTCTTGGCGGAATAGATCTGCTACGCTGCTGTTGCGGCAGAGCAAGTACCGAGACATGCTACTGCCAATACATCCACAACATGCTGCAGTGAGCAAGTAAGAAATACTGCTTGCTATGCTATGCTGCTGTGCATGTAACATATATGAATAACCCCCCTAGCATACATGATCACCCCGTAGCAGATCTATACATGTGGAGCTGGGGAAGGTGGAGGGTTTTTGAAGTGTGCTGCTACTGCTATATATATACTTTATATATACAGTCAGGGTGCGAACTACGGGGGAGCTAGGGGGAGCTCGGCTCCCCTTAATAAGACATGGGCTCCCCTGAAAACGTGATTTGTGAAATTTTGGGGGGTCTCAAAAAATATTTACAATGTGTTATTTTGACGTGCAATTTCAGTTTTGTGTAATGTGATCATCGTGTATTATTATGTGTAAAAAATAAATGGCAAAAATATCATTCATTCATGCATGATGGCTATTTAAACCTAATTCACTTCAATAAAGATAACTATACATGCTATTCTTGTCATGAGCATCAAGGTGTGGGGGCGCTGCGGTGCAAATTCCACTCATGTTTAGTACATGTTAACTCAAAGATTAGTAGAAAAAATATAAACGCTGGAGGCCGTTGATCTGCGCGATCTTAAAAATTCCTTGAAATCCATTCTGCAGTTAGCATCATATAGCATGATCATATAGCCACCATGGCCAAAGTCCACGGTATAGTTCGAACACTGTTATAGACTATTTGTGGGTGGCTGTTTGTTGTTTCACCTGTTGTTAAAGTATAATAGGGCAAA
This sequence comes from Schizothorax lantsangensis, assembly GCA_027422415.1. Classification (NCBI taxonomy): domain Eukaryota; kingdom Metazoa; phylum Chordata; class Actinopteri; order Cypriniformes; family Cyprinidae; genus Schizothorax; species Schizothorax lantsangensis. The sequence goes on from CM049861.1 coordinate 10,788,491, forward strand.
TCCTGTATAGTGATTTATCCTATATAGTGCTAGCATAAAGCAAGTAGTGGTATCAAATAAAATCCTCTTTTGAGGCACGCGCAAGTGCACAAACTCCCCATACCCCCCCCCCCCCCCCCCCCCTTTTTTTTTAAAAATGGCTCCCCCAAAGTCCACGGTATAGTTCGAACACTGTATACAGTATATATAAAAAGAAAAGAAGAAGGAAGGAAAGAAAGACAACTGCGCTACAGACCGACCTCGAGTCCCACCGTAGAGCTCCGGAAGGATGCTCTGTTCCAAAATCAAATCTGTCGGTGCTTCTGAAATTAGTGAGGGTGCTTTGCCTTCATGCACATCTATTCTGACATATTTTGTCTAGTCCATAGTTATGATTATCACAATGTCATTGCGATTTCGAGAGAATATGCAGATGTCCCTTCCGAAAGTTTGTTGCAAGCACGCCACATTGGTCCTCTTAGCAGCATGCTATTTTTTATTCATATTCTGAATGAAGAATAGGCTATATAGAGCAAAGAAAGTGCGCAAAGTTCGCTTCCTTAAAAAGCTGTCACTCATTTCAGTTTATCGCAATCTCTAGTTCCGCTATAATCAATTAATCTGTCAACACGGCGCAATTAATCTCAACAGTTGAGCAGCAAGCTCATTGGCTACGGATATGGAGAGAACCAATCAGCTGTGCCATGTTATAATGATGTCATTATGCCAGATTGAGTTAGACCTATCAGACTGCACCATCTAGAGTTTCATGCCAGAACTTTGGATTTAATTAGATATATAATTAATAACTTTTTGAAACTGCAAGTGCTATCACCTGTCAGGGTGTTAAAATGCTCACACAAATTAATTACAGTACTTGGTATCCATTTTGCCTGAGCACACCTGAGCTTTTAGCATCAAAATAAATAAATCAAACTTGCAGAAGATCCGACTCACTGAGCAGGCTCAGTAGAGTTACCCTCACTTCCAGTCCAAAACCGGCATTCATCAGTACCACAGTGCTATTGACACAACAGCAAAGTGCCTGTAGCCAGCAGCAAATCCACCTGCTTAAGAGATGCTGCTTTGATAGCTCCTTCACATATGCAGATTTCTTGGGAGAGGTTTGTTTGTATGCGATTTCCTGGGAGACTTCCATCTTGGGCTTAAATAAATAGCGGAGTTGTGATGATTAGCGCTGAGGTGCGCTCCTACTCCCACAAGCAATCTGCCAAACCTAGGCTTCTTCTGTCTTTGTTTTCACCTGAGCATTACCCAGAATCTCTCTCTCTTTCTCTTTCCCTCGGGTGGGTCCCAGAGCTACGGCCTTGATTGCGCTCTAATTTAGTTAGTTGGTAGTTGACTGTGACAATGGTTTGGCTGAGGATGTTGCTGACACATTATGTCACTCAGGGAGAGGCTCTCTTAAAGCAGGCCTCAAAGGGAGCCGGTCCCTCGAATACTAGTCACACACGTACGGAATTAACGTTGGTTTGGGGCTGTTCCAAGCTGCTGTGCCTGCTGCTCTTTAGGATTACAGAAATAACACAATTATCTCCATGGCTCTGAGCCGTTGACAGAGCAAGCCCTGTGTTTGTCAATAGCAGGCCAACAAAATCTCCCTCCAATATACAGAGTGGCACCGCAGTCACGCGACGATGGTCTCTTTAGCACGTCGTCTCTATATGTCTCTCTCTTGCTGTTTTCTATCTCGCCTGTCTCTCTCTATTCCTTTTCCATTTTCTCCTACCTTCATTGTTCTCTTCTCATCCCTCCCTCTCTCATTTTTTTATGTCATGCTATAAAAGGAAGTCTGACATGCATCAGTGTCTTGGTTTAATCGTGTCATATCTGCCATGATCTAGCGTTTCTCTGTCCTTATGCTTTCCACCCTGGATCTGTTATCGAGGTGCCATATGTATAATTACCTTATAGAGAGGAGCATATGTCATTTTTATTGCTACAGCGGGAGCTCATAAAAAGTGTGGTCCAAAGCACAGGAGTCATGCTTTTCATTTTGGTTAGCCGTATGACAAGACCACATCCAAAATAATACAATCCATTCATCTGATACAATGTTTAGGTCTTGTTTTTTGTTGTTAACGATGCTCACTAAGGTGGGCACCACATTTCCTCAAATGTATGACTTAGATGAAGTATCTAATTTGGCAGTTATGTTATCATTCACGCACCCTTGTGTCATTCCAAACTCGTGTGACTTACTTTCTTTTGTGGAGTGCAAATGCTATTCTGAAGAATGTTTCAGTTGTTTTGTCCATACAATGAATGTCAACAGCGGTCAAATTTTAAAATACTAAAAAGACACAAAGGTAGTGTGAAACGGCTCGATTATTCATCTCTGATCACAGAAATATTGGGTTTTTATCTTGGGCCATTAAGCAAGCACCTAGGAACCACCCAGGAAACCTTAGAAACAGCATAGCAATGTGAGCCACTCAGTACACCTGGCAACCTTACAAAACACCCTAAAATGGTGGTGGTGGTTTCTTCAGAAAATGCAAAAAGCTAGTTCTTTTTCCTGTAATCACAGTTTGTGCAGTCATTCCGTTTATGCTTGATGTCTGGAATTTGTTAAACACTCAGCGTCTGCAAATGTCTACTCGTTACCCCCCCCCCCCCAAAAAAAATAAATAAATAAATAAAATAAAAAAGAACAGATGCATTTACTGGTTTTGATAATTAATACTTACCCTCTGGTTCTGTCTCTTTGCTTTCAGTGAAAAAGGAAGTGGAAGAAACAGATGACAGGATGACACAATTCAAGAAAAAAGCAAAAGAGCTGCGAATTCTGGATGCCAAGACAGCCCAGAATCTGTGTAAGTTATCAGCATTCCATATCATCTGTGTCCCCTAATACCCAGCCAAGAGCCTCCAGATCTGTGTTTTTTGTTCTTCCTTCCAAAGTTGTTACATTTGTCTCTAAAGAATTGTCTTTTTTATTATATATTATTATTTATTTATTTATTTATTTAAGAGAAGTCCTAGGTATTTTTGCTCCATACTGGAAAAGATGGATCTAAGCAACTTTCTCTGTACTGAAAGCAGTTCAGGCTGCTGAATCTATAGCCGCAATGTTGTCAGGCTTTGACTGACACTTTTCTTCTGTTCTATTCTGTTTGTTTGTTTTCTTGTTCCTACATATCATGTCAGGTTTGAAATTCCTCTTATCCTCTTGTATTGTCAAGCAGCTTTCGTCAGTATTTGCTCTTCCTGCAGCAGGTTTTGGGGATGCTGTTTCTTGATAATGGATTCTACCCGATTCCTCTGATATCAGTTGTATCGTAAACACATAGGAGGAAAACAGGAAAAAGGACAAAGCATTTTATTTGTGTCCGTCTCATCCTAACCACAGAAAAAGCTAAATATTCCCCCCAAACCAAGGGTACTTCCATCTGGGTCATTGATTGTTTTAATTGATTGATTCTTGTCCCATATGTAATTAAAAACCAATGGTCAGTAGAACTTATTTATTTATCAAAATCAGTTTTATTAAATTTGGCCATTTTTACAGTTCTACATTGTCTTTACCCCATGACACTAAAACACTGAGTTTGACCCTCTACTGGACAGAAGGAACTACCTGTTGATGTCACAGTTTGAACTGAACACATCTTGTTTTGTAGCCTGTATTGATCAGCCTGCCAGACCCTCCTGCCATTTAGTAACTCTCTGTCTCTCTTCCACTGCCACTTTTTCTCCCGCTCTTGAATCTTCAGGGAGAGATTGTGTGTGTGTGTGTGTGTATGAATTCATTGTGTTCTCAAGATTGCCTGTGACTCTTTGGACTCTGATTGATGAAAGCAGCATGAGAATGCAATTTTATTCTTCTTTGGAAATGTTTGCTGCTTTGTCTTGGAGAGGAGAACACCTTAGATATACAATATCACACTTCATGAAATATTCATAGCAAATGCTAAAATAACCAGCCACCTGAGTATATGTCCTACCCATGCTTGTTTTCATCCTAGCCGGAAGAGTACTTGGATTCCAATTGAATACATCAATGCAATTTAAATGTGTGAATAGAGTAAGATGAAGCTCAGAGTCTGGCTGCACGGCTGCTGTTGAAGAACATATTTTAAGCCACATTTTCCAAATTTTGGTTTAACATGGGTAATAAAAGTATAACTAGGTGTGTGCATTTTCAGACAAAAATTGTGCTTGTACTTCTCTATAATGATTCTTGGGTGATTTCCAGAGCATTTCTATATAGTTACTGGTGTTTTATAAGGGGTTGCTGAATGTCCCATGGTTTGGTTAGATTAATTGCTTGGATAGATTAATTCATAAATTAATTTATGACAACGTTTCTTTTGGTTTTTTGTTTGTCAGACAAACATTGTGAGTCTTATTGCTTAGAACAGTATTAGCACACTTCTTTTTTAACAAACTGCGCAGTGTAATGTATCATTCATATCTTAGAATGAGTTATGCACTGAAGACTAATTCAATATGTAGGGTTAGAATTTATTTAAATCATTAACACTTACTATGAGCAGTAATAATAGAGATGCTTGTGTCAGTCAGTACTAATGCAACAAAAGGGGTGCCATTTTCATGAATCATGTAACATGCTCATATAACATGCAACAAGGGTAGATGACATCAAGGTCAGGTTTGTGTGTGTTTTTCTTTTTTCTTCTCTTCCTTTCTTCTTTGATTAGAGCTGGAGCAGATGGAGATGGCCCTAACAGAAAAGATGGCAGTGACATTTCTCTCTTCCCCTCATTCACTCACTTTCACATTCTCGTTCTCTCATTCTCATTACTGCTAGTTCTTTACCCTGCCTTTAATGCGACACACACGCATACACACACATCACTTCAGGCTTTGGAGTAACTAATGCCAGAACACGAGTGGGAGTGCTGTTACACATTCACTTCAGCCACAAATCTGTCATCTCTCACAGAGAAAGGAAAGGGGAGGTGGAACAGGAAAGCAGCAAGAGATTGTGTAAAATAATCTTCAATTTTATTTATTTATTATTTATTTTATTTATTAATTTTTATTTAAAAATGTGTTTTATTTTATTTTTATTTTTGTGATGGGGGCCTCAAAGACAGGGTTGATCCAGGGTTGTGAAAATGACCCAAGGCACTTGTGCAACTCAATTCGGCTCTTTACTTGGACAAGAGAGAGTTACTCATACCCCCAGGTATCTATTGCTGTCTTCCCCTCATGCTGAGAGTACAGTCTGTGGGCTGACTGGACAATGCCCACACTTTCATTTTTTGACCATGAAATTCTAGGAAAACTTGCTGAGTTCATTGATCCTGGGGGCCTGTGAGCAATCCCACACAGACACACACATGATCCCACACATCACTGTGAGTGTAAAGAGAAGCAGGATATTTGTTCTGCTACTCTGGACCTGGGGCCCGGGTGTGGCTCCGTGCACAGCTGAAACAATAATCCAGATGTGACGAGGAGGCTGTGAATCTCACGAGTGCAGTTAACGTAGGATGAACCGAGCAAAGCAGGCAACCGCTACATGAAGTCATGCTCCTCTATTAACACAGAGATACCCAGCAGAGCTCTGTGGTCCATTAGCATGTTTAACAATCCCGGCATTCTGTTCCCTTCCTTGGTCCAACTCCAGAAGAGTCACGTCGGCCCTCCATCAGCATTCCTTTTTTACACATGCGGACTGCATTTAAAACAAAGTTGCTATAAATTATGCCTGTGTGTGGAGGTGGTTTAGTATAGATAGCATTTTTATATATTTGGGACGGAAGGGCTCTCTTTGCATAATGCTTGCAATTTGGCGGACTTAATAATATAAAATAATATAAAATAATAATTACTAAATCCCCGGGCTGATGAGTACGAGTGGATATGAACGGAAATGAATTATGGGATGCATCTGTCATGGACAAACTTGTTAGAGGAAAAACTCAGGATAATTCACTCACTGTGAATGTGTAAATTATGCTAATGAATCAACAGATGATGCGAAAGCATTTGTCGTCCAATTAAATTTTTTTGCAGCAAATATGATAAGTTCTGACTGGGGGTTGTTAAACTCACCACATTCAGTGACTAACCATTTGTTTGTTTATTGGCATGTGATACTCTTGATGATTGGCTCATCATGCTACTGATGGCTGCTTTATTAGCATATCCCTATAGCCAGGCTGTATTGTGTTGTTAGGCTAGTTTTAAAACCTCGTTGTGCGTTTTGGCACACCGAAGCTACAATAAGAATTTATTCCTATGCCATTGTGTCCGGTTTTTGCCAGATTAGCCCCTTGCTTTGAAATACCGCCGTGTGTGCTCTACCTTCATCTCCTGAATAAAAAAGCACAGAACTCTCCTTTCTCTGAAGAAACCGGCATATTGTCACACACAGATGGCCGGCTAATGAATTGCAGAAAATAGAGCATAGTTTCACAGAGACTCAGTCGATCAGCTGGTGGGAATGGTAGTTTATTAAATCACTGTTCATCAGAAGTTGGACCTCGTTCACCTGCGCACCAGAGAGCTGGATGGTGGGGTGAGGTAGAAGGGCCTTCACATTCATCGGCTGATGCAATTCTGAGGAATCTGACCAAATAACTTATTTCAGAGAACAGACTCTCACGTATCATCGTCAGTAGATCCACTCAGCCATGCGTTCCCATCAAACATTTGCTGAAATAGCTTGGTGGTAGGTGGTACAAAACAAGAGCAGCCCCTTGAATGCTTTCTGTACTGTGATAATTTCCCAGAACAAAATCAGGTTCTGCTCAGCATTGTTTCCAGACACTACTGGAAAACTCTTGACTGTTTTAATCTGCGTAAATTTTAAGGTAATTTTAACCTCAATGCAGTGACTGCTTCAGACAGAAATGTACAATTATGTTCGGTCCCCCACTGATGCGCTTTAAACTGCACACTATAAGCTATGCTATAATTACATACTATTCTTTCCTCAGAAGCGGTGGAGGTTATCAAATTCAGCTGTTGGGTAAATTGCACCTGTGGTTTTCTGCATTTCAACCTGGGTGAAAGTTTAATATGTGCAGCCATTATCTGGTGATAGGGCCCCAAATCTGAGGTTATTTTAGCTGCTTTTATTGTTGCCAGAAAATTGTGTTTTTCTTTCACTTCCAATTACCCCGAAGTGGAACAAACACTCAAACAGTGTTTTTACCATCCACTTGAGAAGTTATTGACGTTGTCCCATGGTCATTTCTGAGGGAGGCCCTGTTGAACACTGTAAACTACAGGGCCAGAAAATAACTCCTCCATTTTTTTTCTCCTCCTTTTTTCTTTCCAAACAGCAATTTTCCTGGGATCATTCCGGCTGCCTTATGAAGAGATCCGGGATATCGTGCTGCAAGCGGATGAGGAGAGGCTAAGTGAAGCACTAATCCAGGTGAGTTGTGTGTGCATAGGCACTTTCACATATAATGTAGCTTGATCCCCCATTTGATACCTTGATCCCCTCACAGGGCTATATATGAAATGCAAACACATCCTGGTCAAAATCCAGTCCAGATCCTACTGGGGTCACTTAGTTATATATTTATATTTATATTTATATTTATATATATATATATATATATATATACACACACATGCATCGTTTTATATATATATATATATATATACATACATTATGTATTTATATATATATACATATATTATATATCTATTACATTATTGTATTTATATCTATTACAAATATTATCTATTTTTATTGTTTGTGTGTGTGTTTTGTACCCTACATTTGCACCATCGTTATTATTCTTTTTTTTAATTATTATTATTATGTGTTTATTTTACTATCTTAGGGCTGCTAAAGTTGTTACCTGATACAGTTTTCAAATAAAACATATTTAAATGGTACACTAATTTATTTATTTGCATTTCTTTATGTAAACTCTCTTTATTTTACTTTAATTAATTAATAAAATTAAATTAATTGATTGATTTATAAATTTTATAGGCAGGTTTATGGTTTAGATAGATAGTTTGGAGTCATAAAAAATATTATTATTATTTATTCATTTTATTATTATTATTATTATTTTTAGTTTTAAAGGCATTTAGCTTTTGTTAAAGACAAATCTCGTAGAATTTTGTGCTACTAAAGGGTGTGTGTGTGTTTCTAAACTTTTGACAGAAACACACCAACCCCCTAAACAGATAAATCTGTTTTTTTCATAAGCCTGTCATTCATGGGAATTTTCTGAATAGCATTTGTAAAAACGTCCTACGTTTGTCTTTGCTCGGAGATTCGTCATGCTTACAGATGACTGTGTGCATTTGAAAGGCTTCATTAAAGAGATGCCTTTGATGCCAGACAGTGCTTCGTGTACAATACTCTGTCTGCTTTCATTCACCAGGCCAGTAGAAGCTCCACTTTCACTCTCTCATAATAGCTGCTTTGGGACAGGACTTGGCAAAACTCCTGCCGCCCCACCCTCCCTCCCACTGCCCTTTGTCTTACAGGCAAGATTGATGATCCTTCAGGAAGCTCTTCACGCCCTGACTGTCTCAGTGGTTTTTGTTCATCTTAAACGTGGTAATTGCAAATGGCATGTGCTTCCTGAACTAAAGATACCTCAGCTGTCTGTGAAAGAGTTGATCTCATTTACATTAGACCACCCTTTGCCTCGAACCCTCTGGTGGCTTTTTCACCACTGTGAATTAGGTGGATTTGAAAGAGTCAACTCTGCTTCACAACTGACAGCTTGGCGTTTATCTCAGAGACCACTAGGGGGATTTGTGACTTTTATTTTAGCTTTTGCTTCTGAAGTGCTTGGGCCATGTCCAAGTGCCAGAATTCATCTGCATTTTCCCCCTTCATCTAGATGAGGGATTTTTGTTGTTTTCTGTCTCTATTTTTCTCCTTGCTCTTCTTTCAAAGCTGGAGAAAGGTAGAGCAGATAAGGAATATTTAGATGTCCTGGTCCACATTGGCCCTTCCTGGCTGTTACTGGGAGCAGAGATGACCTTTAATTGCCAGGTGGTTTGGGCTGGGTGTGTGGAAGCCTGAACAGAGGTGACAGCCCTGTCACTCTTTACAGAAGCAGAAGAGCTAAAGTGATGACCTTTTCCCACATTCAGCTGCGCTTTATAGAGGAGATTCATCTGTCAGGTCTGCACACCTCTTTCCCTTGTCTCTATTCTCAGTTTTATCCTTCTTTCTCTCTGTCCCTCTCTCTCTCATTCACCCAAACGCGCCCCCTCACATTTATCACCTTCATCGCCCCATCTTCATCCCTGGAACTCAAATAGCCATGGCATGATATCCTCATCCTTGAGTGGGAGGTAATGCACAGGTCCAGTTTTATGTCCTTGCACGGTAATGGTATAGCTTTTTAGCGGTTCTCTGGCAGGACGGTAATGCCTCAGTCGTGCCGACGGGATGTTGGCAGAAGCTTGTGGGTGAGCTTGCAGCCACAGACAGACGTGCCTCTGAACCACTCAAACAGTATGGATGGAGAGACTACTGGGTATTGTTCTTTTTTATTTTTATTTCTCCTAGGGTAGGGACATGGCGATTGCTGCTCTACCTTGACATCATTCACACTGTGTCAAGGAAATGTCAAGTCTCAAAATAGGAAAGACTGCTAGATGAGTGTAAATGTCCCAGTGGTCACACTCAGGATTCAGACTGACCGCACATGATAGAATGAGAATATGCTGTTCTATATTCCTTGAAAGTAAATATGAATTCTGTTCTATTGACTCGGTATTTAATAAGATAGTTATTGGAAATTAACTCAATTTCAAAAGTTCAAAGTTCAGTTACGATTGAGCCAAGTGGAGTACGTAATTATAAGGGCACATACACATCAATAGGGATTTGTAATATAAATATATATATATCTATATATGTATGTATATAATATATATATATATTCTTTTGAACTGACCATTTTCACAAGACTGTGATGATGCGTTTCAATGGTCATCAGTTTGATTTTATTATTATTATTTTTTTAAATGTATGGACATTTATAACACTATACTTTGTATTATATGACCTTTGGATCAAATCGCAAATACATAAAAAAAAAAAAAATGTTAATGCTAATGTGAGGGTGATTCTAATGCAGCGTCTATGGGAGGGAAGGGAAATTTGACATCGTCCTAATTTTCTTTGAATTCTGTTTAATTTAATTCTCCTTCAAATTACAATTGTCTGCCCTCTTTGCTACTTATCAAATCAGAATAAATAAAAAAAACACTTGTCACTTTCACAAACCCTTGTATTCTTCCCCTACATCCTCACAACACACATTTGCCATTAAAATAAAAGCATTCTATGACTCAGCATAAACTCTAGTGTAAGTGCCATCAAAGAAGAAAATGCTGTATTCCTCTGAATTTGATGTGTAATGTAAACGATGTCTCCGTGAGGGCAGCAAGTGTTACTAAACAATCACCTACATCTGTGTTAGAGCTGATTGGTTCAGTGTGCTCCATCCTACACATACAGTACTCCTCTAGCTCCATCGGATCATACAAGCGATGCACAGATCTGTAAACCCCAGCAGGCTTGCCAGGGTGTAGCATCCATACAGTAGGCGTGTGAAGCCTCTCATCTAACGCTTGCCTGCACAGCCAAGCACTCAAACACTTACTTCCATTGTCTGGAGAAAAATGCAATGCCTCACTCAGATGCTCTCTCTCGCTTGCTTTCTTCTCTCTCTCTCTGATAGGAATGAGGCTTAGCCTCTCTCTTTTTTTTTTATTTTTGACTCTGTCCCTCTTTTTTAATTTTTTTAAAGTTCTTCTTGCTTTGTGGATGTCATTCCACATTTTCTCATCACGCAAGCAAAGAACTGTCATCCCACTGACAACAAAGGGCCTGCAAAACAATCAGATAAAAAAGCATTTATTATAGTGTCTGGTCCAGGCAAAGGTCCCCATAAAAAAGGCAGACGTGCTGACAAAGAAGCTCTGCCCCGTTGTAGACGTGTGACACAGACAGAAGAGAAAGAGACTAGGCACGTGCAAAAGAGACCACGGTCTGCATGCCGCCATTGTGCTCACGTCTTTCAGAACACCTGCTTCATAACCCAAAAGAAGCCAGGTTCAGCCATGCTCTGCTTTGTTCAAGCCACCAATGAGGCCACAACCTTAAATCTTCCACCCAGGCAAATCCTCTTCACTCTGCATCATGCTTTTATATTAATACACATCCATTTCTTTCACGCGCAACTGAGTTCGGCAGCTGCGCCCTGCTGACCCCATATGAAATGTGTGAAGATGAGGCTGAAGGTTTCTTTACAGCACTTTTTTGATACCGCTAAATCTCTGTAATCAGTTTAGACGATAATTAGAGAAACAAACCCCGGGATTTCTCGTTCGCTGCCAGGGAGGCAGTATCTTAAGTTTGTGTTCTCCAGTGGTGTCTTAATCTCTCAAAGAACCCTTCCGCAGCCCTCTGGGAAGACTTTAATGCGGGGATAGTGGTTTTTGGTTCAATGCCCTTGCACTGCTGATGCCAAAAGCACAGTAAAGCCAAAAGCCAGAACAATGCAGATATCATTAATAAGCTCTCAAATGCTGTGGCCCTCTCTGAAATAATGCACCAGTGGCATTATAGTGTGCTGAGAATAGGACAATAGACAAACAGACCACACTCCAATGCAATGCAAAATGATGATAAACAAAGTAACAGGTTAGTCTTGATAAAGGAAGGGAACGGAGAGGGATAAACAAGGATTTTGTCAGCAGTTTTCTCGGGAGGGGATTTTTAAAGAACAATCTTGCTGCCCAATCGCTACTTTCACATGGATGGATGTTTCTTATTCTCACTTTCTCTCTGGCTCGTTTTCTATACGAGGGTTGTACTTAGGCACTGTGCTGGCCTGGAGCAAAACTTTATCTCGGAATTCTAATAAGCTTTTCTATCTACATCATATTCAAGATGGACTCAACCTTTGTACTCTTTGTATAGCGCTATCAACAGGGAGCTGTGTAATGAACACTAATAGCTTTCATTTGAAAATGACCCACTGCACGTCTCTCTTCTTAGCTCACATGCTCTCATTATGGCAGGGCTAACCTCAGTTCAACTCAGTTAATGTGCTCAGTGAAAGGCCAGTTATTCACAGGAAATAGTACTGTGGGCTTTTATACTCCTGCTGTGGTTTTGTGTGATCTTCTTTTTCAAGCTTCAAACCGAACTAAAAATATCAGCATATCTATAATTGGCCAATTTGTTAAATATTACGTTTAAGTCATAGCCTGATGAAGTGCTGTTAATTGCTATCCAGGTTTCTTCTCTCATTAGGTTCACAGATATATCTGTAAACTTACTTCATGCATGCGTTGGATGCTGAGCCATTTAACAGTCATATACAAGCAGTTTTAATTTGCATCGGCTTGATGTGTATTAGAAATGAATATACCTGGATGAAGATAATCAAAAGAGCAATGCTTATATGCAGTCAAAATATTGTGGAAATGTTGTATTTGTCAGATTTTGTATTTGTTGATTTCACACACATTCATGATGGTATGTGCAATTTAAAACTTATATATTGTAAATCCTTTAATCATATTTTTTTAAATTGTCTGAGAATATTTAGAATATTGATTTATTCAGTCATTCAGTGCCCAAACTTTGACTAAAATGTTGACAAAATAAAATGTGAATAAAATGAGACAAAATATTTAATTTAATTTTGTTTAATTTGATTCAATATTTAATTGGATTTAATATATAATTTAATTTATTATTTAATTTATATATTTTTTATTATTTTTTGTTTAACATGCTCAGTGTTTTTATTGTTTCACAAAACCATGGATTTATTCAGATATTTTCGATCAACAGAACAACAGATCAAAATGAAAATCTTTCTACAAATCAATCAAAATTGACCTCCTTGTTATTACAGGAGAGAAAAAAAAACATGTTTGCACGACTATTGACATCTTTATTATTTATCAAGTGATCATTTTAGATCACTTTATTTTGACATTAAATAGTCTGTCTGTTGCCTGTTGATCAATGGCAGAAAGGCCATATCCACAATGATCCGCTGCTGTGACACAGCAAAACCAGAAAAAGTCCAAGCGAGTGAGTACTTTTGGCACTATATGTGGTCATTCACTTGATTTGAGCATGTTAGATCTCAGCCCAGTGCTAGAAGTCAGTGAGATGGCCCTGTCTACCTGTCTCTCTCAGTGCTCTCTGACTGTCTCCGTCAACACAGACTGCAAACACCCAAGAGGTTCTCTCAGTTCCCTCTTAACACTGCCTATTACTGTTCAGTCTGCACTGTTTCATGTACTGATCTTTAGCAGGACTCTGTCTGCCAGTCACTGTGGAAAGTCCTCTCCTCTCACAAGCAGGGTTTTCAAGCATATAAGAAAGTCTGTAGCATGACTGATTTATGTTAATCACGGTGTGTTGTGGGGAGCACGTCACACAACCTCAGCTGTGTATTTGACAGCCAAGTTCTCCCCAGAGCCTCAGTGATGTCATCACTACGATGTGTGTCATTGAATCGACTGAGCTGCAGAGCGGTGTCACCGCTGAGTTTCTGTAATTATATATCATAGACGAAAGAAAACTGCTCATTTTTGAATGACATTCCTCACCACATTAGTATGCTCCTGCAGTACCTTCTACTTGTTATGAATAATGCCAATCATTCCTTAGGATTCATCCCTATTGACCGTTCGACTACTGCAAAGGAAATGTACTAATGTAACATGTACCCTTGTGCAATTCAGTATTCAAAGGAACTCCATACTTCCCATTTTTCTCATTTTAGCACCTCATGTATTTTTGATTCCTGAGTTGATGAGATGGAAATGTGCGACACTCAATCCTGTTTCACTCCTTCCTTGTGAAGTATGCTTTATATGAGTCCCTTTGGTCTGAATACTTTCCAAACTGCAGATTTTTCATTCATACACCTATGCTGGACTGCATAACTTAAGGCCCTTTTTTTAAAGCTTCGATTGCATTCAGGACTAATATTAATAAATAGTAAATTGTGCCAAAATATTAGGGCTATCCTATGATTTGTGATGTTAATCTCATAATATCGAAGACTTAATTTCTTAAAGGAGACCCCCCCCCCCCCAAACAAAACAAAACAAAAAAAATCTGTCATCATTTACTGACTTTGGTAACTTTTACCCACGTCATGTATTAGTGTTTTTTTTTCTCTCTTCTCTTCTTCCTATGTGGAACACATTAAAAAAGAAAAAAAAAAATGATTTATTTATTTTTTATTTATTTAATTGTTTCATGTTAATTAATTAATTTATTCATTCATTCATTCATTTTTTTATTTTAAATGAAAATCTCCAGTTTGGATTTGCCTACATAGTTTATCACCAGCATAGCGACTTCGATTCAAAAATGTATTTTATTTAGTTATTTATTTTTTGTATAATTAATTTTTTGTATGAAACTCTCCAGTTTGGTTTTGCCTAAATAGTTTATGACCAGCATAGTAACTTTGATTCAACATGAATGTTTGATTCAACAAACTTCACTGAGAAAAAAAAAAAAAGTGTTGAATCAGTCTCTGATTATTATTATTCAATCGTCTATCCTTGCAGTCTCTTTTTGTTCAACTCAAAGTGTCATAACGGCAGCTAATAAAGTATGTAGCACAATGCATAATGTGTAAAGATGACAAATAACCACACTCTCTGTCCCGTGTGATACAGCACCACAGCGTTAGAGATGACAGTATCGCATTCTCGAGTCCTTAGAAATCTGGCATCGCATTAATAGCTTATTATTAGGGTGATGTAAGGTAGCGTCCTTGACTGAAATCTTCGTAGCATTTTCTGAGAAGCCCATTGTCCATCCTGACGTATGTCCTGTCAGCTCTCTCTCCTGCTGCGCCTCACCTCAGTGCAGCTACGGCCTTCTCAGCATGCTTGTGCATAGTCGTGCCTGTTAGGGGTTCCGTGTTTGCCCTTGCTTGTTATTATTGTTTATCTTGTTTGTCAATCACCTGGATCGTCTGCCATTTCGGCTTTGCCTTCATACATATTCATGAGCCCTCATTACCTGCCTCGCTGGTTGGTTGCAGGGCATGGTGACGGCGCCAGCCTTTGTTCTCGAGGCTAACAACAGGTGACTGGAGCAGCCTGGTGTATTGTTACCTGTCGTTTGAATATAGTGAAAAGTACGTTCAGGACAGGACGAGAAGTACAGAGGTGTGCCAGGCTTCCAGATTAATGGCCAAGCAGAAAAGTCTGCTCACCCCCTTGAGTTTAATTGAAGCTTTGTTTTGGCACTGCGCTGGTAGGCTCCTCTGCATGAAATGCAAATTCAGTAGCAAAACAACATTATGTTGCGCTGATCAAGTGAGTAATTGTGTGTGTGTATGTATGTAAGACAGAAAAATGTAACAGACAGCTCAGGTGTTCATGCTCGCCATATCCATAAAAAAAGTCCTTAAAAAGACAAAATTAATGTCATGGCAGGTCTGTCAGCTTTGCCAGCTCTATCCCTCACCGACCCAAATATAATCATTTTTTTTATTTCTCATTTAGTTTAATGCGATTTTGGAATCTGTCATCCTAGGTTTGTCGCCTGTCAGTTTCCAACTGTGGCTAGTAAGTGTCTGTGACAGTCTGAGGTGTTAGTTCGATTTAGGGGAGTAGAGATCCCTTTCGGATCTGTCAAAGTGCTGCTCTCTAGATTAGCTTAATGCCAACTGCACAACCCTTTTATGTGTCGTATGTTGTGCCTGTTGATGAAAATTACCCTCCTGAGTCGCTGTGGATGTGTTTTTTTCAGTTTATCTGTAAGGCCCTGTTTACACCTAGTATTAAGATGCGTTTTCATCGATCCGATCACAAGTGGACAAAGCTAAATACAGATGTGAACGGGCTGTAGCTTGTCCACAATTGCGCTCGTAGTTTGGACGCTCATGTGGTCGAATGCTTTCAAACATCCACTAAAGACCACCTACTCTCCATTGACTGAGCTAATACTTAAACATTACGATGTTCGTTTCCTATCCGTTAGTCGACAAAATTAGAATGTTAAATTAAATTCACATTGACAAGTGTATGTGACCCATTAAAATAAATGTTTTTCTTTTGACTGGTTTAGTTGTGCATGCACTTGAGCAACAGGAGAAAACAGAGAAAAACACATAAAATTACATATGATAGGAATAAAATAAATAGGCCTACATGAAATATGTAAATAATTAACAAACCAAAAGGGAAAAAAAAGTCTGTTTTGTTTCATTTTTAAACAGATGGCTGAGAGTGCATCCTGTTTGTTTTGTTTATTTTACAAAGTTATCTCATTGTGAATATTTTCGTTTTTTTCCGCTGTGATAAGAAAAATATCCTTGATCCTCTCACATGCACACAACAAATAATTTATAGCGTTGCTAGATGTTTATAGACCTATGTTGTTTATGACAATTTAGTTATAATTAGTTTTATTTTATGATTATATATATATAGAATTTTGTACTATAATTTTGTAGCTACTTATATTTTCTGATTTTTGTCTTATTCTGAATACCGGTAAAATTAAAAGGATTTGCTGACAACTATTTTTTTTTTTTTTCTTAACACAATTTTGACTGATACGTGTAGCAGAAAGTTTTATCCATGTAAATGTTTTAAAAATAGCTTTGAAAAAAAAAACAGCATTTATCTTATATGTATATTATGCAAGCTTATTTCAAAATATTAGATGAAAAAAAATCAGAAAGATCAGAAAAAGACCACATACTGTACACTGGCCCATAGACCCTTCTCTGGTCCAAAGTGGACAGAAGAGATGGTTTAAAACATCAGGGGCCAGTTTTGCTAAACAGGGCAAATTAGCGCGAGAGCGCAATTCTAAAACAGCGCTGATAGGAGGGGAAATTTCTGCAGGTGATTTACTAACAATGTGCAAAATAACACGACATCTCATTTACATATTGACCAACGCAATATAGCAAAGATATATATAAAGAAATAAAGAAGCCACAGTACGTTGAAAAGAACCGGAGGCCAAAAAAATGAAGGTTTGCTTGAAGTTTAGATAGAGCTGGTATTGCGTGACTCGGTTCCAAAAATAACATGGCTTGGCAAACGATATGATATGCAAACAAAATGGGTTCTTCTGGCATTCAAAATAAATTAATACGTGTCGAAAAAATCCTCTCCCTTCTACCACACGCTCTCTGTTCTCTGCGGTGCCTCATCCTAGCAACAATAATTGCAGCCATTTCAAGCGCAAAGCAGTTTAAGACGTGCTTTTTTGGGTGTTAAGTAATGGCACAAATGTCAGTAATTTGACGAGTGCAAACGTTAATAAAATGCTTTGAGTGATTCATTTAAATACTCTCCTCCCATAACTTTTGCGTCTGAAAGGGAAACTCCTACAAATGCATATTCAATAAGGTCAGGCGCAAAAATAACTGTGTCCATGCCTTTTCAGCACTAATTCATCACTGTGAGTCTTTAGTAAAACCTGACAGTACAATTTTAACGCCAAAAAACTTGCCCCAGGTGTGAACGGGAATGTGTGATCCCATCAACCAAAACAATCTTAATACCAGGTATGAACTGAGCCTACGTCCGCCGCTGATTAAGTCTTCGCACCTCACCTTAAGTATGTTGTGATAGGTTGACATTACTTTAAATCTGTTTTATTAAAACTTTGGCTTTTGCTGTCTCCAGTATGTATATGTTCTTAAAATAGTCAGCCGTGTTTTGGTGCAAGTTCCCGGGAGGTGTGTAATGACACTGACAATTAGAATGCTGTGTTATTAAATCGAGAGACGCAGCTGTGATAAAATTATGACCTAATTTCGTAGACCAATGCTGTATTCCTCCCTAATTGGATAGAAGCTGTTTGCATTGACGGTGTCATGATAATTACCCTGCTTATTTATTAGTAGCATTATTATTATTTTTTTCTTTCCTGTAAGTTTGATAAGGACTGCATGTGCATTAGGTTTCTGAGAGATAAGGTGACTAACTCAACATGTGCAACTCTGATGTCAGGCTGAATCATGCGCTCTGCATTACACGGAAGAACAGATTTGCTCTAATCTCGAGCCATTTATTGCTCTTTCTCAAAGAGGCAACACATTGTGTCATTTATGTTACATGATACATAAGCTTTCTTTAAGGAGATCAAAGTATTCTCGTCAAAATAAGGTTTTTATATGCACGAGTAAAATATTTACTGAAACGGACAAATATACCTGTCATGAATTAATATTTTGAGCCCGTCTGGGTTTGTTTCAGAGTTCTCCGGTATTGATTTAAACAGAGGTCCCTGAAACGATTTACCGAAAGCTGTGCCGAGACCTGCTGAGACGGCACGGCAGGAAGGCGACTGTATAATGTTTCACATGTGTGCTTGGCCAATAGAAGGACTGAGCTGCATGTGGCGATACGTCCCAAAAAATGAAGAACAGATCAATTAAAGAAAAAAAAAAGGAGGGCGAACAGACAATCACATCTGTCAGTCCTATCCACAACAGACCTGACTGGTTCAGACGAGGAATTCTGTGTTTGGCATCACATACAGGCAAGGTTACAGCCCCCCGTGCACCCCTCCTTTTGTGAATTCTTATAGTTTAATAAAGAGTTTATTGCTAGGAGAACATTTTTATTGATTGTGCTGTCCCTGGGAGGGTAATTTGAGATTTGTTGATCTTCCCTCGTTTCTGACTTTACCGTTGGGCATATGCTCTGCTGAGCCGAGGAGAGACGTCCGTGGGAGTAATTTATTTCCATCTACCCAAGCATGGTGCGCTTGTTGTAATGGCTGTTCTCTTTCGCTCCGCCTGTACTGTGCAGACTGCCTCGCTCATTGGGCGATATTCAGATCATGGTAAAAACACAACTTAGAACCTGTGTTTGTAATTAATTTATTTATTTACAGTAAGTGTTTTCACTTACAGTCAGTATTATTCCTTTTTTTAAATATATTTTTGTCACACGATGCCATCCATGTATCAATATATAAATAAAATCCCTATAAAAGTTCACATTTTTAATAGGGATACACAATATATCAGTGCCATATTGATTAGATTAGCCAGTATTATTAACTTTTTTATTTGTAATCTGTGTCATTTAAAATGTAATGTTTAATTGTGTATGATCGTTT
Source organism: Schizothorax lantsangensis (assembly GCA_027422415.1). Classification (NCBI taxonomy): domain Eukaryota; kingdom Metazoa; phylum Chordata; class Actinopteri; order Cypriniformes; family Cyprinidae; genus Schizothorax; species Schizothorax lantsangensis. The sequence goes on from CM049861.1 coordinate 10,807,551, forward strand.
CCCCTGTTTTTACATTTAAATTACTTTTGTTGTCATCTAATACTCTATATATCTATCTATCTATCTGTCTGTCTGTCTGTCTGTCTGTCTCTCTCTCTCTCTCTCTCTCTCTCTCTCTCTCTCTCTCTCTTGCCAGTAGAAAGAGCTCATTAAGAGCTTTCATTTGTTATATATATATATATATATATATATATATCCATTTCACCAAAAATGTCACTTACACCCTTCTGGTTCTCACCCCTGTGTTCTGTTAATGCATGAACTTCAAATTATTTGTAGCGCACTTGCCGTCAAGTAATCGCAAAAGGCTTTGTTGCTTTTTAATAAACAAAGTATCAGCTTTAAAATGATGCCAAATTCATAAAGAAATTCAAACAATACAGTTTTGGCGCTCTTTAATGGGGCAGGAGCGATCGCTTTAGCGCCTCAGTTCAAGCAGCAGTGAACCCATTATATCTTTCTATTTACTACTATAGTACGAAATGAACATGAATTAATATCAAAAGGTAGGCTATTTTATAAGAGAGCCTACAGTACAACTTACTGAAATGTCTCATGTAAAAGCTCATTCAGTGTTTCAAACTGAGGAAAGCGTGTAAAGCTTGTAAACATTGCAACGTAATAATACATTTAGCTCAGAATAACCACTCAGTGTCCATAAGCTCATCAGTCAGCTAGAAAAATAACTATAAAGGAGCATTTTGCAATATTTATGCGCTATTGCATATTAATATTTTTACTTAATCTGTTGTCTACATGATTCAACTACTCCTATAAAATTGCATTTTACTAATGAAGAAAGACGGACTGAATGTGTGAAAGACATGACAACATTTATAGGATGCACTGAGGAGGAGCCCAAACTACACTCAGTGGCCAAGTGATGCTTATGGTTTATGATAGTGGTACAGATTCTGTGTAACGAACAATTCTTTGTGACTGTATATTTCAAGTTGGAAAAGACATTTAGTTCCCAGGTCGACCTGATCATCTACAAGATGGATTAAAATGCTGATAAAGTCAAGAAAAGATGAGACATAAACACATGACAGTATGATTGAAATGTTAAAATGTAGGAAAAAAAATAAAATAATAATAATGAAATAAAACACTTTTATTCTGTGGCACCTAAAAAAAATTAAAAAAAATGTTTTTTTTACTTATAGGAGCCAATGGCTCCTTACTCAATTTTTTTTTTGTCTGGAGCCCTGTTTCTATTCGTCTATCTGTCTGTCTGTCTGTCTCGGTGACATATTGATTATTAGTTGATATTACTGACTTTTTAATTTTAATCTGGGTTGTTAAAATTTTAATGTTTAATTATGGATGCTCATTTTTACATTTGAATTACTTTTGCCATCATCTAATGCAAAGTTAATCTTTAATAACACTATAAAGTGTAATCATTTGCAGATCTTAAAATGAAAATCCATAATTCATTCTTCCAATAATATTTTGAAAACTATTTCATTTATTGGGTATTGGGCATAACATTGCAATAATTATCAACTGTTATGGGGTTGAGTTTTGATATTGGTCCCTACTTTGTATGTGTGTGTGTGTGTGTGTGTGTGTATGTGTGTATTCTAACCATACAGGAGACTGACATACTAGACACAGTATTCATACTATAGTGTACACTGCTGAACTTGTAAGAGTAGTTTATATGCATGGTAATATGCTAATCTGATCATAGCCGGGGTGTCTGTTCTGACTAAAGACTTACAGTTGTTAACTTGGCATAGGTTGATTGTGTGACTGGAACTTGTCAACATCAGAGATCAAAGTATACTGCTGGAAGCCTCACAGATATTGTCATCAGTCAAAATATTTATGGATTCTGAGCCTTGTCTGTCTCACTTTCCTTCTCTGTATCCTCTTCCGATGCTGGATTAATTCCTGTATCATTTAAGAACTTGGCAGTCATTACACTTGCAGACTCTCCTTGTTTTAACAGTTACATGGAAACGTACCAAAGCACAAGTAATTGCACCTTAATATGGTGCTGCACTCAACATTGAAATTGCAGTTTCCCACTGACATTAAGGCACTAGCATTGCTCAGTTAATGCACACTCCCATTTATTGATATATTTTTGTTTTTAAACTCAGTGTTTTAAAATTAATTTTTGTTATTACATTTTTTTGTTGTTTTTAGTTATTTTTAAACTTGATATATATAATGAATCTTGTGTGTGTCTGTGTGTGTGTGTGTTCGCACACACTTTATTATTATCATATATTGCTGATTAATGGAAAGTGCATGTTACATACCAGAACGAAGTCATAAAAGAATTACATTATTTTAATAATACATTTATTTATTTAAATTAATTAATCAATTAGAAGTAATAGCTGTTTGGCTGTTGATTAGCATATTTTTTTCTGTGGAAAAGGACAGTTGTTTCAAAGGAAGAAAACTTTGTATTTTGATTAAAGAATACAAAAGGCAAACTTTTTTAACTTGGAAAAATAACATGCTCTAATGAATCTCTTACACTAAGTTCAGGAACATGCATTGTGGAAGTAAATAAGGTCATGAAGTCTGAAACGACATTGAGACGATCAGCGTCTTAAAGAATAAAGCATGACAGCATGCATGTATCTGGTCCTGCGGAGCGAGTCCAAATGGCTGGATTATTAGCATAGCATGCCTCGTCTGCTAGGGCCCGTGCTCCGCTAACCCCCCTCCCAGATGCAGATTGAGTCTGGAGGCCTGGAGAGAGCAGACTGATTCATTCAGGGTTCAACCGCCTCTTACCAACCCTCCCATATGGCTCTGCTTGCGTGTCATTTACTCAATATGCGGGACTCCGATAATTATGTAAACCGTAGACGAGTGTATTAACAATTAACCATGTTCTCGCTCCTCTCTCTTTAGCCCCATTTGTTACATCTTCCCTCCGTCTCTGCTCCATTTGGCGGGTTGTCCTATAGATGCCTTTGGAAAAGAGGCAACGGCGAATCCTAATCGCTTGTCTCGTCTCTGCAAGTGGCGATGGAGAAATACAACTCCAATAATGAGATTTGGCGGCACATTAGCAATGATGATTGCTGTGGCTGAATGGTGTGCTGCTGTGTTGTTGCGCTTCATTCAAAATCAATGATACATTGTTTAGGGGAGCTTTGTTCCTCAGCCGAACCGCCGGGCTAATGTTCCTCAGACTCTTTCAGACAAGAGAAAGGCCTTTTTACCGTAATCCCTCCCCGTAACGTGGCTGGTCTTTGCTGCTCGATTGCAGGCTTTTTTTTTTTGATTTTTTTTTAAAAACATATCAAAGCCTCTCAGCGCATTTATTTAATTTAACATCTGAGATGATGGAGTCAACCGTCAGTTTTATCTCATTGTCCAGACAATTATAGGCTTCTGACACATTTTTTTTTATTTTAGGCTAGATTTGCTTTGAACCAGGGAAAGTGGATGTGCTAGGCATCCTTAAAACACACACAAATTGTGTTTTGCTTATGCATATATTCATCTATTCCAGAAAGAACAAAGCTAATGATTATCTCATCAAAAGCAAGTACACGTCTTGCGGAGAAAAAAAAAATCTCTGCAATGCTCGTCTGTGTTTACTATTGAGAATAGTACCGAACTCACTGGAGTTTAAAGGCCTAGTTTATAGTAATATCACATTTTTCTTTCTCTTACTCGTTCTCTTTGTACACGAGAGATTTTTATCCATTATTTATTTGAGTAAAGTTCATAAAAATCTCACGGCGCCAGAAATACTCCATTTTGTTCAAGATCCAGGTGTCAGTGCATTGGCTTTGTGTTGCGTCAGACTTATTATTGTCAGCAGGACATTTGAAGTTATTTCAGCGAAAGACCACATAAAAGCGTTTAACTGGGTTTAGGACATGCTTCCAGCAGGGACGACAAGAAAGACAGTTATTGTTAACGTTTCAGTTGTGTACTTACAGTGTATTGAAGATATGACACGCACGCCAGCCCTCTAATCAGCTGGAGCTCGTAATATGTTGGTAACCCAGCAGGAGTGGCTACGTCCAAGCATGCTTGCTTATGCCAACCAAAGTAGAGGACATAATGAGAGAAGTAGTCTACCCATGGAAAGGGCACTTCTTCTTTGAAAAAAAAAAGGTTTCATTTACTCATCTGACCTTTATGAGCACAATTAGCATTTAGAAAAAAATAAGGTTCTCTCACTCGCCCACATCACCTACAGCAGGCTTTTACTCTTATAGGTAATTGCAAAGTTGGACAAGCAATATGAATCTATTTTTGGGAAAAGGCAATAGAGTTCCTGACATCTGAAAAGTGGCAGACTTGGCTCAAATATGCCCTTCCATCTCAAATTGTCTGAAAGGAAAAGAAAGCCATAAACATCAGGGACATTTCAGTGACATATTAAATGATGTGGGGGTGGGGGTGGTATTTATTCCCTCATTTCTCAGAGTCACCTTGAACGTCATTTGCTCAGCACTGTAAAACTTTGAACCTCTGCTGAGCTCCAAGAGAAATACTGTGCCTGGGTGGATTTTCCTTGGAGAGTGCCGGCTCTATCCACCAACATGTTAGAAAGCTGACGAAAACAAAGATGGAGTCAAGACCAACATGAATATTTCCCCTTGAATTGAGCTACCATAGATTTTTAAAGCCCAATCAGGCCGTGCTCGCTTAAAGAAGCGGTGTTTTTTTTGCTCTCTCTGCAGTCTGAGATTGGCAGTGTGTAGTAATGGGGAAAGATGTGAACATTAGGGAGTCTCTATGTGAATTGCAAGTGTATTTCTGACCACCGGCATAAGGAACAATAGCATATAAAGCCGTGGCCTTATTTAAACCATGCTCTACTGTTACTCACATCCCTGCGATAGTTCACCAAATGAGGAGGCAGCAGGAGTTTTCTCCTGTGGCACTGATGGGTGTGTTTCTACATTTTTCTTTGCAGAACCTGATCAAAAACCTTCCTGAGCAGAAGGAGCTGAGCAATCTGGCCGAGCTAAAGAACGAATATGAGGAGCTTTGTGAATCGGAGCAGTTTGGAATAGTGGTGAGTACTGAGATTGTAGTACTTTAAATCACTAGCACAACTCCAGCACATTTCAGGGCTCCAGAATAAATGTTTACAAATGAGATAAAATTAAAAAAAATATATATATTATTATTAGGCTAAAGTCTGAAATTCATATAAAATTTTAGTTTTTAAATCTGTTCCCAGAAAAAAGTGTTTAGCAATGTGACAAGCCAAAAAAAATAAAAATTGCTCTGTTTAAATCAGTATCGTAAGAAAGTGTTTAGTTCAAGATGAATATTCACAACAGAGCTTTGAGGTAATAAATGGTATTGTAGTTGTAAGGTGGAATCAATTCAAAGCAAGATCTGTGTTTCAGGGCAAGACTATAAGGTGGGAACCATAATAAAGTCAATATTTATCTTGACTTTATTTCTCCCCAAAAAGACTGAAATACTGTTACAGAGTGAAATTTATGTGGCACAAATACTGTTCTGGATCATTAGAGGAACAGCATGAAATTGGAACACAAAATTATATTAAAAACACCATAATTTATATAACAGAATTGAAAACACAGCACAAAATACTTTAAAATCCATTACAAAAATAAACACGTTTTGCAGAAATTTCTGGAATGACATCTGAGATAATGTTCTTATAAGCCCAGAACACACCAAGCTGATGGTCGGCTGTCAGGCAGTTTTTGTTCGTCGGCCGAATAAGTTTTCTCAGTGTGTTCCGTGCTGTCGGCTGAAGTTGGTCCTCGTCAGCTTTTTTCGGCCGATTCGACATGTTGAATTGGCGTCGTAGCTCATCGGTTAGTTGGGCCATCTGATCATTCTGATTGGCTGTTCAGCTGCCGAACCAGTGTACGAGAAAGGCGCAGAACGTACGTGCTACTTGGCCGTGGGTGTCGAGCGTCGGCTTGGTGTGTCAGGGCAACTTTGGACCCAGACGCTGCCGGTGTGAGCCGACCCCGCAGTCTGCTTTCGTCGCCACTAGTTCGTCGGCATCGGCTTGGTGTGTTTGCGGGCTTTAGTGCTATACATCCACTGAACTGAAGTGCATATAGTGCTTGTTGGCATCTGTAGTGCTGCACTATAATCTACTGCAACTGTTCCACACACTAGCTGATCTTTGAATTTTCATCAGTAGATGAATATGGATGACACAGTGAACAACCATCTGCTTCTAGCAATTCTGTAATTTAGCAGCTAAAAAAAGTAATTTGGTTCCTGAATGTTTCGTTATTGGTCAGTGTTTTAGTCTGGACGCAGCTATTTCCACAGATACAGTGCAGGTGCCAGACCCGGTGCCCAGTTTGGAATCATTCCGTGTGTTTTATTGAAGAAATAACAACATCAGAGGCCAAACAAAACAGTTACACAAAACTTGTTCGCTACCATTATAATCAACAGCCAAACTCTGGGCTTGGCACCAGCACCAATAATTTGGTGAAAAAGAGGGAATCTCACACTAAAAAGCATTTCAATTGCCTATCGATTTTATCCTTCTCATTTTCTTAGTCTTTTCTTCCCATCTTCCTCTTTCGTTCTCTCTTCTGGCTCCGGTTCACTATTTCTCCTCTACTTTTCGTCACACTCCAGTGCATAACCCTTCACACATCTCTGTTCCACTTCCGCCTATTCTCTCTCCTCTCTCTCTCTCTCTCTCTCTCTCTCTGATACCAATATCACCCTTCTTTCCATTTCTGTTGTTGTTCACACCAATAGCTCTCTACTTCCGTGTGAAGGATTTTGAGCTGAAAATCAGAATGGGGGCAGTGGGAAATTAGGCACAGTGAGAGAGAGAGTGTGCAGGAGAAAGAAGACTGCCTTCAGGCTCCATGCAGGATCAGCGCTATTCAATATATAAAGAGACTCAGTAATGTATAATTAAAAGGCCAAGAATATAAAGGGCATTTTTTATGACAAGTCAAATCTGGTAGCCTGGTTGTGACTGACAGAAGCTATGATTTTGATGAATAATAAAGAGTGAGGCAGAGCTTTATTTTACTACAGAGCATGATTAGGTCCCGAGTTCTTAAACTGGAAGGGCTTTTAGACTTCCTTCCCATATTGACCAAATCCCATTAATGTTGGCCTTTGTCTTGACTTTGTCTCAAATATTTAAGCTTCTCTCTACATCAGTTAGTTCTGCACAGCGCACAAGTCTACACTTGATGTGACTCGCACCTGGATTAAAGGAATAGCTCACCCAAAAGTGAAAATCTGTTATCATTTAATCACCCTTGTGTCCTTCCAATCCCCCGTGGTTTACTTTACTACATGGGATGAAAAAAGAGATATTAGAGAAGATGTTTTTATTTAATTGTGACCAAAAATTAAGCTTTTACCTCATTTGCTTGTCAATTCCAGTGTATGCTATACATATTTATATATACTTACTGTATATAATGATGTATTTACTCATTTATTTATTTATTTAAATCTAATTAGATTGTAAACCCTGTTTAAATTTGTTTGTAGATTATTTTATTTATTTACATCTTATTGTAAAGTAAGAAATGTATTTATGTCTACATTGTAAACCCTGTTATATATAATTAGATGTGTATGTTTATTTATTTATTTATATAAATATATATATTTGGACCATAAACTAGGTTTATATATTTTGTTTGTTTGTTTTTATATATGGATTTCTTTCCTTGATTTTTTTTTTTTTTGCTCTTTTGCAAAGCGACCTTGAGTTTAAGAAAGGTGTTATATAAATAAAACATTTATTTATTCATTCCACAATGGATTTGCTTTATCATGGATTTCATATGTGCAGCTTCCATAAACTTTGTTGTTGTCATGACAACTGGTGACCATTTGGTTTTCTGAGTTGTGAGCAAGAGTAATAAAACTAATAAATCAACATTTTGGGGTACAGCAGATGCACTCTTTCATTGTATAGAGAAGAGCATTCCACATAGCATCTCCTTTTTTGTCAGCTGGGTTTGGAATAACATTAGGGGGAGCAAATGAAGGCAAATTTTCAGTTTCCTTTAAGCACTTATTTTTTCTTTTTCTTTTACATGAGAACTCTGCTTTATAGTTGCAGTCAGATGTAGTCCTGTCATGCACAGATCTTTCTGCTGATGCATATGCATTCCTTCACTAGTATTATGGCGCATCTGACAAACCTGCCTTTGACAGCAGATTCACACAGGAATCAATTCAGCGCAGAACAACCTTCTCGCTCTCTCTCTGTGTTGTCTTTCACTACCTGTGTCTTTGGAGGGCGTAATGAAGCACGTTGTGACAGTCTCCTCCTGTGACTGAGCTCAAGGCGAGTAATATACAGGCAGGCTGTGGAAGCACCTCATCAACACCACCTCGCACTGCTCCTTGGGGAAATAAGTCACTCTCAGCTTGTCTCCCTCCAGAGCTGTCACCAACTCACCCTCTTTTATTGTGATTTCCTCTTATACAGAGAAATCAAATCTGGATGTGCAGGGAGGAGGTGGGGTGGGGCGGTGAACGGGGGCGTGAGACCGACTCAGGCTTTTTTGATCGGCAACTTGCTCATAAAGATGAATAAATGTGAGCGGTAATGGTACATCCTGACTGCATCTCTGGGCTGCCTGTGAGCGTCAGATTATGCAGAAATCTGGAGCGAGAGTGTCTGAGGTCGCCCTCCTCAACAAGCAGCTCCTGTAGGATCCTTGTTGTTGTTGTTTTGTCTCCTCGCTCCATCCTTTCCTCCTCCTCCTCCTCCTCCTCCTCGCTGTCTTTTAACTGAAATGTCATCTCACTCCAGCACCAAACCAGTTATATTGTTGCTGTTATTACAGTTAAATGTAATTATAGGTGAATGACAGAATCTGACATTTATTTGTTACAAGATTTGTAGCAAAAATTATGTTTACAGCATTAACACAATTGTACGGGTAGCTTCTTAATTTTGTTTTTGGGCTTTTTTGTAACTGTGCCACAGCTCAGACTTATTTAACCTTGTTTCTGGTTTTATTGTGAGCGATTCAGCAGTGTGCAGTATTCTAAGTAAAAAAAAAAAAAAGTTTAGTAACCTCTAATAAAAATGCAGTAACTTGCTGCTTCTTTTTTGCTTTAGGCCAAGCTAAATAGCTATCAAATGAATACAATAACTGATTTCATTCTGAAATATTTCATTTCAAGCAATATGTGTGTGTGTTGTGATAACTAAGGATGTTTAAGTTTAAGTTGTTCTCTCTCCATTTCAGATGAGCTCAGTCAAGATGCTCCGTCCCCGACTGAACGGGATCCTATTCAAGCTGACATTTGAGGAGCAAGTGAACAACATCCGGCCCGACATCATGAACGTTACATTTGCTTGTGAGGAGGTGAAGAAGAGTGAAGGTTTCAGCATGGTCCTAGAGCTGGTGCTGCTGGTCGGGAATTACATGAACTCTGGCTCCAGAAACGCTCAGACATTCGGCTTCAACGTCAGCTTCCTCTGCAAGGTATCAAACAGAATCCCTTCTCTTTGTTTCTAAAGCTACACATTATGTGCTTAAATTTCAATCGCAAATTCTATGTTACATTCACCATAACATCCTGGTGAACTTTGCTTACCTCATGGATTGTCCTGCATGGGGTTTGAACCTATGGTCTTTTGGACACCAGACCAGAAAGCTTCTACTTTACTACTTGCCATTTAGCAGATACTTTTATCCAAAGCAACTTGGAGTACTCATATTACAGGCACGGTAACTCTGGATTAACATAACGGTGATGGATTGTGGATCATCTCTTGTGGGACTGGAACCTACAACATTCCGGATACAAGCCCAGAACTACTGAGAAAGGCACATGTTTACTTAACCTCAGGTTAAAGCATCAGCTAAATGACAAGTAGTAAATTATATACCTGTTTAAGCAGCATATTTGCATGAAACTGAAATTGTCAGAAATAAAGATGCCTGTTAGGTGTAATAGCCATATTGGGTTTAGTGATTGGTGACAGTTATAGACAAACTTGACAGTTCTCCCCCAAAAGACAGTATTCTTCAGAATATGATCTACTCTAATACGGCAAGTGTGTGTTTCTGAGTTTATTTATAGAGCTGGCAGGTAAACCTCCCTACTGGGATCATTTTAACTGTTATCAGAATGTGTATGAAAGCTGTAACTGCTGTTGTTGTGTATGTAAGATGGACATCTGGCTGTGTTTTACAAGCTGATTTGGATGGCGAAGCCATTTGGTCCTGCTATGAAAGACAGCCACCCCCCTGCCGGTGTTCTCAGGCAGCCAGAACTACACCGTCACTCTTAGTTACATCTCTTTGCTGGCCTTGTCATCTATTCGGAGGCGTCCCAGATGCTGCTGGGACACAGGTGTCCCAACCACAGGGGTTTAAGCTGGAGCCAGTTGTGGCATATCTGAATGGTTGTTCTGACTTTTTTCTATTTACTTTTGAGCACAGACGAACCTGTTTCCAAAGGCCACTGAATGACTGTTTAACACAAGGATGTAATTTAAAAAAAAGCTGTGGCAATTGCATTCAAGAGTTTTATAGTGTGATCTTTAATCAACGTTCGTTTTTATGCCACTCCAAAATGCCTCAGTACCAGCACACACTTGTGCTCGTAAACATCAGATCCCTTGATGAACATCTTTCTCTTAAAGTGTGCTTGCATGCAAATTGTCACTTGATTAAAAAAGATGATGAAGTTTACATTGTCAAAAACTGCATGCACATGCATTTTCATGAGGAAGCCCTTCACCTCTTTCTGTCAGCTCCTGTGTTATATTTTTGCTCATCACCGCACTTAAGTAGTTCCAGTATGTGTTTGGTCCTTGGTTGGCTTTTGAGTGGGTTTAATGCCATACCAGCTGGAGTTTGCTCATGGAGATGTTTAAGTATGGGAGGTTTGGAGGTGACATGAACATTAGGTGGTTGTGTTTTTTCATGTTTGTGTTGGATGGTGTTATGGCCCAGAGGGAGGACACCCTTGATGGGTGACCCTGCCCCGAGCATGGGCAGTTTAGCGGGAGAGGATCCAGTGGCCATCAGAGCTCGACGCTTGGCAGTATTTTCGCTGACCTTCGGTGTAAAGCCTGTCCTTGGGTCTTGCAGTAGTGAACTAAAACACTGAGCTCTGTTGTCAGGTGCCAGCAGGGTAGACATCTATATAGCTCTTATCAGCTGTGCTCTGACTCCACATTGTGCACCATAAAGCAGTTTTTAAACAAGTTAAACATAATGACAGTATCTTTACACATTGGCTTTCATAGACATGTTGGGTCCTTTCTGACCGACTGACTGAATGACTCATGGTTCAGTAGTATTGCATTTCTTCCTCCTCTCCTCCATCCATCTGATTTAGTCACATACTATTCTTTCCTCCTTTCTTTCGTCCTTTATTTTCCTTCCTTCTAGACTCATGGTTCAGTAGTATTATACTCCTTCCTGCTCTTTTCCCTCCTTCCTTCCTGACGCATGGTTCAGTATTATTGCATTCCTTCCATCTTTATTTTCCTTCCTTATTTAATTCTGTAATTTATTTTATTTTGCCCTTTCTTTCACTATTTATTTCATTATATGAGCAGTCTAATGTTTCATAGTTGCATTCCTTCCCTCCTTCCTTCCTTCCTTCCTTCCTGACTCATGGTTCTGTATTGTTTCATTCCTTTCTTCTCTTCTCTTCTCTTCTCTTCTCTTCTCTTCTCTTCTCTTCTCTTCTCTTCTCTTCTTGTATTTCTTTATTTTTTTTCCTTTTCCTTCCTTACTTCCTCCTCCCTCCCTCCTTGACTCATGGTTCAGTATTATTGCATTCCTTTCTTCTTTCATTCTGTCATTTATTTTATTTTATTTTGTCCTTTCTTTCACTATTTATTTCATTATATGAGCGGTCTAATGATTTAGTGTTGCATTTATTCCTTAATTCCTTCTGTCTTTCCTTTTCTTTTGTCCTTTTTTCACTATTTATTTCATTATAAGAGCAGTCTAATGTTTCATTGTTGCATTCCTTCCTTCCTTCCTTCCTTCCTTCCTTCCTGACTCATGGTTCTGTATTGTTTCATTCCTTTCTTCTCTTCTCTTATTTTCTTTCTTTTTTTCCCGTTTCCTTCCTTCCTTCCTAACTCATGGTTCAGTATTATTGCATTCCTTCCGTCTTTCTTTATTTTCCTTCATTGTCTCTTCCATCTATCTAGTTTAGTAGCATTATATCCTTTCCTCCCTTCTTTCTTTCGTCCTTTATTTTCCTTCCGTCTTGACTCATAGTTCAGTGGTATTGTGTTCGTTCCTGCTCTTTTCCTTCCTCCCTTCCTTCCTTCCTGCATTATTTCATTCCTTTCCTCTCTACTTTTCTTTCTTTTTTTTCATTTTCTTCCTTCCTAACTTCCATCCTTCCTTCCATCCTGACTCATGGTTCAGTATTATTGCATTCCTTCATTCTTTTTTTTTTCCCTTCCTTCTTTCAATCTGTTATTTCTTATGTTTTGCCCTTTCTTTCACTATTTATTTCATTATGAGCACTCTAATGATTGAGTGCATTCCTTCCTTCCTTCCCTCCTTCATTCCTTCATTTCTTCCTTTTTGTCCTTTCATTAGTCTTTTCTTTCTTTAGTTTCTTTCTGTTCGTTTATTATTTGAGCAGTCTAATAGTTCACTATTGCATTCCTTCTTTCCTTCCTTTCATCTCTTCTTTCTCTCACCCATCCTTTCTTTTGGTATTTCTTTATTTGAGCTGTCAAATGATTCAGTATTATTACATTCATATCAGTCAGACTCACATTTACGGAACATTAGTGAAGTGCCTGCAGTGCGGAGAGCTTTTTGCTTCAGCACTGATTGGGCAGTTATTGATGGACAAATGGAAATGTCCACATTCTCAATCAGTTCAGTCAAGTAAATGGCCCCCTACGTGGCAGACCTCAGCCTGCTAACGAGCTCATCAGGGAGGGCCGGTCGTGGGCTGACCCGTGATCCACGACTCTCACAGTCACACTCTGTACCAGCTGTAGATCTCATTTGCATATTCCTGAAGCTTTTTACAGGTTAACATGGTTGTTAGCTCAGAACTGGCTTGAAAAAAACACTGCTGTGTTTAAGTCATTCTGCCTTTCTTTAAATTAAACATCTGGTGTTATAAAAGAAACAGCCAACCATAGTCACCACCACCAGTGAACTAAACAGTTTGTGGTGTGTTTTTGGACCGAGAAGTTTGCTTTTGTCGCTGCTTGTTAGACAAACACTGCTCTGTCAATTTTAAGGCAGTGGTAAACAGAGTCAACTGATTCCTGCAGTTCTAATCACAAAAGTCACTCCATTCAGACATAATGTATTCAGTGCAAGAGTCCTTTTGTAATATAGTTTATTTCGAATATATATAGACTGTGTTTGACCTAAACCCTTTGAGTTAGCCGAGTTAGCTGTATTGGACACCTCAATAAATGTCATACATTTTTTAAATGCATGTTTTAAAGAAAACAAAGGTTATGACAGCTTGTTTTGATTTAAGTACTTGGCACAATCACTTTAAATGTATTTTTAGGTATATAATCCAGCATCATATTGCTTAATAAATATTTGGTCCCCCTAAATCCTCAATATGTGGTTACATGCACTTTTTTTTAGACTGTATATCAAGTAAAATTTGAACTGAGCCTGCTCCATGTCTGTTTTTTGGGGCATGGGTGATATGTGTTTTCATCTATGGAGATCCAGTAGCTTTGACCATCATCTCTCAGAGACACAAAAGGCATCTCGGATCTTTTAAGCTTCAGTTAACTTTAATCTTACAGAAGTATGTGTGAGTGTAGAAAGTAACCTTCTGTTGTGGATTCTTGACTCCCTGTCACATACTTTTCAAAAAAGTAACTTCTGTAGCGAACATTTGACATATTTCAGGAAAGGTAGACTCAGAGGAATGCACACAAAGATTATGGCAACTTCAAATGAAATCAACCATGTGAGAAAAGGCTTACTCCACAGCAAAGCCCCTTTCAAAGCTACAAGCATGAAAAGGTGTTAAATTACAGATAATATTCATTAAATCTGGATTTGCTCTCTGCTTTTTGGGGTTCTTTAAGCATGATACTTTCCAGTAGAGATGTCAGAAGAGTTTATAAAGAGTGAACCTTTATTTTGCCTTTTTTTAACAGTGTTTTATAATCTTTTCACTTTTTAAGCAGATCGGATGTGTTCAGTTGGCACCGCTTTGTAATTTCAGTTCTGTATGTTGGCAACTTGTAGATTGAAGAGAAGAAAGTGTAATATACTAGGCTCCCTCATATATGTTCACGGTGTCTCTTCGTTGTTTCTCAGCTTGTTAGAGATTCTCCTAGCACCGGTTGTCTTTCTCACAGATCTGGCATGGATGGTGAGCTCACGGACAAATGAACTCCCTGAGCTACCTCACTCCCCACCCCAAAACTGCCAGAGGTGTAGCCTGAGGCTCTCTGATTTTCACTTGTCATTCTTACTAAGCAAACTTGCCTCATGGCAGGCTCTGAGCTTTTCGATTAGTCTATTGGCTACCGTTCCAGTCCAGGCTGTCTGCCATTGGTAGGCAAAATACGCCAATCGCCAGCAGCATCTCGGTATCTCTTTCTTTTGCCATGCCCCTCAGCTGCTGTGTGCTGAAGTGTGACTTTCCCATAGTTTCCTTGACTAAAAAAAACACATTACAGCTGTGAAGATCTATGTACAATCAATGCCTGTAAACTGAAGGTCCTTTGGCAAAATGTGTAATTGAGCAATCAGAGATGACAGTCCTTTAGGTGGTCTGAGATTTCTTGGTCCCTGTTGCCTCTCATGTCTGTTATTAGCTAATTGTTCTTGAGGATTTATATCTTTCGAATGTCTCGATGGAGGATGATTGTTATTCTGTGGAACTCCTCAACATGCTTCAACGAATATTGAAATGGGCCGATTGGGTACGTTCAAGTATACTAACTAGACAGGTCATCTTTCTCTATTTCTCTATCACTTTCCGTCTTTATATCTTTGTTAAGAATATAGTTTTAAATGACTGAGCACCTTCAGACACACTGTCATTGTCCCTCTATGGAAAAAGAGCCAATTTCACACATTAACTTTGACAGTATCCTCATAAAGAGATTCTTCTGAAACATTGGCTGAATACAAATTATAGTATCGGTACAGAAAAGCCCCTTTGCATTATCACAGTGAGAGAACAATTCAATTAGGAATGTAATGGCTTTAGCACCATGAATATTTCGAAGGCTATGACTCACCATGGGCTGTGCTTGTAAATTACATTTTCAAATCGGTCGCCTAGGCTTTCTTATTGGCAACCCAAGTCCAGACTCATGACAGAAACGTGTGGCCAAGAGGTAACACGACAAGCCTCTCTGGCAGCATGTGATGAGGGGCACCTGATGCCTGTTGTGCCTCATCGCTTCTGCTATAATCCAGCATCACATCTCTGCTTTGCTGAGACTGATCTTCCCACATGCACAAGAGCCAGGCTGCCACAATACAGTGACTGTCTGGATCTTGCACTCTTGATTGTACAACCTGATAGTGATACACTGATATCAGTCAATTTTTTTTGTTGTTGTAACTTTGTGAATTTGAATTGTATATTTCATTTTTATATACATTTAATTATTTAAGTATTAATAGTTATTTTTTATTATTAATGCCATTGCTATTAACATTTTAAATGATACGTAATAAAATAAATTATTAAAAATAAGTATATATTATATTATTATTATATTATATCATTATTATATATTACTTATTATAACTTATTATAAAAAAAACATCTAAAAATCTTAAAATGAAATACATATATATATATATATATATATATATATATATATATATATATATATATATATTTACATTCTGTTACTCCCTGGAGTTTTGACATTTTGAATGATCCATGGTTAATTTTTCTCATTGATGTGAATGACATACATATGCAGTTTCCATCAACATGTGTCCTGACAGTTTTAAAATATGAATAATTATTTGAGGTTTATCAAAATGTATTTGTGTAAAGTAGAGAGACATGGTTTGCAAAAAAAAAAAAATTCTTGATATCAGCCGACAATTCCAACATTACCTTCAGTTCTACCACATCCCTTTGTGTTTCACATTCTTTCTTAGATGCTTTTATCCTTTTTTTGTATTTTTACTTTAGTTCCAAATAGAAGCCTCTCTAAGGTGGTTCACTTTTGCTCACTATGTCTTTTCCCTGGCCACTTCTCTGAAAGAACCCCTCTGGAAACCACTATTGTTGAGAGAAATCCCTGATTCATCAATGTCTGGACTCTGGAAATGTAACGAACATCAGCGTAATCACAGAGACATAGAAGAACAAGAGGAACGAGGCATGGGAGTAACACAATGGAAGTGCCTTGACTGGAAAATTAGTGGAACATCATAACTTAAAGCAAATTAGATTATTCAATTTCAAACAAGATTACCAGAGAAGCTGACATAACTGATGTGGTACGTGCCAAAGAATGTCTGCTTCACTAATTTGATAGAAATCTCTCTCTCTTTCTCTCTCAGTGGGACTCCTTACTGTGTTGTCCACTGTTTGCAGAATTGTTGGCTGTATATCTGCCCTCCCCGTGCTCTTTTTCTATTAGTTCAATAGGTTTCACCTCACTGTGCTAATCAGCTCACAGTTTTGTCAGATAAAATTAATGACTGGTTAATCACCTTAAACCTCTGTAAAGGGTCAATGATTCTTCCATTTTTTGCCCTCTATTAATCTCTTATTCACCCTCTCTCCCTTACAGGATATAAATAAAGACACATTCGCTTATTTTAAAACCTAAGCCTTGGAAGATATCTTCTAAAGGGCTGTTCACACCAAGGATGCGAACTATAGAATAACTGTAATGATAAAGTTTTAAAATTAATTATAATTCTATAAGAATAGGTAAATCCACCACACAGATATTACAATGAAGACAGAGAGGAACAATTTTGTTGAAATATTTTTTTTTTCTCCAGCTGATGAAAAACATTGACAGCCAATCAGAATCAAACTTCAAAGAGCTTGAGCATTTAAACGGCAGTGCACACTTGTAATAAATACAATGTGTAATAATGAACAGAATGTTGTTGTGTGTTGGTGTAGTGGCTTATATAGTTATCATGATTTTTTTTCAATGCTTGAGTACTCATAATAAACATTTCTTTACCCCCCCCCCCCCCCCCACACACACACACACTTAGAAACCCAAATGCATTCTGCGATTGATTTTTTTTGTTCAAAAAGTATATTTTGTAGGCAGTATAATGAAGTTGGCTACCTTCTGAGTCACTTTGCGTCAGAAGCGTGCCTGTGATGGTGTCTTAAAATACTGCTTCTTTAGGCAGCTCACAATGTTTTGGCACAGAGCATTTGTTTATGTCATTTTTCCATGAGCTGAATCATACAAACCTTAGACCTCAGACGTCTGCTCCTTCACGGCATGGAGAATGTACCCAGATATTTCATCTCTTTCTCTCCACATAGTGCCGATCTTACTTGGCAGATGAAAACAAACCTGCACAGTAGCGGCTTTCTGTAATGACAGTTTGGGGCATAATAATAAACAAATTAAAATTTGAAATGCATGAAATTAAATTGTGATTACCCAATGTGAGCAGATGATTGATCCCCATCTAATGAAAGTGTGAGCGTGCTGCATCCTCACACGTGTGAAAGGGATGTGGGGAAGCTTGGCTGCGGGGTGTGTGAGGGGGAACGGACACAGTGTGGAGGGCCGTGCTAATTAGCTCTCTCAGCATGCTTCTCCAGCAGCAGTGCAGTCACAGTGGGGAATGATTACGGAACAAGTTGCCGGTGCACTGACGTGGAGACACCGGCAGACGCTCACACTTGCCCTCCCTCTCTATTCCCGTTCCAACCCACCCGTCCCTTGGTGATTATTCACATGAGATTGATTTAACATGCCCCTGTCATTCATTCCCGTGTATTTCTTTTGTGTGGTACTTGTCACATGGTTTCAAACAGTGAGTGGCAGCTGTTAAAACTGGCAGACTGTTGCAGAAGTTACTCCTGCCAACCTTGTTATAATCCACAGGAGGTAGAAAAGTCATTGTCCGTTGCCACCAAGGTGTCTTTATTGTCAAATTATGAAGACGAGAGGTCCGACCGCAGCTAATAAATATCTGAATCTTTAAACATGTTATTCACAGAAAGAATGAGCATCAATTGAACATGCCATTAACGAAAACTCTTGTGGTTGGATTGCTGGTAATTTTTAGGACATTATTCGTGCTCTCGTGAAATGAACCTTGCTATTACATGTCCATTGAAAATGAGACCAATATAATGTTCCTCGCATGTCCATGTCAATTATTGCAGCCTCGGATTTCGCGCAAGTCATTACATATTCGCCCTCATTTGGTTTTCCCTTCACTGGCCATTAGGCTGATGTGATTAGCACTGAAAGTCTGGCAATAATAACTGCCACTTAAATCTTTCAACATCACTGGAGGACTGTCATATTGCACAGTTTCAAGGTGCAAAACATCCTTTTTTTAGTAAATGTACATTGGAGCAGTGAGCACCAAAGAGTTCAGTAATACGATTTAATGGCATGAGATATAAATAACTAATGCAATTCAAAAATCAATTTCTTTGCACAGCCTGAAAATGTATTTCATTTGTTTCCCCCAGATTCATACGTGGCTTCAGTCTGAAAGTTGCATTTGTCATGATGTAGTAAAAATGACCTATTCTGAAGTTTAGAAGCTCCTTCTATTTTAAGTGTTCCAGTTTCAGGCATGAAAAATGTAGTTTAATAACTTGAGAAATATGTTCTTGTCAGGATTTTCCTAACATAACATAAAACAACATTTTAAATGTGTTAAAAATGTTCTGGCAATGCTAAAAGAAGGAAAAAGCTCTACACAGATGGTTTTTTATTGAGTGTAAATTTCAAATAAATATTTTGTTTTTGTTTCTGAGTTCTGTTGACTGAAATAGAATAAAGAATACAAAAATAAAGACAAAATTAATTTCAATTATGAACTGTTTAATGCGCTACTGATATAAGAACCCAGGTCAAGCCATGATGATGACGATGATGATGATGATGATAATAATAGAAGTGTTAACTGAAATAAAACATGAAAAACTTTTTATTTCAGCTAGTTGCCAACATTTCTCATTTTTAATTGATGCACTAAAATACCAACACTATAATAAAACAATAACTGAAATGTAAATTAATAAAAAAACAAACTAAAATGACAAAACAACAAAATGACTAAAACTTTACAAAATAAAATGAAAACAAAACAAAAGAAAACTAAAATAAGTACTATAATAAAACAATAACTGAAATGTAAATTAATAAAAAAACAAACTAAAATGACAAAACAACAAAATGACTAAAACTTTACAAAATAAAATGAAAACAGAAAATATAAAAAACTGTTTCAAAATATTAATAAAAAAAGCTATAATATCTGGTACTAAAATAAGACTGGGTCAGGCTTATTAGTTTCAACCTGATGGTGACCTCATGAAGATAATGGTATATTTTACAACTTCAAATAGAAATCTAGGAAAACTAGAACAAAGTTAGTTAAAATGTAGGAAGTTTGAAGGGAGTGTTTTCTTTTTTTCTAAGGTTGAGTTTTTTTTTCCCCTCTTAAAAGACATAGACTGTGCAAGGCTTGTTTCCTGTGATAGCTGTGGAAATCAGAGGAGGCAGGCATGCAGTACGCATGCTGAGGTCGTCAGCGTCGGATGGCAAAGCCTTTAAAGTGCATTATCTCTCCGCCTGCTCTGTCGCTGTTCTGCGCATTAGCAGCTCAGTGCTGGCTGATTGGTAAACACCCCGTGGCTGAGCGGGTGCAAAACTTAATTCTGTTTAAATAAAGAAAACAACATTAGGATTCGGATGCAGTGTCGGCAGCGCAAGAGCAACTGGCCCTGTTTTGATATCTGCACCGGAGCATTCACAATTACTTCCACCTTAACTATTGCGTGCTTTTATTTCACACGCAGGAAGGCGTCGGTAGATCAAACTGGAGATAATTTGCAAAGGTGCCGACTTTAAATTCAGCCCGTATTTATTGTGACTGTGCACACACGGCCGGTCAGAGGAGCGTTACTAATGCACACAAAACAACAGCTTCCACAGAAACAGCAGCAAACGTCGCGCTCCTCACCGCCGGCGTGCGAGCGCCGCATGGGTTCGGTCTCGGTTAAAGTGAAAAGAAAGACCTCCGTGTTTGTTTGCTTAGATTTCTTGTTGTTTTTCCGTGCTCTGTTTTTTGTTCCAATCCTTGTAAACCAATATTGATTTTAGAAAGCCAGCTGCGTAGAAGAAAGGGTCATTCCAGAAGAAAATAAACCAGCATTTAGGATCTGGTTTTGTTATGTTTTTTTCATTTGTTTTCCTTGCTTCATCTTTAGCAGCGAGACTCTGTGAGGTGCTGCGTGTGTTGTATTATATTGGAGATTGCAGCTGAGGCATGTCTCTATGTCTGCTCTCATTTATTGCCAATCTCTCAGGGAGAAATTGGAAGCGATTTATCTAATGGATGCTGGAACACAGTGGCATTTTCAAATGAAAACACTCCACAGGAAATTCCGATAATAATTCACGGATTATTTGCTGGACTTTTTGCTGGGATTCCTCTAGTGTGGCCGATGTGGAAAAGTGTGCAGTCGTGCTCTCTGATAAATAGATAAATACCACTAAACGGGCTGTAAAGCAAGGGGCTAAATTATGCTTTCCTAATGGATTAATCAATTGTGACTCCTCCAGTCTGAGCTCACAGCAATTCATCCTACCTGGAAACAATTGCTTTATAATCTCAGGAAGGCTTTCTCACTTTGCAAAGGATACAAAGGCCTTGCAGGGCTAAAAGCTTTATTGATCTCTGAGACCCTTTTGAATAGGTAATTATACGTCATGATGTGCTTAGATTAATATATCGCCTTTGTTTGCATCTCAAAATGATAAATGAATCCTTCAGTGTGCATATCATTTAACTAATCCCAGATCATTAGGGAAGACGGCCATGTACGCTGGATGGGCCGTAATGGAATGCAGCGGGGGGGACTCCTGTCAGCTGTTCGGGCAGAGGAGGCTTATCTCATCTCTGCCTGCTATTAAATGAAACATCAGCATCCACTCACGACCCAGCAGCTGGCCGGCGAGGGATTCTGTTGACGTTGACAGCCTGATGGTCAGGTGTGTAGGTGTTAGTCAAGGTTTATTGCGCCAAAAACAGTTTACATTTACATGACCGTTTTCCACCTTCACTTTTACAAACAACACTATAAGCACTTTGTCAGTCTGGCAAGCTCTTAGATGATTGGTGGGATTATGAAATAGAAGAACAGAAGGCAATTATTACCTGTTTGATAGACAAAATTTCTGATCATGGTCCATAAGCATTTCTATATACTCTTTACTCATTTTGTGCTGTTTATTCTTTAATATATTTTAATCACAACTTTGTGTTTTATTTAATTATTAAATAATTTATTTAATAAAATTAAAAAAAACATTTTATTTTGAAAAACTGCCACATTTTTTATTGTTTAATTAAACATTATTTAAAAAGCTGTAAATATAACTAAAAACATAAGAAATAGATGTATATATCAGTGCTGTCAAACGATTAATCGCGACTAATCACATCCAACATAAAAGTTTTTGTTTATATATAATATATGTGTGTACTGTATATATTTATTATTTATATATATATAAATACACACACATGCATGTATATATTTAAAAAAATATGTTGTTTATATATTAAATATATTTATATATAATATAAAGTATATGAATATAAATATATACATGCAAATATACACAGTACACACACGTATATTATGTAAACAATAACTTTTATTTTGGATGCGATTGATCGTGATTAATCGTTTGACAGCACTAGTATATATTATATATTTTGGCAGTTTGTAAATTAGTATTTTTTGCAGTTTCTTTAAATGGTCTGCATTGACTAGGGAATCTTTGCGTTGTGAAAAGTTATCTATTTCAAAAGAGGAAAGCCATTCCTGTTTTCCATCACGTCACCTTTAAATAATCACACACGTGATCGGTGTCATAGTAATGCCTGATATTAGTTTTCTTTTGACTTTTATATTACATTTGGTCCGATGCTCCTGTCTCATTTGTTTAAGACAAACACACCCATTACAATTTATGAAGAGAGAAGAGGCAAAAGACTGCATCCATTTATTAATTTACCTCATTTTACCTGCCACATTTTCCAGCAGAAAACCAATTCCTCACCTCTCTATCCGCAGAGACATTTTGGAAGAGAAAATCTATGGGAGACATTATGTGTAGCGGGGAAATGTGCCAGCTGTCGTAAGTTTGCCATCAGTTTGTGTAAAGGTTAATATCACATCTGCTGTGCAGTCCAGCTTGAGGATTCATTCTGCCTTCCCCGGCTCTGCTGCGGGACTCAGCAGCCATCTTCTGTGTGAAAGCAGCCTTCCTGGAGTCTAGGCTTGACAGCAAACAATCTGTTTGAGTCTGAGAGTGTGAAGAGGTCACCCAGCCCCAGTGCACTGCTTAATGTGGGCCTGCAGCCATGGCCCTCCAAATGGAGGAGAGAGGGAGAGAAAGAGCAACACTGCTCCACGTTTGGTTTATCATATCTATAGTTCTCAAGCAACTGATTTATGTCGCCAAGGGAACTTGGTTCTTGCTTTATAAAAACATCATGTGCCTTTTTCGTGGGAATCAGTTTTCTACCAGATAGGTGTGTTTTAAATGTTTTAAGCTAAAAAAAAATATAAGCTTTTATATTTTATATTAAGTGTTGTAATCAAAAGGGGTTTCATTTCTGTGGTGCAGTTTCATTTTATTTAACTAACTTAATGTAGGTTGTTTAACTCTGGTCCAGTTTATCTGATCCTTGATATGGACTGATGTTAAAATGAAATTCAGGCATTTTATTGCGTACACTACAGCAGCCCACAGCAAGAGTGTGAGCGGAGTGTATTGATCTAAATATTTCATTTATTTCATGTCACCTTAATCTTGTACAAAGAACGCTTGTGGTTTGGGGGAGAAAGCTCCTTTTCAAATTAAATGTGGTAAATAAATAAACAGGGGGAAATATGCCTCTGTGCACTCTGCTCCAACCAATTTCAACTTTATTGACACACCTATTTGTCAGATTTCTGCACAAACACCTTGAAGTGCTGTCGACGCATAAATATATTGATGTGATCCTGCTTAGATTCAGCTGAACACATGTTGCTCTGTGGATAGACACTAGCATGCTGAAATATTCAAATGCAATCTATCTATCTGTCTGTCTGTCTGTCTGTCTATTGTTCTGTTATTTCATCATTCTGCCATTGTATATATCGTTCTTTCTACCTACCTATCATTTTGTAGTTTTACCTATCTAATCATTGTTCTGTCAGTCATTCTGCCTATCTACCACTAACATGCTATTTTGTTATTTTTTCTTCTTGTGTGAATGAATTAGCTGAATAAATATTTAAGTATCTGATTGATGTACATAAAGATTTTATTCAAAGTTGTAGTTTTCTTAAATGTTTAATCAATAAAATTACTGTATTACCTGCGATTTCATGACTCATTTCTAAATCTTTTCTCTGCAGCTTCGTGACACCAAGTCAACAGACCAGAATACAACTCTTCTGCACTTTCTGGCTGAGAAATGTGAAGAAAAGTATCCTAA
Organism: Schizothorax lantsangensis; assembly: GCA_027422415.1. Classification (NCBI taxonomy): domain Eukaryota; kingdom Metazoa; phylum Chordata; class Actinopteri; order Cypriniformes; family Cyprinidae; genus Schizothorax; species Schizothorax lantsangensis. The sequence continues at coordinate 10,831,178 of CM049861.1, forward strand.
TGTCCTGAAGTTCCCTGATGAGCTTGAGCATGTTGAAAGTGCCAGCAAGAGTAAGAATATATTTTTTAATTATTTTATTTTATTTTATCAAGTGGCAGTATGTTTATATGAACATGCTTGCTTACTTTTATAGTATTTCTTAAGTGGAGCACAATATAATTGTTGTAAATAATTATTCTGGTTTATTTGTCTGATTACATTTGCATTTATGGCCTTAGCAGTATTGTGTAGCATATTATGTGACTAAACGTCCAGTTATATCAGGACACTAATACAGTTGCAGTGCTTGACATAATGAAAATTACTGTGAGTCATACGAGTTGATGAGGTGATTTGTTTTTGTGTTTTTTTTTCTCCCTGTAAAACTGCATACACAAGTGTTAGAACAGAGGGTTATCCTTGATGATAGTTGCAGCGTTTTTATTTTTTTTACAGAGAAGTTCACAATGGCCGCTACAATAGCTGCACTTTAGTTAAATATAGAGCGTCCATTCAGCACAGAAAGTTCTTGTTGATAGAAAATAAAGTGATTTTTATCAGGAATTCAATTCTTTCAACCTTTTCTGTCTGCTTGCTGTTAAAGCACAATGTAATATTTTAGTAAAATGACTCAATTTTCTGGCATGTTTGTGATGGCGTTATTACTGTCAGTTTGGAAGGCTTGGTGATAACGCCATGTAATTCAGTTTAGCTGCATGTTTGTTTCAGGCAAGATAAAGATGCGCTTTATTTTGATCCAGAAGTCTATCCTTTTATTTCTTCCCACCCATAAGCTGTTATCATGTTTAATCAAACAGAATTCCCTTTAAATGTGTTAAGCCTGGTTAATTGAACACCCAGCTTTGGTTTGTGAAGACATTATCACCCCTGATCTGCAGATATCAGCAGCGTCCTTTTGAAAAATCTGGGGCTCTGTCAGGTGTGACCTTGAGATATTTACCCTCATATATACCTCCCTCCGTCTATCTAAATCACGCTGTTTTATGGTGTTCAACAAATCCTTTATTGGTTTTCTCCTGTGGTCTTCTTTTAAGCCGTTAGCTTTGACGCTTTTTATGGCTTGAATTAGATGAACTAATGTTACAGAGATCAACCCAGGAGACTGGACGCAATTGGCCCCGTAGACTATAATTAGAGCTTTTGCAGAGAATGGAATAAAACTAGTTAATGGCCAAAGAGCCTTTCTTAATCCTTCTGCTATGTGTAAATCCAGCCGTTTCCAACGCTGTGAATAGACAAGTTTCATTAGAATGGTGCAAAGCAGTTCTGAGGGTTGATGAAGGAACTATAATGAAGCGCAAGGGGCCCATATGCTCTACAGTATGGCCGACAGGAAAGGTTAAGAGTCCAAATGGGGAGGTAGCTTAGCAGGGATGGTGGCGGAGTCTCACACAGCCGTTCTGACATTGTGGAATGGATTCGTATTATGGCTTGCAGTGATTAAGAGCTTTAGTGCTTCCCACTATGCTGAGGGAGATTTCTGCGTATTTAAATATCTGGTTTCTTAACTCTCATTCATTTCAAACAGATTTGGAAATGAAGACCCTCAGTGAATGCAATAATCTCCCGTATTATTGTCACTCGCAATGTCTGTCTGTATTCGTCTCCGTCAGGGGAAAAAAAATACAGGCATGCGTATCCCGGCAGTGGCGTAATTTCTCCTGTCAATAAGCTAATTTGTCTTTAATTCCATTTGGAACTGTTTGGTTGAAGCCCTTGAGCTTTATTTACTTTGTTAGTTACCTAATTGCTTATCTAATCTAATAAAAGTGATTTAGTGCTTTGTTGTGAAGGATGCGGTCACTGTTGAATAGACCAGCTGTATCTTTGTCAAGGTAGATGACTGGATAACTGCACAAGCCTAATTCTGTGAAGAGACACATTTCAGAGAGAATCGGTACTTTGTGCATGGTCTTTATCTAATTTGGAATGAGTTAAGCAGTTTGTGGCTCTGATTTATTTCATTAGAGTGAATGCCACTGTAAGCCGGTGTCAGCTCTGTGAGAATCTTACAGCAAGAAATGCCACCCCGCTATATATGTTAATAATTACTATGAATTTTAAAGAATGCCACTGTTTTATTTATAACTCAATTTATTATGCATTTTAAAGTGTAAATTCTAATTTTATTTATATATAACACAATGAGTTATATATTACACATATATAAGTGAAAGTGAAAGTAATATAAAAAAGTGAAAGTAATATAATATATATTATATATCTGTTTTAATTGATTCCCATACACTGTAAATATTAACTTTTGACCATTACATCAAAGCTAATTATGCTTAATGGCAAACAAATGCTGAAAATGAAATGCTGTGAAAAATAAATTTTACATAGCATTTTAAATCAATTTTTAGGCCTTACCTGGCAGTCTTACATGTAATGCATACAAATGTCCCACCTGGTTAAGTGTTGAAGCAGTCATGAATGAATAATTCAGTTTTAGCTAATGATCTTTTCGAGACCTTTCTGTTCATGTCAAAGTGGTGAGAGAACATGAATCTGTTTCTTCTTTTAACATGGTAGCACAGCTCACCTTAACCCTGAGCCGCGTTTAGACACCACTTCTCATGCTCTGCAATTCCTGCTACCTCCCTTTTCTTAAGTTCTTGCTTTTCTTTTTCACCCTCCTCTGTGCTGCTCAGAACTAACCTTTGGGCTTTCTGTCTCTTTTTTTGTCTCTCACTCCATATTTCTCACAAAGAACAGTACATTTTTTTGTCTCTTAAGAATAATACTTCCTCCACTTTATCCCTGTCTCCCCATCAAAGCGGCTTTTTTTAGGCGGGCAGAGTTGCACACCAGAACACAAGAGCGCTGGTGCGCTGCAAACCCTATCCTGTCCCAGTCTGCCTGTGCCCACAGGAGCACACGGCTCTACACCCTGATGATCTCTGCTGTTTGAGCTTTGTGTAAAGCCCAGATAATCTGATCATACACCAGGATCTTCTCATGGTCCTCTCAACGTATGTAGTTCTGATAAGCTTCCCATCACATGTCCCATGTTCTTGCCTGATCTCTGCACACGTGTAGTGTACTTTGCCCCGACACGCATGAGGGAAGACCAAATCAGGTGATTTCTTCCTGTTGCATCAAGATCTGTTCCAAAAGGTTGCGCACACACATTCAATAATCACATATCCATCTACAAATGTTGGAACTGGCACTCTTAATATACTTGATTGAAAAGAGCAATCAGTTCTGCCTGATTTGCTTGAAAAAGTTATTGTCTCCCTTCAGTTCCTCCTTGATTGGTGACTGCAGAATACCTTTCCCTCAGTCCCAAACCTTCAAATCTCCACAAAGATAGTGGAACAGAAAGAGTCCAGATATCTATACAGATAGATAGATAGATAGATAGATAGATAGATATTACAAATAATGTAATTAATTAATTTGTAGTAATACCTAGCTGTAAATTATACAGCTATGATGACAGCTGGAAATTGATGGCAATGCAAAACATTACTGATTGGTTTATAATTTTCGGTGCATTCTAAATGACACATTCTGATGATGAATGTCACAAGTCATTATTGCCATTTCAACAAAACCTAATTATGTTTGCCAGCTTTGTAACATTACCTTGGTGACAAGTTTAAATCGGTCCAATGTGCCGCAGCAGTGTTCAGTATATCAGAGAAAACCAAACATTTACCAAATGCATGATGTACAGCAACACAGCACTGGCCAAATAGGGCATGTAACAGTTGTCAACTGGCTGTGGGCCAGCGGAGCATCCTTATTGTTGAGCTCTTTTGATCTGACCTCAGCTTTGATCACATTATACAATACTTCAGTTCTTGCCCAAAGTTAACTGCCCTGTATTCTATCATTGTTATGCTAATTCCAAATAATGTCTTGACAAATTTAAATTGAAACTGCAGCTGTTTGCTAATCAATCTTAATTGCATCGTCCCGTGTATCCTTTAAGCTGAGTCACAATTTGGCATTTGCTTGAATCTGTTAATGTGATTCAGAAGGAGGTTTGTCTTACATGCTTTCACTATCTCCATCTGGGTTTATTTATTTTATCCTCCTGCTGTCTTGTGCAGTTTCTTACTGTATGCAATCTATCCATTGCTCAAGGGGTGTTGTAGAATGCAATTTTGATGTCAATTTTGATTTGACCTGACATTATCCTCCAAGATAATCATGATGACAATTCTTCATCTGTCCTGGCAGCACAGAGCCACGTAAGGGGTTTTGTTTATAATGTGTTAAATATTTTATGCACCTCTGCAACATAATCTTGGTTTTCGCTTTAAAAAAAACTATTTGGATAGGAGATATGTGCTAGCAATCCCATGTTGACTAGCCACTGCTTCCTGACACACATGAATGCATCCCTTAATACCTCTGTGCCAGCCGGCCTGTAAAAAATATGTTGCCCAGGTAAAGGTCAGAAGCGGTCATGGCCTGCCTCCCCAGGCCGAGCTTCCCTCTGGGCAGAGGAGCTCTCGACTTTCCTGTCTCATCCATTACCATCCACCTCCATCAAGGGCGGTGCTAATTAGAATGTGTTTTGATCATCCTGGGAGGATAGGAAGAAATGTGCTGAGTCTCAAGGAAGGGCTGGGACATGGGGAGCGACCATGAAATCAGAGTGGCATTGTACTTTCCCCTTTACTTATTCATGAAGTTCATCCCTCCTGGGCTGCTCCGTTACACCTCCATGCCCACAAAAAAAAAGCAGTGGATGGATGCTTGAAGCAGTTCTACCTGTTGTATTACATCACAAACCTGAATACATATATACATATATATACGACTGGTAGTTCTTTCTTTCTTTCTTTCTTTCTTTCTTTCTTTCTTTCTTTCTTTCTTTCTTTCTTTCTTTCTTTCGAACCATAGATATTGAAGTTTGTACCCCAGCTAGGTTTTTGAGCTTGTGTTCTGTCAGGTAAGCAGCCTCCCAAAAAAACTCTAGCCAGTGCCTAGCAACACCCTAGCTTGACAACACTGGGGGAAAAAGAATAATAATCAGTTGGCAGATCCTGCTGTATGGAAGTGCATGGCTCCCCATGCATATGTATTCCTTACCTCATAACAGAAGTGTTACCATAACATTAATCATGCCCTGCATATGGAAAATGAATCAGTGTAATTGTTCAGGTGCTGCCCCTTTTTCATTCTATTTGTCTTGTCCGTAATGTAAATGGCTGTGTCTTGTTTAGTAACTTTGTGTGCTTGTAATTCATGGAAGCCGAAGCTAGGACAAGAGGAGGAGGAAAGAGGAAATTATAAGAGCAGAGAGGGTGTCCTGGTGTTGAGCTGCCACATGAATCAGCTGCCGTTCTATATCGGTTGTTCTTCATTCTAGAGTGAACTGGAGCACAGCGGTCATAAAGCATGCATTTTGATGATTGTGGTCAAGACCTTGTTTTGTGAAGTGCAAGCTGTATGTCAACAGAAAATTCAGCATGCAAGAGTAATGCTCTTGCAAAAGCCTGCCTCCACTCATGAAGCCATTGTTATCTCTTTAGTTTGATCGCTTGTGCTGTTGCTTGTCTTCAGCGAAGTTGCGCAACAGAAAATGTTAAGGCAGAAAAAAATGCTGTGTTGAGTTTTGCCGTTCGTTTCAGCCTTTCATTCTTCAGAAGGGAGTCTGTAAAGCTTCTTACCAGTGACTGTCAAAATTTCTTCATAGTGCTCTCTGACACGCTACTTCAGCTCTGAACAATGGGGGCATTCACTCAGTTTACAATACTTCTGCAAAGAAGTTTCATCATTTCTGTGAAATGTCATTTAATTATAAATCAGAATTAAACATAACTGTCAGGTGTTCTTGCACATACAATAAATTGTCTTTGGTAAATGAAGCTTCCAATGCACACATACAAAAGCAAAAAGACGACACATAAAACATATGATGTATAAAGACAGTTATGTTAAGGCGGAATAAACAGGTGTACAGTATTTACAGCTTTGCTCAGTAAATCAGTGTGCAAGTGTAAATCAGGTACTGAACACTCTACTGAAGCAGTAACAATGTGTATGTGAAATATGAATGAACATTATTATTGTTATTTATTTATTTATTGTATACATGAAAGTATACAGTAGGCTGGAAAGCCAGGAGAAAATGAGACTTACATTAGTATAGCATGTTCATATATTGATTTATTTGATAAATAGTCATATAATAAACCCATTTATGCATGATACAAGGCCGTTTTTGAATTAATGTATTTATTTTTTTATAATAACTGACTGACTGTGTGTTATCCTTTATGCTGTATAAACCATGCTTCCGAAACCAGTCTTGTTCTATTTAAGTGCTAAATCCTGACCAAAACTCAACTTGAGCCATTTTAAAACCTTTTGAGGAATCATACAAGTGCTTTTACGGGCACAGAAAATCCTGCATCCTCAAGTGCATCTGAATCTTCACTCTCACAAGGTCACATTGAGCTGCACATCCTCAAAGCCATCTGCAGAAAATAAATAGACACTTTAAAAAAAGGATTTTGCTTTATGCTAGACTCCTCTAGTTCAAGGACACCCTGCAAATGTAAGTATGCGAGAGTATCTCTATATGCCCAATATTTTATCTGCCCGTCAGTGCTGAGTGGTCCGTTCTGGGAATATCATCTCTGCCACCATGGTTCCCCACCCCGTTGCTTGGTGCTGGGCCTGGATAATTAAAGATTGATAATTTCCCTGGGGACAGAAAGAACAAGCAGGGATCAGGAGTTCAGCCGCATGTCTTGGCGAGAGGGAACACACCGAAAATATATCTGCTGTTAGTTAAGCCTTAAATGGGGTCAGGTTGAATGTTGCTTTGGGCGCTCTCTGTTCCCTGACTGATGTGGGATGAGTGAGTCTCAGTGAGAGGAATACTCACCTCTCGTTCAGCTGATATCTCTCATTACCTGACTGACATATATAAGAGTGGCCTTGATTTATCCTGTCATCTCTCCGAATAGTGCTGTTAAATTGTGTTTGTGTCAATAAAGGCAGCTCCCGTTTATAGGCATAAAGCGTATATTGCGGATGAACTGAGATGGCATATCAACTCATCCGCGGCGTAGATATTGCCTCACAATTTCCTGCTTAATGCAGTCCCTTCCATGAGCAGGCAATCGGTAATGATGATTCCGTCGCCATCGAGAATGGGTTCTTCTTGATGTTGGTATTTTTACACCTCTGACCTTCCCTAATAGAGCCGGGGAAGCCTGGAGCGGCTGTTATTGACCGATCTGCCTTGTTAAACCCACCCTCTGCACCCCACTAAAGAAGGGGCCACCAACTTTCTGCCTCGAGCCGCCATTGTGGCTCCATGCCAAGTCAGACTGACAATCCAAGGGGAAATCTGACACAAATGTGCCCATAAATCAGTTCAGTATATGGTACAGCCACGGGCAAAGTAGTTTGGAGTCCGAGCGAAGGAACAAATGAAAGGGAGGGGGGAAATATGAATTTGTATCTATTATTTTTTGTTCTTCTCTGGGACTGAGAAGTTACAAAGCCTTGTTTCTGCATGATGAGCTCAGTACTATCTAGCTCATGGTTGCATTGCATATTCCAAAATAGCTTCTTCACATGGATTAGAAAACAAGTGATTTTTTTCTCTCTCATGTAAATATGATTTGTTGAATAAATGGATGAGATTCTTTTACTTTGATGCTTTTAATGTGGGATCTTCATTTTTCAGTGACTTTGGTTATTGGGTATAATGTGGCCAATCATCATGCTTAAACTAAATTATTTTATATGCATGGCTGGTGTTCCTTTTTGCAGTTTTTTTTCATAGTTTTTTACTTTATTTTTTTGCCATATCTCAGAAATGCATGCTTGCACATTCATTCATGTTATGAAAAAACTAAAACAAAGCCACAGCAGATTTAAGCATTAGATATCTGAGCAACACACAGCAGTTGAGAATTCATTCCTGAATGAATCTGTAGAGGGGTTGATTCGATGACTCACTCATAGTTCCTGCATGAGTCAGTGATTTTAAACGATTCAGTTCAGTAAAAGATTCAACTTAATCCTGAAGTCATTTGTCACCACCTACTGGTGTAATGAAAAACCACCAATGCATGCACTGACAGCTATATACAACACTATAAAATATAGGTTAATATTAATTTATACATATAATATTGTTAATTGCTAATACATGTTTGGTCTTAATACGTTCATATATATTACAAAATGTATTATGATATGTAGAATTTAACATGAACCTAGCTTAATAAAGTATTGTTCGTTGTTAGTACACAAAGTCTATAGTCTTGGCAGACTCTAAAGTGGTGTACCCCCTTCTCTATATTTTTTTCTCCCTCCTGTCACACCTACAGAATACATTTCCCCTGCAGATCAATCCATGGAGATGTGCTCTACATTTGCCGCTTTGGCTTAGCTCTCCAAAAATGCTGGCCTTATCTGCACCACACATACATGCATGCCAAACATGTCTGGATTAAGATGCTGAGGGCAGCACTCTCACACATACCACACACACACTGATTCTGGCACTTTAGATTAAAAGCAAAGTGAACATCTGAGGAAAAAAATCTAGTAAGAGAGTTTTACCATTTACAGAATCTGTACAGATCCTGTTCTCCTGGAGGACCTCAGAAGATCCAAGGATAGTGCCATCTTTTTATCTATATATACGTATGTTTTTTTGATTGATATATTTGATGTGTATATTGATTCTCCACTCATGGCCCTGTAGTTTCAAACCAAGACTTTTCACTCTTTCATTGTGTTGCATTAGCCATCGCCCATCTTCCGATGTGTCTGACTCCGGCAGCCTGCTTATGATGTGATGACCGCTTAATGTCCAGTGAAGGGGGCTACTCTTCTTGTATTTGTTTTGCAGTCGAGGTGAGACTGACTCTTTAGGGCAGGATGTCCTCTCCGCTACACAACAGGCTGGCTGGGAGAGTAGACAGTCTGTCAGAGGGCATATCAGGAGCAGGAAGCAGGCCTGTCTGCCCCAGCTGTCCCTGCATGAGTGATGGCTTTTATGAAATGTTTCTTTATTCCTCCTCCCTTTTTTGCCTGTTAGAATATCGGAGAGATGTGGCAGCCCCCTATCTGGCCCCCCTCTTTCATTCTCTGTCCGGCGGTGCAGGTACGCAGACATAGATGGACACGTGCAGAGAGGCTGACTGCTCTGCTTAGAAATACTGACAGCACACCTGGATGAGAGTCGACAATGCAGCAGAAAATGAAAATAATGCTGTTTGCCAGGCAAGAAATACGTCCTGTCACTGTCAACCTCTCGGCATGCTGGGATTGTTGGACAGGATGAGGCCAGCTTTTTTTTTCTTCCTCTTTCTTGAAAGCACTTTAATGTGGCTGCTCTCCCCTCGCCAAGCTCTCCATGGGTGTGAAGGAGCGTGTCTCATTATTGACTCGCCTACATCCCTCCGCCCCCTCCACCTTCATCTTACCATTTCGTATTTCCACCTGGTAGCCTGATAGAGCTTTTGAGTCCGACCTGTCAAAAGCTGTCAGAATCAAATAGGTTTGAAACAACTCAGAATATCCAGCTACAATGTTTCTTTTTCACTGAATCTCTCTGAATGCTGCAGTGAACAAACAAGTAGTGTTGAATTAGAGTGTTTACCAGATGTGACAAATCTCAGAGAGGCTTTATCAGGGGGACATCTGGAGGCAAAACAATAAAGGGAAACGGAAATGAATTGATGAATGAAAAGATAATGCTGTAGTTCTTCAGATGACATGCATGACTAAACCGTACCAATGTCAAACCTTCTCCTTGGAGGTTATTTGCAAGACAAAACAACCTCGTTCTGACAACTTTCTGCAGCGCTCGATAAATAGCTTACAGTAAGTAACAGTGCGGTACGCTTTCCTTACGTAATTTTGACTCCGCACCTTAGCTGACTCAACACTCTTGTTCCTTGTTTTTAATTGAACTAAAACAACAGTCATAGATTGATTGTCTCTTTTCTTTGAAGTCAAAATTGTTATTAATTAATTAAATTATTTAATTAAATTATAATTTCTAAAATGTTAGTGTGTGTTACAGCAATAAAAGTAATAATAAAAAAGTCTCAATACTAGTTTTCTGGAGGGGTGTAGTCTTGTAAAATCAACTGCAAACTTGCATCACAGTCTGGTTTTATTTTGCGCCCACTTTTCACAATCTAATCAATTGCCAATGGATAAAATCGAGCCCTGGCCTACATTTTTCTCTCTTTGAATAACTTGTTTCACTCAGTATGACACATTATGGAGGTAAATTGGGTTCTGTGTGCTGTTTTATGTTCACTTAAATATGCAACCAGTTTTGACTTGTTGAGGACTGATTTGGTGGTGCTCCAATTACGTTCCAGTGGTCCATGAAAGCACACTTTTGCTATTGTTGATGGTGACCCCATTTCTTTTGGAATAAATAAAATGTAATAATGAATGCATCCATTGGGCCAAGTTTGCAGTACTGTTGCACATAGAGCACAACAAAGCAGTCATATGTATACAAACTTAGTGTTGTAGAATTTTTTTATTTTTTTTAAACAAGCATTGTTACTAAAATCATTAATTTATTTGTGGTAGTTGCTGTTTTTTCCTCTCTTCCCCCAGCTTCTGAAGAGAGGTTGATTCAGGCTGGTTAGCATCCACAAACTGAGCCATCAGGAGATATTGGAAAAGGCAGAATATTAATGGTTTGGCCTGAACAACATTGACAATATTTGTTTGCATGTGCACAGATGTCTGTCTAATTTAGTCATCTGGTTTTTGAATCCAGGTCGTTTAGCCAGTAAATGCCTATTTGAATAGGTGTCCAGGTTTTGTGCCTTAAAATCATTGAGAGGTATGCTTATAAAGGAAACTGACAGGCACCTTTTTTCCTCCTCCTCAATACTAATTACTTTTTCACAAACCACTTCCATCCAATGAAAAAGATCAGTCTCTCAGAAGAAACAAGACATAAAGATGCCTTTTTGGACGCACGGTAGTGACATTGGCCATGCAAAACATCACAATTTAGGCTCATCACGGATGTCTTGGCCCCTTTTAATCCTGACTGTTTTATGTTCTGTCACTCATTTCCATGAGAGCAACTAGATAAGAGTGGATGTTGGCAATTTGCAGGCTGTCTGTTGTTTGCAGTCAGGCAGAGGTGAGAGACAGCCGAAGAAAAGCATACCTCATACAGGAGATGACCTGGATTTGGCTCGAGCTGTGAAAGGAAACCGAATTACAGCTTGTCTGTGCTTGAGTGCTTTCTATTGGCCGCTAACAAAAGCATTTACAGGCCCAATTCCATCTTATTTTGTCCCCGCTTCTTTTTTCTTTACCGTTAGACTTCACAATTTACGTTCTTCTTAAAATGTTTCGAAGTTTCTGTGAGCCGCATGATGCCTCCGCTTGCCCTTTATTTTAATGGCTTCGCAGAAACATTCATGATACTTTTTTTTAATGTTTTGAAAAATGATCCTTTAATGAGCAATATCATTTTTACTGTTGTTATTTGTTGTGTGCTCGTTAAGTGTCAGTGATAAACATGGTGTCTAACCACCTGCAGCGTCTTATCTCGCAGCAATATTTGTCTCCACATTGGTGGAGTTATTAAAATCTCGCTCTGTGTGGGGGAAATGTATTGCAAGCCACCTTTGTTTAGCACTGTAGTTTCCCAATAACATCCCACAGTGCAGCACTCAGCTGCTGTTGCAATGAGAAACAGGCCTTAACTGAGCCATGATTAACCACAACTAAAGAAGTCACTCTGAGCACAATTAAATGACTGAAGTGCCAAATAATGATTAAAAAAATATGAATCTAATGAAAGTAATATCCACCACTTTATATGTAAAATCAGCTGCCCCCAACAGATTTCCCAAGCTCATGATGCACTCGCTCGCCTCGAATGCAGCCCTTCTTCTGCAATTACTTTAGTGATTACAGCCTTAGCTAAATACTGTTTATGTCATTTTAGCCACTGTGGTTAGTGGCTGGTGAACACGGGAGTCACTGAGAACACATGAGTTTGAAGGATTTTAGGGAAGGATCCTTGCTTTAATATGCAGCAGGATCACGGGAGATGTTTTGACATAGTTGCATCTTGAACATTTTAACGCCAAATAATCCTAATGTGAAATAATAGAGGCTTAATTCTTTACTAGATATGCCAAATACATATCTTCCAAATAAGACTATGTGTTTGTGAACACTCATGTAGTTAGTAGAACTTCTCGCCTTCATTGAAAGCCATGGCTTTTTATAGTGTGCAACACAAAGCATGGACTCTCATTGAACTTTCAGTGAAAATAAAGTTAATTAATCAGAGCTAAACAAGTAGGGTATGCTGTGTCTAATATTTTACGATTAAATAATAAATGCAAAATATGCTTTAGGAGATTTAAAATGAAATTTAAATGTAATCATTTAAAATGTATAGTATTTTTTGTGCCGATGAAAAGAGCTCTAAAATACTGGCCTGATCCTTACGGTTCATCCTTGTTCATATCACTGACAGCCAGTAGGACAACAAGGTGGACTTTCGATGGAGTCAAAGGTACATGCTTGTAAATATCATGTCTGCCAACCTCTTCTTCATTCTCCCAGGCTGCCTTAGACACTACCTCACCTACCGCACTGCGCTCCAGCGGAGCCCTGCTTCACAGATCAGCCTTTTTATATACTGTAATTATCTTATGATGTAAGTAGCAGCTTGCGCTAGTTAAAACAGATGGCGGATCATTTCAAATCCCATTTTTCATGTTTGCCGTGGATATCAATAAGACGGCAGTCCCCAAACCTGCTCTGACCTTTGTGGCTGGTGGCGCATGTCATCTGCAAAATTGAGATCAGGCGCGTGACATTTTTCAAATCACAGGATAGGGAGAGAAAGGTCCTTATCAAGGCTGTCAATCATGACTTAGTGTATTCCCTGACGCCCCACACACAAATCAAATCATCTCCGGTAGGGATCACACAACACACAAGGGCTGTTGTTGATCCTGTAAGCTTGAATCATTTACCAAGTTGAAGGAGGTCCAGTCACACTTCGGCGGCTGGGTTCTTTATTTTTTTCACGCGGTTCTGTCTATATTTGTACACTCATATTGAGTTGCTGCATTGCAGGCTGAAATGCCACGATGACAATTTAAGCTTCTCCTTTCATGCCAACTATTCCCCCATATGAATTGAAATGAGTAAATTGGGTCATACTTTATTATTGGTTGTTGTGGCAGAGTGTAATTCCAAGATTGCATTGAGTTATTATTAGTAGTAGTTATTTATTGTTAGTTGTTGCTAATGCTATTATATATATATATAATACAGATTTGGTAAAGAGATAATGCATGTTAGCAAGGCCATGGATACATTTAAGTAGTGGTGAACAGCTGCAGCAAGCGGTGATTCTGTCCTTTGTTTTTTGTTTTTTTTTATGTTGAAACGTGTGAAACGGTCTACCTTTATAGGAGGTGAAATGAATCACACCACTCATCAGCCAGCTGTGAGAATCCATTAGTCTTTGTGAGACAGACCTTAAGGACACCATCAGGGAAGTCCAAATCTTGAGCTCTGTTATATTTATAGTTTGGTAGAGTAGAGTGGGGTAAGCTGTGTCATTTTTACTCAAGTTTTCCTCTAGGCAAGGAGAAATGAGATAAAACTAATGCTCCTCATTTTATTTCAGGGTAGCTGGTATCAAATGAATTTAGAAGATGCTGTTATCAACGTAGTGCCAAAGAAATTAAATAAGTGGTCCAGTGACTTGCCAGGGTTATTATAATTTCATAATATAATATAATATTTCCATATTGTAAGAACTTAGTTTTCTGGGCAACATTTAGTTTAACGTGTTAAAATAACTAAAACTGAAATAAAAATTAATAAAAACTATTTTTTAGATACAAATGGCAATACAAATTGCAAAAATAAAATGCCTAAATATTTAGCTAAAATAACATAAAAAAAAATCTGATTCCAAATAATAAAAAAATTCTAATAGTATCTCAATGATACTAAAATAACACTGCAACTTACATGTTACAGGTAACAGTACTGTCAAGTGGTAAGTTGAGTTATTGCTGATTTTATTTGAAATAAAAAATATGAACAAATATTTTTTATAGTACTTTTGTCAGAGTATATAAGGGCTGGGGTTTTTTTTTCGATATCGATACCGATACCATGAATTCGATATCAGTTCCTGAACGATACTTTTTTCGATACCAATTTTATGAAATCAATTTTAACAAGATTACATCATCTAAAAAAAATATGTCTCATCTCCTGAGCCACTGCACAAAGGAACAAAATGCAACCAACACAATAAATCGGTGCAAATAGTTTTAATAAAGCTCAAATAGTCTTCAGTTTACACATCTGTTAGGCTACATTTACACTATACATGTTCGATTTAAAATGCATAGCTCGGACAGAATCATCATTTCTATTCATTTTCCACTGATTTACTGATGAGCATTAGCACCTTCCAGCGCTGTCTGCCTGTGTTCTCTCTTCCATGATCGCTGTTCTGACTCAGAGGTAGCCTAATAACATATTTCAGCAACATTACATGGCCAAAACACACATTAGACGGCGATTGGAAGTTATAACAAATATTCGATGGTGGTTTAAAGTGAATTTTGAGTAAAAGCGGAATATAAATCTTATTTATTGTCTATTGAAATTAATGACTTCCGGTCTGTCGTTTGTCAGAGATAGTGGCAAGTATGACAAGGATTGTTTTCATTTTAAAACAAAAACGCACCAGTGTAAATGCAGCCTTGCATCTAAGGGGGCTGGGACGCATTCACACTACAGCCTCACGTGTGAGTCACATCTCTGAGTCTAATCGATGTAAACTAGTAGGTGTGTTTGACTTGACGAAGACCGACTGTGCAGACCGATCGGTGTATTACAGTACCAAGAGAGCAGACTGCTCCGTATGCTTCGGAATCGCTCTCGCGGATGGCAAACACTGATCGATCTGCGCCGTGCCGCTTCTAGTCCAACACACCTAGTGCTGCAGGCTTATTGGCTCACTGACGTTGATGAGATTAACCCCTTAGGTATTGAAATTTGGTACCGAACGTTTTTTGATACTCGATGGTATTGAGGCAATTCGGTCCGTGCCTAAAAAGTATCGAACTTGATACCCAGCCCTAAGTATATGTATAATATAGTATATGTATCTGAATACAACAGTATACAATAAATGGCCACATGACCATAATTACTAGGACAGTTACCAATTGACACGTCTTACCCCACTCTCTCATACTTACCAGGACATGTTTATATCGCTTCTGTCTAACTATTTCTTAGATGTGACCTTTCCTTTACATCTAGGTGATTTGCATTTTATTTTCCTCCTTGTTTTGTTCCGTGATATGAAACGGCGCAGTGTGATCCATATTCAAATATATTAAAATGAGTAGCAGTGTGTTTGCATGTGAAATTGAGAAACAGAGTTGGGGTTCAAAGCCTGGTCCTGTGCATGCTGATAAGTAAGGGGAGGGCCAGACTCAGCGGGAATCCTTGTTCCACTTTGCAAATGAAGTGCAAAAAAAAAAGGTGACCATGGCACGGTTTCGTGCAATACGCAGCCAGCTGTCACTTTGTGACTTTGATTCGTGACTCTTTTGAGCAACAGGTTGAATGCTATAATCAAAAATATCAGGAATGTAAGTTCTGCTAGAAAATTTTAATTGCATTGTCATGTGAAGCCTTGTCTTCTCAAAGTTAAGAGAACGGAGACAGATAGAGAGAGCGAGAGGGAGAAAGAGAGAGAGAATCGATTGTTGCTGGCCAAATTGATGCAGCGTTTGTCTGCGAGCTCACAGCAGATAAAGTGAGGGCCGCTGTGTTTGTCTTCAGGTGGCCTTTTCTACGTGTGCCACATTGCCATTTTGATGTGTTAAGTTATAATGGGTGTCTGCCATTCTCTGCTAGAGCTGCCAATAAAATCTCAGGAGGAGGGGATTAGGTGTTGGTTCTGCTATGGCTCTGCTCCCATCCACCCCCTCCTCCTGCTCTGCTCTCTCCTTTCAAACTGTTTTTCTCTCTTAGTCACCTAAGGCCAGCATGTCAAAGCAAAGGAGTGGGAGGAGCTTCTGTCATGCGGAGGTCAGCCATCACTCTTCAAGTAAACAGATCTGAGAGCAGAGAAGGATTCCACGTCCTTCCCTGTTTAAAGGTGTAGTTCACCCAATAATAAAAGTCTTGTTATTATTTACACAGCCTCATGTTATTCAAAACCTGCATTCCTGCATTTTATTTTTTGTTTTGTAGCTGTGTTCATCCTACAGTTCATAGTGAACATGGCCACATATCTTCAAAAAGGACAAACACAGGCCTCGACACTGCAAATTTTTCACTTGCATTTCTGGCTAAAATAGATTCCATGTATGGGAATGCATTTTATTTTTTGTTAAATAGTGTAAGAAACGTCTTTATTATTTTAAGAGGTAACTCTTATGTTTTGGGCGATGTCTTGTTATTTTTTTTATTACAGTGAAAATTTAATACAAATAATTATTTTAAAAAAGAGGTAACATAGGGGGATGGAAAGACAGGAATCGAATGTAATTATTAAATTCATTAGAAGGCTTTGATTGAATTGTATAAATATAATAAAAATGTTATCAATTTTAATTGCGTCCCTAAAGTTCCTTAATGTGCTCCTAAATATTTCAACATAGAAAGTGTCAAGCCCTGAAACACCAACAAATTAAAAAATAATTTCCCTCTCACACTAAGCTATCATATAATAATACTTTTATGGTGTTTTTCTCCCTTTTTGGAGCTTGACAGATGTGGTCACAGTTGTGATGTATAGACAAGAGCTGTGTGAATATTCTTCAAGTCTTCTATTGTTATGAAAAATACCAGCATACATGAGGACGACTAAATAATGACAGATTTTCATTTTTGGATGAATTATTCCTTTAACGTTTTCAGAGGTCCACCAGACTGTGAAATAGACCACACAATAGTCTCTCTTCACACGTTATGAGAAGACATGCTCAGAAGGTTTAGTGCACCTTAATCCAATTGTTTCATAAACGGCATTAACAAAGCACGATGCACATATCTTAACCTTTCTTTTAAATAATTGTAAGTGAAGTCCCCTTAATGAGTCGCATACAGCTTACTTATTGATTGTCTCTCTCTGAAGAAAGAACAGCCAGAAAGTGCAGACATCATTTCATGACTTATTGATGCGTTAAGAGGCAGCAAGCTAATAACACTGTCTGTTTGCTCGCCTCTCTTATTCTTATCTTCTCTGCTTAGCGTTAGGGTACTATTAAGCTTTAAAGATGGGGTATGCAAGAAGAAAGCCTTATGGGCACGCAGCTTGTGGCTGTTAGTTATCCGGTTATGCCAAGAGTCACAGAGCTCCTTAGGTAATGGCTATTAAATTGAGTCGAGGCATAGAAGCCGCCTAGAGACACGAGGACTTTAGAAAGGCAAACACTACTCCACCCCGCAGCCATTCGGCTGAGAAGGCTTGGAATGGGTGTTACATCCAACATCTAACAGCTCATAGGTTCAGTGCGTTTTTAACTAAATCAAACATTTCCATTAAGAAAATGAGACCTCATTCTGCAAGGTGGTAATGCAGTTGTAGATGTTCAAAAGGATGTTTCATTGTATAAAGGTCTTAGAATCAGTGTTTGTCAGATTTAGAACAGCATATGTCAGTGAAAGATGATTGATGTTAGGATGAGGGATCCCGTGAATTGGGTCGTACCGTTGAAGGACATTTTACCTAGCTAAATAAAATTTGGGTCTTGTTCGCAAGCTCTTAAATGGATTATCAGAAAACCACTCAGTTCAATTTTTAGAACATATTAACAATTACAGCATTCAATTCAGGTCCTTATTTCAAAATAATCAATGGAATGTTCCATTGTTGTCCTAAAGAACCCCTCATTGATTAGCCCCTCTCTTGTACAGTATGTGCTTGTAAAGCAGCATTTTCCAAATAAAACTACACCACAGATTCACTTTATATTGTTTAAAATAGCTATTGTCCAATCCAGCATTTCACAGAAAGGTTCCTCCAGTACGGCTTTCATTTTAAATTATGACTCCCCTTAAAAAATACTTCAGGTCCTCTTATGATGTGAATAAACATAGTGAAGTACTGTACAAACCAGAGAAGAATATTTTGTCAATTGAGACATGCTGTTCTACAGTTTGTATAAAAGGCATCTAAAATGTGCCATAAAATGCTTATATTGTTGTTTGCTATAACGTGAGTGCAATAATCCTATAAACAATAATGCTGTGACCTCCCTAGATACTATTTCAGCCTTTAGATTTTAAGATTATTGCATTTCAGCAACCCTCATATAGCCACCAGTGAATGTTTCATACCTGGATAAATGGAAAAGTGTTTTGTATGTAGGAAAATCGTTGAAATTAGAGAGAGAGTGAAAAAAAGGTAATAAGCCATCACCGTCAGGTGGAGGAGATCCCACTCTTAATTTGTTTATGAGACTATTGTGAATATCAGATAAAATATGAAATAATGCGTGGTCTGGCTTCTCTGTTTGCTTGTGCCGTCTGTAGGGATTCTGCCAGTCAGGAAAAAAAAATAAAAAAGAGGCAGGCAGTTAATTCATCTCCCTGCTTGAAAGTCTCATTAAAACGCTGATGAGTTTAAGGATTGCCTGAGGTAGAGAGAGAGCGAGCAACAGAGTCTTCTTTATAGCTCTGCAATCTAATGCTCGAGGCTGTGCATCTGCTGGGTGCAAAACAAAAAGCAAATGGGCAATCCAATCTCCAATCAATACCAGGCACTTTTCCTTTTAAACACATCATGAATATACACTTACTTTTACATGTGTTTGCCGTGCAAATGACACGGTCCGTGACGTCCGCACGCGACCGCGCTTAATGAAGACAGAGCTTGCAGGTGTGTGAATTGATCTGACCTTTTTCATTGGTGGAGGGATATAAATCACTTTGTATGGACTTTAATACACTGTTAAGGGGGGACACAGGCTATCCTAATTTCGGTAGTAATGTTGGGCCTCAGTACCAATACAAGCAGAAGGTCACGCACGGTGAGAACAATCTATTTTAATAGACACCGGAGTTGGCAGCGTGGCCCGGAACCGTTTCCCCCGTGCTGATTTAAACACACATGGCTGACAGCATAGAATTGATCTAAAAGAGCGGTTTGCAGCCTGGTGCTTCACTACGACAGTGCGGTTGGAGAGGCCTCTTCAAATTGCTCGAATTCCTTGGAAGACTCAAAAGCTTTGCTCACCATAGATACTGAGTGCTCAATAAAAATGGACTTGTGCCGCTCGATGCAAATGGATTTCTGGCAGATCAGTCAGATTCCACATGTCTAGTGCTTTGGATTTAAAATAGCCAATTTTAATCATCTTCTAGTTTCATCTCGCCTTAATTCCTCAAAGAACCACTGTCCCGTGGCTAGAAGAACTCTCACGGAGATGCTTAAATCATCTATGTCATGTTTTCATTAAGGGCCCGTTTTACTGCTGTTTTAAGATGACAAGACTGTGAGTGAAGATGCTGGCTGTGATTCACTTTGGTTTATCATCAGCGTGAGCGGTAGGGGGGCTGTGAATCAGCAGCGTGTCGATAAGTAGCTGCATTCAGACCACAAAGCGGACAGAGATGACTGTGCTCTCTGTTTAATTTCAGATTAGAGTCAGAAAGCCTTTACCCTGCTCACCCCCAAAAGCAGGCAGTCTGAACGGGGGCCGCTAATGTCCTTGAAGCTGCCTTAAATTGCACTTCCGCCGCAGCTCTTTTGCTTTTGCCCACCGGTGGTGTGCGTGGAGAGATATCCGCTCCTCAGCAAACTCCTCTAATGGCGCAGCTCTCCAGCATGGCTCCTTGGCCTGTGCCGACAGTCAATCAAGACTGCAGACTGCCTCACACCTCAGATGAATAGATCATTTTCATTTCAAATCCACCATTAATCAAGCTAGAGTCGCAGCAATCAGCAGGCCTGAGCGCAGGCCAGAATGCAGTACATGTGGCACCGCGCAGAGATGCATTGGGACTGGATAGGGAATAGACACACAAAGAGCGAAGCCACGAATGTAATTTTTCTCCCCAGTACCTCCAGGCCTGTGAGCCTCAGAGCTCCCTCCAAAGAGGATGAATGGTCAGAGGCAGCAAATGGCGTCGTTTCATGAGGAAAAAGAGTCACGAAACACAAAGACACCTATTCGTAAAACAAAACAACTCAGCATTTAACTGTTTATCTGAATTTACCTTTATAAACATCTGTCTATCTGTCTGTCCGTCTGTCTGTCTATCTATCTATCTATCTATCTATCCTGCATTACTATATGCACAGCACTTCCTACATAGAGCATTTTATGTATATCAAACTATTAAAGGGACAGTTTTTCATTATTATTTTTCAGTAAGCAAATTCATTCATTTTCATCCTTCAGCCAGAATTTATTTCTAAGTTTAATATGGGTACTGCATGAACTATGAACAGGTGTTTTGTCATGTATTTTGCCATGACTAGAGCACTGCATCGACATTCAGGACCAGAATGATCCATGTAATACTATCTAATGGTTTCTAAATAATAGTCGGAATTTAGTAAACATGGTCAGTTTCGCTGCTGCATGTGTTTTCTGGGCATGTATCTAAAAATAACTCTTGGGTTTTACCCAGCCTTGTATCCAGAACAAAGCCGAGTGTGACCGATCATCTAAAAGCCTCTTCCCCAATGAACAAAAGTCTTCATTACAAAGCCTCATTGATTATCTATGGCGGACATTTATGCAGTGAGAGCAGAGAACCCTGACACTAGAGGCTGTGTGTTTTCAATGCCTCTCATTTATTTGAATTAACTGTGTCAATGATGAACTGAGGCTTTATTCAGCCTTAAATCAAAGCTAGGAAATGGTCAATGAAGTCAGGTTTGTCCTTGCGGTGTATTGTTTCACATAATGGGCGATCTATGAAACAGCTCAAATCAGCTCTGCACATCTATTCTTCCAAGCCATTTTGTTTGTTTGCTTCCTGAAGCTGATTAGATTGTAAACTTGATTCTTATATTAACATTTGAGGTGTTTCTTTTAACCCAAAAGGTAACTATCAGTTAACTTTCTATTAAATGTGCCCAAACAAGGGCAGATGTTCTCTCTCAGGTCATGATGTTTCTCACAGAGGGAGCTGTTGAGCTAGAAATAAGAGCAGTGACAAAATTGCTGCAGATAATCATGCACAATGAGACAATCACAATATATACACATAAGAGAGCATGAAAACAATATTTTTTGAAGTAAATGGCAGTTTTAAACATTCAAAATTGTATGCCATCCCTCCACACTTTTTTGTCTTCATTTCTAAAACATTCATGAAAATGAAATCCAAATAAGAGCTGCATGTTTGTGCAAATGCTGAAAAATTGTTATGAACAGATATTTTGTGACTGATTCTGCCAATTATTAGCATTTTTTCACTAGTTTCAGTATGAATGTCACAGACATTGATATTTTATTCATGGACTTGCCTTCCTGCATTGCATTATGGAGACTGTCCACATGCTTATCAGCCTCACAAACAGAGCTGGAACTTTCCTCTGCGCTGAAATGTCACTCAGCTGATGGACTGTGCTGTCTCATGCACCATGTGATAGCATATGACTTTGAAGCCGTGAATGAGTGTGAAGACACAAGTCAACCTCTCTACCGTTCTCTCACCTAGAGTCGTTTCAGTTAGCCTCTGGTTCTTTCTCATTTATCCCAGTGCGTTTCGCTCTTGAGAGGAAGTTTGTGCGATCATTGAAATCCTTCTCGGTGATGAAAGTATTCCTTTACAAGATATACGCTGTGCTGTGGTATTCGTTAGCCTGAGTTCAGAGAGGTGATATTAAACAGTAAGTTGATGTTCAAACATTGATGGATGTGTCTGCCCTCCTTGCTCTGTCTGTATCAGACTTTATGAATACCGATCCACAATTCCCCTCAAATAAGCTAATCTGTTAACTCTAGCGGAGTAATAAGCAGCTAACTCCCACTCTACAAATTCTGCAACATTTTCAAAATCTCTCTGGTATTTTATGCTATCAACTTACCTCCCCTTAAGAATCAAAGATGTTGTTTCCTTTGTATATTAGAGATGTGGAGAGACACATATAAAGTGATTGAAGAAGGGATTATAGTTTAGTATCATGTGTATGTGTTGGGTTCTGAGCTTTTCATCTATCTGTCTATCTGTCTGTCTGTCTGTCTGTCTTGTGTCTGTGTCTGTCTGCCTGTCTGTCTTTTATCTGTCTCTGTATTTCATCTGTCTGTTCTTATTTTATCTATAGTTTTATTGTTCTCTCTCTTTCTTTCTTTCTTTCTTTCTTTCTAAAAAGGCATAAAATATGAAACATTCCTAGAAGGGAATAAGCCATGTGACTAATTAATTTACTCAGATGATTGAGTGAATTGCTTATCAGAACTATATACATACTGTACTGTTGTTGTTCTCTTGAACAAATTAGAAACGCTGCTTTATTTATATTAGGTTTTTGTTGTTGTTGTTGTGAAATTCTATAAATGCTGTATATACTAGGGGTGGGACGGTTCGACTTTTTCACGGTTCGGTTCGTATCACGGTTTTAGAGTCACGGTTTCGGTATGGTTCGGTAAGTTTAGGGAAAAAACTATACTGTCAAATAAAAAATAAAAGAAAATAAGAATAATTTATCTAACTACAAGCAACAGCACAAGATACAAATAAAATAAACAGTGACTTTCAGTTGTTTTTTTTAGGTAGGTCTAGCATTAGTTTTTAGGTTCAGAAATTGAATAAAATAATCAAATGTAAAACAGCATTGCATTGACTGTATAAATTAAAGATTAATCTTTATTAAAGTTAAAAAAGCGATTAAATAAAGAGCAGTGAGTGATTTCTTTGTTGTTGCTGTTTGATTAATATTAAGAAAGTGCTGTCACTTTAAGAGAATGCACTGATCCAGTGCACTGAAACTGTACGTTCAGCCGGCTATGTCTGCTATAGGATACTTACCAAGACGGGCATTTTGACATAATTTTTGTGTGAATTTGTCCATTCAAACACAATACTTCAGAGAGAGCTTAATATTTGCGCGCGTTCTGAGGCGCGGGTTTGCGCACTTCTGATGAGCGCATGCACAAATCTTCTCACTGCGCGCGCGAGCGAGCTGTTAGATCTGTTAAACACAGATATCAACGTGTGCTGTTCCGGTCTCACCTGTGCGCGCGCGCTATCAGCACCCGGGTGATGACGGAATAAATGACAGCTCATAATACAGCATACGGCACTCGCATTGAACAAGAATGAATGGTTTGTCCACGTTTTTTTTTTCATCGCTGTTGTTGTAATGTACTGGGAGACCAGAATGTGCATCCAGCATACATTAGCCAAACCCTGTTTTTTTTTTAGGAGTTATTTATAACAAACCATATTACAGATGTGTTGTCAGATTTAAATTGAGCCGCAGTCCTAGCATGTGCCGAACCGTGTGTGAAGAACTGTAAGGTTCGTTTTTTTTTTTGCGAACCGTGCCACCTCTAGTATATACGCTATATAATATACAGATGCTGTATTGCCAGTGATTTCAACCTAACTTGGCTCTTTCCAGACTCTCAAAATGCATCTTACACTTTCCTACTTGTCAAAAGCTTCGTCAGAGCTCCCAGTGTGCTAGCGCCCTTAGTAGAGGCACAATCACCCAAGGGCATGTGGGTAGTGAAGCAGTGGAGGACAAAGGTGTGTGTTTACCTATAAATATCCCCCAGCTCCACAATCTGTTCACCGGTATTCATAACACATAAACATGGCCCACCCACACCCTCTACCCCCTGCACCTGCACAGCCCAGACTTCCCTCAGTGTCCCCCGAGGCTCCATATCCAGACAGACCCCGTTCAAGGTGTATTCCTCTGTCAGTGGTTCATCCCTGTCTGTTTTCCCTCTGTGAATCTCTGGAGCTACTCAGGTAGTTGTTTATTTGGGCTGTCAGGAACCGGGCGACCGATGTGACTGGTATCACTCGCTCCTCGTTAGACAGTTTAGATTCTGCCCAGTGGCGTGTTGTAAAAGAACTACAAGTCACGCATGTGTGTAACTTGAAAGGCTTTCGGTCTTTTCTTTTCTAGAGGGCAAAGATCGATAGGCCTGCACACCGTTCTTTACTGCTCGCCCTATGTACGTCTTTTCCTTTCTCTGTGTGCGAGTTTGATTTCTTCTCCCCTCCCAGGGAATTTTCAGCACCTCGGGTTGATGTCTAAACTTTCTCATATATCAAAATACATTATAATTGGCTCCATTTGTGTGTCCCTCTGAGATGCGTGCGTCAGCTATCTGTTGTCACAGCGGCTGCCAAGAGCAATATGTTTTCTGAAGTGTATGAGTGCAATTCCATATGTGTTTGATACAGATATCTACCTTCTTTAAAAAAAAAATCTTCTCCCTTTCAGGTCAGAAAAATGGTTGGATCTCTGACCTGTGAATGTTTTTTTTTCTTCCACATTTAATCTTTCATCTCTATCTGCAGTTTGAGCTAAGTAATTGCATCCAATCCATGTCCTTTTAGAGCCTCAGTTGTGAAGAGATGTCATTGAACCAAGGAGCTTCTCACAATAGAGTGGCGTTATCGCCTGGCCAGCGCTGTTTACAGGATCCTAAGGGAAGCTGAGGAGAGAAAGAACACTTTTATTTCCAGCCTCACCGCTCCTGTATGGCAAATCCTCTCCTCCAAAATGGGTGTCCGTTAAGGAGAGCGGACAGAGGCTGACGATTCCCAATCACACGCTTGATGGCCAGCGGCCAGCATAGACAGAGCTCACCAGTGTTTGTATTGCATGAGGTGTGCAGTTGATGTGATGTGAATGTGAATGGGTAATCTAGAATTGCTCATCTCATTCAGAAGGGAAATGGGATTTGCTTATGGTTTTAGGGTTCTGTTGTTTGATCCGTTTCTTTCAAATTTCAAATGTTAGAAGTAGTTTGCAGTGAATCACATGGTGGGGGATTATTTATATTTCACTAACAATGGATTCAGTGGTATTAGAGTGCCCCTCCTCATGGAGCCCTTGTTGTCTTCGTTTTATCCCTTTTTATTTACTCTTAACGATCCAGAAATGTTTTTATTTCATCAGCTGGGATCTCCTGTGGCTAGCGGCTCATTTCGAAGCATATTTCAACCTTAAGGTTTTTAAATACAAAATCTCTCAAATGATCAAATCAGTCAATAAATCCTTAATTATGATTTGCAAAGTGAGGGATTTCAGGAAAACACATATTAAAATAATAAATGGAGCAAACGTAAAAGGATTTGTTGCTTTTTTCCCTCTCCATCCGATTAGCACCCCATTGATGGTGACTAGTAATTATGCTCAGTAGAAAATGTATTGTGGATTTGCACTCTTTCTGTATTGGAATTAATTGATTTCGGCATAAACTATACACTGTTTGGTTTCATTAATGTTTGAACAGTTATAATTATTAACATTTTTACCTGTAATATATTTTTCACATTTGCTTCAATTAAAAAAAATCATATATATAATAATAAAACAAATAAAAATCATATTAGTCATCAGATAGCAATTGCATTGCTTTGTCACCGCAAGCATATCATCTTAATGCAGTGTGATCTGAGCTCTTTTGTTCTACCTGAAAGGCTCTTGTGTAAAGATGTAGATATGCTTTTGTCTTTTCGTACTGCGAAAGCATATATGCCAACTATATGCCATTACTGTGCTGTCTGTTTCCTATTACCTTTACTCATTCTTAAGTGCCAAAGGAGTGCTGGCAGATGCACAAATGTTTTCTAAACAAACTGAAAAGATTTCACTTTCCATTAACTAAATAGAAAAGCCTCAAAATTGCAGTGAAGTCTATCAGTTCAATGCTTATACAAGTAGCTTGCTTGTTTAGGGGTTATTATTGTATGTGGAGATCAATAATCCTCAGATGCGCTTCAGTGAGGACGTAGTGTTTTTTAGTACATGTTTTAAAGATTGGAGATTATCATCTGTTGATGGTTGTCCAACGAGAGGCATGTTTTCATTGTGAAGAGACATTATTGAAAGAACTACATTTTACCTTCTAAAGTTAATAAGGTAGAATTGGAGAGGGGATAGTTTGGGTATCTGTAACGTCTTTATTTTAAGGGTCTCCTGAGCCTCAAACTCATTACATACCAAATTAAAAGACGTAATCTGGCTGTACCCTGTTCTGCTTCCTTCTCCCCATCAAACTTTTTGTACAGGATGAATGCAATGAACTCCAGTCTAATTGGAGTTTAATGAAAGTTTCCCACTTTCCTGCCAATTATCGGTGTACATATGTCAAGCGATGGACCATAGCTTTCATGCATAAACCTCTTTAGGTACCTCATCATCATCTCTCTCTCTCTCTCTCTCTCTCTCTCTCTCTCTCTCTCTCTCGCTCACACACTCGTCTTCCTCTGCGTCTTATTCATACACATTTAATGGATGCATACATACTGTCCATTCATTCATGCATTAACTCTCTTGTGTAATTCAAATCCTTGCGCGCAGGAAGATAAAGAAGCAATAATTCTATTGTAAACCACTTAATGGTTGTTCACGGGTGACCTTGTCTTTTGTTATATGCTTTGTTTGCCTTTGTTGGTGGAGATTATTTAAATCTCAAACGCCTTATGCTACACTGGGGCATCCTGCTCTGAAATAAATCTCAATTCACATTGTATCATCCGAGCATCACAGCTACAGCAATGAAATATTGATATGCCTTATCTATAAATCTCACATGGAAATGGTGCCCTCCAACAAATGGCTGACAGTAACGCTGACACCTTGGCATTACAGCTGATGATTTGGTATTTTGCAAAGCGCATCTTCTTTCTTTTTTATGACAAGCGACGTTACTTCATGGCAGTTTATGGCAAGAGGAGACAGGAAGGGGTTTAATGAAATAGTCCTCGTCTGTCCTCTGGTTCTGAGAATGAATATCGCACAGAGCAAGCCCGAACAGAAGGGCAGGGCTCTCAGCCACTAAACCCTGACTGTAAATCTTTAAGAAGCCAACCAGCAAGGAGTTTGTCTTATTGTGTAATGCCATCACAATGGGCACTAATGCTGTCGAGTCCTTGATCTTTAAATTCACTCAGATCTCAGCTCATGCTGTGACGGTATTCACATGCAGGTTTTCAACATAACATGATTTGAGATAAAGAAACTACTTTTTATGATAAAGTTTTAGTTGAGTGAACTGACTGGCCTTGAAGAGACTATACATAGACTAAAAAATAATAAAAAATAAATAGCACAGATGGAACATAGGAATGAGCCTAGTGTGAATGTGCCCTAACAAAGTGAAAATTGTGTGCGGTTTGAATATTTGGTAATGAAAATTAGCCAATAGCCTAAATATTTGTTAACCTGAAGAGGTGACGAATGTTCGAGCACACACTGTTGGTGGGTGTTATGGAAGCACACAGACAGCAGTCATTAGTTTAAATTGCCATGTCCCAGAAATGGTTACTTCGAATAGGACAGGGAATCTTTTTCAGGGTTATCTTTTTTCGCCTCCTCTCCAGATCATGTGAAATGAGCATGTTCAAGTTATTAATGCGGCAGTGCTGGTCCCCTGTAAACAGTGTTATTTTGTTGTTAATCTTACTAATGATATCCCAAAAGGATGCCTGTTTTATTCTGCTTGGGCTTCCAGCAGGGCTCTCTATTAAGAAGAGGAAAGCTGCTTCTGAGACAAACAAATTTATTGCTGAAAAGCAGAATCTGACACATAACGAGCCCATACTTTCAGAGGAACATCAAAAGAAATATTAACATTTTCCTCTTCTATTAATTTTCACATGCAGTACCACACACTGTTACCACTCCAACTTTTTTATAGCTATAATGATGTTCAAAATCCTGATTGTACTGGACACCGTGGTATTATCCTATTTATTGTGGTAATTAAACTAAGCAATTAATTTCTTAAGTGCTCACATTGGGAAATGAAGTATCTATTCATAGATTCCGTAGGCTGTGTGGTCCTAAATCACCTTATTTTGTGGTAAACATGGGATCTAGCCAGAACATAGAAAGGTTTCTATGTAGGGAGCAGTTTTCTGAGTAAGAGATGAAACCTCAGAAGTGATTGATTACATCTGCGTGCCACACTTGTTGCGCTCCGCACAGGAGATTTCACTCACTCAGTTGATTCCAATAGAGTTAGGCATTAGCATGTTGCTTAGCTAATGATCAGCATGTCAGGCACAAAGCGGGGCACCCTATTAGGCTTAAAATGCCTAGCACATAGAAATGTGGTTAAATTATTTTTTTAATGACACTTTTGGTATTGATTGAATTATAAGTATGTTTGTTATTTACACTACTCTTCAAAAGTTTGGTGTCAGTAATTCCTGTGGATTTTTGTAGGAACTTTCTATTTAAACAATAGTTACCTCCAAAGGATGCATGCTTGGTTTTGGAACAGAGCTGAGATTTTTTCATATGGTCCCTGGTGTTTGCGTTTCATCAGTGGCGAGGCCTGTGAGATGAGTGAGTCAGTGCTGTTATTAGCTGAACTCAGAGCTGGCTTTTTCTCACCCTTGCTGCTCCCCAAGTACCTGGTCTTGAGAGGTACACACACCACGCTATCTTGCCTATCCATCTCCATCATCTGTCTGCCCACAATTCTCTCGCTCACCCCCTATAAAAATCATCGCAACATGCCATCAGAGTATTTTAAACCAACAGTGTTTTAGCTTTTAAAACCAGCCTGACAAGCTTGTAGCATCATTGAAAAAGCTTAAACTTGTGCCTTTGCCCTCTTGCTCGATTTTCTCTCTCTTGTTTCTGTTCTCTCACAAGACCTGTCCTCAGACAGAGTGTTAACCTCGGCTTTGTGAGCCTTGATTAGGGGACAGTAAATCCCCAGTTGTGGGTTTCCTCCAGCATGCTACTAATGATACGGAGTCTACCCTTTATATTGTTGTTAGTGCTTTGAGTAGATTTGTAGCTACTGCCCAATGTCCTCCTATTTTGGCTTTATTGTCAAGTAGGAAAACTTGAAGCAGATGTTATTAGCACTGACCTCGGGAAATAACAGAGATTAAATCCCAAAGCTAAACTAACCAGACTTAAAGAAACTGTAGGGCACACTATACAATACTGTTCAAATGTTTGGTGTTGGCAAGTGTTTTGTTTTTATTTATTTTTTTATGAAAAATGCAGTAGAAACAATACTATTGTGAAATATTATTACAATGTAAAAAAAAAAGTTTTATTTTTTAAATATATTTTAAAATCAGATTTATTCATGTGACTGTAAAGCTGAATCTTCAGGAGCCATTACTATAGTATTTTCTTTTCTTTCTTTTTTTTGTTGAAAATCATGTTGAAAACAGTGTGGAAAATGACTTGAAATTATGATACTTTTTTCAGCACTTATTTTAAATAGAAAACATTTTAAACATTTATACATGTCTTTACTGTCATTATTTTAAAGCATCTTGAATAGATAGATAGATAGATAGATAGATAGATAGATAGATATAGATAGATAGATAGATAGATAGATAGATCTGTGTATATGTTATATATAGTGTATATATTAATGACATTATTGTTTTCCCCTTTTTTACTGTTGATATTTTTGACATCCTTGTGTTAGATGTAATTAAGTACTTAAAATATGAACTGAAATCTGCACCTGGGTTGCTTACTCAGGATGTCCTCACGGCAACCCTCCTGAAGAGTGTGTCCACTCTAAGACCCATACAAAGCCTCTCATGTCTCTGATGAGTCAGAGCTTTGACCCTCTCAGACAGACCTTCTTGTGCCGTGATCATTCGTACCGTGTGTATCAATAAAGCTAAAGCCATACACCAATCACAAAACGGCGCCACGACTGCGTCTGCATCCCCACTGATCCCCCTAAGACACTGCCGGTGCTTTGAAGTCCAGACTTGAAAGGACTACTACAGTGAGTGCAGAGAGAGATGGAGAGCAGTAAACAGTGATTATGTAGAGATTAATGAAGCTGAACCCATGCTGACGCCACTCAGCCTCCGGACAACAGCCGCAGTCAGCAACTCCAGCATCACTTCAGTGTACCTGTCCACCTGAGCACACCTGCAAGATTTACAACACAGACCAGCCAATATACGCTCGAGAAAGTCCATTTGAATAATTAGAAAGGGAAATGAACCGTATTAGTTATACCTAAATTAGTTGTTGGTTGTGAATTATCTGCATATTCAAATTTATTTATTTTAACTGAAATGAAAATTCAAGGGCAAAATTTTATATTTGCTTTATGAATATGATATATTATTTTTATATTGATATTGTATGTTAATTTTGTATCAATGTATTATTTGCTGTATTACAACATTAGATCATTGTATTATTACTGTAGTTTTGCAAGTTATTGCATTTGTTATTCTTTCATTTGGTATCACTACAATATCATCCAGACTCCAAGAATTTTTTTTATATTTATTTTTTAATATTACATTAAATCTAAATATACATAGATCAACACACTGCTTTTTCTTCATTCCAAAATGTAGTGGTTGTATTGTTCTTTTTTTTATTCTACATACTGTATAATGGTGTAAATGAGTGATAATTCAAACTGAAGTTGCCTGAATCATTATTCCTATATGCTTCATGCATTATTATTTATCAATATTAAATGTGGCATGCCTTGCCTCAAGTAATATTGTCACTGATCAAAGTCTCCAGAGTTTTAAAGTTGATATAGAAACCCTTTGACAGTAACGTCAGTGCAGTGTTTAACAGACTTCATAGCCAAAGATTTCTGAGGGCTGAGTTAGATGCTGGACTTAATATGCTTGTCAAGATGTTGAATTGTAAATAAGAGCACTGGAGTTCATCAAACAGTAAGAAGTAGGCAGGCAACTACCGCCTACACAGGATAGGAGGAAAAAAACTGAGACACTTAAAAAATAAATACATAAAATAACATATAATAAAGCCCAACTGTACACTGTGGCTCAGTACAATTAAGCATGAACTCATACAACTGAAGAGTCATTTCAAATAAAAAAATACTTTCTTGTCTTGAATCACAATATAATTTTCTTTGACCACAAACTAAGCAGCATACCCATAACCCATTTTTTTGTTTGTTTTTTCTATCTGCCTTTTACAGTATCTGCCCAGATCCTGAAAGCCAGCCTGGACACAATGGAACGGCATATTCAGAGACTGGAGAACGACATCCAGAACTTCCCCAAGACTGATGACAAGCAGGATAAGTTTGTTGAAAAAATGTCGATATCCTTTGAATACATTTACTACTTCTGTCTCCTGTGCTAAAAAGTTTTGTAGGCTTCTGTGCAGGAATGAGGTGCTGAGGTCCCTTTCTCAATAAGATATGAAAAGTAATAATTATTAATCAGTATTTTTGTTTTGTACAAACATTTGGGGGTTCAAAAGTTTGAGGTCAGTAAGATTTCTCTTATGCTCACCAAAAGCTATATTTAACTGATTGAAGAAAAAAAAAAGTTTTCTATTTTAATATATTTTAAAATGCAATTTATACCTGTTCATTTATTCAAATCTATCTATCTGTCTATCTGTCTATCCGTCTATCCGTCTATCTATCTGTCTGTCTATCTTTTTTGACCTCATACTTTTGAATAGCAGTGTATATGTAAACACCCATAAAACAAATGAATTGATTATTTTCCTTGTTTTCAGGAATTATATTTTGAATTAATCTATTTAATAATAAATATAACAAGACATATTAGGTTTATACAACAAGAAAAGAAAGAAAAAAAAACATGGAAGAATTTAAAAAAAATATATATTCCCTGAAAACAAGCCTTATTTTTCACACTGTTTGGCTTAAGTAAATCTTGTTTTAAGGATGGTTAAATGTTTTAACTGGAAAACAAGACAAAAATACTGGATAGGCTTGGATAGGCTGTCTCAAAGTGAGATGTTTATCAGCGTTCTCTTCGTCTCTCAAGCTCTCCAAAGGGAGTTCATCCTGGGAGCTATTTATACTGCACAACTTTCTCCCCACAGACTCTAATGGAGGGCTTCTTAGCCTTCTATACTTATAACCCCATGCTGATTTCATCTGCTGACCAGCCACAGGCCCCCTCTCTCCAACTTTCTGAGGGCTATCAGCTCTCAAAGCACCTCTCCCATTTCGATAACAGAAACGCTGCCCTCAAATCGAATTAGATGCCACAGCACTTCTCAGACTCTAAGAAGTGAGGAAGTTAGACTTTTGATTTCCGACACATGAATGTTTATGTGAGCCAAAATGGTGCTGATTTAGGGAAGTTTGACTTTTGTGCCAGTTCTGAGCGACGGCCTGACTTTTATATTCCTGCTGCGATTCCCGCCGTTCCTCAGCGGTGTTATTAACTACGAGTAAGAACCATTAATCAATGACTTATCAAGTCTGAGAGTCTTCCCATATGTTCCCCAAGCACAGGAAAGACAGCAGTTAACCTTATTTTAGCTCTTTGTTCACGAGCTTAACGCCGAGATTTATGGGGGGCTTACGCGGCACTTTGGGTGGCATAAGAATAATAGCCCCGGCACGCATTAAAAATCTGCTCCGAGTCAAAGAGGGCTGCTTAGGTTTGTATGATTTAAGAACAATGAGCTGCTCTCTCCTGCACTGCGGTACGAAAAAACAAGCCAGAATACCTCTGTGGCCTTAGTGACAGTATTGATTAGCAGGACTCGGGGAGGATTGGAACTTGAGTGAGGGGAAATGGAGAGGCGCGGATCCACTGCGGCAGCGCTGGGGCCTCGCGGCGTCCCCGGAGGATTGTAAAAGCCAACTGGGCCCCGAATGTAAACGCAGCCACATCTCGTCCCTGTCTCACCTGATCTGTCATCAGAGTCGGTGCACAGCCTGAGCTGAATGCAGTCACGTCCGTTTGATGATTCGAGAGGGTTTTTTTAGCAGCGGAGAAAGAAGAGTGAGCGAGAGAGCCGTGGCTGAAAGGGAACGGCTCCACCCTCATTGTGCACCAGTCGCGACTCGTTTTCAGAGGTGTCGGAGACCGGCTGCAGAGATGCTGACTGACAGCACGTTCGTACACAGCTGCGCCAGCTCTTTTGCGGATGACAGGGCAGACATTGTCACTGAGCTGAAGGAGGCCGAAAGCTGTTTCACTCGGCCATTGTGGACAGCAGGCTAGATGTTATAGAAAGAGTGATTGAATTTGTGAATGTGGAGGTGGTTGGTTGGGTGTGTGCACGCGCTTTCTGCTAGATGTGCTCCATTGCTCGCCATAGCAACAGGTTTCTTGGTCGCCTCTTTATGAGTTTGACCTCAATGTGACCTTTTGACAAATGACTACGGTGTGCAGATGCTATTTTAGAGTCGCAGTGCAGGAAGTGTTAAAAACATTCGCTTTTTAGCCTCGCGGTTGATGTTTTGTTTAAACGGGGTGGGAAAGGAAATTTGCGTGAATGAGGAAAAAGACAGATGTTACCGTGTTTACAGTGTTTTCTTTGCCTGTAGATACTCATCCAAATCACACTACTCCATGTGGCCACTGTCAGAATCTTCAGATTTCTTCCTTTTTTATGAACTGTAGCCTTGAGATCCATGTGATTTAATCTACCCTGAAATCATAATATTCTGTGTGTGGTTTTTTTACTCTGAGCTGCTCCAGGGAGACCCAACACAATACGATTGTGGCGTTTCATATGCAGAACATTTGTTTCTTTTCAGTTTTCATGGCAGCTCAAACTGCAGATTTAGAGCCCTGCCAGCAAGATAGGAGGAGAGAATGAACTACTATGTACCAAATTTTATGAGATAAAAAGTCTTTAACTAGAGGAAGACCGTGAGACAGTGGTAGAGGAATTTTGCCTAGGTAGGTGTCAGCTTTTTTTGGATGTAATAATAGCGGTACACATTTCACACCCCTCTGAAACTGTGGAGGTGACATTTTGCAATATTAAAAAATCTCACCAAATATGGGAATATCATATTAGATTCACATTAAGGCGCTTAAGACTCTGGAACAAATATGCATTTATTAGCTTACATGGCGATGTACAGTTGATATATTGATCCATTAAATAGAAATGATTGTGGCAGCAAATCAAGGCCAGTTTGAGAATGCACCGAGCGCACTGTTGCAAGAGAGAAATAAACTCCTGATATTCATAAGGGTTAGTTTTTAGAGTCAAATAAAGGAATTTTCTTTTATTACCAACTGCTCAATATTCCCTCTTGCAATATGAATGTGTATATGCGAGAGTGTGTTTGTCTAAAGTGTTAGGTCAGCTATGGGAGAGTAGTTGCAGATGCGTTATGGGTATTTGGATGAAAGAAATAGAC
Organism: Schizothorax lantsangensis; assembly: GCA_027422415.1. Lineage (NCBI taxonomy): Eukaryota > Metazoa > Chordata > Actinopteri > Cypriniformes > Cyprinidae > Schizothorax > Schizothorax lantsangensis. The sequence continues at coordinate 10,865,464 of CM049861.1, forward strand.
TCCCACTGCCTCGTATACATTATTTAATCTGTTATTAGTACTAAAGATCCCTGTGCATCATAATTCACACTACCTGCTAACAATGAATGTTTTTTTCCCCCTTCTTCTGTTTTTAGTTTAGGCATGCTTTGGAGAATATTATGTTTTTGTTTGTATTGCTGGAATATCCTCATAAATCCATTCACAGTGAGGATGGGGAGTTTTTCATTACATAAAAGCATTTCATACATACAAGATACAACAGCATACATTAAAACTGTATAGTTATTACAGTCCTCTGCTTTAAACCGTTCTAAATAACTGGTGAAATGCTGGCAGAGAAGCTCATATGCGCAGCTCTTATCGGTAGGAATGCTTTATTTTTTCCACCATTACTGTAATGTATGCAAATGACTGAGTAGGATGTTTGTTCAGCAGTTTAGTGATATCTATCTATCAGAATTAATGGCACCCCACAAAGGCTTTTAAATGAACTAGCGGCCCCAGGAGAGCTGTAACTCAGCAGAGGGACAGTGTTGGCGGTGGCCTGCCTGGGGACCGGGCGTACTGGGAACTTAATGGAGAGCGGAAGGGTTGCAGCGGCGTTTGGCATCCTTACTGAGTTTTGACGGATGAGGGGGCCTGTCTAATAGATCTCGCTCTGCTATAATTCAGTGCGCTGGTATTTAACTTAACCTTTGTTCTCTGTAGAGACTGAAAAACACTAATCAGCTGGCCAATTTCTCCCTCCGCCACCTCTCTAATGACACAGCACATGCAGGAATAGAAAAGTTCAAATAAATACAATGACGTGTGAAAGGAACTTTTAAAAATAGATTCTGAATCTAAATTTGGATTAAATGAGCTATGTTTGAAGTCATTAAATACTGATAAATGTATGCTTGTGACCATATATGCCTTCAGCCTTCAGTTTGGATAATCAACTATTTATTTATATAGAATTAGTATCAGAATTAATTGAATTGTTTAATACAGTTGTATATAAATAATTTAACAAAAAAAATCATATATTAACCAAATTCTTTTGGAAGGTGGTCTGAATAAATAAAAAATGCATTTGCTAATGAAAAAAGGCATCTTCAAAGTGATATTAGCTGAGATAAAAATGCTTATTTGTTCCATACTCACTAAATGAAGCTTTCCCTTTCACCTGCCAAGCCATAAACATACCATTCAGATGAGAGGGTGCAGTTTCTTTAAAGACTCCCTGAAGCTTTGGACTTTATTGTGGCTCTCTTTAAAATGCCTATAAACAAATCATCTCTCGTAGCTCCAGAATACAATGCCTCGTTAGACAGAGGAAATCACCCACCGAGGGAAGTGCTGGAGCAGTCAGGCTGGTCATTCTGTAGGAAATGTATGATTCACTTGTTTTCTTAACCTCTGCTTTCAGAGGAGCATACATTCGGGAGACCTGAACTCACTGGCATAAACAATCATTCTTCAGGAGAGAGAAATATTTGAGATCATTGTTCTATTGTGCACTGTGCATTTCGTTTTGAAAGGCTGTGGTTTCCATCCTGGTTTTAGAGTGTCAGCCAGCGCTCAGCAGGGCAGCATAACACTTGATTCGCAGCATAGCACCTTTTACGCGTTGTAGTATTCTGGCACACATTCTCGCTGTGTGTTTTAATACCTGCTGTGGAGATGCAGTAGCTTTAGGCAGCAATGTTTGATGAGTTGAGAGAAGCGGAAATACACGGAGTGCTGCGGGAGAACATTTCATCCGCCTGATGTAAATCACAATTCAAATAGGGTTTCTTAGAAAGCTTGGCTTGTGCGACTTTCTGCACATCTGAGCATTACAGATTGCTCCCGAAGATCATGCAAATCGAGGTGAGGAATGATCAACGGCGATTATTATTTTACCTTTGGGTACAAAGTCTCTAATGAATTGATGAAGATGTGGTTGCAGCAGCCTGCACTGTGTTTCCAGCTCCTCTCTGTGAATATGCCTCTGCTTAGTCTCAAACCTCTGTTAATTATGGAATTAGGTCAGAGGAATGTGGTGGCATCCTGCGCTGGTTATGTTTACCTCACAATAACTCTCAGCGTCTGCCTCTAGTTCTAGAGAAATTTGCTCAAATAATGAAGAGCGAATGAATCGCAATTTGCATCTCACCTCTTTTATTTATTGATATAGTACCGGACTGAAGTAAACGGATGAAAAGATGATTGATTCAGGCCATATCTTTGACTTCCTTTCTATGGCCTTTTTGTTTATTCCGGGACTGTATTGTCTACAGGGGACGGCATTGTTCGACAACAATGGCTAACTTTAATTTACCGCTTGTCGCAGGAGACATTAAGATTTTAATTAACAAATTCTAATTGGTCCTGAACAGAATAAACAAAAGCGCGACCAAATAATAATTGCAATTCCAGTAATGATAGTCATAAAGAAAGCAAAGGCCGAAGTCTGAGCACAAAACCGACTTGGCGACCGCGTCTGTGATTATGTTGCCGGCGTGCGCAGATTTGTGTTTATTGGGAAATGGCATCCAAACCATGTGTTTTGTGTGATAGGATTTTGCATATGCTAATGCACTTGATTGCCTTGATGTGTGGCTGGGTGGGGGAGTCTCAGCACGAACCAGAGAGGCTCGATAACTGCCTCTTCAAATCCCATCCTCAAAGCTTCCGCCATTCAGCACGGCCCTCCGCGCTTTGGGAGGAGGCTGCGTTTGTAAAGCCATGATTAGAAGGGTATTTAATGGAACATCAGTGCCACTGATGCAGAATGATGCTGATTGTTAAAGTGCTGTTTTGCTTTGGCCATTTGTGGTATTATTGGCGTGTTTAATTGATTGAATTGACATTTGGGAGTGTGTTTTATAAGGACAACTCTAGCGGAAACTGGAACCGTTGGGGGGGGGAGGAATAATAATAACAGCAATAAACTGTCAATGATTCAGTTTCGCTATATCTCCCATTTGCCTCTTTTAGATATTAGTACTGTGTCTTCCTTGTAAGCCAACGGGTTCTCAGCAGTGGCTGGGTATGGTACTCATTTACTCCCACTGCGGCCCTGTCTTCATCAGACCCTCAGATAGTTCATCTGCCTCGATCATATTACGTTCCCTAAAGCACAGCCAAACAGTTGAAATCATCCGCTACGTGCTTTGGCTGTCGTCACACACAAGCATTTGTCTGGGCCTCACCCTCCAGAGACACATATCAGCTCTGCACTCTCCTCTAATGAAAATGACACTTTGAAAGAGATCGAGCATATTTCTGCTATCGTATTTCATAAATCAAATTTTCGTGATTGCCTGACCTGATTTTTTGTAGTTGTTCGGCCTCAGACAGTCATGGAAATGTCTCAATGCGAGTTATCATTATACGTGCGAATTCTCTGGAAATTCCACAATCAGTGTCTCGTTAGGAGGGGGAAAACTGGGGCTGATTTGGCAGGTCCATTAACCCAGAGCTCAGGGCTGACATGGCCACTAAGAATGAGGCTGACAGGCATACTACTCCCCGGGTGGAGGTGAAAGCCTTCAGTCGAGACTCTCTCTTTCATTCCTTCTGCTGGAGGTAACACACCATCTCCAGAAAATAGGAAGTAGGAGGTCCGTATAGATTTACATGTGAAACACCGTCCAATTCTCCCCATAGGTGGTGATCTGTATTAGGCTACATTCCATTTCATGGTTGGCGTATTAGTTGTACGGAAAGATGACGAGGAATGCATAAAGGCCGATCCCACTGAAGGGCTCACAAAGTGGCATGTGGTCTCCACGTTCTCCTAAAGAAATGTCTTTTCCCAGTCATAGATGATAGGATTTGCCACTCTATCTTCTTCCAGTCCATCAGTTTTTGAATTATACTTCATATCTGCTGCATTCCCAGTGTCAGAATTCAGACCTCCTAGAATGTGATTAATAAAAAAAACACATTTTAGCCCAATGGCAGTATGACTTCACACATCAAATAAGGTATCTGAGCCGGTCGCATTAGTCTCTAACGACACAGTCTAATGGCAGTCATGTTTTATATAAAAATGTGTCCTTTATAATGTTCTATCTGGATCATTTGGTTCTGTTCTCATTTCTGTTATTAGTCCTGTAACACCAGTTAAATGGCCAGTTAAATGCCTCAGTAAATGAGCGACACACATTCGGTGTACAACTGACTCTATGTTCTTTGCTGTCGTGCTAATTGTGGCTCTGTCGCCTTGTGTTTGAAGCAAACTCCCTGTAGGCAAGACGGTTCACTTGGCAGCCATCTTGGTAACCCCTCCGGGCAGCTGTTTTCTGTGTAGGGTAATAGGAGTGCAACTGCAGCTCCTATGTACCAAGGTTGGGCAAAATTAAGAATTGAAACATCGGCTCCCTTTCACTTTGTGAGTTTGATTTAAATTTAATTGGCCACACCCCATAGGAAGTTGAAGTTGCACTATTATTTATTTTATTATTCTGATATATTTTTATCATTCTATGTATTACAATTTATTTTATCATTAGTATGTCTAATATATTGTGTCAGCCAGCATTTTCCACAAAAAATATCATATAAATTTGAATTCATTTTTCAGTTTGATTTTAATTGCAATTCTGCATCAGGTTTACTACCTCAATTCAAATACAGGAACTTAAAAGGCATTCTTCATTCATTTATTCTTGACTGGAGAGAGAGCAGATCTGTTCATCAGTATTTCAATAACATCATTTCAAATCAGCAATAGAACCTGACAACTATTGGTTCTTTTAACTGAAAAGGCGGGGCTTTCATGCCTGTAACCACTTGAACGTTACAGTTTCTTCCATTCAGTTTGCCCCATCTCCTCCTCCTGTCTCTGATTTATAGTGACAACAGGTTTCCCTGTTCTCCCTGAGGGATAAAGAAACAGTCCTAGAAGGGTACACCACCACCCTGGATATTCGTCACTTAGAAAGAGAGAAAAATAGCACTTCTAGTTAGCATACTTGAATGCACTCAATCTGAGAGGAAAGCAGACAAAGAGAGAGATAGAGACAGAGTGTGTGTCCCTGTTGTCTTGAGGGTTTTTGTGAGGATCCACAGAGAGCACTCATCCTCTGGAACTTTCTGCTTTTGCTCCAGTCGGTACTTCATTATAACCCCTGAAGACTCTGGCTTAAAGCCGGGTAATAGACGCAGAGCTTCTCCTACTCATTTGTCATGGGCCCGTGGGTTTGATGCAAAGCGCTCAGCACTTGTTGCTCCATGTTAATCCCACTGTAGACACCGACTCGCTCTTCTGTGCTTTTTCAACTCACCCGCCGTCATGGCTCGTAATTTCACTTTCATTTGATGTTTTAATGGAAATCCCAGCCCTTCGCCGCTGAATTGCACCATTGTCGGCAAATTACTTTATCAAATTAAAATTGGGATGTGAGAGAGGAAACATACTGTTGTGCTATTCGCTTCTAAAGAAACCACCGTTTGCATATGTATTTGTTTTAGGACAAGGCAGCACGCAGGAGAATCAGAGCTGTGTATTGGGCATGTTTTATGGAAGGATTGTGTTTCCGTAAACGATAAAGAAAATATAAACATGGCCTCGGAGAGCCTCCGCTGCGCAAACCTCTCTTTATTTCTGTCTGCCATAATGAGCGTTATCACCATATCTCAGCAGAAATGACTGTAAGGCACTTATATAACAACTGATGCCTCAGTGATTTCTTAAATGGAAAGTTGAAGTGTACTTAGTCGACGCTGAAGATATACGGGGTTGGATGGTTGCCGATTATTCCACTCCACGCTGTGAAATTTTCAACACTGCTACTATTTATTGTTCTTTAGTGCAAATAAGAAGTATGAGGCTGAATATAAAGCACCCAGGGGTGTGGGCTGATGAAAAGACCCTCAGTATCATTAGTGAACTTGCCGTCCCACCAGATCAGGGTCGGACCAAATTATAAATCTAATTAAAGACCTTACGGAATCAAAATGTGGCTTTTAGTCCATGTTTGTTTGCTTTGAGGCCATTAACGCTACTTGTTCAAAAGTTGAAGGTGGGTGAGATTTTTTTCAATGGTTTTTAAAAGTCTCTTATGCTCACAGCAAGCCTGCATTTATTTGATCAAAAATACAGTAAAAACAGTAATATTGTGAAATATTATTACAATATAAAATAAATGTTTTCTATTTTAATTTATTTTGAAATTCCTGTGATGGCAAAGCTGAATTTTCGACAGCTATTACTCTAGCCTTAGTGGCACATGATCCTTATGATCCAGAAAGAAAAGAAGAAAAAAAAAAGAAAATAATAATAAAGTTGAAAATCAGTGTTGAAAAGTGTCATATAAATATAAAAAAATTGATGAATAGAAAGTTCAAAAGAATGTCATTTATTTTAAATAGAAATATTTTGTAATATTATAGATGTTTTTACTATCACCGTTGATCAATGTAATACATCTTTGCTGAATAAAATTATTAATTTCTTAAAAACATTATGGAAATAAAAAAAAATTATACTGACCCTAAATTTTTGAATAGTAGTGTACATATATATATGTTATGAGTACAGCATGTACACTACTATTCAAAAGTTTATTGTCAGTATTTAAAAAATAATTGAAAATAAAAGAAATAATTTTATTCATCAAAGATGTATTAAATTGATCAACAGTGACAGTAAAAACATCTATAATATTACAAAATATTGCAGTAGAAAGTTTTTTTTATCCAATCAGATGTTGCAGCCAACTAGCAAGTAGCAAATGGTGCTTCATGGCTGTGATGTAACTGAACCCTATTGGTTACTGGAAACAATAAAAATAAAAAAGAAATGAGCCTTTGAAAATGTCTTGCCCAAACGTCCTATTTTAATATCAAATCACGTCAACACCACTCTCATCAAGCGATTTCCTGGGGTCTTTAATGTCTAAACATTTTCACTTAATGCCTAACGACTTCCATGAAAGAACAGCAAACAATTTGGCGTACATCTCTATTAGATTTAGCCCTGTAGCATTTCCGTCCATTTCCCTGTCCGTTCATATATGTGAACTCAGACATGCCATTAGCCGGATATATCGACTGCATTTGCCTGTTATGAAGCAATTAGCGGGTTCATTATGTAAATACAGCCTGCTAATTATCTTGCGCGTTCAAATTAATTATGATGTATAATGTCAGCATTAGCAGGAAGTCCAGCCCAGGTGGGCACTCTTGAATCTCAGCGAATAGGTGAAATGAAGTGTACGGTGGAACTGCGATCCGTTCTTAGTCGTGTCCTGATGTGGATCAGCAGATCTGCTAGCTGATAGAGGAGCACAGCGCGGTGACTTCTAATTAAAATGAATTTCTGACAGACCGGTGCACTAACAGTTACAAACTGCAATCTGATGTTAATCAACAGGGGTTTCTTCATTAATTGACAAAATTAGCCTCATCAATCACACAGAGGGGGGCGGTGGGGTTGTTCAGAGCTGCTGTGTCTTGTCACCGCATGCTTCCACAGGACGAGCAGCACGATACCGCGTCTGGACGACAGACAGATGCACGCACACACTGACACACCGTCTCTGCCGAGCCCGTTCTTGCAAATGTGTCCTGAAATCTCGGAGAAATTAGTCATGTTTGCTTTATGATGATGCCATGATATTGCAAAACCAGTGTTGGAGCTTTGTGTTCAGTGAAGACGAAAACAAAAAACCTCTCTGTTCAACATTTGTGTTGTGTTCTTGAAATGCTTTTATCAGGTGTTTACACCCAAGAATGTGTGAGGCCTTTTTTTGCCTCATTAAAAATAAGCCCAAACACAACAAATTGCCCTCAGTGAAAAGTGAGTGCATAATAAGAAATACACACAGCCCTCCCTGAGCGTTCAGCACAGTTGACTTCTTTGGATGTCTCAGGCGTCTTTCACACTGTTTAGCATACTATTTATAGTCCAGACCCTGTAGACGCACCCAGATGCAAACAGCATCCTCATGAGTGCTTTCTCACACATTTCTCTAAATCTGAGGGAAATAATGAATGCTGTGGGTCTCAATATTACACATCTGCAATCTCCCTTTATGCTTTTCAAATGGTCTGTTGTGCTCTGTACATTAACTTTGTGCTTAGAATGGTCAATCTAACCATAAGGTTCTCAGTTAAGTCTCATAGGAAAAACGTGAGTTCTTTTTAAACAACTGAGTTTTTTTTCTTCCTTAGACAACACTGAGATTAAATCTAAAGCAAAATAAGAATTTTGCAAGTCTTCTGAAAGTCTTAGATTTTTTTCTCATTGGATTTTTTTCCTTTATATTTTTATAAAATCAAATTTTTTTTTTTTTTTTTGATATCACCTGAAACTCAAAAGAAGCCACACAACATAACTATAAAACTATATTAAAAAAAATAAATAAATAAATAATTTAAATTTAAAATAAAATAAAATAATTTAAAACTTAATTTAAATTAAAATATTTAATTTATATCTTAATTTCTATTTCTATTTAATATTTCATTTCTATAAGACCTATCTGTTGTCTTGTTTAAAAAATATATACAAGACATGCTTGATAATTAAATATAAATTATAATTCCAAATAATAATAACTGAGCAATGCAATTTTCCATCTATTATTTTCTATTATTTATAATATTATCTATCATAATTATTATTATTTTTTTATTATATTATATTATATTCTTTTTTTTCATTCTTTTTACCTAATGATCAGACAGTGCTTGAACAGAATGATGGGCATCTCGGCTGTCTGTTCTCATTGTTTTGAATAATTTCCTAGTGCAGTGATTTACTGCTCTGTTGATAGCTATGATCAGTGGACCATTGCCGTTTCTGCCGCCACTCAATCGACTTGGCCCAATCGCAGCACCCGCCTCGTCTCACTGCGTGTAGGCTTGATTCGGTAGCCTAATAGTTACACCGCCTGATCTGCAAGGCTCATTTACTCATGCACATTAAAGATGCACACAATTGTGTACCACTTAAACAAGAGAGTTATAATGGCATAACAATAATAGCATTCAGTAGCAACACTGCACATTTAATCTCACTCTCTCTCGGCATTGTAAGCACCATGGTGGTGAGGATCTGTCAAAACAAGAGTGTAATCTCCTCACATATCTAACAACAGCAGATAATAGGACCTTAATTATAGCCATAAGACTTGTATAATGTGCTTACTGTAGCTGTGGACCGCATATTTCATGGAGGCTGATGATATTTCAGTGCACGGCAGAATACACAGCAGGCCGTCTTGAATTGAGGCTGACATTCGCACAGGTACGGTAAGCCTCGTCATTTAAGCGGAGCTCGGGAGACAGACACACTCCAGCTGCCTGAACTGAACGCCGACCTTGGATTGACTCTTAGTGATGAAGACTTACAGTTGATCCCCTGGATTTTAGCTACCCTCCCTCGCTATTGGTTAGGACACAGGTAGGCCATCAGGAAGGATTGTTTTTTAGGAGGGGGATACTGAAAGACAGAAAGGGGAAAGCGTTTGACGTCTCAGATGTGTTAGCAATGATCTTTGTTCTCTTGTACTCATCAGTGTGTGACAGCTATCACTCTCTGTCTGTGGTTCTCACACCGTGTCTACACAGGACGCATGCAACCCGACAAAACTAGATTTCTCTCGTTATTGGCATTAGAGGTTTCTACATTACAATCACCCAGTGAGCCATGCTGCACTGTGCCACAACTTTAGTTAAAGGACACTTGTTTCTGTTTAGAATGTTCTGCACCTACTTTAGCTACTTTCAATTCCCTGTTCATTTGTTTGTTTAAATATAATGACCAGTATAAACTTTTTTTCTATCAATTTTATTTATTCATTAATATTTTATTATAATTAAAAAATAATTAATAAATAAACAAATAAATAAATAAACACACTCTTTAAAATACAATTACCCAATGCACTATGTTGCATTGTGCTACAACTTTAGTTGACATACACCTGTTATTATTCTCTATTTATTATTTTGTCTTTTTATTTGTTACAAATTTCCGTTAGTAAATTTTAGTTTAGTTAAATTAGAATTATAACAGTGTTGGGAAGGTTACTTTGGAAATGTAATAGGTTACAGGAGTGTAACTATTTTAATTACTTTAGTAAAGTGATGTAACTGATTACATTTGAATACTTTTTGATTACTTTTCTAAATTTCTAATGCATTTTTTTCAACTGTTAATCATTTTAAAACATTTAAACAAGGCTGTTTTCGAAATCAAATCTTTGCATAGCTATGACAGAAAACATTGGCATCTAACAATACTTTAGAAAAAGGTTATTTAAAAAAATAAATAAAGCATACATAAACCCGATTAGGAAATAAATAGTTATCAGTTATCAAACAAGCATGTGTCCTATTCTGTGTCCTAAACTCCTGAAACATTGGTGTCTCATATTTTAGAGTACTCAATCTTAAACAGGGAAAGCACCGAATTAACATTATTCAACATATCCTAGATTTTTACAGAAAATATTAGATTACAATAATGGATTAAAATAATTTGTTACATTTATTTTGGGTAAAACTTTAATTTAAGGTGTCCTTGTTACACGTTACATGTACTTACTATTATAATAACAATTAATTATGCATAATTACATGCAAGTAACCCTAAACCAAACCCTAATCCTAACCCTAACCATATAGTAAGTACATGTATTTAATTAATATTACTCGGTACTTAAGTATAATTGCACTGTAACAAGGACACTTTAAAATAAAGTGTAACCTTATTTTGTAATTAAATTATGTAACGTAGTTACATATAACTAAGTTTCTCCCCAACACTGCAAATATTTTCATAATATCATTAATATGTATATTTTTGCATAAGTGAATATAGCCAATTCATTGAGTCAACATTCCAAAAACTCACTCTCATTCATCCAAACACCGCTCACATCTTTATGTGATAATGTGGAACAAAAGAAGCTCTTTTGTTCTGTATAAATGATTAATTTAATTGAGAGCCGTGCAGTCCTGGTGTCTCAGGTGGCTGTGCTGTTGGCCTGCGCTTGCATCATCACGCTGGAAAGGCTGCTAGCGTTCAGCACATCGCCTCTGTGCTGCAGGAAGCAGATGCTGAACCTACATTCTCAAACTAGGCCCCCTCGAAAAGGGCATGAGAGTCAAAATTAGGAATCTTCCCCCCAATCTTCCGCCATCTGTTAGCTGTGACTCTTCTATCTTGGCCACTCGCGTGTATGTGCGTGTTTGCAAGAGTGAGTCTGTCACACGGAGATGCGGGGAGAGCTGCCAGAAGGCAGCCCAAAAATGATAACCGTGAACAAGGCATTTTCCAATGTAGTGATTAAAATGATTGAGGACAGTGGCGATCTCATTCATCTCAGAGCAAGGTGATGGGGGACGGTAGGTGTGTGTGTGTGTGTGTGTGTGTGTGTGTGGCTGGGCAGATCTAGAGAGGCCTGTGAAATGGGACTGGCATGTGGAGGGAGGAAGAGAGAAGCAGGAGAGAGTTGCCCACAGGGGTGCTGCTCTTTTGACTGTTTGTGAAAAAGACAAGGAAAGTTTCAGGCTGTTTTTCCTGAGACACCAACTGACCTTCCTGAATGCTATAGAGGCCCTGAGAAAGATATTTATCCCTTTGCCTTCTTTTCTTTGCTATTTACTATTTTTTATGCCCTGTTGGTGACTAATAATCCATTATCATCTAGTTTGTGTGCAAAATCTGGCCTTTAATCATTTTTATTGTGTCCTGAGCTGAAAGCCTTTCCTATAATTACTTTTTTTGTACTGTGACACAAAGGTGTCTGAGGTAACTCTGTATGCTATCAATGTAGACATCATCTTCATCACCGTTCCCGTTCATCTGCATATCAACCAACAACAGGAAGTCATTGGTCCACCTCCGCTTGTTCTTATAAGGTTTATATTGAGTGTGAGAGCCGTGGTTCTAACTGAAATCCTTTGAGTTTTTTCTCACTGTTTGAAAGAGCACAGCAAGGGACACAATTAGACCAGTCTGTTTCTCCTATCTGTCCTCATGTGCCCCTAAAATGTCTCTCAAAGTGGCCCCAAAAAGTATTCGGACACGTAGGTTACTTTTAAAAGTGACTGAATGTTATTGCATGAGATAACAAAATGTCAAATCAAATGGCATATAGTTTAAAGGCAGCACAAGTACACTTTTAAAAAAGCAAAACATTTTGCAAAAATATGTTTTTTTGGGTTTAAATGATAAAGCAACAGATGTGTTGCTCAAAATAACATTTTAGTGGTGACTTAAGTGTCTTTCACAGCATTCTGTGAAGTCTGCATAATGACAGACCATCACTGAGCAACTATGATAGTAAGAATATGTTGTGTAAATATAGAAGTAGGATAATAGTGCCAAATTGTGGTAAGCAGATGGCATAGCCTCTTAAGGCTGAGCATAGGAAGTGTTTTAATAAATGACACCGTGTTCCTCTCCTTGGCCCACAGATCCGACCAACTAATCTTTAATTCCAGACATGCACTTAACCATCAGACAGATCATCCCTCTCTTCTCTAGAGTGTCTGCATACATCCATTCCTGCCCCTGTTACCCTGCCACTGTGGCAATTAACCTACAGCCATGACCTGTTATATTTTAAGCCCGACCCTGAGTTTCATCTGCTTACTCTCTGTGTGACCCCACATACATCGTTTACAGCCTAGAAGCTGTTATCTATTAAATACTGTAGCTGTGTTTTTAATGAGCTTCTCTGTGTGGCTGTGGTCACATGATTGCGCAGTTGTAGGTGAGCAGGGAATCAAATGTTTTAATAATACAGAATCAAATCTTGTTTGATGTTGTGCATGTATTGCAAAAACTCTATTGCACTCTTCAGTATTACATACATAGGGAAGATTTAACAGCGTCTTGGGTGAATTTCACAAAAACTGGAAAAAAATCCTTAAGAAATGTCTTAAAAAACTATTTAAATTAAATAATTATTGTTTAGTTTAATAAGAATTGTAGTAAGCCTAACATGTCTAATTTTCATGAAAATAATGTATTAAATTCATACCAATCATCACTGTCCCTTAAATTTCTTTATTTCTTTTTTCTCTCTCTTTCTCCCTCTACCTCCCTCCCTCTCTCTCTCTCTCTCTCGTCAGTTATTTATGCAAAATATAATTTAATAGTTTTTTTTTTTTTTTTTTTTTGAGGAACAGTATGATCTGGAAATTTCTTTCTCAGATTGACCAGTTTACAATTCTGCCTTTTAATAGCTGAATACCCAGATTTCATGTTTTGCTCTTAATGATAGAGAGGTAGATTGACTCGAGAAAGACAGTAATAACAGAAGACAGAGTACCCCAGCCGTGCCTCTAATGGCAACTTTGTGGAGGCCACAGTGCTGTAGGAAATCGCTCCATCCGGTCTCATCTACCACTGAGTTGTAATTGCCACACATGCTGCTCTGTCAGAGTCTATTTGCCTCTCACGCACTACAAAATATTTTTTTTTCCATTTCTTCCTCTGTTGTTAATTTTTATGTCACTTTTCCAATTATAAATTACATTAGTCTGTGTACAGGTTGAGCATCTGTTTCAGTCCTGTTTGGTTCGTCTCGTAGGGAAAAGGACTGACCTGCTCAGAGGTGCTTCAGAATTCAGATCACCAGCTGGTCTCCATATAGCATCTAATAAGGGTGTTGCGTTGCCTGGCACAGCAATGTGTTGCTTGCATAAATTCTTAGCTCTAGCAGAAGCTGAGTGTGAGGGCGCGTGTGTGTGATATCTGCACAGTGGTAACAATGCTATCATTGTGTCTCTTTATCAATCTTGCATATTTGCCAGGAATCTCACTTATCAACCAGCTTGATCCTTTTTGATAACTTAATCCCTTCACAATTATCTGCTTATCTTCCACCAGTGAAGAGTATCTTCACCACTATCTAATGTGATAGTCTTTCTTTCGTCTGTGAGAATATTCAAATGCCTTTTCTTTTAAGGATTTTACCTTCCGTTTAGCTCGGCAAAAAAAAAGATGTTTTTTAGGTGCCATTTGATTAAAACACATAAATAGAAGCTTAAATGAACAAGATGACACAGGAGTTTTAGTTTCATGTGAAATCAGTTTAGTAGAATTAATTTCTCTGCATTGCAAACTGAAAATATATGTAAGTCAACGTATAAGAAAATGGCAACACTTATTCGGGGAATAAAGGGCCATGCGGTTTCTGCCACATACTTGCCACTCACAGCAGTTCAGGGAGATCACAGGAAGAAGCTTGTCAGTTCCAAGTTACAATTTGCACTAAAAGTATATCTCAGAGATTTGCTCTAACACCATATCTGTCTAGTGCCTAGCTTTTCATCGAGACAGAAGGGATGTAAGGAGATAAGATTTTCTCTTCCTCTAATTCCCTTATTCACTTTGACTATGTCTTAAAGTGGATTGTTAACTCTTTCTTACGCTTCAGAATGAAAGAGAAAGTAGAGACGGTGAGCATTCTCAGAGGGACGCTTTCAACTGCTGCGGTGCCACAGGTTCAGCTGCTGCTCTCCTGGGAATGCAACAACACTTTCATTTTCCAAATTTACTTCATGAAACATTGCAGCAATTATAACACAGGCTCTGCTTTGCTAGCTAACGATAAAAGACACAATGGTAAGCGTCGCAATTTGCATACGAATAAGGAATACAAAGTACTAAAACAGCAGCAAAGTTCCCGGTCAGTATTATTTGATAAAGCTTCCAATCATTGTCGGTACTAATTCCAAATGATTGTTCCAAATATAGGCCTCATATTGGGGCGTGTGATCGTTTGAGGCCCCCGCACTTCCCCTCCCTTTTTTTAAATTGGATTTTGAAAATTGAAGAGCAGACATAAAACAGCAGTTATGGCTAATCTCGCATGGCAGCGTGAGGCCTGGCTCGGGATCCTCCTGGTGAGGATACATATGAGCTAATCAAGCAGGCCTGTGCACGTGTACACACATACCGGCTGATGAGGCATTATCAGTTCCTTGTGGGATCATTTCTGTTCAATGGTTCTCTGGTGTTCCAGCTCACCACGCCCGGAAATCTAATTAAAGGTAAAAATGAATGCGTATTTATAGGATTATCATGCTATTTAAACTAATATCAAAAGTTTAGACATACAAGTATTTTTTTAATATCAAAACATCTAACTGCTGCATGTATTAAAATCTAATTATTTGAAATATTATTACATTTGATATTTAATTTGAGTTACTGTATGTACATTTACTTGTGCAATATGCAATATTTTTTGTTACTTTAGTGGTGATGCACACTGTCTCACTCTCAGAAAAAAAAATACCTTTAGGGGTACAACAGCTTGTCACCGGGGCAGTACCCTCAAAGTTACACCATTGCACCCTTTTCACCCCTAAAGTATTTATAATAGTGCCATAAGAGTACATACTACTACTAGCTCTTAGGTACTAATATGCACCCTTTAAGGCTAAAGAAGGTATAGAAGTGTCCCTTTGAGACCCCACTTTTTTCTGACAGTGCAACAATTTTTCACTGGGGCAGTACCCATAAAGGGACAACTTTGCACCTTATATACCCCTAAATAGTGCATGTTAGTACCTTAGAATAGAAATATACTGTATCATTAAGGTACTACTGTGACCTTGTAGAGGTAAATAAGGTACAAATATGCCCCTTTAAGGGTAGTACCGCCACATCAAGTTGTTTTACCCCTAAAGGTACAATATTTGAACATTTCTTTATTTTTTTCTTCTTTTCTGATAGTGCATTATATGACAGTATATCATCATGACATATAGTTATATTGCAACACTGGCCAAATGGGTTGTTTTGCCAAATGTCGGTGTAATTTTCCTGATTTTTCTACTTTTTCTAAGCTTTAATTAACACTAAAATTAATAAGTTCAGAGCTCATATCTGTTATTTTTGCAATACCAAGATAGATGTGAAAACGAAATGCAAATATGTTCTGGTTTATTTCTGGTGTTTTCTTTTTCAGTGCGTATTGTTTTTTGATCAATGCATTGAGATGTGAGCAGAATGTTTTGTGTAATTACTGTCAACAGAGAGACTGTTAAACTGCAGTCTCTTGCTCAGGCTGATTTATTCATGGAAAGAAGCCATTTTCTTTGTATGTTTACTAGTCACAACCAAGAGAATGCATATGATGTAGACAATTAAGCACCTAATTACGATTAGCCAAAGAGCAAAGCTTTTTCCTCAGTTCATATCTTCTCTTATTTTGCCATAATAAATGACACAAGCATAATGAACGAGTGCTTTGGCATTCACATGGATTTGCGGAAGTTAATGCAGTCTGCTAAAGGAACTGAAGAAATGAACCCGTCTGGTTTGGGATTTTAGATGTTTCTACTGGAGAGCTCCAGATTGCGGCACAAAGCACTTATCTTTTATAACATAAAATATCTATATATATAAATAGACAGCGTAAAAAAAGCAAATACCATTTATCTCTTCATTTTTTCTCCCAATATCTATTCATAACAGACTAGTTCCTGTCACGTATGAAATAAGCACCTAATTTGCCCTTAGATGCAGGTCTGTATCACAGCTGATTATGAATGCTTCTTTTGTATTGAAGCTACTAAACCTGTAAGTGATTCATTACTGAGATGCTTCTTTGCTAAAACATCGAAATGAATCCATTCAGCCCTTCAAGCATCTTTGGAAGAGTTTACTCGTAAATACATTTTTTACATTTTCCGCATCTTTCACAGAGCGTAGAGCACCCGTTTAATGAATGGAAGGCTCTCAAAGTAACCTCTCTCAGGTCGAACGGAAAGTAGATAATAAAAAGCAGAGGAAAGGTAATTAGGAAAGTAAGTGGGTTAATGCGCTTTGGCTCTGAATTGCAGCGGTTAATGTTAATGAGAGGAGCCGGAGAGACTCTAAGATCCCTCATTGCGCAAATGAATGTCACCAAGTGCATAAAATGGCCGCCTCCAAATGGAAATGGAGTTCGCTTGTTTTCTTCCTACAGCTCATTTCTGTCGCCAGCACCTGCAGAAGGTGCCGAGCTCCATTTAGATTAATGCGGCTCCCATGCTGGTGGCATCTGGAGCGGCTCTTCCTGTGTAAACAGCCCAGAGTAGCTCCAGTCTGCACGTCCAATCAATCTCACTTATTCCCAATGATCTCTGCGGACAAAACGTGTCGACTTTCATATCTCTTTGTGTCTCTTCTTTTAAAACCCTCAGTATTCACGTGGCTCGCAGACCTCTTCTAGTTTTATAAATAAATGTGGTGAAAGTCTGGGTGTTTGTGGACTACTGCTATCATTTTCGATCCTTTGAAAGCGCTTGAAGCGTCTCTCTGAGATGTGTGTTTGGAGAATAGACGTGAGTGTTCTTTTGTGCAGGTTGAAGACAGGACTTTTCAAATGTCTGTTTACTGGGCAGGCATCAGGCTTGCCGGCATGCGCCATGGCTCTCCCTGCAGAGGCTTGATGATATATTTATGGATTTTTCACTCTTTTCCCTGGCCTTAATCAAAGTGCAGGCATTGAACATGTCAAGGTTGTGTCAGACCTTTTCACCGCTGAGACTCTGCCTTGTCAGATAGAGGTTTTAGCTGATCCATAGCACTCTGGATGAGCATAATGAGAGACGATTCGTTAGCGCCAAGATGCTCGAGTAGCTCTTGAAGTTTTTATTTCAGGGAGAAATAGTCTAATGTAGCTGATACTACCACTGTCATTCGGCGCCGGAGAATACAGTTATGTTAAGTGGATGGATTTATCTGTTTGTGGGTGTTTTTCTCTGTTCGGTCGACGGGGGCTACAGTTAGGAGGGAAGCCACATTTAGCTGCGGCATCGATTTCATAAAAGGTTGCACAGTGGGAAGTAGGTAGCCTGTCAACCTACCTTCTCGCCATGCGCATCTCAAGAGCCAAAGTAATTGAGCTTCTCTAGACATTTTGTTATTGTAAAGGACACAATAGTCAAGTGTGTCCAGCCAGTTACATATCCATCATCCGAAGCATTTTACCACCTAAAATGTGCTTTTTTTCCTCTCTCTGTCTCGTATTAAAAAGGAGTTGCTATTTGTGTGTAAACTATGTGGCTTGTGAAAGGCTTGTTTTTTGATATTGAAAGCAGCTGTCAGACAGATGATGCCTGGGCGCAATCCACATTTCCATTTGTACTTGTGTCTCTCTGCAGCTCTCTGGCACTGAGAAGGTACAGTGTTTTGAAATTAGATATCAGCCTCCACAGAGCTGGACTAGAAACGGGGGAGGAAAAAATAAAGTGACAGGGAGATAGACGGATTGACGGGTTGATATAGTTAGCTTGACAGATGGTTCTACATGAATATGCCAGTGAAACAATGTTTAAAGAGCTTCAGAAAGGGGGAAGAGGAGGAGAGGAGCAAGCGATGGATGGATGGATGGATGGAAGGAAGGAAGGATGGATGGAAGAGTGAGAGGCAGGTAGAATCTAGAGGGAATTATGGGGAACTGGTTGTAAGACACTTTGATATTCACACGCTGAAGCACAAACACATAGCTTTGGGCGATTCATCAGCTGTCAGTGCCCGGCCGGCTGGTGTGCAGTTATGTAGGGCATAAAGGCCTTCGCTATCCCTCTTTCTTTCTCTTCAATTAATGTGCACAAAGCCAGGAGGGGGAAAAAAACACTAATTTTACACCATGTTGCCATATCATCACAGTAGGCACTTTCCATTAATTGAAATATATATATTGTAATGCATTAAAGCCACAAATGCCAGTTTTTTGTCTTTTGTTTTTTGGTCAGAATTATTATGTAACACAAAATTCACCTAGCATGAAAAGTAACTCGTTTTAAATGCATTAAATGTCTATAACACCACACACCTCCCTGCAGTGGTGATTTAAAGAAATGTTTTATATATATATATATACAGTATATATTAATATGAATATATTTAATCCATATAATATATCAATATGCAGTATTCAACATATGATATTCATATTGTCAAACCTTACACAAAGTTTTGGTTATTTAAATATTTGTTGATTAAATCTGAAGTACATGAATATTTTTAAATGTTTTAATGTCCTTGCATTGCATAAATGTGAAGCTTATATAATATTTAGTGTAACCTCCTCCTGAGGTTGACAGTCTGCAGTTTTCTGAAAGTTATACGCGTCCTTTCATTAGCCTTTTGTCTGAATGGCTTCATTGACTTCATTCTGTACACTGTTTGTGTAAAGTTCCAATTCACATTGTCAAGACGTTTTTTTTTTTTGTTTTTTTTTCATAAGCAGCACTTCAGGGTTTCTTGCGTCTTTAGTTTAATAGAAATCCACAACCTTGGATCAACCGCATTATATCCTTGCATATCCTCAACTTCTGTGTGAAGTCGTCAGTCTCTCACGACGTCATATAAAATATGCAGGGCATGTGCTGTCACCAATACACAAGCAATGTCTTCAGTTACATTCAAGCTAAAAATGTTTTGGCCTTGAGAATCCGGGTTTTTTTTTTTTTTTTTTTTTTGAGGATGCTTTTTCTGTTTGGTGCTGAATAGGAAAGGACAAATGAATGCATCACTTTCATCACCACCGTAACCGTCCAGCATTCAGCAGCACTCTAAAACATTTCACCTAAGTCTTTCCGCTGTAAAACACCTCTGTGCTGGAGGGATATTCACACTCTCTAAAGGTGTTTGCGTGAAGGAGCGTCAGCTCTACGACATGTTTCTGATCAGCCCCGGCTGGAGCAGATAGCTTTTTCACATCCCCTCTGTTATGTCACAAACAAACATTGTGTGGGCGCCAGTTTCCTGTCACTCATTAGACATTAATGATTCGCAAATCCACTTGCCTTCAGGATACGCGTCTCATTCTCCTTGTCAGTTCAGCATCGCTGTAAAGCTCCCCAGCTTTTGCTGGAGAAACTGTGAGAGATCATTTTATCTCACACTTGATTGCCAGATAATTATCAGTTAATTATTCAGAGCCTTAAATTAATTTGCTAAAAATAGTGGCTGTGCCTTCTTGTCTCCACTGGAGACTGTTCCATTATTCCAGCGTGCTCTCCTCCCCCCAGACTTGACACGGGTCGGCAGTAGATGTATGACGGTGTACCGTAAATATGATTTTCATTTGTATCATGTCTGCACTTAATCTAATCAGAGAGAGCCCGCACGCAAGAAAAATGTCCCTTCTATTGCCAGCAGGGTGCATGCAGAACTCGATACTTAAATTTGCTGATTATTACTCATTGGACCAGCTGTGAACATGAGCCTTTATAGATTGCAACAGCCTATATTCACAGCACACTGTATGCATTCAGTGCAGCATCTGTTCATGAGCTGGGTTGTTGTCGTCATCGTTTTGCTGTTAAAGTTTACATGGAGAGATCAAGAGAGCAGGGTGAGTGATGATAAATAATAATCAGGATATGTAATGAAATTTAATTATTTATGTTTATGTAAACAACATTTATTAGCTGTTATATACATATTTAAAAAAATTAAATTTACACTTTTATTCAGCAAGGATGCATTAAATTGATTAAAAGTGGCAGTGAATACATTTATAATGTTATAAAAAACATTCCATTTCATATAAATGCTGTTCTTTTGAATTTTCTATTTATCAAAAAATCCTGAAAAAGGTATAATCATTTCCATTGTAATATTAAGCAGCACAACTTTTTTCAACACTGATGATAATAAAAAAACAATTCTTTAGCATCAAATAAGCATATTAAAATGATTTCTGTGGGATCATGTGACACTGAAGACTGGAGTAATGATGCTGAAAATTCGGCTTTGCCATCTAAGTAATAAATTACATTTTCAAATATTAAAATAGAAAACAGTTATTTTAAATTGTACTAAAATTTGACAATATTACTGTTTTTTACTGTATTTCAAATAAATGCAGACTTGGTGACCATAAGAGACATGTATACATAAAAAAAAAAAAAAAAAACGTAATTATTAAAAAAAAATTAGAATGGTGGTCTAAATATCAGCTATTTATTTGCTTTCCTAATATATCATATAAGTAGTTCAAGGTCCATCTAGCGTTACACAGGTACTTCAGTAGATTTCTTTTTTTGGTCTGGACACTTCATTAAGCTGAAGTTCCTACGAACAAAGAAATGTGTTAGTGGTCTTTTAATGGAATTCATTGGCTTAAGGAATCGAACTGTTCCTTCAACTCTTCAGCTCTGGTGTGACCTGCTGTTAGGCTGAAGACTGGGAGGATGATAAGGATATTGAATGGAGCTGTTGCCTGTCACAGCACCCTGCTGCTTCAACAGGAAGAGACTGATCAATACTTCACATACTCTCTCTCTCTCTCTCTCTCTCTCTCTCTCCCTCTCTCTCTCTCTCTCCTCTCTCTCTCTCTCCCTCTCTCTCTCTCTCTCTCTCTCTCTCTCTCTCTCTCTCTCTCTCTCTGGGTGTGTGCACATGTAATAATCTCACAGAGGCTGGCAAACATCCTGAGGATGAGTTGCCCAGCCTATCCAAATAGTTGTTCATTTGAACGTGTCGGAATTGATTTCCTTGGAATAAATAAATAGACTCTCATTAAAGTAATAACCACAAAATAAGGAATGAAATGAAATAAAATAGAAAACAAAAAGGAGAAAGGTTCGCTTTGCAGCAAAAGTGCTCACCATCGATCCAATTTGTGCAGAGCCAAAAGCATTTAAGTGCTTAGACCAGCTATTTGTACAGAAGTTTATATGTCCAAAAAAAAAGAGAACCTCCAATTCTATTGACATTTAAAACACTTAGTCGTCTGGAGGCGTACTTCAAAGTCAGCTCAGCAGGGACTCCATCAGAACAATCCTACTAGTCTTGATTACAGGCATGCTCAGGAAATATATTAACCACCCTCCTGAGAACCACTCTCACGCTCATTTGAACCACCATCACTGATGGAAAGGTAAAATGGGGGGTATACCTTATTAGACCACTGATTTTAACCAGCTAGGCAAGCTTGCACCGCCATTAAAACGCTTAAATCCACAGATTTCCTCTTCTTCTGTCTCAGTGATTTACCTCACATTATTAGTATCTCTCTCTCTCTCAGAGCAGCCTGCTGTATGTCGATGTGGTTTTCAATTAAAATGAAGAAGCCTGCAATTGTTCTCATTTCAGCAGCTGTATGATAGCAATCGCTGAAACCAATTGTGTAATTCGTGTAATCACAGAGCAGTTTGTTAGGAGTGATAAACTTAATTACTAGCAGGTGAAGGCATGCTGAGAGATACACTGAGAGGAGGCACCTATAGCATAAGCAACATCTTCCTGAGGGATACTATCAGGTACACGGTGTACTTGGCTGTAGGATAAATTTCAATCGCACAGTCTGTAAAATAGCACCTTTTACAGATCTGGATTAGAACACATTATTTTTGCCTTTGAAGGACACCAAAGAAAGGGTTGTTTTAAATGGAAGTTATCAGTTGTATCCCTTTGTGAAGGACGTTTCCAAATGCTTGTTAGTCAAGTATATGTACAGTGGATGAGAAAGTCATACATGTTAATGTACAATACCGTTCAAAAGTTTAAAATCACTATTTATTTATTTTTTATTTTATTTTATTTATTTTATTCAGCAAGGATGCATTGAAATGGTCAAAATTAACATAAGACATTTATAATGTTATAAAAATGAAAGACTTCTTTTAAAAACATTTAAAAATCTTACTAACCCCAAACTTTTGAATCATGTTCTGTCCTTGTGAGTCAGTAGCAGTTATTATTAGGAGTAAAATTTGAGCAAAATAAATAAAATGAGAATTTCTCAATACAAGTCCTTGGGTGGATGACATTTATCGTAGTAGTATGTTTTGCTGTTGTACACCCAAGGACTTAAAATATTGCTTACATATTCTCTTTTTTTTATTTTTACCAACTGCCAAATGGAGAAAAAGTAAGCAATTGAAATATATTTTCAAATGGGCAATATTTGATGCAGAAATTTCATTTACCACTGCAGGTTTAACAGTTAAAAATACATTTTAAAGCTACTGTAAGTTATCATGTGGATGCCTTTTTATAATGTGACAGGGCACCGATGTGAAAAACAGAGCATGTTGAACCCTTTGGAGAATGTGTGAGACGTAGCACATCTGTTGGTGTCAAGATCAGGTCAGCAGAGCCAACAGCATTGATATGAAAGATGACCTTCGCTGAGGCACATTACATGTCCATATATGATGTCCTGGAGCACGCAGCTTTAGTCAGAATAAAAAATCCCATATCCTGAAAACTTCACACTTCCTCTGATGACTTTGCGGTGTTATTCTATCTAATCAACACATAGCCTTAAGGTTTCTATATGTGCCGAGCCACAGACGTGCTGTTAGTTCACCTGTAGGCACGGGATGTTGAAAACATTTTTTTAAACCTCTATTTTCTTCTGTTTTTCACTTTGCCTTGCACCTCTTGCTCACTGTTTGCTCCATCCTGCAGTTTTGATGATTGTTTGGACAGCTCTCCACGAGCTCCACTTCACATGCATCTGGATACTGGCGCGAGAAGCATCCGAGACCCATCTCCCAGATCCATAAATATTTAATTTGCAGAGATGCAGAATAAATTGACAGTGAAATTGACTCTGAATCCCGCTTTTAATTTTTCAAATGAAGAGGAAGAGAGGGCCTCTCCGCACTGATGTGACAGGGAGCGTGATGTGACAAGAGGTCCCGACCTCCCCGGCAAGGCAAGGGGAGGAAGGAATTCACTTATCCGCCGCCTCGCCGTTACCATCGACACATCACATCCCGATTATTGCTGGGGGCCGAGGCTTTAATTACTAGCCTGTGTGTGGAGGTGAAATTAGACCCCTAGCTCTGTAGGTTAATGCGGGAGTGTAGAACACAGCCTGCAGGAGGAGACTTGCGCTGATGCAACACATCTGATCTGCATGCACAATTCACTCTCAGCTGTCAGCTCCACTCACTGATAAGAGAATTGAGAGAGTCTGAGTGCCAATGAAGGTGTGGATGTTAAAATACCTCATTTCCATTTGTTTCGTGTCTGTTTGTGTGTGCCCGCTGACGCATGTCTGCGGGCCTGTTTGAGCTCTCACTTATAGGTGTGCACTGCCACACAGAATATGTTAACATTCGTTTTGGTTTTAAACAAGTGCGAGGACTGTATTCTGTAACTGAACTTATAGTGTGAATGTAGGCTTTGTCAGGGGTGCAATGGCGTCTGTAGAACCTTAATAGAAAATAAATATAAAAAAAAAATATGCATTTTAACACCTGTTTGATTTTTAGTTTAAAGTATTAAACTTTTTGCATAATAATTTTAAGATATTCGCTGTCAACTAGAAAGTAAATGTCTCCCAGATAGTTTACTGCAGTACAAGATTTATAGCTTAAAAAAATGAAAATACAAATTGAAATATTAAATGTACTTTAAATATTTATTTATATAAATAATAGATTTTTAAATCAACACTGTGTATTTTTAATATCTCTTTTTTATAAAATAAAAAGTAGCCAAATATGCTTTCATATTTTGTTTATACAAATGAATGGGGAAAAAAATAAAACATTTAGACATAATTCAAAATATATTTTATGATCCAGAGAATAAAGAATGTCATACCAGTAAGTGATGACAGATTTTTTTTTTTTTAATCCCAAGTATCCTTTTATGATTGTTACGCAGTCGAACACAGAAAGAAAGAAAGAAAATAAATAAATATGATAATAATAGTTGTATATATTTTAGGAAGGGGGATGGATAAATAAATAAAATATTTGTATATATTTAGCAAGGGGTTACTTAATACGAAATCATCATATTTTCATATAGTCCTTTTGAGTTTGAAATCCCCTTTCCTGTGTAATATTGCTTTTGTCAGATAAATCTAAAAAGCTACCCAGCACAACTCGAAATGCTTCGTAACATATCTGGCCGTGAAGCAAATGCGACGTTAGCTTAGACAAGCAGTCGTCTGTCTACACCGTTGCGCAAAGGCCTCTATTTAATTTCAATTTCAGAGAGAATAATCAATGTGCCTCCCTATCTTGTGTACAATTCAGAACGGGTGAATCAGCAGAAATGTGTCCCATTCTTTTCCTTTCTGCTCAAATATTCCACAGCCACACAAAATGAGTTATCAAAATCTCAACGCTCATCAGTTTCATTACTGCCTGAGCAATTACCTACTTTTCCCCTTTTAAAAAAATTGTTTCAGCCATGGCTGTTCTCATTACTGTTCAAATCACAGCATGCTAGGCTCGAGTTTCTGTCAATAATAGACCGTTAATCAGTAGCGTGCTCTCCAAATTTTCCAGAGGTACCCTAACAGGGTGTGAGCAAAGTTTTTGATTGAGTTCAGACGCTTGATTGCTTGTACAGCTGCACAATACGGCATAATTACACGTGGAAGAGGCGGCAGAGATACTATCTGACAGTCGTGGCTGTATTGGCAGATTTTAAGAACAGACAGGACTGCGATGGTAGCGTGCTGGAAAGGCGTGTGGCGGTAAGCATTCTGTTGATCCCCATCCAAGGTGTTGTGTTAATTACTTTGGATGCTGTCCAGAAACCCTCAAAGAATTTAGAAAACTGTGACGTTCAATTTGGTACAATTCAAATCATTTTCATGGTTTACAGTGAACCCAACTTCTTCTCCAATATTTTCATGCTACAGATAAAACTCTTCTTCGGGTTCATGAGGAATGGGCTTCTATTATTTTTATTCATGTTTGCCTGAAGGGAAGTGTCATTATTTGGCACTCAGATTGTTTTGTGGAGATGAATGTTAATGAGGCGGCCCTTTATTTTTTACTGCATAATCTACTGAACACCTTGTCCTTCAGTCAGGGAGGCACTGTTCATTTTCATTGTCACGAATGATGCAAGTACACAGTAAGTGCCATTCAATGATTTAAAGGGCTAGTTTACTAAAAAATAAAATGCTCTCACTGTTTATTTACCATATTTTGGTCGCTTCTGGACACAAAGCCTATCATATGGCATACAACTTTTTTTTATTTTTGACTGAACTTCAAGGCAGGATTGATTAGAATATCAATATTGAAATAGCTTTATATAATATTGTATAACTAGTGAATTTTGAACATTAGATTTTTTTATATTTATATATATATATATATATATTTTTTTTTTTTTTTTTTGCTGTAGTTCATTGTCGTTTAGATCTCACTGTCCTTTAGAAATGTTTGTGTTCCACAGAATAAAGGATTGGGACAACATGAGGATGAGTAATAATGAGATTTTTTTTTTTTTTTTTAGTAAACTACTCCTGTGTGTAACAGTGCATTCTGCTTTCAGTGGATCAATACATCTGGCAAAGAGAGACCCTCTCATACACTGCAGGGCCATTCTCTGTCTGTGCCATTTCCAAACACTAACGACTGCCACATCACGATTGGAACTATATTTTCGTTCCTCCATCTCCCAACAGCAAGCCATTAGTTGCCCATAGACCACCAAAAAAACAGATGCTTTTCTGCCCTATTCTCCCTGGACGAGTGCTCTAAAGCCATGAATGCGGTCCCTGTTGCCGGCCTGGTGAGAGTGCTGCCACCTTCCACTCGGAGCTGAGGTGGGATGCATGTAGTTTGGCTGTGGGGCTTGAGGGGGAAAGTCAATCCATACTAAAAGCTTAGTTGCTGCCTTTCAGCATAGAGCCAGGAGGCACATAGAAAAGCATTAAATAAACATTAATGGAAGTGGGTTAGGAGAGATTTATTAAGGAGGCTTTTTGGCCTTGCCTAAGGGAGCCATGCACCATTTTATTCACTCATACAAGCACACAGGTAAACAAACAAGGTAATTTATGGCACTCTTCAGAGGTGGCAGTGTTTGGAATTCACTTTCTGGACATTTTTTAGAGTAAGACGATTGTTTTTCACACCGTCTCAAAGAATTTTAAACGTACTGAATGGATGATTTGTGTGGAATCTCTTCTCTGGGCTTCTTTGTTTGTATTTCATTAAAGTAGTTTTGTAAAGTAATGAGGTTAAAGGGAGTTTTTACACTATTTTTTCTAATGCCGTCTTGTCAGAACATCTCGCAGAGACTACTTATTTGTATAGAAAGCTAAAAAAGGAACACATTTCTATAAGAGAGGAATGCTATCCTTTCTGTATAGTGAAATATGGGATGTTGCTGGGGAAACTTGTGTTCGTTCTTTGCTTTGAGGACAGCTGGAGAGGGAGACAGAGAGAGAACCAACAGACGGCGGTTGCTTTGGAGAAGGTAGCGAATAATGTTTTATCCAGGAACTTCTCTCCACCCCAGCATGTGAAGCAGAGGTGACACGGGTGACAAAGAAGCGTGAAGAGTGTGCTTTGAAAGTTCTTACAGAGGTAACGGAAAAGAGAGAGAGAGATTGAGGCAAAGAAAAAGCGAGAGAAGGAGTTGAAGGAATTGCTTTTGGAGGAGAAGTCGGGACTGATATTGGACCGTGCATGTCAGCCGTTGTCAATGTGACAAATCTTTGATGTGGAAATAATAGCCGGTGAGGGCTCGGCCCAGTCCAGTGGAACTACGTATGACTGTGATGAGCTGTTGTCAAACACACCCACATATACTCGAACACTTTCTCTCTGGCACAGGCAGTATTTTTGCCACTGTATCTAATCGAGACCAAACCTCAAAGCTCTATTGCTTTGATTTTGCTATATCCACATTCCTCGTCTTAAGCAGAGCTTGCTCAAATACAAGATATTAAAGTATGTGGGGTTGAAAACGTTGCACAACCTGTTGAGGATTTTTGTTTCATTTTTCGGCTTAAAAGAAACAGGAAGTCATTTTGCACTTGTCAAAAGAGCTCATAAAACTCAGCCCCAAGGACAAAGACGTGCACACATTCAGACACTACTGCAGGTATTCAGACTCAAACACTGTTTCCGTTCAGGCTCTTAGGACTCCCGCAGTGAATGGCTGGGACTGTGAGAATACAGTAGTTTGTGTAAGCCATAGCAATATAATGGGCCAGCGTTGAGTATAAACCTTATATGCTCTAATTATTCTACTCTTTACTCATTTTACCGCACATACTGCACATATAAATATAAAAGCTTTTTTAATTGGTTGGATGGATGGAATGGAATGATAAAATGGGTTAATGAGGTGATTGAATGATAATTACACCACCAATCAATCTAATTTAAATTTTTTGGTTTTCTAATTGTTTTAAATTTGTTATTAATATTTCATACATTTTGAAATCGGTGTTGAATTAAACTTTATACAAACTTTCTTTAAGGAAATATTGAGGAACGTCACAGAAAAATGATGTATTTATATTTAATTTAGGCATACATTTTATTGTGCAATAACGGTTTCATTTTCAAATTTACAATTTCTGTCACCTTAATATTTTTACACCTAAAAAGTTTTTAAATGCATGTTGAACAAGAATTCAACCTTTGTTTACCGCACTTGATGAAACCTCCATAATTAAGCTCTTTTCAACCTGAAATGTTTTTGCGCCTCTAGTGTCACCAAATGGATTTGTAATAATAAATAATGATCATATTCATGCAGGTTTCCTGAACACTGCCCATCTGCTATTAGTTGTACAAACAGATAGTCTGATATTGTTTCTGTCTCGGCATGGTTGTCAAACTCGTACAAACAGAACAATATTTTGACAGTCTCGCAAAGCCACAGTATTTGCACTTTATGGGAAAATCAAGCTTCAACTGGCATTGTCGACACTACACATTAAACTGGGATAAGAGAAAGTATTATAACACTGACAAATGACACACTTCAGCTTAAATGATCAGGCAAAACCTTTCCTCTCAATTCAATTTCTCATCAGAAAACAGAAGAAGAATGGAGTTTGATGGTTCCATTCAACCTGTTGCAAACATACGTTTTTGGGACAGCACTCGCATCCTATAATGGCTGTTAAACAATCTAACTCACGTCTGAGCAGTTGATATGAATAGCTTGAATAAAATGGCAGACGTGGATTTGATATAGCCTCTCTGTTCCTTCAAAAGAGCAAACCAGAGCCATCCGCACCGCTTTGAATCCAGGAAACAATCACCTAGAAATGGGGCCTGAATATGTGCAGCTAAATCACAGTCTATGTACGGCATGTGGCTTTATTAGCATGCAGCAAAATGAAAGCGAGGCTCTATTGATGCGTGCTACCTGTTTGTTTGCGTGTGTGTGTGTGGTTTACAAGGCCGAGAACGGTCCACGTGTGCCTCGTGAGCTGCAAGATAGCACATCCCCGACAGGAGCTGTCAATAACCATTCAGTGAAAGAACCTGCCTTCGTCTGCTCTTTAAATTACAGAGCGCATCTCTCACGGGGGTTCGCATGCACGCTGACCCCACTCTTGTTGGGAGAAACAATGAAACAATGACTGCAATCAGCTATTCCCTCTAGCATCTGTGTTAGTCCCCCAGACTATGAAATGGTCCTCTATCACTCCTGCACTGGCGCTAATAGCTCAGTGTGCCAATGACTCCAAACTTAGAGAGGTTATATTGAATGCCTCTGTTTGTCTCGCTTGACCTCTGCAGAGAAGCAGTGGGTTTTTTTCTCAATGTTCCGCAGGTGACCTCTTTGTTGCAGGATTGTGGAAAGGATTTGAAGGGCAGGTAGTTGCTTTGTTTGTTGATGTTTATCCAACACTGTACAAGCCCATGTGTTTTAATGTAGCTATGGCAATACAGCGCTTGTCCTTCCTTAACCGTATCCTTCTCACGGCTTCTCCAAGCATTCGCGAGAGCAGTACGAGAAGCTCTCCACAATGCACAAGAACATGCAGAAGCTGTACGAGAGCCTAGGGAGCTACTTCGCCTTCGACCCCCACACCGTCAGCATTGAGGACTTCTTCGGAGACCTGGCTAACTTCCGCAACCTCTTCATGGTGAGTATGGCAGCACTGTCGCTTGTTTATCCTCACAAGAGTGTTTTTTTCTTCTGCTCTTTGCACTCCTCAAGGCTGAAGAGAGTCGGATATTTTCTGTATAAATCTGGCTTTCGAAAAGTCTTCTCTTCTTCTAGATAATATTCTAATTAATGTGTCCAATGCTTTTTCTACAGCTAGACGGCACAGGTCAGGGTTGCTGGATAGAAGTATGATTAAGTTTAGAATTGCTTATGACAGCTTCTATCACTTGGAATGTGAAAGCGCAATTCTCTCTCTAACCTCATCGCTTTCTCTTCTCTGTACATATACACCGTTTTTATCAGTACATAGTTTTAAGAGCTCTAAACTAAAGCTGCTGGCCTTGTCTTAAGTGCATGTGGTGATTTAGCTTATTTTATCACATTTGATAAAGACATTTTCCTCACAGGGGTGAGGAGATGGAAGGATGGGCTTATTGGGCAGATTAAAGCATACATAAACTGTACTGAGAATGGAATGTATAATGTATTACCAAACGTGTGGCTCCTGTGCAGATAAAAGAGTCTCAGAAGCTTCTTATCCTTTCAGAGTTTCGTTAGCTTCTGTATTTGGTGGATATCAAGGCAACGCCTCCTCCCTGTCAAAAAAAAAATCCCAGCTTGGGGTTTAGACAGGTAGGACTAGGTTATTGCTGATAGGATGGGATTTATCCAGACTGAGTGTGAAACCAAAAGAGGCGTTTCAAGTACATCTCACTGTACAAAGAAGATATGAGATTCTCTGCTAATTGATATTTTTTAGGTTCTTCAAGCCTGACTTGTATTTGCTTCTTATAATCTAAATGGGTCTTTGGGATTATACAAATTAAACTTTGTGAAAACTTTTATGCAAAATATTAATAAGCTTTACAGAAAATGGGTCTTGATTTGTGGGTGTAAAATTATTTATTTATTTTTATTTGTTATTTAATTATAGTTGCATAAAAATTCAAACATTTTAAAAAGAGTGTTTTAACATACAGGTTTTAAAACTTGTATGTAAAATATTTATTTTAATATACATATTTTATAATACTTTAATATTGATCATTTATAATCATTAAAATTATAGCTATTAATATTTTAATTTTAAGTAATTTGTATGTACACAAAAAAATGATGTAGAAACAATTTTCACTCAGAAAGTGCTAGTATATTTCACAAACAATTCCAAAGAAACATCAAGTGTACAAGAAAAACTGTATAATTTTCTCATAAAACCATTACAAAAAAAAAAGCTTTTCTGTGAATTCTCTTAATATTTTGCAGAAATGTTTTGATAAAATTTTACAACATGTTCTATGCACCCTGCACAAGAAAGCACAACAAACTTTAGTTTACTGCACATTATGAAACCTTCATGCTGAGCAATTCTATTGACTGGAGAACATTGCATTAAAAACTCCATTTGCAGTACAGTTCAAAGAACATTTACCATTTGAGTGTTAGCTTCACTGTGGTTAAGGGCGCCCTGGGATTGGGGTAATTTTGATTTGTAAATGGAACCTTAATATTGGCTTGAGGAGGAGGGCAGAATGCTTCCACACAAAGCAGCCTCTGGAGATTTTTTTACACATATATTTAAGTGTTTCCTCATTTCTCCTGCTTCTGCCTATATTTTATCTCCCCTCCAGCAAAAAAAAAAAAAAAGGATAACACGATGTCCAGAAGGTATGCTCAAAGTCTTCAAAACCCATTACAGTGAATGGCAAGGTCTCCTTGTCTGTGGCTTCTCTCACCCATTTCTCAAAAGCATATCTAAAAAACAACTTTCATTCACCCTGATCAAAGTCTAGCAACACATGACACGGCGCTCCCTCCAGGATGCAGCGTTGAACGGCTGTAAAAGGGGCATCTATGAAAATAAATTATTCTCTCAAGCGAATAGCTCTTTATGAATAAGTTATCACTGATTTAGACTTCAATGCTGAGAAGAGCAGAGCTGGTGGAGAACACAAACATAGCTGGATGTCCAGTGGCACCGGGAACATTCCCTTTGTGGCGTTTTACTCCTCCTGTTTTTTTTTTCTTTTTTCTTTCATGTAAAAAATCCAGAAGGCCAACCAAGCTTATAATGCATTAGTAAGAGGGCTCTTGTGATGTATGCTGGGAATGTTATGAGGCATAATGTGATAAACTGACAAGCAGTAAAAGTTGAACATTATGAAAACATTATTTTGGTTGCTTGGTTTTGCCACGAAGCCCTGCCCACTGTGAAATCCCATTGGTCCAAAAGCCTCAAATATGCCTAGATACAGTAAATGAATTGTCGCATCACATCCGATTATGACATGATGTTAGCCACACATTTGAAAATGTACTTTGTGTCTCTTTGGGAAAGGGAAAGGTTATTAAAGAAATTTATATTCATGATACAGCCCTCTACATAATATGCGTTCCACCATAGCATATTTATGGCACCTCATAATTTTATCAACATTTATCCTCAGAAATGACCCACATTGCTGTATGTTAAATTGCCTGAGTGACACATCCATTTGGTAGGACAAAAAAAGCCCCGCCTGCCAGTTCTCATGAAGCGCGCACACTCAGATAAGAGAATCCATTAGCAGGATTTCTTTTCAGGGTCAATAGAAATGAAATTTGATTTCAGCACATGAATTTTGTTTCAGATCGTCCCGTCAATTTATCCAGTGCGTTGCCAGAGTTGAGAGAGAGAGAAACTCCCACTGCGTCTTCGTCTTCTGTATGTAATCCTGACTAGCGGCTGTGGATGAATATCAGTATATTAATGCCTTATCAAAGCGCAGCAGATGGTGATGAACTAACAGTCTCACTTGTTAATTGAGTGAGCCACTGATTACCCCAATAAAGTCAGCAGAGGTTGAGCCACGGTGATGGTGCATGACAAGCGTGACTCAGCTAATCAATAGAGCGCACGTGTGTGCGTTAGTGAGCATGCATCTCTGGGTGAATACGTGCACAAAACAGTCATCGAGGGCCATTGGCTTTATCTATTATGTCGGCCCTGGGAATAATCATAATGATGATGCAAATAATGTGATTGTGATGTCACCGCTGCTGCTTTTTCATTTCAATCGCACAGCTACTGCGAGTGATCGCAATTAAACCCAATGGAGTGTCCTTTCAGATTAGTCTAATATTTGAGTCAACACACACAACATCGGCCACTTTTCACTCTTGGCAGTTTTGTAGGCCTCTCACAGCCTGTTGAAAACTAATGGGGGATATGATCCAATAAATAAATAAATAACTCAAATATCATCAAATGTGGTTCAGTTAGTGTAGATTTTGTGTTGGCCAAATAGGCCCATCTGTGGTGTGGATTTTTGTCCTCCACTTCTCTCGCTCTCTTCCCGGAAGCCAAGTGTGTACGCTTTGCATGTAGGGCATTACATATATGATGGTTCCAACCCCAAAAAAATGTGAATATGAATTATAGAGCCCCTGGCTGTGGGATGAGCCGCCCTTTTTTGTCCGCGTGCATAAGACGAGGCTATTCAGATATTCTATTCTGAGGCTGGGCAAACAGGAGAGACTACAAAGCCACCTCCACAACGCAGGATTGCAGCAAGAGTGTGCTTCCTTAGTGTCACTCCGCTGCACATGTACCCAGCGAATATATTTACAAAGACGTCTAGTCCTCAGTGGCTGCCTGGAAGGACACCATCCTATCCTGTGCTTGCCAGCATGCATAAACACACCCGGGGTAGATGGAGTCCATATTGGCAAATTCAATTCCGCAGCAATCCCTCTCCTAGAGTAGTGCAAACACTACCGAGGACAGCAGCCCGGCGAGTGTCGCCTTACCAATCTAGAGATTGCACGACAGCGTTTTTCCATGAAATGTGCTTTTCCCTGGTGGTTACGTCGTGTTGATTGATGTTAGAAGTAAATTGCTTGTTTATCATCGTCTTTCATATTAGCAGATCTAGTTGGTGATTCATCCAACTGAAAATTTGATGAAATCATCCCACAATTTCTTCACTCAAGATGGATGTATTTATAAATTGTTAATATTTTGTGTTATTAAATTCAAATCCTTCTACTAACTTAAAAGATAATTTACCCTAAAATTAAATGAAAATGCATGCAATGCATTAGTTTACCTGTATGACATTCTTTCATTTGTAGAACACAAAAGAAGAACACTTTTTGTATGGAGACAATTAAAGTCAGTGGTGTTTTTTTTTGTCATACAGGTTTGAAAAGACATGAGTGTGAATAAATAGTTTTTTACAACACCGTCCTTTTAAGGACGGACAGATTGAGCGCTATCTCTCTCATTTTTAAATAACCCATCCTGAGTACTCTAATTAACCAAAAGAGTTTTAAGGAAGACTTTTCCCCTGTAATCAGCTTTCTTAATGACTTTGGATTATTTAGTGTGCAAACACAATTAGCCGGCCTAATTTGCCTTAACATATTGATTGGTGGCCACCACTGACAACCACAGGACTTCCTGCGGATTTCAATCCTTCCTGTTTACTTCTATCATTTTTTTTAAAACTAACCTTTAGCTTTCGTTTGCATAGAGCCGTATCTGCAGCCGTGAGATATCAGCTTTCTCTGGCAGGGAGGACCGATGGGGATGCGATTTGAATTTGCAACAGTCAGAGGCACTGTGACCACGAGAAACAAATTTGCGTGAGACCGTGCGGCTCGGATGAATGCTCTTCAGGGCCGTCCGTGAGCGAGAACACGATCATGGTCTAAATTGTGCATTTGATTATTTTAAGCAAACGTACGTGCTGCATGTAGAAACAGCAAATCGCACACATCCCACCATCATTCTTGCTTTATGCTAATGCGATTCTGTCCTTTGTAGTCAATTGCACTGACGTTTTGCGCCATGAGAATGATATTCAAAAGCATTCCCTCTGGGTGTTGTTTATCTCATGTAAAGCTTCCTAATACCTAAAACACAATTAAGAAAATTGATAAAATCATAAATACTGCCCCAGGCTAATTAGGATCAGGCAAAGGGTTGAAAACATGTTTGTTGCCATGGTAATTAGGGTTTTTGCATGTTTGATGAGAGTAAGATAATTATGTTGTGTAATCGTGTTTGCAGTCGGAATTGTTTGTTTGTTTATAAAAACTTTTGCCAGCAGGAATTATTTTTGTCGCTATGAATAAATGATTTTTCAATTAAGGATCTAACGCTTGACAATGAGCTTGATGCTATCTCCAATTACAAGACTGAGATTGAACTGTCAGTTTTGGAGACCCATAATCCAGTGGCTTCATAATACTCTATTTGAAAACGCGAAATCACAATAACAGGAAGAATTGTTTATGCTAATGTTTGTTGTCACCCTGTGCCATGAATAGATGAATATAGAATTCCTTTTCGCACTCTTTGAAGGACAGCCATATGCGTGCTGACTCAATTACTTTTATTAGAACAAGTATTGTGTTTATTCATTGCTGACTTATAGTTTTGCAGCAAAATGCAAATTTGGAACAGGTGCATCTCTCTCTCTCTCTCTCTCTCTCTCTCTCTCTCTCTCTCTCTCTCTCTCTCATGTTCATCCTTGTCCTTGTTGTTTCAAGAAGCGACAGTGAGCGCGTGGGTTCCTGTTCTCAGGCTTGACGGCAGATCCGCTATTGACCACCATGTTGAGCTGTACTTTTCTCCTCCCACACTGGAGCCATGATCCTTGTGTCTCAGCACCGAACACGACACGCACGTCGGAAACCCTAAGGGCGTCTGAAAGGGCCAGACTGTCGACACTCATTATGTCGTACCAAGAACGAACAAGACACACACACACACACATGCATACACAAAACACTCATTCCTCCCTTTAAGGCAAGGCCTGTCAGGTTAGTGGTGCAGGCCTGGGGTGAAGAGACCTTTGCTGTGCTGGAAAGGTTATGTAGAAGTGGCTTATTCTCTCTTCTCTGCTGTGTCTCCGTGCCCTCTGAGCGTCTCCGTCCAGCTCTCTCATCGTCTTCATACCACCTAACACCTCCGTGGCATTTAAAGAAGAAGAGAGGAGGAGGACGATATCTCTGTGTCTCAGTGTACAGGCCTCTCTCCCACTCGCTGGTGCCCCGCCAACATTGCCGCCACCACCACATCCTGGCATTCAGTCGCTGGAAATATCCAGGATGGACGCTGTGTTATCTGCTTCCACATTAATGCATATGGAGATTGTAGCTCAGTGGGGACAACGGCAGTATCAGGAGCCATCTTGATGTTCAATTAGACAATCGCTGTCTGCTTCCTTTTCTCAGCACTCATTGTTTTTTTTTTCACTGTAAGCAGAAAAGCTCCAACTGTGTGCCTTTAGCCTTTAAGCAGGCCCAGATGAAATCTGTGAACTTGCTTAACATTTTCCATGCAGATTTTGGAATTTGGGAAGGGATTTAATGTTATGTATAGGTATATACAGAATGTGGGGTGGGGTGGGGATTTGAAAACAAGAAATAAGCCAAATCTGGTAAATCATCGTAAAACCTAATTTTGGGCATATGTATGTATGTATTTATTCATTTATTTTTTCCCCTTCATTTGTACACATTCTGACAGTTTTCTGAGAGGTTATAATATTTATGACAAGCTGTATATAAAAATAATAGAAGTCTGTTGCATGCCCCCATTTAGATAAACACTAAGTAAATGTGTGTCAAAATGTTCATTCATTCATTCATTCATTCATTCATTCATTCATTCATTCATTCAATCATTCATTCATTTGTGTATTGTTTTAAGTAATTTTAGATTATTTAAAAATAAAATTATAGCTTTGCAGTAAGATTAATTAGGGCATCCTCCAATAAATGTAGTAGTTGTTCGTTCATGCATGCATTCATTCATTATCCAAATTAAGTATTCAAAATTGTATCATACATGTTTTATATGCGCTTTAAAATAATAATAAATAAATAAAATTAATGACCGCTTGGACAAGTTTACCCAAGACGTCTTCTTGCCTCAGGTAGCGGGGTCATGTAAGCCCTGTAGTGGGATTTGAAGACATGTTTGGTTGTTTTTTTTTTCTATGTTTGTTTGTTTAATTAGTTAATTATTTTCTGTGCTGAAACAATTTTGCAAATGTTTTCCCCTAAAATGTATCATTGTTTTCATGTACATCCTGAACCCTAATCTAAATATGTTATAAATGCCAGAGGTTTTGATTCTGTTGAGTTCTGCAGGTCTAGATTCAGTGTGGGACTGCAGATAAGCATTACCCTCATTGTGTATGGACTCACCTTTGTCACTCACTGTTAGTCTGTCACTCCACATTATAGAATTGTGCTGGAATTTTCTTTCTTTTCCCCTCTCTTCCACAGTCTTCTCATTTGCCCTCTAATTTCATTGTCTCTCTCTTTCTGACACTTCAGGATGCTGTGCGGGAGAATCACAAGAAGAGGGAGATGGAGGAGAAGATCAAGAGAGCCAAGCTGGCAAAGGAGAAAGCTGAGCGAGAGAAACTAGAGAGACAGCAGAAGAAGAAACAGCTGATTGACATGAACAAAGGTACGGCGCTACTGCCCCGCCGGGGCCCGACTGCAGCCCGAATCACGATTTCACACGGTGCTAAGCACTGCAGGGGTGTTGATGGTGATGGAGGGACAGGGCCACACTTCCTCTGTGAAAAATCACACTCTTCTCCGCCTATTCACTCTCACTAAATGTACAGGCAGTTTAGATGGGCTGAGAATGTTTTAATGAAAAGTATCTATTAGTAACTGTCACAGTTTAAGAAAACAGTGACAGGAATATGAAGACATCTGTCAAGTAAATGTTGACGACAATGATGGTAATTACAATGCCAAACACACCAGTGTGAAATCCAGCCGAAACCAAAGGGATTTCAGCAGTGATAACCATTACAGCTGTTATGAGAAAATAGAAAATAAATTAATTATGTGTATACTGAGCGTAAAACTAACATTTTGTCACACCTGCAAATGGAGGGTGATGATTTTTAGTGATTTTTTAGTTTTATGCATTAAAAACCGGCAGTTTTTTATTATTATTATTATTATTATTATTATTATTTAATAAAATTATTAAAATAAAACAAATTAATTAATATCAGTCAAATTCAATTGAACTGTAAAGTATTTCATAATTTTTATTATTACTATTATTATTATTATTATTACAACAGCTGTAAAATTACAGTGGTAATATTTATAGTTGTTTTTATCGTTCATATCACATTCTTAAAATTAATTTAAAAAAGTTACCAGGAAACTGGCAAAAAACACTTTCATATTCTCACCACCGCATTTGGCATTCATTTTAGGCTCTTTGTGTATGTGTTTTATTAGCTGGAGCATTTGTGCCATTGCTACATGAAGGTGCAGAGCAAATCGGTTGCAGTATGAGGCTGCGCTGACAGGCCCCTGCCAGACAAGATGTAGGTCGCATGTAAAGATAAGCATCTCAGGTTCACTGCTTTTGTAGAGCAGACAGATAATGGATTGGCAGATTGCCTTTGGCCTAGTAAATGGAGTTGAGAGTTAACTATTAAGTTTTTGCAAGCTTGCTCAGTTTATTTCTGAAATGAAAAGAGGCCATGTCGACAATAGCTTAATTCAGTTTAGATTACTAACTGGTTAGATTGTAATCCAAATTGTCCTCCATGCGCCATATTTCAATATCTACGTGCATATCAGCCCTGTAAATTGTGTTTCGAAAAGAAATGTGTGGTTCAGTTTAAAAAAGAAAGAAAAAAAGTGTCAAGATGTCTCAACGCAGCTTGCAAATTCAGGGTGAATTCTTGCCATGAGAGATACGATGTACTCACTGCACTGCGCTATTCTGATCCTTACAATGAGACAGAAATTCCTGCCTCTGGCCAAAAGCTTTTTTCACAAGCTCCAACTTAAAATGTCACACTGAGCCCAGCGCTTTACTGTGGCCTTACATTTGAGAAAATGACATGTAGAACTTCGACTCTGTGTGCTTCCGCAGGATGACTGAAGCATGCTAGTTTGAAGCATCCTAAGAAGTGACCGCATTGAATGCTGAGCTCGTAATAATGCAGATGGAAAGACAGTGGATAACAAACCCTCTAGTGCAGTCGAGAATACCTTATCTGTAGTTAGCTCTTTCTCTGCGTCAGAGCCCATAAAAGACTTTTATCTTTGAACTGCTGTAGTCATCACTAGATTTAAAGAGAAGGAATGTCAGTGAGTTCCGTTGTGCATTTGGCTCCGTAGACATTCAGATGCATTATATAACAGATCAGCCTTTTTTGCATTCAAATATGAATATGAAACTATACTACTCTATACTAATGTTATTGAAAGAAGTATTTAATTGGTCAAAAATGCAGTAAACTGTAATATTGTGAAATGTTAATACAATCTAACATAACTGTTTTCCATATATATGTACATATATATTTTTTTCAAATGATCCTTCAGTAATCATTCTAATATGTAGATTTGGTTCTTAGGAAATGTTGCAGACTGCCTAATATTTTAATCAAAACCGTGTTTCTTCTTTTTTTGATGAATAGAAAGTGCAAAAGAACAGCATTTATTAAAAATACATATTTTCTGTAACAATGTAAACATATTTACTGCCACTTTTGCTCAATCCAAGTCATTCTTTCTGAATAAAAAAAATTAAATAAATTTATTGCATAAAATCTTAATGACCCCAAACTTTTAGACAATATGACTATATAACTTTCATACAGTATGATGTCTGTTAAGCATTATATAATGCGTATTTATGCTTTAAGGCAAGCTGTTTCAAATTCCTTCTGGCTCTTGAATTAGACCATTTTTTGTGTTTGGCTGTATTCTGTACGTTCCATGTTGCCAGCATCTGTCTGTTATTCTCTTAAACTTGAATACAGATCTCACCTGCTGTTTTCGTTTTTTTCAGTTAACATTTTTCTTTCCACGGGTGAAAAATATAATGATTTGTCTTCTTTTTTTATTTTTTATTAATATAAGTAAAACTATAATGATTGTTTGGCTATGAGCAGTTTAAAAAATATATATTTCTGCTTTAGAAACAGTCATTAACCCAATAACACTGTAATCAAACAAACAATTCAGCGGCTCAGTTGGGTGTCTTAACACAAAATAAAATCATTCTTAGTGTTTTCTTAGGAACAATTGAGCTTAGCTAAAGTGCATATGTACGTTATTTTTTTTAATTAGGGCAGTACTATTGTGTTGCTCATTTCCTCCATATATATCCTCTTTTTTTGGCACACAACCCTCTTTCATTAGAACCCGTGTCTAACCTTTTGATTAATTATAGTTTTTAAGGCCTTTTCAAAGGACTATTTCTATAAAGAGATTTTTGAAGTCATTTTGCAAATTGATATCTAATGCCCTTCACATGCACATGATTAACAATGAGATGCATTTTTAATGAGGGTTTAATTCATTTAGGGTTAAGAGGATGTGTTTGACGGGACAGTGGAGCTGGGCAAATGAATATCTGTACCATTTTCATTTTTAAAAGTATTTTTAAAGTCACACAGACGGTGTCTGGAAATGTGTCCTTGCAAGGTTTCATGAGCAATTTTGAGTGCCATGTGATTGATGTGTATGGCAAGTGGGGCAAAATCTGTTTTTCTTGTAGAGTATTAGAAATCCTAATATGGGAAATTGCTCATGAAATCATTACCCGGCCCCCCATTTGTTTTAATTTTCTCTAAGTGGATTTCCATATTCTCTTAGACTGACCAGATGTTCAGCATTTACCAAATTGCTTAACCCACTGAAAGTAAATGGGGAATGATGTAAAATAGGCCTAAATCCACCTAATCCTTCTATCTTTATTAGGAAAATATGTTTTGTCCTAGCAGGGCAGCCATTTTGCCGGAGGATATGAAACTATGTTGTATACAGAGTGTCTCACTCATTGCAAAACATCACTAAGAGATGATATGACTTCCTGTGTGCCTGTCTATACTGTCTCTCAGCCTGCTGGCTGTTTCAGGGTCACGGTTGTGGGTCACTACAAGTGTTTGTGGCCACATGTGGTGTTTGAGCTGAATCAGGCATGGCATAAGGGCTTCCATAAAACACAGGAATTGTTCTTGCTACATTTTTAGTGAAGTGTAGATGTATGGTGTTGTCCTTTCCTACTCTTGGATAAAATAAATTTACCCAGCTGTTGTTGTCTTTTTATACAGATATAATGTTACAGATTTGGCTCAGTCGAGACATGTTTTGACTGAGGACAAAAAGAGACATGACCCTGTCCAATAATTCTGTTCATCTGACCCAGTTCAGTAACAAACACGACACGAAAAATCTGTCCTCTCGTTCTGTTCGATTACTGGCGTCTAAAAATCTTTTCAACATTCAACTTGATTTTGTTGTATTGTCATTTTCCCAATTGCTGATGTTTCAAATCTCTAGGCCAGTTAGAAAATGGAGAATGTTGTTTGCGGTCACTTGCTGAGTCATCGTGAATAACATCCTTCATGCGCCATATAAAAACCAGACGGTACAATAAATGATGTTGTTAAATAAGACTGGCACACATCTGCTCGAGTCAGGAAGAAAGTAGCTTCACTTTCCAGTCTGACAGTACAAATGATCCCTTTAAAGGTTTAGAAAAAAATAGTGTAGGATTAAAGGGCTAAAAGGAAGATTAGTGTATTCTTTTGAATATTTTTTTTATGTGATGATAGCTGTCATTATCTGTATGGTTGAGCTCAGTTTTGTAAGGTCTGTCTGCCAGTGGGTTTCAGAATGAATACTGCTCTTTATGTCTGAATATTTTCTATAACCCATTACTATTCATTCAACGCTCTCAGTCACAGACAGACAGTCGATAGGTTCAGTTTAATTCTTTCTGTGTGTAGTGCAATTTGTGTGCACTTATATTTTTGGTCATCTTTATATAGTCTGTGAAGTGTAATTTCTCTACCATCAATGGCACCAAACAGAATTTTGTAAGAAGAATGTTTTCAGACATATTTGAAACACTTTGTCACAATCAGTCAGACTAAATAGCCCTGTCCCAATCTGTTGAGCACTGTTGAGCCATTTGGGTCCTTCATTCACTTCATAACCCTAAACTTTTAAAAACATTAGTGCATGATGAAAAAATAGCCCTCAAATGAAGATAATTTTAAAAAGCACACACATATATGACAACACACATATGTCCGTCAGCAGGTGACTGTGTGCAGGTCTCCTGGCAGAAAGGTAATTCTGATAAAGGTCGTGACTTTAGAATATGTTAATCTGTGTGATGCAAACAGAAAACCATGAGAAGCCACACACCCCACTGTCTCTTCTCTAATTATCATTCCGATTTTTAATTAGTCATTGAGATATGCCATCTACCACATTGGTCATTATGAATAAGTGGACCAGATAAGTACCGTTGCATAATGCTGAGCCGACTATGGCATGTCATTATCTGTATTTTAACTATCATATTAAATCTGGGCTGTCTCCAGGCTTCAGTGTCGGTGCCGAGAAATGAGCGTCTGTCCTATATGCATATCAGCGCTCCCCATCAGCTCTTCAGTGTTATTTACACCCACTGTCAGGGAGCTCAATTCTCTTTTGAAGAATGTCACGTTACATCCCAAAGCCCGCTGGTTCCCAAGCATAAGCAAATTCCAGTCAGGAAATCTTGGAGCGCGACTGCTGGCATTGTGAATTTTTTTGTCATTACCTTGAAAGACGCCAACAAGGGCGCCAAGCTTATCTGCTGTAGTGCATCAATTCTAATAAATAACCGCATA
Source organism: Schizothorax lantsangensis (assembly GCA_027422415.1). Taxonomy (NCBI): domain Eukaryota; kingdom Metazoa; phylum Chordata; class Actinopteri; order Cypriniformes; family Cyprinidae; genus Schizothorax; species Schizothorax lantsangensis. Next base: position 10,907,920 of record CM049861.1, read on the forward strand.
TTAGCTTGTGCCGTATCAGCAGCCAGATGCCCGTGTGCCTTAAGGCGGTGATAGCATGGCGAATTTTGCCATCAGTCTGGCCAGAGACACGTTAGCCGTCTCTAAATATCTAACGTGCGAGGAGCGAAGTCATTGATTTATGAAGATAAGCATCTGTGTAAGTCATGGTGACATCCAGGAAACCGGCCATATTCCCATTAATATGTTCCCATCTGACTCCACATTCTGAAATGAAGAGATACAGCGGCCGTGATTATTCCACGATAATATGTTCATTTTCATCTCCCCGATTTTCCTTCAGAGAATATTTCCATCTTCAAATATGTCATTTTTTTCCCTTAAATAAGAAACTTTTTTCTCCTTTTTGTAATGCTGTTTTGTGTAGCCATCCCTAATTAGGGTAGCAATAAATGTCCTAATCACTTTAAGCCTCTTTAACTTAATTTAGCCCACTCTCCCTCAGGTCATAGCAGAAATTAGTGGATACATCTGAGAATCCCTCCACCGCCAGCACCCTCCCACTCTCCGAGCGCACATTTGCGCTGTTGCATGTCATTAATTTACAGCCATGGGTGGTCTACATTCTGATAATTCCTCGTCAAGAGTTCGGACCTGGAGAGCCACTCCGCAGTCACTCAAAAATAATTAAACTCGCCGCACAGAGCCCGGACATCACGTTTTCAAAGCCTAAATCCTCCGAGAAGAAAATTAATGACGGATTTTGGAAAGGACAACAACAGTGCTTGAAACACAGGTGTTTTGTTTGTCATACATTTTGTCATACAGGGATTACAGTATAGCAAAAAAGACAGTGATCTCGTTGTCTCGTCCCTTACAAGGGACAGTAAGTGCCGGACTCGCTGGATGATTTATGAAGTGTATTCTCAGATAAGCCAGGCTCATGTGGTCTGTGATCTCAGCAAGCAGATGGCAAGGAGAGCAGGGAACAATCACTAAGCATCACCAACCTGATAAACCACTGTGGAGATTCATTAGCATACGGAAAGATGGCAAGAAAAATGTGGAGCATGTACGACAGATCTCAGCTATCTTTTATTTCTCCTTGTGAGCTGCATATGCAAATGGCTTGGCCTCTCAAAAGCCAGACCTGCTGTATGATAGTCTGTTCCTGGAGTTTACACTTTAGCCTTTCTCCTCCTTCCAAACCAAGCATGTCTGACATCCTCTAATGCAGAGCCATGCAGCATCTGTCCACTTTATTTTTGTTTTTGTTTTTCTATTTATTCATGCTTGCAGCTGTCCAGGGCATCAACGCTGGAGTTTTTCTTTGTGAGGCTCGCGAAATAGCCACGCCATCTAATCCACTTCCATCTCCTCCCAGCTGACCAATCAACCGCCTTGAATGAGGGACGGACATAACCTGGGTGGAGTAGTTATATACTCTGGCCACCTCTAAACGCCAATCTCATTGGTCCCCTTTTCCGCTCCTCATTGTCTGAGGCCCAGACCCCTTGGCGCCTATGTGAACTCGAAGAGGGAGCGCCCCGCTCAAGGAGGGGATGTGTGAGCATCCCTAATTAAATTACACACAGACATAAGTGGGTTTTCACATCAAGCTGTTCCAGCAAAATGCTCCAAAATGCCTGTCTGGTGCCACATCCATCTTCTTCATTACTCCAGAGTCCAGGCTCATTCTCTCGGAGTGCTTTGGAGCTCTCACTCCAGCAGGCCAGCTGACAGGTCACAGTGTCATATCTCGTGTCAGATCCTCCAGAGAGACAGCACCTCATAACAGGTGCGAGGCTGGAACCGGCAGGACTGTTGACTCTGCTGCTAATGCACTCTCAGTGGCTGCAGTGAAAGGGAATCTCTCAGACAAAGAGTGGCAGGAGGGAAACAAGTCCAAGATGCACCTGGCTCCTCGACACAGGGCTTTGTTCACAACGTATGCGCAAGGTTAATTGCACAGGTGCCTTTCTCCAGGGTAACAGATAGATTAACATGCTTTCCAAAAAAAACTGAAGGACAAGAAGGGACAAAGATGGTGGAAGCTGCTCATATTTTTCAAGCAGGGAGCATTAAGATGCTTCTATTAATGTGGAAATGAGAGCTTGGGGTCTATGGCTGTAGGCCGGTCACTGGGAGGACACAGTAATAGATATAATGTCCTCTGGATGGGTCTTTGTTGTTTAGATTTAAGAGGCAAAAGTTTTGTGCGTTTTAGCCTCCCTGGAGCAATTGTCTTCTTGAGAACCAACTGAAAATGAGTTCTCAATCGATCCTCCTTGTTTTCGTTCAACACTATGGACAGATAGCAGGTTGAATTTATGAACAGGGCTTGTTGACACTGCTACATAATTGATATTCACTAAGAAAAGGAGCAAAAAAGCAATTTTCACTCAGAAATTACTAGTAGATTTCACAAACAGTTACAAAGAAACGGCAAGTAACTTTTTTTTCATAATAAAGAGCCACAGTGGCTACAACTTCCATTTAAATGTATTTATTTAGCTTTTTTTTCTTATAAAATAAATGAGCAACTTAGCTAAAACATAGCTACTAATCTCAGTGCTTCAGTAGTCATACTGCTTCATTTTGTGTATTTATTTGTGTTCTTCAAAGCCGGTTTGGCATTTGACTGGCAGTTTAGTGACACGAAAGACATCTGGCTCTTTTAAGTGCCTCTGTTCGACTGGCGTTAATGTATGATGAATACATCACCGTAACCTTTTATCCTCAGCCCGCCTCAGTCTTAAACAGACTGAACTCTGGTCATGCCGTTGTGACACAGCAGATGAAAACAGTTTCTGCTTCTGTTAACACTCTGGTGTATGAGGCGATTTCATATACACCATAATCTCCTAATCCTGATGATTTGCTGCAAAGTCAGTGTTCTAGCAAAGCTCAGTTACATATACAGTGGCACACAAGCATTACTAGATGCGTGGCATTGATACCAGCTATGAGAAAGGAAGAGAGCGAGTGTGCGAGGCCGAGTGCGCACGTGCATACGTTGTAGAAATAATTAAATGTCAGCCAGTCCGCTCCGTTGAGTGTCTCACTGGGGGTTTTACGACCTGCGCAGTCTCGCTTCGGCAGCCCTTCTCCATGACTCAGTCCTCCAGATGTTGTGATGCCACACTTGCACACACACTATGAGAATACACAAGCTTGTGTTTTAACACACTAACCCTTCTACCCCACTGCTTCTTCTTACTCGTTGTGACACTTGACTTTGTTTCTCTCCTCCCCCTGTGCCGTGGAAGATAAGCTCCTACCCTCTGCCAGGGTGCTTGTTGGGGAAGCTAATCTGATGTGTGAAGTTCACAAATCCGGCAGAGGGCTGTGCTTGTTATCCCCTAATTAAAAATGTGATAGTGCACCCATAAATATATTGGAGAGACTGAACTGGGCCCCAGGGCATTCTGGTACATTTGGCAGGAGCCTGAGGGGCAGAGAACCACCTGATAGCCAGACAGTAAAGAGATATATAGAAAGGGACAGACAACAGAGAAGATACAGATACAAGGCTAGCTGTTACAAGAGTTCACTTTATGTTGCTGAAGTTAGTTGTCTGAAAGACTTATTTGCAAATAAGTCTGGGTGCTATGGCTAAACATTTTTATATCTTATGTAAACAGTTTATATATGTAACTTATATCTCAATAATTATACATTTTTTCTGATACGGCCTAAGGAGTAAGAGTAACCATAACTTTAACCAGAAGCAAAATTTATTTCATCAACACATTTTCCAATGTGCTTTACACACAAGATTTTTTTTTTAAATATTTTATATGCACCAATACAGCAATAAATATTAATAAGCAGTCATATTTATCTACATTTTTAATGCATATATGTGTGTTTGCACAGGCTGTCAGTCTGTGCATTATTTTTCAGTTATTATTTATGCAAGTTACATTGTTGCACCAGTAGATGGTGGCTTTTTTAAGTAGAATCGTTCACTGAACCGATTTGTTTAAACACACTGATTCATTCAGGATTAAAAAAAACTGAATTATGAGTGAGTCATTGATTCATTCACTGAACCAATTCACTTGAACAAACTGATTCTTTCAGGAAGGAAGCATGTGACTATGTTTATGAGTTGAGTCAATGACTTTTAAAAACAAAAGAATAAAACTAGAGACCGGTGTGCTGAATCATTCTACTACCCTAATTTATTCAGAAACTAATCAATACGACAGAGAAGCTCAACAGAACCTTCTGTGGTGTTTTTTGGAATATTTTTTATTGTCAGAGCAAAAAATACACAATCATTGTGTATAAATTCATTGTTAACCTCTTGTTTATTGAACTGCTGTTTAAAAAGCAATATCACTTTCCCAGTCGTGTTGTATCATGTTGTTTACACGAGTAATTTGTTGCTAGCCCACTTATGCTGTCTTTAGCAAAATAGCGTGTAAATTAATAAGCCATGATTATGATAATGGCAATGGTGATTTTGGCGGTTGTGTTGGTTAATTTCACACTCCCAAAACAATAATATTAAATATGTTGTTCAGTTGTTTTAAATGTTAGTTTTTGTTGTGTTTCCTTGAAGACTGTTTGTCCTGAGTTTTGTCACAAAACAAAAAAGGCACAGTGTTGTTGATTAATCTTAGAGTTAACTTTAAATGTGTTCCTTGAATAATATTGCATCATACATCTTCTGTTTTCAAGTTGTTTGGTTCTTTTAATATATTCTCTGCTTTTAGAACATCCTGCACTGATGAGACAGAGAAATAATGTAGACCACATGCTCTGGCAGTTCCTCTCAGATCCATGTGGAGATATCAAGAGTCCAGCTGGTTCTTGTGGAAGCATGGCCCAACAGGACATTGTTAATGGAGCAGTCATGGGTCGCAAGGGAGCTTGTTTCCTGTTTTAGTAATTTTGCTTTCTCGTGTCTGAGATCCTCTGAACCCAGCCTTCCGAGCTCTCCTGTCCTGGCCATTGCAGATGATGAATTGTGTTACAGTTAAGCAAGCAAGAAGTAGGACAAATTGATCAAAGTGTCAGGTGCCCCTTGTGACGTCTAGGTCTCCAAAACGAAGGAAATGAGGGAGCTGTCGAAAAGTTTCCGGAATCATGGTGCCTGTAATAAATGTTTACCTGCCCCCTGAACACCCAGCTTGGGCGTCAGATGGATGTGGACGTGTTTTGGGGACGTAAACTTTGGGATGCAGCTACTTTAGGAACTGTCATTGCTTTCAGAGGACGATGGCTCGCTCGGTGGAAGGAGCCAGCGAGATACTTGTCCTGGTTTAAACCAATGAGCAAAGCTATCAGCCAAGGTGTTGAAGAGCAATTAGAGATAAGCCATGCTTGTTCTGCTCTGGTTTGTTCTGGAACAGCTAGTTTAATTAGCTTGATTTAATCTGGGTGGCTATTAAACACAGCACACTGTGTGAACTGCTTCTTTGATTTTTTTTAATAATGGTCTCGAGTACAAAACGATATAGAAGCCAGGCTTGAAAAGAACATTGCATCATTTTATTTTCATTTTATTCCACTGCTGTTTGTTTATTATTTTTAATCGTAATATTTTGCCTTTGTTTAATGTGTACGCTTGTTTAACGTATAAGTATTCGCGCTGCTGCTTCCAGCGGAAAATGCACTTGTGCAGTTCTGCCTCAGTGTAGCGAGTGTGTGGCATTTTCTGAAATTAATTATGTAGCTGTGTCAACTTTCTTCCTCTTTATAAATTCAATTTGCTGACTGTCATCTACTTTGAATGCGCAAGGAAACAAAAGATTGATTAACACGCCTGAAACTGCTGCCTAAAGCTATCGGCATCTCCGCCACAGACGTTTTCTCTCTGCCAAGGCAGACGTCAAATCCCAACCCATTCACTAAATATTTCCACAGATCGTGTACACAAAAGATTTGATGAAACGATCCCACACGCAACAATAAGTCACCGTAATGATTCTAGTTTAAAATAATGCCTCTGCTGGACCACTATGATATAGTGGGGACCCTCAGTCTCATTAATGCTGGGTAAAGATAGATGACCCAGATAAAAGACCCAAAGATTATTTCTGAACCCCATCGTTGACCGATGCTTTCGATGTTCTGCGCCATATGCCCATGCAAGAAAAAAATTGCTTTAAAATTTTACAAGTGGAAGTCAAGGAAATACAGTATATTAAGTTGTGGAAGAATGCGACTGCATATTAAGGAATGAGGGAACAAATGTAATTTGATATTTAATCGATATTTATTGATTTTATATTGATTATATACCTTTGTGGGGCAGTCGTGGCCTAATGGATAGAGAGTCGGACTTGTAGCCTGAAGGTCGTGGGTTTGAGTCTCAGGTCCGGCAGGGATTGTCGGTGGGGGGAGTGAATAACCAGCAATCTCTTCCACCTTCAATACCACGACTGAGGTGAGACCCTTGAGCAAGGCACCGAACCCCCAACTGCAGCAATATGGCTGCCCACTGCTCCGGGTGTGTGTTCACTGTGTGTGTGTGTGTTCACTACTGTGTGTGCACTTGGATGGGTTAAATGCAGAGCACAAATTCTGAGTATGGGTCACCATACTTGGCCACGAGTCACTTCACTTCACTCATATGATGATATTTTCAATTAATAACATTTTAAATATTATTTAATAATATCTTAATTATATATTTTTTTCTTTAGTATTTTTTTTTTTTTTTGTTTATTTAATTGATATATTATCATAATGACGTGTTGTCTTTATAACATCACACTGCAAGGGGATCATCATATTTCTGGAATGTTGGCAATTAAAAAGATTAAACAAATTTGTGTTAGACAATTAATGGGCGTCTTATTCCTCCATATTTTGCTCAGAGAAATGAATACTGTAAATCCTAAATTTGATTGTTTCTCCCTGCGAGTTGTCCTTGCACTGAGTGAGCCGCACGTCTCATTGTTTTTTAGAAGTCAAACCCCATTTGCCGCGGAGACGCGTTGCACTTCGGTGGCACGACCATTTTCGAGGCACATCCCACTGTCATCGAACAATGATAAAAAGCCCCTGTATTGACCGGCTCCACACTAAATCTTGGTAAAGAGCACTTAGCTCCCCTGTGCAAGCCGCAGAACGAATACCTGTCAATGGCCATCAGTGAACACTTTCATCCTCTGGCTCCTCTCCATATGTTAGCCGCCGCCTCGAAGCGTTTGTGCATTTAGGGAGCCGCGCTGTTCTCTTTGCCCTCTGCCCCATTTGCCTTGCCTTATTGCTGTTCTGTTTTCGCTTTTCCTTTTACTCCCACACTCGATTTTTAGTAGCCTGACCACAGTGTGTGGATTTGTGTATGTGAGTTGGAATGTGTGGTACATGAAACTGAGCTCTAACAGGCAACTTTGTCCTCTCTACAGAAGGTGACGAGACGGGGGTGATGGACAGCCTGATGGAGGCCTTGCAGTCTGGAGCAGCCTTCCGTGACCGCAGGAAACGAACCCCACGCAATGGTAAGACTGCTTATACCTGCATTTCCTCTTGCTTTACATTTCACATTTCCCTCAAATGAATAGTTCACCCACAAATGACGATTTTGTCATCATTTACTCATCCTCATGTTTTTACCAAGCTGAATGACCTTTCTTGCGTGTAACACAAATGGAGATGTTTTGAAATATGTACCTGTTGTTGTTGTTATTTTTAATGGAAGTACAAAGAATGTGCACTAGAGCTTTTTTTGCTTTGAAAAGGACACACAAGCACCATAAAGTAGCTTCAGTTTCAGTCTGTTCCTCAAATAAACCTGTTGTGTGGCTTCAATAGACTTGTATAATGCACTATTCATATGAAGTACTTTTATGATACTTTAATGGTGCTGTTGCATACTTTTTAAAACATGAACGCATTTCATATGCTTAGTTATTTATTGGAAAGTGTTTTATGATCACCAAGGCTGCATTTATTTGTTTAAAATTACAGTTAAAGCTGTAATATTTTGAAATATTATTACAATATATATATATTTTATTATATTTTAAAATGTAATTTATTCCTGTGATGTCACAGCTATATTTTCAGCAGCCATTATTAAAGTCTTCAGTGTCACATGATATTTCAGAAATACGATTCTAATATCTCATTGGTGCTCAAAAACATTTGAAAAACAGTTATGCTACTTAATGTTTTTTGTGAAAACTTTGATACATTTTTAGGATTAAAAGTTAAAAGTGAAAATAATTATAAATAAATAACCCCAAACTTTAAACTTTTGAACAGTAGAGTACTTTCTTCAAAAATTATCTTTGTGTTCCACAGAACAAAAAGTAATTTGTTGTTTGGTGTGAGAAAGACTAAATGTAAATTTTTGGGTGAACTATTCCTAAGTAACACTTATAAAATTTGGCTCAGTTTATTGCCCTTCTGTAGGTCTCCACCTCGAAACTGTTTTCATATTGGATTCATTGCCACATTACCATTCGTAAGTCACTGATTACAGAAATTGATTGTAGACTCTGGGTCCTTGGAGGATGGTTTAACATAATCTTAATGTTAACGTATTCCGTCCTGCCATGATGAATCGCTCTGACCCAAGGGAGGAGAAGCGGACCACCTGCTGTAGGTGCTACATCGAATTGAAATGCCAAGGACGGGCAGACAAGTGTCTATAACTGCTGTAGCTTTCCAGAACAGCCTCGTACGATGGCCCCAATAAGTCACTCTTTTCCCAAAGTCCTTGTCCGTGCATGCTTACAGTGCATAAACCCGTTTGTGTCATTAGAAATCCTCCTGGGATGTTGTGAGATGTATGTTGTGTACAGAATGACAAAAAAAAAAAAACTCAGCATCATTAGAAAAGCCAGATAAGAAAAACATGCCAAAAGACATCAGGAGGAAATGCATGGGGAAAACTTTAGATCGCCACATCAGTGTACCTCATCTCCATATACCAGCATGCTCAGCAGTGCTGATTTGTCCCTGCACTGTTTTTCTGGCTTTACTTCATCTCGTCTTGCACAAAAAAAGTTCTTCCCATGATCCCTTGTGTCAGTGCGGAGGTCTAATAAGAGGGCATGAATAAGTAAGGTGTCATGCTGTATCAAACCTGTCTCCCACTCAGTGGGGCTGCGAGGCCCCCAAGCGCTGCCCCCTGACAGAGCCTGCCAACCAGCCACCGCCAGGAAGAGAGAGCCGCATGCTCAGAGCTCACCTACCATATCCAGCTCTGTGGCCCAGTCTCCCTGACATCTGTTTGAATAAGACTGACATTTAGGAGAGAAGCGAGTGTGTAGATTAAACCTCACCAGTGCTCTTTCTCTCTCTCTCTTCTGTCTCATACTCTGTCTCTTTCTCTCGCTCGCTTTCTTGTGCTGAGTGTCGCTCGTCCTCTCTCTCTTTCTTTTCTGATGAGTGTGTGGGCTGAGGTTTGACAACACTGAGAGTTTCAGAGTGGATAATTGGTTACGAACTCCTGAAATACTTCTTGTTTGACGTCTCTCCCTCTTTCTCTCTCTCTTTTTCTGTCTGTCAATTTCCACTTCATCATTGTTGCAGGTGATCAAAGCCCTTCCTGTTCTGCACCTCGGTGGCCGGGTGCTAACCATGGTAACAAAATGAACCAATGTTTACCCCACTCGCCCTGCTGTTCTCCCTATAACACTTGCTTATTGCCCGGACTCGAAAAAATGTTTTGGTTGAACTCTAAACAAACTACACTGAGCTCCACAACTGGATGTGTACAGATAGCATTCTCTCTTAGGCTTTGTTCAGACAGGCTGCCTGAAATCATTTTTTTTTTTTTTTTTTTTGGCATTTTCAACTCAAATACATTTAATTGATTTTAGTATGAATATCCGAATCTGATTTTTACAAACTCAAATCAAAACATATTAATATGCACATTTTGGAAAGGCTTTAGCCTGAATAGCCAGATCAGATATAGACACGTAACATCATGGAAAATGCATGAATTAGTTTAGATCCATCTTTGTCACTGAATCTAAACACACAGCCAATGAAACAAAATAGGCAAAATTGTTATAACCAGAATTGAGTGGTGCAGATGAACCACTCAATGACAAGTGAAAATTACAAAATGTATAAAAATGGCCTTGGAGTTATTTTATTCATTTACATGACTTTTCCAATTCTAGAGAAAAAAATCTTGATTTTTAGTTATTTTAGCTTATTTTAATGCTTATTTTTATTTTATGTCAACATGTGCAAAAAAATATGACGTATAATGAGTAAAGAGCTATAATGAGTGAACTTGGATATAGCTATAAAAGATAATTAATGATAGACATGAGCAGAGGGAACAGTTGTCTGAACTACCTGATTTAATTTCTTTACTTGCAACATGTCGGTGTGTTTAAAGAATACATTTGAAAAATAAATCTGATTTAAGTGCAGTGTGAACAAAGCCTTAGAAACATTTGACTCCCAACAAGATTTCCATCAGTGCATTGATTTGAGCATTATCTAATAGAGTGTGATGGGAAGTGTTGTTCACATATATTAGGTGAGATTCATTTAGAGGAAATCAACTTTTGATCTGGTAGTGCAGACGTTCCTTTGTGTTCTCTCCAGTAGTCGGAGCTCAGGCTAGTTTCTCCTGTTTCTAGCCATCCTCTGACCTAACTAGCGCACCCTTGCAGTGATGAAGCATGGCAGCACGTCCACGCCTGTGAAAGGCGAATAGAAATGATCTGTCTGAAGGGTCATTGCTTTCCTTAATTCCCATTCATGGATTTTTTTTCTCTCTTTACTCTTCCTATAAAGCTTGCCATTCTGTTTAAGTGTCATCCCATGCACAGAGCACCAAAACTGCTCACTTTTTAATAGATTCTAGCCTTTCTCTTCCCTGGCCTACTTTAGAACTGCTATGATAGAGCTTTATTGCACACAGAGTCTGTGTGGGTCTTTAAAGTGTGTGTATGCCAGTTTCTTATATTCTATATGCCTGAAATGACTTGTTAATGTGTGCACGAAACCGATTCCCCTCACCATTATGCTTTGCACACCCGTGAATGGCACAGCTACAGAAATGCCTGTATAAAGCATATTCAGTACCACACTGAGCCCTTTGGTGAATATGTACATTATTTATGATGTCAGTGAATGTGTTTTAACTTGTAGCTTTCTGCTGTTTTACTGATATGCTACATGAACCATTTGGAATATATCAGTATGAATTCAGCGTCTGGATCAGCGGGGTTTGTACATGTCATAATGCTCTTGGGCTCCAGATTCAGTGACCTGATCCTGAGCGTAGCTTGAATGACTTTTGTAAGAGTCAGCATTTGTCTACTTGTTATATTAAAACAGAACTTGGAGAATTGTTTCTGTAAAAAGACTAGCAATAGTCCTAAAATATTAATAATACAAATTCAACAAATAATAATAATATAAAATGCGCTAAGTTCTGACAGGCTGCTAGGCTCGTGAATATTAATCATGTTCATTTGAACTGAATTGCTGAAATCAAAGTGTGGACAGTGATGGGTGAGTATTAGCGAATAGGATTACTACTTGTGCATTAATCCCGCCCACTGCCAATGGAACTAGTTGGAAGTGGCTTCTGCTTTGTCTTAAAGATACAAAAGACTAAAATAATGAATAATTCCAATTTTGTCATTTTGACAGTAAAACACAATAAAGAGTACCACATGCATGTAGAGTGTCAATTCTATGTAGCAGGTACTGTAAGACTATTTCGCTTTTGCTTTCTTTTTGTGTGCGTTTGAGATAAAGACAAGAAAGCTAGTTCTCTCAATAAAGCTACTTAGAGTGTGCACCTACAAACTAGAGTTTACATTACATTGTAAATCCATTGATATCAATGGGAATCATGCACTATAAAGCCCGAGAGGGAAAACGCAGCGGTCTATGGTACAATTCATTGTATTCTCACCTTATTTAAATACTGAACGACACTTTCCGCACCCTCATAAATTAGCTAATCTATTTTTTCCCCCTGTCAGACACTGTCAGAGTGTTCTAGTGTAAAGCAGTAGTAGGACACAACATGCAGTGAAAATGTCTCTGCTGAACTGATTAGCTTCTAACTCAAAATGAATTAACCAATAACCAAAGACAACATTAATTAGATATGTTGTGGATTTACTCACAATGTAAGTGTTCTAGCAAGAATTGATTTAATAATTTAAGACACCTTTACTTTAGAACACTTTTGGATCTGCCTCTGTGAAAAAGGATGTATTTGAGGACAGGCATCTGCTTTAACACTTTGTGGAGAAGCTACTTTGAAACTGTAGCTTGCCAATTTAGAAGCTATTTAGGATTTGTAGTTAAAGGAATAGTTCACCCAAAAGTGCAATTTTGTTTGGACCCCAGTGACCATAGGATATCTTCTTCTGTTTTCTGCAAAAGAAGAAAAAAGATGCACAGGTTTGGCATGACATGATGATTAGTAAATGATGACAGAATTTTCATTTCTGGGTGACCTATCCCTTTAAAATGCAGCTTTAGATGAGCAGAATCCTTAAACAGAAAAGCATGCCCATCATCTCCAGCCCAAATGATTTAGTGATTGTCATTTAGCATTTGCAGTATAGTTGCATTAATCATGCATGTAACAATATAGAAACCAGCCAAACATGACAAAATGCTAGGCTTACAAGTTCTACTAATTAGGCTCTGAAGCATTGGTGCATTGATGTAGGTCAGCGTGCTACAGCCTTAGGGCAGCTGACTGCCTTTTACTTGGGTAACATGGTAACACGACCATGGGCATGCAGCCGTTTCAGCTCAAGATCAGACCCAAGCACTGTGCCAGTAGAGATACGGTAAATAGGTAATCCATTTTAAATAGTGTCACAAATTTAAAACTCAGGGGATGAAAAAGAGGTCTGAAAGACCGATTTAATTCAGGATCCCTGGTCAGATCTGACCTATATTTTGCTATCAGGTTTTGTAGATGCTGTCAGTATGCCTAGCTTTGCTCACTAAAAGTATAACAAAGATGCAGTGGCTTACACAATAGCATGAATTGACTCATAGCACATTGTGTTTTGGTGACTTTTCTGCAGTTTAATGGCCTTCAGTTGTTGCTTTGATGTGGAGCGTACAGTCTTTGAGTGTTCCACTGAAAGACTTGAGATGAAATTCTTTGTATTGATATGACAAATATGGTTTTCCTAGTCATTACAGCCAATGCATTTAGAAACTTTTGACGGTGGATTTCTACATATTTTTTTGCTTGTGTTAGGGTTCTGCACTGATCTCAGGGGTAACCTTGAAAGTGGTATTTTGTGATGAAGGCTTCCGCTGGTCCACTCCGCACTAAAAATCTTCTGTTTGAATGCCAAGGGTACTCTAAGAGATTGTTGGATAGAGACAGGTAGCTGCTCATACATCCTTGGCATCGATTTCTCTGGTCGCAGATGAAAGCCACAGGCTGAGTAGCTCTTTCATATGGGGCATCCCAAAAGGCACATCAATCAGATTTCTGAGGGAGACAATTTTATTTATTTACTGCCTTTCCAAGTCATTAAAATCTCTAACCTTCCCTTCCTGGGCTTTCACCTTCATTCTTTCGCCCATCAAAAGTTTCCCTGGGTTCAGGGATTCCTGTTTGACTTTGATTTGTGCAGAAATGGCTTATTAAAAACAGATGCAGCAATATAATGCGTGCCAGGGTTATGGGATTTGAACCCCAGTGTCTATTCTGCCCCTGGTCTACTAGTTAATTCGCTCAGGCAGAGGAGAAAGTGAGCCTTGTATGTTTAATGAAGATTAAATTACCTATTTTCAGTCATGAAATTTTAAAAGCAGAAAAGGGATGAATCTGTGAAGTAGCAAATGAGAAAGACGGTAGAGAATACGAAACCTGGACAAAGATTAAGTTTTTTTTTTCTTTCTCCTTCCCTTCCCCTGTCACATAGTAAATGATCTCTCCATAATTTGTTCCTTACCTCTGCCTCTTAATGAAGCAAGACCATTTTTTTGTACTTCCTCCCTGTCTCTTCCCCCATTGTTTTTGCTGTCATTTTACTTCCTTGCAATATTGACAGAAACACATCCTTTGTTACCGCAATAATTAATCGGTGTTATCATATTACAAACCTGAAACTGCGATCGTAAATCCCTGAGCAATTAATCCCTGATCCCTCCACTTCCTTTTTACATGCACCAAACCAACCACCTACCACACTTTATCTTCACTCTCACACCCACAGCCGTTAGATAGTAGTGTTGCCTGTAACACTTTTCACCTGACAGCTAAGATCCCCACTTCCACGCATTCCACTTGAGGGTGTTGATAGATGTTATTCATGTAGCTCACCCCAGGGTGCTCCTGCAGGAAGAAGGGCTAACGTGATTTGCTCAGGGCTGAAGGGACCAGAGGGTAGTGCACTCGGCGATGGCGTGGATGACTTAGTAGATCCCAGATATCAATAAGGAGTGCACAGTGCACAGATATCAATAAGTGCTGCACAGTGCTGCACGCTTCCTCGAGACTTATCACCTGCTCGTGATAGATAAGGATATTTTTCTTCAGAAGAAAGGGTGGAGCCGTGTGGAACGGGGATGAGGGGTTGAGAGGCCATGGAAAAATGGTGGAAAAAAGTTTAAATCCGAAAGTAAAGATGCGTTCTGTCGAAGTTTAGATGGATAGAGAAGACTCTGTGAGGGTCATCTGTCGGTGCAGGTGAGGAACCGTGATAGAGATAAAGATGAGGATTTTATGTAGCGTTTGAACAACCACGGAGCATCTGATGGGAGGTTTTATCGAGGCACTTAAACAAGCTGACCGTGTGACACACATCCATTCTTAAAGAATAAATCAGTTCTTGGTAAAATGCTACAGTCCTGTGTGGCTCCTTTTTCCATTTGTCAATGCGTGTCGGCCTGAGCCATTTGATTTCCAACAAGAGCCTTTCGACCTCTAAAGTCTGCTAAAAAGGAACAGGCGACTGCTTGTTACCCTCACACTGAGCACACAGCGTTGGCTGTGGATTCGAGGAGCTTGTGCTCTCTGTGTGTGCGAAGAAGGCCAGGTCGGCTCCCGGCGACAGTCCTTTCAGGAGGAAGTCAATTGCACAGCACCATAAAGGACCTCAGGCTCGGCCGCTTTTGTCCACTGCCTTCTCCCCCAGCATGAGGGGAGCTCCAATTGATGCGAGTAGAGACCAAGACGGAAACATAGGCCAAGAAAAAAGCTTTCTGGTGTCACCTTTACTTTTGCTATTCTAAAGGTTTTTATGAGTTTGTTTTGTTTTTACTTATTCCTTTTTGTTGCTTTACTCAGTCACTTGCATAAAGCGGAAACAAATGGCCCTTATGAAAGGTCACCTTAAGTGCTAATTGTCAATACTGGATCAATTTGCCAGGGCAAATATCCCTCAGCAGCGCATAATTGAGAGTTTGATCTGATTTTAGCCCTGCATATTTTCACTACGGAATTGATTTCACTCCCGGCTTGAGATGTTCTTAATATAGTCATAACTCACTTTGGGGAAAAAGTGAAAGCTGTATCTCTCAAATCAGACCCAATGAGCTTTTTAAACACAGCCTTCACTTCTCCCATCCTTAAAATATTGGTTTGATAATACTCTGAAGGGACGTCCACAGTCGAAAACCTCGGCTGAGTGAATTAAGCTGTAGTCATGATGAATTGGAGAGAGATCTTTCCAATAACGATCAGTGTAGGCCTAAATAAAGCAGCGTTCAGCAGGAATTTGCTTATGCTAGAGGAGAATAAAGGACAACGCTAGCTTTTAATGCCATTTTTGGTGGCACACCCCACAATTTAACAGTGTGAGGTGTCTATTACCACAGACAAATAGCAGCTGAAGAGCATCTGCATTTGTGTGTCCTTACTATCTGCGATCTGTCAGGCGCTGCAGTGCGAATTAATATTTTACCTTTCCATTTGCAGAGGTGGATGCGTGTAATAAGTAGGTATGGGGAATTATGGGAGTAGGTAGGCAGCTAGTGCTCTTTTCACAAATGTTTTCCTGGGATTTGAATAGTGCACAACATGCTACCAGAACACACGTTTTCGTGTTTGATCGATTCAATAGCATTTACATGCCATAGACAAAGAATCACAGTGGCAGTTTGACAGAATTACTGTCAGATTGTCAAAGAACTGTACGCTGTTTTATTTTCAGTATAGAAGCGTTTCTGTTATGCTTTGTGTGAGGAATATACTGTATTTATTCAAGATGATGTAGCCTGAGGGAGAGTAAAAAATATACTTTCTGAAGCTCAAATGTAGAGTTGGGCAGTCAAGCTCAGTATCGTGGAAAGAAGTCATTAACTAATAAACAGCTCAGTACTGTGAAACACTATATATGAAGATACTCCAGGGACGCACTCTTGTCTGCTCAAACGTGACCCGTCACAGCTGAGTGTTGAGTAAGTCTCTGGTAACTGTCCTGCTGGAAGGGCCTTGCGCATATGCATTGCAGTGTGAGTGGGGTGGGGGGGAGCACAGTCTGAGCTCCACACTGCCCCTGGTGCATTCTGCTGTGTATTGTATTATTATTTGAGACCTTAGTGAGCTGCAGTTATTTGAGAAAGAACAGAATCTGCATCTTCCCCACCCATAGTTTCATTAGAGTGACTGCTGGAACATTTTTTTAATGTTTAAATTAAAACTATCTATCTATTATATTATATTATATTATATTATATTATATTATATTATTTAGGACAGAGGATGTGGTGTATTGATCACTGATATTGATATACGCTTTACAACAAGGTTCAATTTGTTAACATTTTAACAGTGGTTTTATTCCTCTAGGTTAATGATCATTTATAAAATGTATTATTGATTATTGGTGACTCGTGTTTGTTCATAATACATTAACTAATCTTAGTGTATAAAATTGAAATGTTAAAAGTACATTAGTAAATGTAGAAATTAATGAATTAATACATGAAAAAATAATACATACACACACACACATTATATTGTATTGCATTGTATTGTATTGTGTGTGTTTTTCATTTCTTTTTTCAGTTGTCATTTTAATTTTACTTCAATTGTTAGGTGCTTTTGTCATTTTTATTTTTCATTAACATTTCTATTTAGCTTTATTTTTATTTTAGTACTTAAATTTAAAATTATTTCAGATTTAACTTTTTCATCTAATATTCATAATTTGTTTTATATCTGCTTTATTTTCAGATTCACTTTCTTCATTTGTAGGAAAAATATTGTATTAGTTTTAGTTAACAATAACAACACTGTATAAATTGATTATTTAGTGTTAGCTATTACAATACCTAGCCTTATTGTAAAGTGTATGAATGTTAAAACAGTATGAAGGACTTTAAAATGGGGTTGGTAAAGTTATTATAGGTTGACCAGATTTGTTAATTCTCAAACCAGAGCACACAGGGTTAGAGAGGGATTCTTGTGAAGTTTTCACGTGAGATGCCCACCCACCTTGTCAAAAACAATAAGAATAACAGTAGAATGATTATATGTAATATGTATACATTAAATTTAGATGGGATTTTTCAATAAAGACTGTTAGACATATCTCATTGCTAATAGTGATAATAGGTAATGCTAGTGTAAGCTTGAGTTGTTTTTGCTTGTGTTGCCTGAGGGAGCAGACGGTTCAGAGATGTGCTGAATGGGGCAGAAGCTGATGATGGCACATAACTGTGGGGACACACCAGAAATTCCATCAGACCGGTGGCTTTCAAAGCACTGACACAGCACAAAGACACACAGCTCCACTAACACCACCACTGCCTCTCAGTGCAGTCCTGTTGAAAGAAAGAGAGAGGGGAGAGAGAATTTGTAAAAGAAAGACAAAAAAATAATGTAAGGAAAGAGGCAGAACACAGCTGAGAGCACCGAGAGGGCTGGAAGCCTAGCGAGAGGGAGGAGACAGGGAAGAAATAAAGGGGGAGAGAGGGAAACAGACAGAGCTTGAATAAAGCAGAAGTGGCTTGTGTGTCTGGTCAAAAGCTGATCTCAGGGGGAATTGTGCGTGCGTATGCGTGTGTGTGTATGCAATCAGCAGGAATCTTCCCTCGCACAGGCACTCCCCCTCAAGTGAAGCGTGATCCTGGCTGACATCGCTCCATCACTAATGCTGACGGATGCCCATTTGCGACTCGTCTCCATAATTATTTATTTATCTGTTTATTTGCGTCTGGTTTATTTATTGATGGAGCTCAAAGATGTGACGGCAAATTTCCATTTGCTAAAAAAGAAGTTTGAACAGTGTGCAACATTTACACTTGAATGAACATCTACACTAAAGCTGTGCTCCACCTTTTCATTTAGATTTCAGCCATCCAAATAGCTATTCCTCTCTGGTAATGGAAAAGTGATATGGCCCATTTAGTTACTTAGCACTAATCCCACTGGTTTCGTTGCTCCAGTGCCCTTCTCTTCCCTGCTGTTCTGGCTCAGAGGAAGTTGTGATATGTGACTACGCTGTGTTCTTTTCATCTTCACCTGAAAAGCAGCAAAGGTATCGGCATTTTTGCTTAGTGTGTAATTTTGCACCACTTACATCACCCAAACATTCCCACTGTCTGTCATTGGTTAGTCAACCACATAATCCTTCCCAAAACTCACATCACCGGTGTTGCTCAAACAAACAGAGCAAAGTTTTGATAGAGCGCTTACATTTTCATGGGAATCGACCTACGAATGTCTCACTTACAGCCTTTGCATACTAATCTGGAATAGCAGGATATTTTAACATCAAAAAATCATACACATCACCTTTAAAAGTTTAATATGTGCTTAAAAGTACATCAAACAGGAGTCAATGATCATGGAGATATCTTATGCTCTCTATTACCTCCCAAGAGCTAATCATATCTAGGTTTTCTCATCTCTACAGTGATGCAATGTGTGTGCAACATGTGTCATTGTAATTGTTTTTCATTTTCACAACATCCGCAACATTTACTCTCCTTAGAAGGAAGGCTCACCCACACGATATTAGTCTTCACGCAACCGTATTGCAGCGCTTAAGGAGCAAATTAAATGACACCTCCACGCTTTTACCAAGCACCCAAGAGCCTGTGAAATGTATCTTGTGCTTTTTCTAGACACATTAGACGCATTTGTA
Organism: Schizothorax lantsangensis; assembly: GCA_027422415.1. Classification (NCBI taxonomy): domain Eukaryota; kingdom Metazoa; phylum Chordata; class Actinopteri; order Cypriniformes; family Cyprinidae; genus Schizothorax; species Schizothorax lantsangensis. The sequence goes on from CM049861.1 coordinate 10,926,903, forward strand.
CGTGATGGTCTGTGGAAATTAACCTGAAGTCACTTAGTAAGAATGTTACTCGGGCGTAAGCTCATAGTACCATTAAAAGGGAATATTTTTCTGTGCATCAAGTCTGGCCCAAGATGTCGTATTTAATATATTTGATACTTGAAACAGTCTAAATAGACTGACTTGTACTTTTACGTGCTGTTATGGAGAAGTCTAGGCTTTGTATATTTTTTTTATTTAATGTTTCCCAAAAGCAGTGTGCATTTTGTTGTATTTTCCTTGCTTGAATCTATAGTGCTATGCTAAGGGTAATATTGTGATATGTTTCCCGACCCAAGCGGTGTTGACATTAACAATGTTTACAGCGGTTCTGCTCTAAAGTGAAACTCATGCATAAACACTATGCAAAATTATAATGCAGAAATGTTTCAGATACATTTGCCCCTAGTTGAGAGCAAAGAAAACAGAGTCAGATTACTCCCCAGCAAGGGATAAATGCACATGTACCGTTTATCTGCCATTTTCTGTTTGTGAGTAAATGTTTAAGAGCATAAGTGTCAGTGAACTGCAGACACGGTAATTGATCAAGAGAAGTTCCACTCCAACGGGGGCGTCCAAGTGCTCTCTGGAATTGCAAATGAGCTTTTATTTTATTCAAATTCAATTTCATTAATGTTCTTGCAGACCATGACGTTTTCAAGTAGGTCAAGAGGTTCCCACTAAGTAGTCTGAATTTGTTTAACAGGCCACGGAGGTTAGTAAGAGGATACAAGCTGGCATGGTTTCAACCCCCCCTGTAAGTGATCTCAGAGCCCCGAGCTGGACTTATGCTCAATACATAGCTATGGGTGAATATCCTCCGTAATCAAAGGTTACGGGGTTTCAGCCAGTGTTTATCTTTGTGCCTCAGTTTTGAACTCTCTGACTTGATGGACTACTTGATGAATGACTAGTTGAATGTTTGGAGTACCAAGCCACTATTTGTTTGTGTTAAGTAGAATATAAACTCAGCATTAAACCAATGCGATGGTTTGATATCCATGCTTTTGAACAGCATAAACCAGGACCAGAACGTCATCTTGTTTGTTCTAAAATTCAAAGGGGCATAAACAAGAAAGATAACAACTGCAGCAAACCTCCACGAGACACCTTTGGTATTCATGAATTCCATAAATTACTATGTTGTGTGGCTCCCCTGTAAGAGATGACTAATGTGTGGGTTTAAAAATAGATGGTGGGCTTGAACAAACCATTCTCCAGAAACGCCGGATTAAGAATAGGCAGCGTGGATGCGAGCGTGAGGCCACTGTGCAACAGGAACACAAGGCAGGGGGTTTGCGGACAGTGAATCAGCCAGAATCGGTGTGGCTATGTAACCTCTCTGCCCCAGAGGGAAAAATAACTGCAGGATGAAGCGATGCACTACATTACCTCAACTACAGAGCTCTTTTCCCAGCAGATGTGCTTTCTTCATTGGGTCAGGTCACCTTTTTCCCCATAGTCCTGCACAATGGCTGAGGAATGAGGAGGTTGCGCCCGCTGAGGCATGCGTGTGTGCTGTTTAGTAGGGCACAACCATCTCTGTATGTGGCGTTGCAACCTGGAGGCGGCGGCACTTGAGAAAAATGCTGTTAATCGAACTCATGCCCTCCGTCATCCTCTGTGACAGGTATAAACACGCATACAAACACTCCCAGTAATGCTCATTTGCACCTCGCATACGTTTTGATTAGCTTAAAAGCATGTAAAATTCTCTGGAGCTGCATGTTGTAAACTTGAGTTTTAAAGGCATATCTTATTCCATCTTAGATATTTTCATTAATATGTTTACAGTGGTGCTAACCGGCTGTCTGAAGGATGGATTTTTCTTATGCCTATTGTAAAACTTTTATGACTGCCGATAAGGCTGATGGGCCGGTTATTCATTTTTTATGGGATATTTTAGTAACAGAATAGATGGTTCGTGCTTATAAATCCTAAATAACTGAAGAAAGGAAACAGTCGGTGAAAGGGGGCTTTTATTGAAGGCGATGCCTTTGGTGCACAAAGCCATGAGAGTTATTAGCTTCATGCCATGTTTTTTTTTTCCTCATTCATTTAAATTCACTCTTTACACTCTCACACAACTTGTCTTCCATCCGTTCCCATGTTTGTACACGTACATCATTTCTTATGGTGGGCATTAGCTTTGTCACATTAAAGAGAGAATATTTTTGTGGTGCCTTAGACCCCCCCATCAATCGCCATGCTTTCTGGCTGTGCAATGGAGCAGATCCTTACTAAAGAAGAGCCCCTGCTCTCATGTGTGTTACATTAATTATATCAAGATCTGACATCTGACCCAAACGTTCACTTAGCATGTCTGCCGTGCCCTGACCTATTTAAATGGCCGATCAGTCACCCGGACCACTGCGAACGAGGCACTGACAATGACTGATATTGTAATTGAAAAGCGGCAATGTTTTACAGCATGCATTTTGTTTATGTATCACTATTTGCAGAGCTGCCAATGAGGAACGAGCTTTCAGATCTAATAAATTGGAGCCAAGTGCCCTCCACCCTCAACCGTCCCGCTGTTGTCAGTCATCTCCCCTCATAATAGGAAAGCGGGCCTCTACAATAATTGCTTTGATGGTCCAGCCTGAACAAATCACTTCTGGGCATAAAAAGAGGCCTTGGAGATGGCAGCCAGAGAGAAAAGGTGGGAATAAATTAAAGCACTTTGCGTTCCTTAGGGGCATGTGTCCCAGATTTCTTCAAAGAATAAAAAAAATATATAGAGTAGGGGGGAAATATGCTTCTTTCTTTGCTTTAGGAATAAATGTAGCAATAAATGCAGAAATACACATCCACTGACCATCATAGTGAAATGGGTTATTCACAAAGAGACAAAAGACACTACATAGTTAACTGACATGTGAAGAAAGGGGGATTTGAGTGGAAATAATCTGATTTTGAACGGAGCTCGCTTTATAGAAGTACCTCTGGTTGGCTCTTTGTGCGCCAACAAAAGTTTCTCTCTCTAAATAGAAGGCTTTGAATGTTTTAATGCTTGTGAAAGGGGGACTAGTGGATGTTCCAGGCTAAACTTTGCCAAGGGCCCTGCTGCTAGGCCTTAGTCCAGGATTAGGCCTGGGCCATTAAGATACCCTTGGGATAGGACTAAGATGGATTGACGCTGATGTCCATTTTGTGTCTTTAGTGCCTGATCTCAGTGGAAGATCTGAAAGGGGTTGTCACAAAGGACACTGCATAAAAGCCAAAAAAAAACAACAACTGTTTATTGGCTACAACAGTGTAATATTTTATGTATGTTATTTTATGTTATGAGGAAAACACATTTAATTATTTTTTTTAACTACTGCTACTTTCCATGTGAATATACTGTATTTTAAAATGTAATTTAGTCCTGAGACGGCAAAGCTGAATTTTTAGCTCGGTGTCATGTGATTTTTCAGAAGTCATTGTAATATGCTGATTTGGTGCTCAATTATTATCAATTATTATTGGTACTCAGTTATTAATAATGGTTCTTACTGTTATCAATGTTGAAAGCCACTTATTATTTTGTGGAAATTTGAATGATGAATAAAGAACAGCATTTACAGTATTTAAAAAATAAATCTTTTGTAACTTAATTATCAACATTATATATAATAAAATAAGAATAAATTATTCTTGAGCAGCAAAACAGCATATATTTGCATATATTTAATTCCTATTTTATTTTCTACATTTATATTCTACATTATACTACAACCTAATATTGTGGCAGTGAGTCTTGCATGGGCATGAACAACATGTATTTTCTTCAGAAAATGTGAAACTATCACATAAAGCTGTAATCAAACAGTGTGTGTGAGAATTACATCCAAGAATAGCATTAGACTGAAGATTGAGCGGAGTGAGGAGCATTGTTCAAAATGGGCGGAGGAGTTTTCACATTGCGGCGAGATGCCGGTGCATAGGGCAAACTCTATAAAAGTTTCACACATGACCTCTTAATTACAGCTGCTGGGTTCAGTGTGCATGGCATCATCAATCCACAGCACAACACAATGCTGCCTCCGGCACAGCGTGCGAATGTCATCCAGAATGACTTGACTTCCCAGGGGCAGAATTGTTTCCCAAGCTCTGGAGGCACGCCCCTCTTTAGTTCCAGCAGTGCTCCCACCAGCCCCCATCCCAACACTGACTGTTAGCTTTTGCTTTTTTACCCTTATTTTTTCCACCCCAGTCCCACTGACAGTCTATTACAATTATTTGGAAGTGCAGGTGCTCCCTGTGTCCCTGTGTTAAGAAGAACTGGAATCAACAGGTCAAACAAATGTTTTTGTTTTTTTTAAATAAGTCAGTTAATTGAAGTGAAATTATTGACATATATAACTGTTAATTGTAGGGAAGGTAATAATAGTGCTGAAGAGTTACTTTTAAAAGTACTGTATTGCATTTCAATGTTGTGTTACTCAGTATAAAAAAAAGTAACTGCTGACATTTTCAATAGAAACTCATTTTAAGTTTTTAACGTTATCTTTTCTTACTGTCAGCTAACTGAGACTCTGTTTGAAGTGGTGTTTTTTGCCGTTGACTACTATATAGTAAATTGGCCAATACTAATTTATATCTAGTCATTGAATTATGCCCCCTATTTATCACAACATGGGAGAAGGCAGAGGCTTTGTTGTATTTTTCAGTTGATAAATAAAAAAATCTAGGAAAGTAGCTTTCATTAAGTGTTTGTAATAGTAACTTGAATATAGAGTGCAACAGTTGCTGTAAACTTTTTTTAGCTGCCTTGTTTCTGTAAGTATTGTACCCATTCACTTTTAAAATGGTGATTTCTCTGCAGAATCATGGGTAATGTAGTTTTTCTCCTCTGTTAAACATGATTATTAAAAAATAGCCCTGGTTTTAATCTAATACCATTGATAAGTCAAACTCGTAGCTCACTGTGTTTAAAGCTTTATAAGCTATTGTTCAAAATTATTTGGGATTTTTTTTTACTTTCGGAACCCAACTGTTGCACTCTATTATGGAGTAAATGTAACAAGTGTTGCACTAATTTTTACTTGAGAATGTAATATGAGTCCATAGCAGTGAATGGGTAATAAAAACCCTGTCCACATCATTATCGATTGTCACCGTAGAGATGTTAAAAACTTAATGAAGAGCTGCATCACTCTCAGGGCCCCTCTTCATCAGTACGCAAGGCTCATTTCCTCTTTTGACTAATCATTGCAGCATCTGTCTCGTCTGTCAATTACAGATATGTCCTTAAGGGTGAGGTGTGATCATATCTTTTTGCATCAGAATTCTGTCTCATCCTGGTTTCAGACTTACTTTCCACTGTCATTCTTTGTTAAGAAAACAGCTAACAAGTGTAGCCACATCGCAGTGTTTCTCATGAAATAGAAAAATCTGATTTAGCATGCAGATGCTCAATTAAGGCAGTGCAGCTTCTCGCAGCAAAGGACAAGCTGTGTCTCCAGACGCTGAAGCAGCCATGTGTCTCAGGTAAACGTCGAAGCCTTTGCCTCTCCCCATCCATAATTAACTCTCTCCTCCATAATTCAGTTATTTTCTCCTCTATCCTGTGATACGACATCACTCCATGCTAGTTAGCTGAGCAGACGCGTGTGCCCGATCCCCATGACATCCCGCTGACACACTTCTCCAGGACTGACTGTTCCAGACCTGTGAGCGGTGTGGTGGTGAGGAGTGTTATGGGGTTAAAACCAGACCACATCTGTTGTCGTCTCACATGGTCTATTTTGTCCGCTCCTGTACGGAGTTGTGGTCGAGAATTGTGTTACTTTGCCTTCACTGAGTTGCATCGTAATAAAGCCTGAGGGCTGTGAGGAATTAATAAATTCCGGTTTTGTGTGTTGATTTGTCACATGATAAAGAAAGGTCAGAGCCCTCTGATATACCTAGCCTAGGAGAAGAGTTTTAATTCGCCTGCTTCTGTTGAGCATCATATTGAATAAATTAGAATTAGTGCAGACTTAACCTGGCCTTGCTAATGTAGGATGTTGTCCATGATTCAGAGGGAGAGAGATTGAGAGAGCGAGCAAGCTGAATGGCTGTAGAGTACTCAAGACCATACATCATTGTCATCGCACCTTCTCTCTTCACTGCCAGTTTATTTACTGCCCATGGCTGAGGTTTAGAGAGACAGAGAAGAGAGATGAACCTCCCTTTCCACAGCTTGTGCTGCTGCTGTTTTTTTAGGTTAATTTGTGGCACAAACCCTAGGTGGATACATCTCCTGTATTTATTTATTTATTCATGTCTTTTTTCTTTATTTTTTTGTTGTAACACCTCAAATGGGTGATTTCACACATGCATGCTCCGTGTTCGCTGATTAAACTGAAGCACGTGGATTGTACCACTTCCAACCAGAGGGGGGACCAACTTCCACATTTCCATATAGCATCTGCTTCACTTTGAATCAGTGAATCTTCCTCTGTCAGTGTGATAAATATCACACATTGTCAGTTACAGTGAGACGTTTTCAAACACAGCTGACAGACACCGGGTCCTCCTGTGTTATATTGGTGTGCTGGCATTTATAGTGTCTTTCAGACTGTCATCATGACTCGAATAATAGCTCTAGTATCAATAGTTTTTCCTCACGTTCACCTTGAAGCCTGTGTTGCACAAATTGAGCATACCAGCCAACCCATGTGTCAGCCCTGGAGAGAACAAACTGTTGATACTAGCATTTTTTTTCCATGGCTGACAACCTGTTGTTTTTGGCAAAATCTGATAAGGCAACCGCAATGGCTCAGCGTGACACTGTTGCTACACTGTTGCACCGTTGGTGCTTCTGAAAATGTGAGAAACTTTGCCTCGTATTGAAGATGCTTGTCCTTTTCTGGGTCATGTCATTTGCATAGCCAGTGTTTAGGACAGGTTATGAAGCATTCTTGATTCACATGCAAATTCAGTGGTTATCTGCTGCAGGAGCTGATGAACAATGGGGTGTTCAAAACATACAGCCCACAAGAGGAAATGAAAGTCCGCCTTTTTCAGCTCTGCTGATTCCATTATAGACACTATTATTGGCTTAGAATGGCAACATCTATTATCTGAAGCCATTTTATTGGACAGGGATAGTCTTTTATTAATGCCAGCATTAATCAAAGAAACCCCAGTGCAACTTGATGATGCCCTGACCCTCTCTCAAGTAGATAGCGTGGCAATGCAAGGTCACTCCTTCCTGTCATGTGGTTGTCACTTCCTCTAACCTCAACCCAGAGAGCTCCCAATTATTAGGTACAGTTGTCATTCAGGAGTAAACAGGAAGTGAACTCTTTGCCAGAAGCAGAGATTCTTAGAATGGCATCGCCTCAGTTGCTTTTATCCACTCTTGCATCTTTTTATAAGGATATTTGTGAGGCTTTTAGCCAAGCAAGGTTGAGAATGCTTACCCTCTATTTTAGTCGCCCCCTCATCTAAGTTGACATACAGTTCACTAATTGCACTGGCAGTTACCCTGAAGCAGCCTGGGATATAGTACCTTTTCTCAAGCGTACAGGCTTGTGATGTCAAACCACTTGAAACTGAACCTGCAACCTTTGTGTATAAGCCCAGATCTTCAAACACTATGCTTCCACCAAGGCTGAATAGGAATTTACTGGATGCAAATAAATACAGCACAGCTAATGCATTCTGGGAAAGATTTTATATGTAAAATGCAATCCCAATTCAATTCTAAATGATAGATAGATAGATAGATAGATAGATAGATAGATAGATAGATAGATAGATTCTCTGACAACCACTGAAATCCATCCATATAATGAGTATTATAGGTCCTTCCTGTCTGTTTTCCATCTTTCCTTTAAATGTCACAACATTTGTGATGATCAGTATTCATAGTGTGAATGTAAGGAATTTATAGTGTGTATAAATGAGAAAGTGGAGCAGTTTTCTCGCAGGGAACTAAGAATAGTGTAGAGCCTGTGGCAGAGGGCAGGAAGGGGAGGAGGAGGAGAGCAACTGGAGTGTTTGAATAAGAAGCCTTGTCAATTAAATGCTAATAGAAAGCTCTGGGGAGATGCTGTTGTGTTCTCACAGGTAATGTCTGTTTTCTCTCTCTCTCTAGTCCCTCATGGTTTCTGATTTCATCTCGACAGGAATTTATAATGCCCTGTAAAGTTTACAGCGTGCTGTTGTCCACAGTCTCACCTCCTTATTCAGTCGAGTAGCTGCACACCCAGATATGGAGGAGTCAGGAATCGTAAAAATTATGATATATTCTACGATGCCATAATGTTTATTCTTTCTCCCTTGGCTCAGGTTACGGTGGATAATTTTAGCGTATATTCATATTTGGCTGAAGGATGAAGCCAGTGCCCCCCCCCCTCTCCATGTCTAACAGACCCTAAATAATGACATGAATAAATATATCCGTACAATCTGCTGACTAAATATGCCATTTTCACTGCTTAAGGGAGGAACATCCTTTCTTCATGGGTACGATGGCATCTAAAAATAAATATGAATGATGTGTGTCTGAAGTTGTTCATATACACATACCCAAATTTGATATCAAGAAACCTATGACAGCATCAAGGGGCAGACTCGTGTTCATAAAAAAAAAATGTTTTTAGTTGCTCATCATTTGAATGACAGCTCTGTTTGATTAGAAAGATCTAATCCTAAAGTACTAATTTACTTGATGTTGACGGCTTGATGGCTCGAGCAGAGATCAAAGGAGGAAGCAAAAATTCCGAGTTACATGAAAACTAACAACTTCTTCCTGCGCCAGCAGTCAAGAGCCTAGCTTTTTAAGAATGCGTGTTGCCAAAATAAAGCTAATTGGTTCTGCTCAGGGCCAAGTGGATAGCTCAAAAAGAGTTTACAGTGCCTCATGGTCGACAAGTTGACACATTCCGTTCTCATGGAAAATATGGCTTTGTGAGATTGTCTATTTCCGTGCAATGTTCCATTTGCAGGGGCTCAATTCGCCAGGCCCTTCACCTCTGCGGCTTAGCCTTAATCTGCATTTAACCAGAGCCCAGCAGAGAGGCTGATCACCATTTTTAGATTTTCAAGCCTTTATTTAATTCTTTATTTTGTGGCAGCTGGAGAATAGACAAAGGTATGCTGTTATTAGAGAGGCATACCATTGTGAAATATTTGAATTGTTCAATAATTTTAGGCTTAAGATAAATGTTTAAAGTGCGCTTAGTATTTTATTTCCACAGTTTACCTGAAAAATTATTAAATCATGTTTCTTTCACATATTCTAAATGAAGCAGGTTGCCTTATGGAAGGTGCAATGTTGAGGTGACATCAACAGTCAAATAATTCTCACCTTATCATGTTTACCACCCCTCAAATTTCACTTCTTGATTAAATAAATGTCTTTTTAGTTGTGTTAGTGCCTCAGACCTTATCACATTCACACTGGTGGGGCACTGCAGTCTAGGTAATTAATTATTTACTGTGTGGGTAAATATTAGGAGTTACTAAATAAGTGTTCTAATTTAAAGTGTTCTATCGTTATGCTACATCTAGGACCAATTTCTTAAAGAATTAATATTTAGAAATGTATAGTTGCAGCAGAACAAGATAAAATTATATATATCCTAAAGGATATAAGTCCTTTAAGTTTAACCATGACTCACTCATTAAAACAAACTGTTTGTGAAAAAGAAACGTTACTTTAATTCAATTACTTTAATTCATAGTATTATTATATTGACAAATCCATCGGTAATGAATCTAATTGAGCCTGATTGCTAATAAATGCATACTGCGCTGAGGGTGGCAAATGGTGGCAAATATATATATATAAACAGAGAACCTGTTTCCCTGCTAAAGTGTTTCATATCTGTGGCCTACTCAGCCGATTTGCCGGGCTCTTAAGAGGAAAGCTCATTTCCGGCCCTGTCTCTACACGGTTCATTCCTTCCACTGTCATTTCTAGTGACACGAGTAAACCTCAGGAGTCCAGTCTCCCTCCAGCCCATATGTAGGCCTGTGATTGTATGAATAATCTCCAGGTCCCATATGGCTGAATGTCCTAGTATATTTGATCAGAGCAGTGATGAAGGGGTGCAGGCGTCACAGTGTGTTTGTTCTGCCATGTTTGTCGCACGCTCCCGTGGCATGCCTTCGCTGGGCAGACGCTCGCAATTTACCTCGTCAGGAGCATGTGGGTGCCCGCCGCACACCCCGCTGGCACTTCGACGTGTAAACAGATCAGAGCACAGGCCGCAAAGCAGTCTTCCTCTGCCATGCTCCCCTGACTCACCCCTTCCTCAGCAATCACGAGCAACACTACTGTCATTTATAAACTTTTAATATCTGCTCCTGTGGGTAATGGCTAATTTCGCCCAGCACATGGCTCTTCATTAAAAGTTGATTTCTGTCAGAGAGGATCCCTATCACATTAGCTCCAGTCACTTGGATGGGTATAGGTTTTATTAATTTATTTATTTTGATTTAATCTGCTGTGCAATTTCTATTTTTAATCACACCACAGCCGTTGACTGGCTGGAAGATCCGTCTCTCTCTCTATCTCTCTCCTGCTCAGCTCCGTTTATTTTCCTCCCCCTTTTTGTCTCATGTGTGTTGCTCTATGCTAATAACACTGTTCAGGGGACGATAGCAAGAAGGAAATTATTGATAAAGTAAGGATAAAGTGTGAAACAGCATCATGAAATTTATCAATTTGGATTGGAGTGCAGCTGGTGTGCTCAGAGTGGCTCACTTCGCTGGCACTTAGCTGCTAGTTTAGTGCTTCAAGATGAGAAAAATCAATGCGTTTCCAGCAGTTTTTTTCTCTCCCTTTTCAGCCTGTTCTTTCAGGAACATGAAAGGCTTTCCATGTTCACCTGCTCCTCTCATTGTATTCCTTGAGACAACCACTCTTATTGGTGTTTTTTTTTTCATTTTTATCCTCTGATAAAGAAGATCAATGTTTTCTTTTCTTCTCCTGCTACGAGAGTGCCTTCAGAAAATTGCTGAAATTTTCTGTTGCCAACTGAACCTGGCGGCAGTGACATCATCGGCAGGTCTTGTGCAGATCCCCTGCAATTACTCCGACTCGGGCCAGGCTGCGCCTGCAGCAGCAGCAGCGATCATTAGCTCCATCATTACAGATGCTGAGGGAGGATGAGCCTTGCTTAACACAACCACGGCCTGGCTCTCACCCTGGCTCGCAAGGTCAGCCCAGGTCGACAGCATGCGATGAGTGAGTTTGTGGTGCCGGTGCTGGGCAGCAGGCTTGTTGTGCTGACCCTTCCACCTTCTCACAGCCTGTGTCTTGGTTTTCTCTCTCCCTCTGACTTGCATGCCTTTCGTTGGCAAGAAATCAACATTAATGAAGCTCTTGCATCTCAGGGTTCACTCAGGGTTCCTGCGCAGCTATATCAGACCATGTGTTTGTTTGTGTCTTTAGCTCTGAGCCGAGAGACCCGTCGCTAGTGTTTTATCAGGCGAACATGCAGGTTGTTAAGGATCAGCCTTGCTACAGCAGTAAATTACTTTCGTGTTGACAGGGCGAACATGGCTCACATTCTCAACTTATTCATTAGGTCCGTGAGGAGGATTCAGTTCTACTTTCTCCATCTCTGCAACCAATGGCGGGAAAGGTATGGGAATTATCCCGCATGAGAGACCAGTGGAGGAAGTAGAGGAGCAGCAATCTCTGCCAACAGTGACATTTTCCGCTGTCTGTATATAGAGCATCTGTTTCACCTTGAATGAGGTTGCACTTTCGGATCTTATTTTAAACCACATAGAAGACTGTTGTATGGCAATGTTGTGTGTAACACAATTATTTTGAGTCAAACTTGGAGCCTTGACAGCAAAAGTGCAGTGGCACGAGTAGCTTTCTGTAATACAAAGAAACCTAGTTGTATTTTTGTGTGTGCGTAGGCCGCTTGGGGTAGCGTGTTAACCAGAGGAGCAGCCGGTCCACCAGATGTTCCCTCCCTCGGTGGACTTGTCACAGAGGGACCTTTAGTCTCTTACCTGCTCCCTGCTCCAGACCTTCTGCACTGGAGCTTTGCTCTGCCCTCTTTTCAGTCCTGAACCTCTCAGGTCTGACTGATCACTGTCCAGCTACTGCTTTATCTACTTGACCGAAGGGTCACACACTTTATTCTTTCTCTTTATTTCAGATACTCTATTTTTTTATTAAATGCAGTATTTATGGTTATTTTATAAGTCTGAATGAGAGGGGTATAAATGATGAAAGCCTTTGATTGTCCCAATTCCATACTAAAATGCATTTTTTAAAACATACAAGTTACTGTCCCTCAGTTGTTTTGTCAATGACACTACAGCAACCAATTTAAAGTTTTAACTTAATTAAAATTAAAAAGTTTTAATCACATAGTGATAAAACATGTATAGCCTGAATGCAATGTAAGTCGCTTTGGATAAAAGCATCTGCTAAATGCATAAATTTCATCAAACCTTAAAAAAACTTGCCTTTGATGAAATATTAGTAATGTTAATATGTAAAATGTGAAGAAAAAACAGGGAAAATATCAACAAACTCCTAAGGTTTTGTGAGAATGTGTTGTTGTCCTATCTAGCATGTATCTGAAGGTGAGCTTCACTGCTTCCCGAATGATTTATGAGGCAAGCATGAGAACAGACTGAGTTCTGGATTGAAAGGTCAAATCTCATGCAAGTCACTGCAGAGAAATCTTATGATTAACATGGAAATCACTGTGCGACAGTATTGCTATGAGGTTGCAAAGCTTTAACCCTTATAATTCTGCATATTGTAGTGATAGTGGAGCCTGGAAAAAGTCATTTGCGGTATTTAAAAAAAAAAAAAAAAAAAACACTATTAGAGAAAAAGATCATTTGAAAGATATCTTCCATCTTAGAATGTTACCAGATTCTGGTGGCAATTTTTTTTATTATTATTCCTAATAAAGATTCCAAATTACAGTTTGTTCACTGGATGACCATGTTGGGGAAAATTTCTTGGCTATTGTAAATATTTTTATTTACAACATGCAGTTACAGCATTTTGTTCAGAACAAAAAAGTTCTCTCCACGGGCCATCAATCGTTCAGCCATTTGTAAACATAAACTTGTAACAATTTACACTTATTTTGAATGATGATCTTTCTTTTTGTACAGCATGGTATGAAAGATCATCATTCAAAATAAGTGTAAATTGTTACAAGTTTATGTTTACAAATGGCTTGCCGATTGTCAAACCAGTTCAGGGCATTTTGACACATTCGTATGACTTTTAAAATGTATGTGAAGAGCCCTCTCCCAGTCTTTTTGGAACACAAATAGCTTCCCTCCACAAAAGAACGCGAAATGAGGTACGAATTGCCTATAAATTATTTCCTGTTCTTGTGGATAATAGGCTACCTTGTGTGGCCTTTGATTTTCTTTCTTTTTGTCTCCTTCCCTCTGTGTTTATTCAGCCATCTCTCTTCAGCTCTGCTGGAATCCATATTGATAGCTGTCAGGCGGTGTTGCCGGGCAGCAGGGAAAGGGGGCTGTGAAAGTAGGGGAAGGGGAGATGTTGTATGGAGGGCACATCTGTCAGATCTCATGACTCGACCCATGCTGTGATGCGAAGGGTACTGTCAGGAGATGGGAGAGAGCCAGCACAGGTATGCCCAGTACATGCACTGTCCTCAGGCTGGAACTGGCTGTGACACCCTGGTGGAATGGTGGGAAGGGAAGAGAAAGCTCCCTCGTGTACTGAGCTGACTGGAAAGATCTGTTCACTGCAGAGTCCTCACTTGAAGGCCAATCCTAATTTGATCAACTCTCAAATGTGATTTCTAGTTGGCAGTAATTGTTCTTGTGGAACTTGTGGACTTCCACCGGTGAGTCAAATATGATGATTTCAGTTGGCTGCATTGTATACTGTCTGCTTTTTTGATTGTGGGCAAAGATGAAGGTTAGTGAAACTTTAATACTAATTGATCCCAGGAAAGGCTTATGGACTCAGGTGTGTAGCCGCAAGGCAGGGCTTCCCAAGAAAGCAGAGGAGAGGGGTGAACAATAGGATCAGGAGACCTGTTTTTGCGGTGCATTTTCCTCCACAGCACTATTGGTTTTGACTATTAATGGGCAACAGTGCCCAAACACATGTTTTTTGGTCTAACTGTGGTAATTTTGCTTTGAAATCAAAAGGCTAGAGAAAAAACACCGGACATTGCAGGTCTGTGGGAGGTTTTGAATGCGGGCAACACATTTTTTTCTCTGTAGGTACACGTGTTTTGAGCTGACGGGACTGTGCGCTTATTGCCGGCAGGTGTGAGTCTCACATTTTATCTCACCCGCTCCCCTGCAGCACATTTCATGTAACGACGTTATTACCGGGAGACTTAATCAAACTCACTAACAATAGCTCACACTGACAGACGTCCAGGCAGCTGGTGCATAATGCTCTGCGAATATTCACAGTGCCCCAGCAACCCCGTCTGCCCGCTTAATCAAGTTCTCTCGGTCACCCGGGGAACAGGAAAGCGAAAAGGTGGAGTGGGACGGCACTGCTCGTTGAAACTACAGCCATTCACTGAGGATGAATAGGGACAGGAAGACACTGGGGAACTCTATAGGTCTATTTTAGTGCTTAAAGAAATATGAATGAAAATTGTGGAATTATTTACTCACCCTCATACCTGTATGAATACTCTGGCCAGTCTTTTCAGTATTATGAAATTGAATTAGAACAGAAAGTTATTCACTGTCCTACATCCTTGGCATCTGATGTAGTTCACATTTGGCCCAATCTCAAAAGATCTGGTTGCAGCAAATAACAACTTAAAGGGATAGTTCACCCAGAAATGAAAATTCGGTCATTAGTTTTCACCCTCATGTCATCCCCAAACCCGTAAGACCTTTGTTCATCTTTGGAACACAAATTAAGATATTTAAAGAAAAAAAATAACGACTTATTCAACAATTCTTCTCCTCCTCATCCCATCTGCTACAGCATGCCGCCATTGTGGAGAGAGTATCACAACGCATGCGCGTTCTGCTGCTTATGTTGAACATGCACATGTGTCAGCACGTGCATGCATGGTTTACATGCAGATGACAGAACGCATGCATCGTGATACTCTCTCCACAATGGTGGCGCGCCGTGGCAGACAGGATGAGGAGGAGAAGAATTGTTGAATAAAGTCTTTTTTTTGTTTTGTTTTCTTTGAGCACAAAAAGTGTTCTCGTAGCTTCGTCAAATTACGATTGAAGCCCTGATGTCACTTGGACTATTTTACCAATGTCCTTACTGCGTTTCTGAGCCTGGGAACATTTCAGTTGCATTGTTCTCTATGGAGGGTCAGAGAGCTCTTGGATTTCATCAAAAATATCTTAATTTGTGTTCTGAAGATGAACAAAGGTTTTGCGGGTTTGGAACGATATGAGAGTGAGTAATTAATGACAGAATTTTTCATTTTTGGGTGAAGGTATGACTATCACACTTTCAGCTTTTATGGTCCTCTTATTGTGCTTTTGCATACGTATACAGAAGTATATAGACGTTACAGAAGTACAGAATAGCCTTGGCACAGGGCTGTGTTGCGTCTTGCATTGCATCATGGCCATATTCATGCTAGCGCAGTTGTTGTCCTGTTGTTATCGTCCTGTCTGGGCATGCTCGGGCCCATGCAGCTCTATAAAAGAGTGATGTAGAGCCTTAGAGAGACCCTGTGTACTGCACTTTATTCAGGAATGCTGACTTATTTATAGGTGTTGGAATCGTGTTGTTTGCTTGTTTTATTGAAAAGCTTGCGGGTAAAGTGGCGACAGGCTGGCATGTGAGTGTGATCTCTTGAGGGCCCCCCTGCAGAAATCTTCTTCCCGATAAATAAGTCAGCGTTGATGAATATTTCATTCACATGCAATCCATTGTCGCCCGCAGGTCTGCGGGGACATGTCGTCGCTCCACGCACACAGCAAAACAACCTCCCCCCCAGGTCAACCAATACCTCGTTGTTGGCATTCTGAAAGAGACGCTGTTGCAATCCTCGTAATTAGCTCAGCCCGCGCATCTATGGTTCTGACGGATAACATGGCAAAAATTGTATGAGACCTGTAGTCATGTGACATCTGGCTGCATTGTATATCACCTTCACAACTGCATCTGAGCAGCAATCGAACTGATTTAGTGGCGCATTTGTCACTTTTCATATGCCGTAACCTATGGTTAGGAGATGCATGCACAAGAAAAGTTTAAACCCCCTAGTTAGTGAGAAAATAGCTTGTACTTTTCTGCCCTGTGGTGGAGGGAGCAATAAATAGCAAGAAATGCAGCAAGAAACAGAGAGGTAAAATAAGTGAATGCAAGCTGAAGAGAGTCAAAAAAGGAAGTGGAAGGAAGTGACCAGAAGTCAAACAGTAATTCTGGGTGTTCAAGATAGCAATAGAGGTAGGAGAGGAAGATGATGAACCATCAGTGGACGAATTTGCTCTACACAAGCAAGTTCTTTCAAATCAATATTTGAAGACGTAAGCTCAGTCCATTCCTAAAAGAGATCACTCAGTCCAGACTCTTCACTGAATAGGTCAGAGGTTCTTTGTGAAAATGGCCCTCCATGATTTTTATGCTCTATTTGTGAGAGAAGAGATCCACAGAAAGATGACTAAATAAATAAAGAAAGTGCAAGCAGAATGTTTTATTTAAGTGAAGGTCTGCATTGTGTATTCTCAGATAGAGTTGAGGCATCAGCAATCTCAGGCACAGGATTAAGAGACAGCGACTTTTGTTTGGTAGCTTGGAAAGATGTTACTCTAATGGATTCGCTGTAACTGTTTTCACTGTGTGCGAACTTGGATAGATGGGTCACCTGTTAGAGTTTGATTTAAAATTCTGAATGTTTGCTTTCACATGCTTCCTTTTTTATCTCAACGTGAAGATGGGTTTAGTAAACAGACCGCAGCTGCAGTAATGGTCTATTTTTGCCCCTCTGTATATTTCATTAAGGAAAAGAGTCTGTTGGACACGATTCCCTTGGCATCTTTAAAAGTCTCAGTGTGACCTTCTGAGCTGCTTCAGGTGGCGCACTTTCTTACCTCGGTCGGTTTGCCATTGGGAGGATAGTTCAACCACAAATTAAAATTCTGTCATTATTACTACAAATTAAGATTTTCTTATCATACTCACTCTCACATTGTTCCAAACCTGTATGTCTGTATGTTTTCTTCTGTGGAAAACAAAATGTGACTTTTTTAGCATAAAGAATTGTACTGATTACTCTTGTATGTGTTTAGTCCCCATGAGTACTGAGGATTTCAAGTTTCAAAACTGACATAAAAAGCATCATAAATATCATAGATTTAGTCCATATGACTTTTATCATGCAAAATTAAATTGATACCCACTTAAAAGTCTATCCCTCCAGTAACCTGTTACCAATCAAAAACCTATCAAGTCAGTGAGCTGAACTCAAGGACCAGATCAGTTTGCGTCATCTAAAGAGGAAATATTTTTTTATGTTTTTTTATTGAATTGAATGAACTGATTCATCAAAAAGACTCAAAAGGATAATTTGTTCGTAAATACATTACAGTATATTATACAGTAATCCATTATACATTGATGCATGCCAAAGAGAATGACTTGTTTAATTTTAAGTTCATTTGACAAACCTATAGAATACAATACAATAGAACTTTATTGTTATTGTTTAGGAACAACAAAATACAGTTTATCAATCGGCTTCAGGAGATTTGGAGTATAATGCATGAGTTGTATGGATTACTTTTATGATACTTTAATGGTGTTTTGCTTCCTTTTTGATGTTTGAAAGCATCTGTGCACATTCTTTGTCGCTACATGGACATTTTCAAGATTTCTACTTTTTTGTTCCCTTGGAAGGAAACAAATGTGTTTGCAACAACTTGAGGGTGAGTAAATGTTGACAGAATTTTCATTTTTGAATAAAGTAACCTTTAAAGGTAATTTTGATTTTGATTTTTTTGGTTTTTCTCTGATTTGCTGTATGACTTGTTTTCCAGCACTCCTCCAAGAGTAATTAAGATATGCAAATAGTATCTTGAGACCTTGTTAGCAGAAAGCAGCTTTATCACTAACATCCCTCCATTTTCCCATCCTTCCACCCCACCACACATCACTACTCCATCACCCTCATTTTACATTCCATGACAATCTCACCCACTGATTTACTGCACGGCTTCCATCTTGTGTTTGCCTGTGTATCCGTGTATGTGTTTGCTCAACATATATTCAGTGTGATGTTTATCATGTGAATTTATAGAGCTCTCCCCCTCAGTGCTTATGTGACATCAGATTTAATGGACGAGAAGACAGAGGCATGTCTGTTCACTCGTGTCTGTTCTGGTCAACATGCTGCTTCTCACTCACACGTTCTTGATTCATCCAAAATACAATCACATTTGAAAGAAGAAATAGGATTGAAGAATCTATCGATCTATGTCATATCAACACTATCCATCTGTGTTTATCTTTCTATCTGGTTTCCCCATGATAGTTTTTTTTTTGCAACCACACCAGCCATTTTCTTCCTCTATTTGTTTAGTTATCCATCAGTCTATTTACCTTATCATGCTGCCAAACCATCCATTTACGCTTCCATCTGTCTGTCAAACAATATTGTGGTATCCATTTGTCTAATTATCTTCTCTGTCTACTTACCCCGCTGTCAATCAAAGCTTCTCTCTAACTGTGCAGTTTTCTTTAGCTGGGGAATAGCATTGGTCTGGTTAAGCTAGATCAATGCTAGCTAAGAAGTTAAGAAACTTCTGATTCATGCGCCCACCTCCGTGTACATGCATAATCACAGCTGATAGTTTACTGTTGTGGATAAACAACATTTTCTTTTGTGCTTATAATGTTGTATGTGGAGACACAGGTCTTGAAACCCAGCCCTGCCTGGCCTTTAATAGGAGCTCATCCAAATGCTCATTCCACTGGTAAGCCAGATCTCTGCTGGGTCACTATCAGTTGTGAAGGATCAGTATGGTGCTTTGGGGGCTAGCGCACATGATCCTAATGGATTAGCCACTCACCTTTCCTGAGTTGAACTTGGGGGGCAGTGTTCCCGCCAGAGGCCCCATCTGCCCCCCATGTTTCAGCCATGATGGTAACACAAGGCACCAAGAACGACAGTTTTTGCATCTCAATTTATTAATGCTTTTACATGCACTTCCACTTTGAGGTTAAATCATCTATCTATCTATATATCTGTCTGTCTGGTAATAGTTTTTTTTTTTTTTTTCCTTCTCTTCAATTAAACTGTTTTCTAGTTTAATTCAATAATCAATATAATTTATGGAATTATTTAATAATTCCACGAGTTGCACATTTTCATACTTTATTTGTATCATTATGAAGCTAGTTTTATTTACAGTTTATTGCATTCCTTCAATCATAATACGTGTGTGTGTGATTCAGATGTTTTTCTTTGACTGGGATTGTTATTTGATGTGTAATGATTTGTCTCATTATTCATTAATATTCACTTATTGAATTAAATAATGATTTTAGCTCAAATATTCAACTATTTTGTCAAACTGCATGAATTTACATATGAGCTTAAGTATTTTAATCAATTTTTAATGGCTTATTTTAGGGCTAATATACACCGATGGCTTGTAGGTAAAGTACATAAAGATACTTTTTTTTTTTTTTGGATGGAAGGTGAGTGTTTGAAAGCACAAGCTGTATTTCTGTTACTGCATAAGCACATTCCTGTTTGACTGCTGAAGTTTGCCTCCCTGCAGTGCTGCAGAGGTGATGATTAGTGCTGTAGATTAGCCTTGGGCTGCAATCTATTGGAAAGTACTTTTCATCTGATGGTTTGATGCATGTGTGTGCCTTTGCTTCCCTGCTCCCTTCTTTTAAGTTACTTTTTGTTTTAGATCTTAAATTCTGCCATCTCTTTTGAAAAGCAAGCTGATCCACCACTCAGAGACTGTCTTGTCCGTCTTGAGGATCCCAATGAGAAATCTTGGCAAGTGTGACCGTCAGCCGTTTGATATCCCATCAAACATGGTCCTACTGCTGTGCCTGTAAAAGGGAAAGATACTGGGCCTGCCGGCACTGGACGCCAGCCGTAGTTTCTCGTCCTTTCCCTTGTTTGTCCCGGGAACAGATCTGTCAGGGCCTTCCTGCTGCAGAGATAAACTACTGCACCGCTCTCTCTCCTCTAAAAATAAGCATTTGTTTATCGACATGTGTAGTGATTTCCAGCTCTCCTGTGCCGTATTGTGTGCCGAGCTGTCAAGAAACATTACTCTAAGGCCTGGCTCTCCTTTCAGCTCTGACCAGCTGAGAGAGTGCAGCCGAGCAGGACAATGCAGAGTGCTGGGGGGCAACAGGCTAGCAAGCTTTCGCAGAAATCGGCTAAGATGTTGCCTTTTAACTAAGGCTGTGGACCTCACTCTTTATCGAGAGCTTGAAACTTTAGTACACTCTTTAAGGTAGAAATTGTGGAAAGTGAAGGGCAATGCTGGTATCGAATATCTGGGTCACATATCCAAGGTAGCTAGCATCTAAATGGAGCCTGGCTTTGATTGAAAGGCGTATTAGATGAAAGGGGAAAAACTCAGATCTGCACTGACCGATTTTGGCATATTTTAATTGCTGCTTTACTTCATTATTTTCATTAGTCTGAGTCTTAACAAACTGTCAGATTAGACGTTACACATCTCCCATCTCTGTTTAGAAAAGGCTCTGAGAGAGATTTAGGGAGAATGCAGACCAGACCTCCAGCTTATCTGAGCTCTCATCCATCTTAGTTTGATGAGGAAAGCTCGTGTTTGCAAACTCTGCTAGTGGATCTGCGGTGGCTGAGTTTGACAAATG
This sequence comes from Schizothorax lantsangensis, assembly GCA_027422415.1. Classification (NCBI taxonomy): domain Eukaryota; kingdom Metazoa; phylum Chordata; class Actinopteri; order Cypriniformes; family Cyprinidae; genus Schizothorax; species Schizothorax lantsangensis. Next base: position 10,947,682 of record CM049861.1, read on the forward strand.
CCCCGCACTTGGTCTAAACATCCGTAATTTCAGCAGAGCGTGGTTACTTAAAGCAGGATTTCAGAGTCTTGTCTCACTTGTGTTTCTGGTGTCTCTCTTGCTTTAGTTAGAGCAGAGAATGCACTTAAGAGCTCACATCTCAATGTGGAAAACGAACCAGGATATCAGCCAGTACTTAAAGGATTAGTTCATCCCAAAATGAAAATTCTGACAGCATTTACTCCCTCATGTCATTCCAAATCCGTATGACTTTCTTTTCACAAAAGGAAAAATTTTAAATAATGCAGTCGGTTGTTTCATATAGTTGCAATGAACGTTCTGAAGCGTTCAAGCTCTAAAAATGATGCAAAAGTGCCATTAAAGGTGTCATAAAAGTGGTTCAAATGACTTCTGTACTGTTCCACATCTGAAATCCTACAATAGCTTTGTGTGAGTACCTGTGTGTGAAATGTGTCAATATTTACTAATAATGTTCACATCTAGTGTATGACAGAATCAGTTGAATTGGAAAACTGGACCAGTCTTTGTGAATAAATCGTTGATTGAATCACCTATTGAAAAGATAAGATTCAAAAGAGTGATTGATTTGCTAATCAGGCATCACTACTTATCTCATGAACATTATTCAGCGAGCACTGACTTAAATTGCCAGTGTTTTCCTTACACAAAGCTACTGTATGACTTTAGAAGAAGAAATATAGTGCACAAATTGTATAAACAATATTTATGGTCTTTTTTGCTCCAGTCCTCATTTACTTTTATTATATAGTAAATAATCTAGATACTTTTTTCAGAAGAAAGAAGGTCAAATGGGTTTGGTCTTAGACATTTTTGAGTGAACAAATTATTTTAAGCTTTTAGCGTGTTTATTAATGTTACTTAGTGGTTGGACATTTGTAGCTTTTCAAAGGCTTACCGAGCAAGATTTTTTAATCAGACGTTAAAGTGATCTTATTCCCCAAAGTACACAGCAGGATTTTCACAGCATTATTTAGTGTCAAATAATTATTCTTTCCTTATTTTTTCTAGCACTGAACATCTTTTTTTCTCATTGAAATGACTCATGCCACATTGATTAAAATACAACTGCTTTTTAAAACACACTAATTTAACTTTAGCTTGGTGTGACAAACAACCTCAAATTAGACCCTGTTATGTGTCATGTATGCATTATATATACAGTATAGTGGTGGCCAAAATTATTAGAACACTAGTATTTTCACCAGCTAAAAATGGTTTCAAGTCAGTTATTTCTATCTTTTGCTGTAGTGTGTAGGAAATATCCATTTACATTTCAATTTGCCATTAATTATAATAATCCAGTGAGATTTTTGTTTGCACAAAGAGTCTGACAACAGCCAGTGATCCACACAGAGATCTGATCTCATCATCATCCAGTCTGTCTGGAATGACATGAAGAAACAGAACAAACTGAGACAGACTAAATCCAGAAGAACTGTAGCAACGTCTCCAAGATGCTTCAAGAAACCTGCATATATATATATATATATATATATATATATATATATATATATAAATTTGGCTGGTTATTTAGGTTTACATATACAAAGTTTCAACCAGATGATTTGAAACAAATTCTGCTTCCATATGTTCTACATCACAGATTTTTTTTTTCCTCGAGCAAACAAACCAACAAGCAAAAATACTTTCTGCTGTAACACATATGCCCACTTATGTTTTAGCTTTTACCATTTTTGCCACAACAGATCAAGGTTCCAAAAGCACCCTTTTCGGCTGTCTCGGGGTCAGGCACACCTTTGACCTTCCATTCTCCATTTCTGCTGCTAAAGTAACCTTCCCAACTTACTCCGCTGCTGCCTCAAAACAATTACTCTCAGCTTTGTAGGAAACCTTGATTTGTGCAACTGTAGGTTTTACTTTCCTAGCCCCATAACTTACAAATAAAGAAATAACCCTCCCCGCCATCACATCCTCTTTATATTTCCTGTTTCTGGTGCTGGTGCTCCATTACCCATGGAGCTGGAGTCTGGCAAAGGCATGCTGAAGATGAGAAGAGTAGATAGCTGCTACTGCTGCACTGTGTGCTCTCTCTCTCTCTCTCTCTCTCTCTCTCTGCCTCACCTCCCTCTATGGCCCACAAGCGGTAAACATTGTGTGTTGACATATGGCCCTCACAGATTTAATCACCTTTATTACATTTTGTCACTGGAAAAATATGAAGTGATACAAGTTTGCACATAATGGTACGTGTATGTGTGCGTGTGTTTTTTCTTGGCACAAAGGTCTAGCCGAAACAACAGATGCATAACCAAAAAGTGTTTATTTGAAAATATTTGCCTCTGCGCATTTAATATTTATTGCATACATATTGAATATTTGAATTGCATCAAACATGTAAATTATTCACTGTCATAATTACCTGTGTTTATTCACATAGTTACTACTCGACTGTTGATTGAAGCTTATTTGTTATTCATGGAGCAAACCTTGTGCCAAAGGACTCTCCTGATGATGTAACTTCATGTAATTACAGGCAGATGACAGTAATGCAAAATCCATTATGTTGTTTAATCTTTTTAGAAGAATGCACAGGGGGGCATCTGGGGCCTATCACTCAATCATACAGTGAAAGTGTCGGATAGGCATACATGCCTACGCCGACTCCTCAGTCCTTTGTGAGTGTTTGTGTGCTTTTTAGTAATGTGTTGTTCGCCAATCTGTGCTAATCCCATGATCCCCCTCTGCAACGTATTATGACGTTTTGATCACGTTTCACTCCCCCTCCTCCATCAACACTCACTATACACTGAGAAACAATAGCATCATTTAATTAAGTCCTGGAATACAGACATTTCTCTAGCGTGAAACCAAATGTTCTTATTTTTTCATCAATCTCTTTCACTCCCATGCTTTTTCTTTGTGCATCCAACCTAAAGACGTTGCCTCCGGGAAAAGCAGGTAAAAAAGCCATCAAACCCAAAAGCACTTGACAGATTTGTGATCAGTGGCACAGTTCTCCTGAAATTGTCTAGTTGTGTATTTTTATCGTGGAAGTGAATGCTCACCCTTTAGAGAATAGCTTCATTATGTGTCCCCCAATAGAAATCGCTGCTGGTTGGTGTGATTGTTGCCGTAGATTGGGTATTTTAGATTGAAGTGCCTGAGATCAGAAACTTAGAGAGCTTTTCAACCCAAATTAAGAGGAGGAGGAAGGTCTGTTTTGGTGGTTGGTTTGTCTTTTCTGCCCATTTGGTTGAAGCATAGACTCCCTCCACCCACCTAAATCTCATCTTCAATCTGTTGAGCTCAAGCAATTATCTGAAGTATTGCTGTCTAAACGTTATTTTCCCTGTCTGGCCAAATGCTCCAAACGTCCCTATGTTCCACTCTCAAACAAGCCATAATACTTTCATCCATTTTCAATTTGGACCACAAACTTGAGGAACTGCCACTAGCCCTCCCAGATCCCAACAAGACTGCAGTCTGTGTGGCACCTTCCAATATACCTACAAAATAAGCATATTGGAAGCAATTGGCAAAACAATGGCAGTGTTTGGACTAGGCGTTTGTTTACCATCTCTTCTGTCATCCCTCGCTTTCAGTGTGGGTACTTCCTCTGTTTAATATTGTGGGTTTTTTTCCCCCTTCTTCATCCTACATGGTGTCACATTGAGCGTGTAGTCATGACATGAGGAACCATATTACCCAAGCAATCTTCTTGAATGGTGGCTCAACAATGATAATTTTCGGTCACACTTTATTTTAAGGTCCAATTCTCACTATTAATTAACTATTAACTAAGACTTTTGCCTCGGTAAACTCGTAATTACTGCTTAGTAAGGTAGTTGTTAAGTTTAGGAATTGATATGATTAGGGATGTAGAATATGGTAATGCAGAATATGTACTTTATAAGTACTGATAAATAACCAATATGCTAGTAATATGCATGCTAATAAGCAACTAGTTAATAGTGACAATTGGTCCTTATACTAAAGTTTTACCAGATTTTTAGTTCTGTAGACAGTCTATATGTTTGGATTGTCCTGTTAACATTTAATTGGTAGTAGCAGTAGTAGTATTGTTGTTATATTAGTGGCATATATAGATAGTGGCAGACACTTTTATTCAAAGTAGCTTACTTTGCAATCAACCTATGCTGTACATGTATCAGTATGCCACAATGCTTATTGTTGAGCCCTGCTAAAGAGACCCCTTTGTAGAAATTGTAAATAAAATCTGAAATAACAGCCTATACTCTGAACAAGTTCTAGAAATTTCTTTGTTTTTATCACTGCTGTCAATGTGCAGTGCCCATTCAGTTCAGAGAGAAAGGGGCTGGAGGCCTTCAGGCGCTTGGCTTTTTGAAGTGGAAGTGGATGAAAGACTCAGCCGTCATTTCAACTCATATTGTGTTTTCCATGCAGAGTTCAAAGTTCAGCGTCCTCAACTTTTACCAATGCCAGAGGAAGTTGTCCTGCAGAGAACTGCAGATTTCGTCTCTCCATTTGTACTCTGTTTTTCATTTATCCGTTCCTAACCACATCTCTTCCATCTCTTTGTATTACCCTCTTGTTATTAGCATTGTCCCTCCCCTGTGGTGAGTATCCTTGTTAGGACAGATTTATACGTCTACTGAAGCTTGAATTAAAAGGCTCAAGGCAAACTCAAAAAGGGGATTTGTTAGCACAGAGCACTTGCTCTTGTAATCAACCAACACTGAGCTTTCGACTGCACTATAACGGTAGTAATAACAAATAAAATAACAACTTGGCCACTGTGGCTGTGTTTTATTTCACCTTTGTCTTGTTACAAAAATGTCTTTGCCCAGACAAAGCCATAAAACAGCCTTTTCAAAATGATTTCTAGCTTGTTTTCTCATTGGCCCCCACTACTGACCTTGGCAAATGAGCTGGGCTTCAATTTTGTTTGAAGTATGAATCCACCTTTACTGTGGTGCCCACTTGCTCCTAACTCATTACCTGACATGATGAATGGGGCCTGTTCCATTAAACTATGCCCAGCCCATGGTGGCATGGGCACCTGGCACTGAGTAATGGCAGTTGCACGGGTAGACCTGCCAGTAGGTAGGAAAGGTGTGGCGGCTTAAGCATGGAGTTGGCTCTCGAATCTGCAGGGGAAAGAGGAAGGTTGCCCACTCCACCTGCCACATGGCCCCCACCCAGCCCCTCACTACACCATGTTTGGAGTGGAAAGGGCCTTTTGTGTGATCCTACAATGGGCTGGCCCTTAGTTGCCAAGTTCAGCTAGCACATTTAGTACTCGCCTCCTTTATATTCTTACTGGCCTAGTTTCAAAAAAAGAGTCCACTTAAACCATAGAATCTCATAGTTTAAACCGGGTTCACCAAAAAATTACAATTCTGTCATCATTTACTCACCTTAATTTTGTTCCAAACGTTCTTTCTTCTGTGGAACACAAAAAGAATTGCAAAGAAACTTGAAGTCTGAACAACACTGGACCCCACTGAATTGGAAATTTTTGGGTGAACTATCTCTTTAAATACTACCTGAACCTCCTATGGGTGTTTAGATAAGTACATGCAGCTGTGTACACACTGTTTTGTACTTGTGTATGGGTGCGTCCCATTAAGTGTCTCTTCTCCAGGCTGTTGTTATAGGTGGAGGATCTCTCGAGTACGAGACCGGAGCAGGAGCTCAATGGTGTTACTATGACACCAGACAAGAAGCAGCTGACTCCAGACATTCTTATGTTGCTCTCCTTTTAATCAGTTGCCTTTGTTGTGTCTGATGTTGTTCCCCGTCTTCTTTCTAACTATTAACTGCACTCCCGTTTCTCCCCTTCTCATATTTGTCTGCTGCGGTTGTGAACACACCTAACTGTTCTTCTTCCTTGTTCTTTTTTTGAACAGACAACCGTCGCACTGGTTTGGAAAGATCCCGTTCACGCCACAATGCAAACCCTATGGTCCGATGATAGCTTGCCGGCTAAGGACGTTTGCCAAGTGCCAAAGACCCAAGAGTGGGGACAACACTGAGGAGGGCTGAAGAGGAATGGAGAGAGAGCCCTTCGGCATTCGCATACATCCACATCCACACGTACATGCATACAGAATGCAGAACAAACCTCAAGATGTGCGTCACAGCTCCAGATGCTTCATCACAGGATCACTTGACCCTCACTTCTCTCTGAAGCCTTATATACTACATGCTCTTTGTGCATTGGGCCTATCCAATTTAGCGGTGTTTGTTTGTTTGTTTGTTATTTTCATGATTATGCCGGTTCTGTTTATATCTCAGCGCATCTCACCAAGCTAACTCCCCTGATCTGGCTCACGTCCACCTCGCTATCTGCAAACAATCAATGATTGGCTGTGGTTTGATCTCTCGCTATTGGATTTTTCGACGCACAAACACGCTCTTGTTGACAAAAGGCCAAAAACACCATAAAGGACTGCGTGATTCTGTATGCATATCAGCAAAGGGACTTTATTTGCAGTGTTGATTGAACAAAACCTTGACTTGAATGATTCTGCCTGCCCCCTTTACTTCTTTTGACAGAAAAACATATTTCCAGTCTGTAATTCTCACCATCAGCCATTTAATCTCTGATCACAGCCTCTCTTATATATTACAGATCCTATATATGTAGCAAAATGAAAAAGCTGCTGATATTAGCTTCAGTGCTACCATGTGTACACATTTGTGCTGTGTAAGAGCTGCCAGTGCCACAAGGTACCTGAGGTGGTTGAAAGATATTGCTCTTTATCTACGGTAAACACTTCAAAGATTCGTAGACGTTTCTCTTGCAGAGTCAAAGGTTTTATTAAGTGAATCTGCAGATATGCGAAGCAAATGCGAATCAAAGAGATGCCATTCATTTCAATTTTCAAACATGCCACAGGTTTTCTTCATGATTTCTTTGTAAGTCACTGTGCTTTTAGCTTTTAGCCCTCTCGTAGAAGAGTATTTTAGTGAACTGTAGCTTAGTGTTTTTTTCAAGATCCACTGGTCATCTTTAAGAGCTCTCTCTTACTGACCCTGCCACATTTACCTCTCCTTCTCAGCACTGAAAACTGTCCAAAACATTACAAAGTGTATTTATCAGATTTAGTTTCAAAGCTTATCTTTCTCAATTTGCAAAATATGTATTTATTCACAGTTTGCCAGATTTCGCCCGAAGCCTTTTATATGTGAACATTAACCCGATTCTAGTGAGGAGTCCTTTTGGATATGAGGATGTTCAGCTGTAGACGGTGACAGTGAGGCGATGTTCACAACATGGTGGCTGTCTTCATGTGAAAACCATTAGTGAAATCTTTCCGCCACCTCCCCTCACTCTTGCTTGTGGCATGAGTAGTCATTTTCCATAATGTTTTCTCCCCCCCATGTCCATAACACCGCAGGCAACAGTATGTAAAACAGTCTCTTATGGGTGACTGGAGTCATACTGACTCACATACTGGTACATGCCACGCTGAAATCTTCTGCATTTGTAAATGAGGGGAAACTGTTAAGTTTGAGCACCCAATGCAAGCGTATAGAGTACAGAACACAGTAATGTTAAACAAACCACTGTTAGTCAGGCTTTCTCCTCGCACTGTGTTTGTCATACACTCTCTCAGGAGAGAGAGGAAAGGTCGAGATGCAGCGAATCACAATCCATTGATTTGCTTTTCTAATTAAAACTGCCCTTTGAATGGTTTCCAACACCACACAACAGAAGCTGCGCTCGGCTCTCATGGCTCTCACTATTGGTTATTTTAAACTCATGTTAATGGTAATTACAGCATCCACACACTGTCAGTGCAGACACCTCCGACATGCATTGTTATTTCCCAGTCAGACTCCGGTTACATATATTATGTGACTGGCAGAGGCACTGGCACAAGATCATTTTAAATCTTTTTTGGGTAGAAATATAGTTTTGTTTTTTTATAGGGCCTGGTTTTGATAAATGTGCCAAACTTTCATGAGGTAAAAAGTTACTATACTGAGATTTCATACAATGATTATGAAAATTAATGAAAAACAGGGGATTTTCGTTTAAATCACACTAAGATTTTCAATATGAAAGTAAAGGGATGAATCGTAACTAGCAAGCATTCAGACTCTGGAGAGATGTAGGGCTTAGAGATGTCATCATTTTTACAACGCTAATATCAAATGTTTATGAAATTTTCTTCAAAGTTGTGTAATTTATAGATTTTTTTCCCCTCTTTCCTAAGAAAACATTGTTTTATACCAGTGATCTTCCTCTCCATCTGTGATATCGGTGGTAAACTTGTGTATTACTATAGGCTAATATATGTGTTGTGTATTTGATAGAGAGTATATCCTAATGCAGGTTACAGTCTGCAGGTGACTGACTGTGTAACATTTTAAGTCAGATCCAATATTTTAATTGGATGTTAGGCAGAGACCAGAAGCAGGCAAGAAAATATAAAGTTACCAGTGCCAATTTGGGTCCTCTGCTGTCTCATTTATTCACATTTGTTCAATATTCTCGGTTCAGATTGTATGATGGTGCACTTTAACTTGTTAAATATAGACCTGGAGCGATCTTTTAATTTGTGATTTCTTTGAATATCATTGCCAAAATAGACTGCTTGCATGTACGGTAACCGTTCTTGACAAGTGATTCAATCTCCATTCTCTCCGAAGTCTCCTCCAGTTCTCTCTTATTCCCTCACATTATAATTGGCGCCTGGAACAAGATCAAAGTTAAATGGGTGAGAACAACTGCAACTGTCTCAGGACATTGTTTTAGTTTTTAGGTAATGTAAAACTCCATAGCCCTGCCTTTTTTTCCATGACATTGTGTTTATTGTCTTACAAGCAATTTATATTTGTAACATCTTTTAAGTTTATTTTTATCTGTGACAAAAAAAAAAAAAAAGTGAAAATGGTTATGCACACTGTTCCCGAGTATGTAACAGAATATCATACTAAATAATAACCACTTTCTCAAAAAAAAAAGTCTCTTTTTATTTCCATAATGAGTTATGAATTATGCCTTGTCTTGATGCAGACTCACGCTGTGTCCTAACCAGCCCCTAAAGCACTAAACGCTGTCTCTGTCTGAAATTTTGGAATTGTTTTGTCCTAGCTAAACTCAACACAGTGAATGTCAGGACATTCGGTCAGTCAGATGATTTCGATAGACTCGTGTAGATAAGAGACAAGGCTGCAGTCAGGTGAACAGTCAATAAAGAACCAGTATGTACATTTTCATATCTTGTGGTGAAACAGAAAAATACTTAAGCAAGCAGCGGATATATGAAATACAAATGCTTTAACATGAAGATGAATCTGAAATTGCAGCACAATGTACCTGCTATTTCATTCCACCAACATCCTTTTCTATCCCTTTTTTAGTTGAATAAATTGTTTCAAAGATATTATTAAAATCATATATTCTATATAGAGATCATACTGCCAGAGTGTGGGCCATTCACACATTATTCATATTCTTAAAAAATGACATGAGAGTTACTAGAATAACATTTTAGTCTATTAACTCTAGTGCCTGACTCAGAAAACTGTAGCCACTGTCGTATCGAGTTTCATCAATAATTGATTCTGTGCAGAACTTGCTCATTGTGCTTGGTAGATCCGCCCACAGTGAAATCTCACTAGTCCAAAATGTGTTAATGTATACTGTATATTAAACATATTCTGACTGACTGTGATCACTGTGCAGAATATTCACTTTCAGTACACTCCTAAAAAATAAAGATTCTTAATTGACCCTTCGCAAAGACCCGCCTCCCTTAGTTACTGTTGCTACGTCCGACATGCCATGGCGCTCTCATGCCACACATCATGTTCTCACGCAGTGAAAAATACATCGTTGAGCAATGAGGAAAGTGACAACACGCCGATAGACAAGACAGAGCAGGTTACTTTTGGTATCAGACAAAGTCTAAGCTTTCAATTTTGTCATTTTTAAAAGAAACTCAAACAATAAATAGCGTTTTGGTCAGATCGCCTGTCAATCAAACTCCCAGCGAAGGGTCAAATGGCCTTGATGGTTCTATGAAGAACCTTTAACATCCAGAGAACCTTTCTATTTCACAAACATTTCCTTAGATTGGAAAAAAATGTTCTTCAAATTATTAAGAAATAAAAGTTACTTTAAGAACTGTTTACTGAAAGGTTCTTCTGGGATATATGTATTTTTTTTAAGAGTGTAAGATCAGATGAATTACAGTCATTGGAAATGTTGCATCACTTCGGGTGTAACGTTAAGTATTTTGACTGATCTCCTGTGGGTTTTTTACAAATAAAATTAGAAATACCTGGAAAACCACCAGCTTTGCTTTATCACAATTAGATGAGTAATAATTCAGTGTTACATCGATGCAACTTGCACACAATATACAGATAAGAACTGGTTTTATTTGCTTTTTGTCATAAGGATAGCATTTATTCAGTAACGGAATTGATGGGTTTGCGAAGTAAAACTACTGTCAGAAGGAGATAACAGCACTCTGTCGTTTGTTTGAAGTGCTCTTTTGTATTGTTTGCTCTCTGTCTTTCCTTCACTTCACAGTAAGCACGCACATGTTATTTTGCTGCTTGAATCCGACTGAATTATGCTGGAAATCATCGTTTACAAAGCTAAATATAAACTGCTGTACAATATACGGCATTATTTTCATTGTTCTTTTGACAGCTGACATTTGGTTTCACTGTGGTTAGAGATGGAGAAGGCAATGATGCCCCTTTGTTATTTCTCCATCTCGCTGTCACCATCCTCGCTGTCTCTCTGTCAGTCTGTCTTTTAGAGAATAGAAAGACACTTTCTTTTTTCAAATTCTGAACTGCGAGCATCTCTGGCCATGTTCAGAGTGTACCACCGCCACTGGGGAGCCGTCTGCTGGGTACCACTGAAATGGAATGGTTGAAATGTTCCCATCCCTGCCTCTCTCCAGAGTGCGTGCACGTGTACAGGCGTGCATGCATGCATCTGTCCATTCATCTTTGCATCTGTGCATTTGGAGGGAGATTTGTTAGGATATGGTCCTGCTTTTACTAGCAGACCAGGCCATGGGCATTTTGTTTGTTAGAGTAAGTTTTCATGTCTGCTTCTGCTCTGTGTCTGCTCGCTAATTCACTGACACAGATGGAGGATTTAAGATGCAATGGTTTTCTGTTTTGAGCACTGATGCATTTGTAGCAAGCCGGTCATTAAAGGCAGGCTAATTTACAAGACGCTCTGTTTTTGTGATGACGTCAGGCTCATTTCTCCGTCTCCTCGGCTTTGAAAGCTCATTAGATGCCAGGGCACTGTTGAAGTTGAATTATCAGTTGCCCTGTTTTGTGTTCTGGCACAAATGCAGATTTGCTAATTCCTCTAACTTGGAGGTGAAGAATGAAGGCCTGGCCTGAATCATGGAAGGCTTTGTGTTTTGTGTAGATTAGAATCATGGGAGATAATGAGAGCATGGGCTGTTTTTTTTTTGGTAATATATTATCCTTATTATTTTGTGCTCCCATAAGTAGCCCTGTCGGAGATCTGAAAGATGAACCGAGACCACACACACACTTCATCTGTTTTTGCTCTCACGCCATGCTCCATTTCTCTATAAACCCAGGGCGTGTGTACAGCCACCCACACCAATTTACACTCTGATGGATTGGCCTTCACTGGGAATACAACATAATAATGATGTATTTTGCATCCTGAAGTACGGAAACTAAGATGAAATACAGAGTTAGGTGTCTGTGCCCATTCTGTCTGCCACTGCTCTCAACTTTTTTAGTGTGTGTGTGTGTGTTCATCTTTATGAATCGTTGCAGTTCACCATGTTGGCTTGAAGCACAAGTGTTCCAGATCTGAATCATTTCATAATCAGACTGCTGACACATCCATCTCCCAAGATCGGTACAAGCGTCTGTCTGTCTTGTTGTCATGTGTATATCTGTGTGAGAGTGCAGTCTTGAGTGTTCTAGCCTCTTTTTGTGCTTTCCAATGAAAAAAAAAAAGAGATGTTGAAAAAAAGTCTCCACTAATACTATTTGGTTTTTGATTGTTCTTTAAAAGTTCATACAAAATGTCTCATTCACACAATAAATTCCTGTCTATATCAGCAAAATCATGAATGTCTGTAAATATAAAGTGCTTTTTTGTTTGTTTGTTTATTTTTAATCTGAAAGATGCTGTGTCTGTTTGGTTTTTGGTGTTTGTTTATATATCACTCAATTCAAGCCCTGTCAATCAGCCCATTCACTTTATGAACATACTGTACAGACATCTGCCATACAGTATCCATAAATCATGCCGACTGGTGCTCATGTGGTGTTATATTGTCTCTGTGGTTATGGGGTTGACAAGAATATCCACAAGATTTCTAAAAAATCTGATGTGTATGTATATGGATGGATGGGTTACAGTTTAAAAGTTTGGTTCTGTAAGAGATTGATTGATTGATTTGATTGAAATACTTTTATTCAGCAAGAACACATTACATTGATTAAAAGTAACAGTAACAATTTTAATGTTGTTAGGATTTCTATTTCAAATGAATGCTGTTCTTTTGAACAGAATCATGAAGATGTATTCCCCAAAGATATTAAACTGCTGGAAATTCAGCTTTGCCATCACAGGAATAAAGTACATTTTAAAATACATTAAAATGGAAAACCGCTATTTTAAATTGTAATAATATTTCACAATATTACTGTTTTTACAGTATTTTTGATCAAATAAATGCAACCTTAGTTTGCATAAGAGACTGCTTTCACAAACATATAAGAAAAATCTTTTGAATTTCACCAAACATTTGAATAATGTGTGTGTATATAATATCCACTAATCTGAAAGTGCCGATGCATCCTGTCTATTCTCTGTCCTCTGTCCATCCAGTCACTCCTTTCCTTTTTGAGCCATCATTCTCATTCAGTGTGATTCAGAGCACTGTGACATCTTGTCTGTGTTCTGAGGCTTTCCCAGAGGCTGGTGGTCAACCAGAGAGCATTTCAGGGCTGTAGGGCTCATCCTGCATGTGGACAGGTCTTTATAAAGAAGAGCTGTCTGTCACTGCTTTCTGTTTTAGACCCCCTGCATCGGTTTCGTCAAGGCCACAGTGCCACTGACCTGAGGGAAGGAGAGAGAGTGTATGGAAATGTATTTGACTTTGTTGCATATAGAGCTCAGAACACAGACTCAATACAGATATCTCCAAAGCTTCAACTCTTTCGAGGCAAAACGATTGATTTGTGAGAGGAATAGACGTGATCGCCGTCTCCGTCCACCGTAAAGCTCATCCTGTGTGTGCAAATTCAAAAAATGCCGCCACATACAATCTGTAACTGCAAGGTTTGTAAAACATTTACAACTGATGAGTATATTACATTTTAGATTAGGGGATGCAGAAAGTGTTGTAAATGCCTTCTATACATAAAAAACTTACACAAATTGTAGCATATCACTTATTAATCACTTATGAATGTTTTGTAAATGATTAGTCCATCATTAACTAATCACTTATAAATGAATTACAACTGAACGTTATTATAAAGTGTTACCATTCTGTGGATTTTAAAAGCGAAAATGCGGAGCATGTAAACCATCATTTTTGAGTTGACGTGCATCAGTAATGCAAATTAAGCGTTATTGATGTACAGTAATTCCTTTGAGTGGAGTTTTACATCAGTTTCTTGTATCCCCTTTTTGTACTGTGTGAAAGTAACCATATTTACCAATTGTATTTATTCATGACAATGAAGCAAAAATATTTTTCAATAAATTGTATCTTTATGTAATCTATAAAACAAGCGAGTCTGCAACACTAGTCTAATGTTAACACAAAATTAGCTCTAATTAAGTTATATAATAAGGTATATAACCACAGGTTTTGCTTTTTTTAAATCTAGGAATGGCTAGTCGAAATTATCTTCTGAGATACAGATAATGGCCATTAAGCCATAAATGCCATTGATAGAACTTAACTTTATCCTGAAACATCCCTTGAAGATAACCTTATGTGAAAGTTCAGTTCAACTTGACTCATCTCCGACAGCAGCTAAAGGGTTAACCCCCACCGACGAAAGAGAGGAAATACTCTCATAATTGAGTAAATGCCCCCCTGGAAGTGGATGCCAGAATAAAATGAGTTTTTATAAAAGCTTTTCTGTGGATCGTTTCATTCAAAAGTACATAAAAGCCTCCTCAAAGTTTCTCGCTTCTCTTGCCCTCAGCTGAAGTACTCCCAATGGATCACAAACACAGACACACAGCACTAACCCACTAGAATAAAAGTGTTGACCACTCGAGCAGAGACGCACACTCTGTCTGTACTCTTTTTGCACCCTAAAAACACAAGCACGCACGCATTCACATATGCGTTCATGAAAAAATAACGCAGGTGTTCTATTCAGGCCTGCATGCTATCACTCTAAAACCCTTCACCTCAACCCTGGGTCATTAATAATGCTTCAGCTGTGAGGAAACAAGACTTAGTTTGCACTTACGAGATCAGAGCGTGCAACAAACAGCCAGGTCAAAGATGCATTTTATCTTGTAGTCCTTTAGCAAAGCCTGACCTGTAAAGCAGTTGACTAGATTTTTTTTTTCTTTCCAAAGGCATAAAAGTCTAGGCATATCAAATTTTGCATAGCTCTTTTTTTGTTGTTGTTGTTAAAATGTATAATGCATAAATGTATTAATGCATATGGGCTGATGTCTGTACAGTGTCTTTGCAGTGGACTGATAGATAGTTGGATGGATGGATTGACAAGGATATTATGAATGTGAGGATTGCAAATGGCCTAAAATCTGTGGCGGATCAGGCAGAGTCAGCCATGGAAGTGAGGAGCAGATGAGTCACAGGCTGTCTGATTGACTCACCACAAGACTGCCTCTGCTTTAGCAAACACACGCTCAAGCATGTCAACATTACTGGTGCAAATGCCAGGCCTGATCCCCAGCATACAGCCAATGTGTGGTGACAAGACTGACCACTGCTCGCTGCTGTCCTGTAGAGGCATTGTGGGGTTTTGAAAACCAGACATTATGATGTAACAGGCATGCAGTGGGCCTGAAAAGTATTTGGATATTTAAAGGGGTCATATGACGATGCTAAAAAGAACATTATTTTGTGTATTTGGTGGAATGCAATGTGCTTATGTGGTTTAAGGTTCAAAAAAGGTTCAGTTTTTCACATACTGTACATTATTGTTGCTCCTCTCTGCCCCGCCTTTCTGGAACGCGTACATTTTTACAAAGCTCATTGTTCTGAAAAAAGCAGTGTGCTCTGATTGGCCAGCTATCCAGTGCATTGCGATTGGCCGAATATGTCAAGTGCGTGACGGAAATGTTACGCCCCTTACCATATTTGGAAACACACCGCGTCTCTACGACATGGCGGTGGCAGCAACAATACAGCGAGAATAGTCTAAGTGTTACGCCTTCTTTCTTTGCGTAAACATTTGGCCGGTGTTATGCAAATCTTTCAACTCAGTGAGGTAGATATGTGGGGGCGTGTTTGAATGAGGCGTTTTAGGAAGGTGTGGATGAGTCTTAACTTCTATAAAGAATATCTCTGGGTTTGAGACTAGTAACTTTATAGATCTTATATATGCACAAACAGCTTGTAACACTCCAAGACAAAGGAAAACTTGAAATCGCATCATATGACCCCTTTAAGCGAATATCATTGCATTACATTACATAATGAATCTTTTTTTTTTTACTTCACTTTTGTGACCTATGCTCATGATAATAACACTGCATTGATTACAGTGGTTTATATTCATAATAACCAAGTGACCACACGATTTCCCTCTCTAAGTAATGTCAATGTATGATTTTCACTGGTTTTATACCAGGGGCCTCAATATGGCTTTACATTATTTAAAATAAAGATAAACAAGCATTAAAATGAGCTGATACAACTAAAAAGTGATATTTCTTGTTTAAATTCTTATTTTTGTTTCTTCTTCTTCTTCAAATTCTTCTAGACATAGAAAAGCCATAATGTCATATAGCGTTTCAGTCAATGGGGAACAGTAACTATTTTGTTTCTAAATATCTTATTTTGTGTTCAGCAGAAGAAAGAAATTCATACAAGTTTGGAACAACATAGGGTGAGTAAATGATGACAGAATTTTCATTTTTGGGGTGAACTATCCCTTTAAGTGAAAGACACTTTTTGGGCCACTGTGTCTGGCTTTCACTCTTTCTCTGTCCTTCTCTCATAGTTTGAAGCATCACAAGGTGACTGCTGATATTAAGCGCTGCTCTGCTGTGGCAGGCCGGCACCCTGATGGCTGTTTCATGTAGAGCTGTAGACTGCTTTCGCCACGTTCCATAAACTCGCTTATTATTCAGCCGCCCAATGTGATTGTGTCTTCTTGTTTCCAGTGGAGAGGCAAACAGAGCTAAACTCTCTCCCCATAAACACCATCCAACCCCCATGCTGCTAAAACACGCAGTCACACACATCTATCGATCAGAAGCAGGAATGTCTGGGGACTCGCGGCTCCACATCCACACGAATGCTTTTACATGCATGGCAGCCTCAGCCAATCTGGACAGGTGATGTGGCGTGACTGTTAGAACGCAGCTGGTGGTATGTGTGTGTAAGTGTGGTAAACGACTGGCATCCTGGAGGTTAGGCAAACAAAGATGTCAAGGGATGACACGGGCCCATTATGGGAGGAAGTGAGGGGGAAAGACAACGAGATGGAGGGAGATCCATCAGTGGCTACGTAAACCAAGCAGCTTAGCTTCCTGCTGCTTTGTCACCACAAAAACCAGAGATCTGTTTGAGGTAGATGAATGTCCTCGGAGAGCAATGTGAGAAGATTTTGTGTGTGTTTGTGGGCTTGCTGTATATACCAGCCTCAGTAAGTCTTAACAGTATGACAACAGGCGTGTAAGGGAACCAGTCACCACACGTTCGCAAAGGCCAGATGGCCAAGATGCTCTGGCCAAAGGAATGGAGAAAAAAAAAAAGGTCTCTCCAGCTTTTCCACCAGCTGTGTTGTAATAAAACACATTTATATCATGATGGCTGCACCATCCCAGTAGTGTGTTTCCAGCATGCTCCATTCATGTGGCAGTATGGTATGCTGGGCAGAATAAAACATAGAAAGCGGATGCCTACTGGCACTACAGTCTGTCAAACCCCTATTCACCTTTTTGTTGAAAGAATGTCCATTTCTAATAGTAAAGATGATGAGGATTCTTCCTCTTCCCACTTGGTATTATTATTAATAAATATGTGGATCTCTTGATTCTTGAATTATTGATTCTTATTATGGTGTGTGTGTGTGTGTGTGTGTGTGTATATATATATATGAACATCAGAAGGTTTTTATTTCAACTGTGGAAAGATCTCAGTACACACAATTTTTCAAAGTTTAAGTCCACAGAGGTTAATCTACTCTCCTGTCTGATTTGTTTGTTAGACAAAATGGTGGATTCAGAAAAATGGTGTGTATTGATGTCTTTCCACGGTTGAAACAAGATACCTTCTGATGTTCATTCATGTTTATTTCATGCTTTAACTAGTAAATATGAAAAAAATGATAGGTTCACGTGCTGCTTGAACTGAGGTGCTACAGCGATCTGTCAATACACATTAAAGAGCCACAAAACAGTATTTATTGTTTGAATTTCTTAAAAAATTACAAAATTTGAAAGCTGAGACTTTGTTTCATACCAGAAGTAACCTGCTCTGTCTTGTCTGTCGGCGCATTGTCAGTGTCCTCTTTACTCTGCGTGAGAACATGATGTGTTTCGTGAGAGCGCCACATCTTGTTGGACATAGCAACAGTAACTAAGCAGGGCAGGTCTTTGTGAAGGGTCAGTTGAGCTGGTTTTGTTTTGCAGACATGGAAGTCATACAGGTTTGGAATGATGTGAGGGTGAGGAAATAATTACAGATTTTTGTTTTAGTAAAATGTCCCTTTAATGCATTAACTAATGTTAACTAACGGGGCCTATTTGTAAAGTGTAACCAGTTGCCTATGTTGTGGTAATGAACAGCTGACTGGACATTATCACAAATTTTATTGGGAAAGCGTGGAGTTTTTTTTCCCACTCTTTGCTCTTTTTTGATGTTCAAGCTTTTCGCTCTTCAAATCCTTTCGCTTCTCTGTTTATGGGTATTTGTGTAGAGTGAAATATGACCCTCACTCAGCCTCCACCATAGTCACTAGGGCACGTCGCACATCAGTATGCGGATATGACCTGTGCAGTTGTGCGGTCAGCGGCGAGGTGAGCCTGCCACCTTCGTAAATCCTGTCCCGCTGTCCCCAGCTTTCTCCTCTGCCGTCAACCCTCAGTCCACGGGAGCCGTTAATGGAATGTCAAATCAGAAGCGGGCTGAACGGGTGACAGAGTAGTCAATAAGGCTGGGATGTTCCGTCTGGTTGAGGTCGCGGCCGCCCTGTCTGTGCCCTTGTTGGTTCTAACAACAAACATGGAATAATTTAGCTTTTCTGGGTTGGAGACGGGTTGAATTATAAAGTCGCAACACTGACAAGGAGCATTCTTTTCTGTGAAACATAAGGTTTGTTTACTTGTACAAAGTTTCGTCATTAATAGTGAATCCAATCCGATTACTGATTCTGAAATTTTAGTTTATATGAACACTACGTTGCAATCTGATTTACAAATTAGTTTCTAGTGCAAGACATGTATTCCGAACAAAACATTAGCACATGCACATTGCTCAGTCGCCACATTTGTAAACTGGAGAAAGCCACCTCGATAATGTCTCCAACATATTTACTTATTTCATTTATTTATTTTAAGCAAATTTTTTTGTAAATATTTACACTCCTCCACTAACTAATTTGAAAGATGTGAGATGTAAATAAACATAAGAAAGCTGATATATATGTCAGGAGCTTCCAGTCTGGAAGATGTGAGATGTGAAGAAAGTTATGTGAGAAAATAGTTGGACTGAAGTGCCTACGTGCTTAATTTTTCTTGTTGATTGGTTTATTTCAGGTCTTCACCACCCCCTTAAATCCAATCGAAATTTAATTCGGATTGAGCACAATCAGATCGCCTGAGGCAAGGAGCCATCAATCTGATTATAAATAGATTATTTGGATGTGTGTAAATTAAGTTTTTAAAAATATTGGCGAGCATATAGCGAACGCATGCATAACTCATGCTCTTCTAAAATGAATAAAGCATCAACTTAATGATTTAATCAGTATTGAGATAAAATAATGGATTAATTTTATTAATTGTAACTCACCAGAGGTATTATATTATATTATATCATATATTATATTGTTATATTTTAACTGTGAATATATCAATTATAATCATTTATACATTTTAATAATTTAATTTTGAATATATCATTATAGGCTCCAGCATCTCTACAACCCTATAGAAGATAAATTGTTTGGAGAATTTATTAATGGATTGAATATATCATACCAATTTGAGTGTTTTTTTTTTTATTATCCTTGAACCTCAATTGGATTCTTTCTTGGCTCATGTGTTTTCCACCCCTGCTCTAATGCCATTCAACAGTAGCAGGCTTTGGGACAAGCGTTCCCCTAGTCATCAAAGCCTCCTGGGGATTTAAGAATTGTTGAAAATCACACAGATAAAAGGCAGCGTTAGCAGACTCTGTGATCTTCAGATACTCCCAGGTTTTCATTCGTTTGGCACCTCTCTTTGTTTCCCCGTCAGATCTGTCATTCGGTTTGATTTTGTATTCACATTTAACTCTACTACATCACCAACCATCGTTGGAGTTACAACACTTTTTTACCCTGAATTATAGATGATAACTTATAAGATGCTCAATGAAACTTTGTAAATGTTTACGAAATGCTGAGGTGATTTATCGTCAGCCTGTTTTATTGTTTTCACGTTCTCAGTCTGCGAGGCTCAAGGTTAAAAGAGGACTGAGCTGAATGTGTGCTTACGCACGTCTGAGGATGACCATCACTCAAAGTCACCTGCCTCTGTTTATTCTCAGTGCTGGAGTGTCTGGGGTCAGTGCCATCAGTGTTATGTATTAGTTCCTGTGTCCATGTTAAGGAAACTCAATAGAATATGTTTAAATAATGCATCTGAAAGGCCAGAGGTTTGCATGTATTGTCAGAATAAGGACATGATCCCTGCCTCCAAGTGTCAGAAAGTGTTGTAGATCCTGAATGATAATATTCCTGCTCGCTTTTGATGAATTATTTAAGCAAAAGTTGTTTTGCAAACAAAACATATTTGTGAATGACAACAAGAATGAGAATTAAGACAGCATACCTCTCAGGCCGATTCGGATGCATAATTTATGAAAAGAAGAAAAAAAACAAACAAGAAAATATGTGTAACCTTTAAACCATCATGTTTTCAAAAGAACCGTTTTGTCAAAAATGATACTACTTGTTTGCAACATCCATGAATTGTTTGGCTCAATGAGTGTCAAAAATAATGAGCAGTTTGCTTTACAGATCACCTCACGCAGTGAATTAAGTTCAGCTTTATGGAACGCAGCCTCGTCTTAGTCAGAAAACCATAAGAGGACCTCTGTTCTGTTCAGTGATTCATGTGAATGTTGTGATCTGTGAGGTTTTTGCTTACTGATAGCTGCATACGGCATAAATACATTTATGTTTGAGGTCATCAAGGTAAGTTATTACAACATAAAAGAAAAATATGAATGCACATGCTTAAGAAAGAATCTATGCTCTGTAACATGCATGCAGTTCTTAAAGAGATAGTGAGACTATGTATATATATATATATATATATATATATATATATATGTATATATATATATATATATATATATATATAATGATCTTCATTGGGGTCCAGTGTCAACATATGGACAAAAAAGTTCAGAAGTGCATTCTTCAAAGTGTTTTTTTGTGTTCCATAGAAGAAAGTAAGTTCTACAAGTTTGGAAGGGTGAATGATGACACAATTTCATTTTTGGGTGAACTATCCCTTTAAGAAGAGATGTCAACTCTGGTGAAGTTCCCTATATCTAATATACATTGTTAATCTCTCAGTGAAAGGTGTCTTCTCTTTTGGCTGTTGTGGAACATCAAGTAGAGTTGTGGAGGTTGTCGTGTGCCACATTCACTGGCACCCAAC
Organism: Schizothorax lantsangensis; assembly: GCA_027422415.1. Taxonomy (NCBI): domain Eukaryota; kingdom Metazoa; phylum Chordata; class Actinopteri; order Cypriniformes; family Cyprinidae; genus Schizothorax; species Schizothorax lantsangensis. Next base: position 10,968,725 of record CM049861.1, read on the forward strand.
AGTGGGAGATCTTCAGAACCATCCCCTCTTCCCCACTGCGTGGCCTGTCACTCAACTCTTACTCGCTCAATTCATCTCTGTCAGGACACTGCTGACGACGCTGTTTGATGACTTCTGTTGGCTCCTCAGGTGTCACGTCACAAAGCCCCGAGGATCTGTATGCGGTCTCATTATTCTCATTTCTCCAGAGAATCGTCACCACAATGGAGATCCGCCAGTGCCATACTCGCGAGGCATGCCGTGGTCGATAAATGAGTGGATGTACGTAAGGGTGAACGCAAGGACGTTTTTTGTGCAATTCGTAGAGGTTTGTTTTAAGTGCTGTGAAATGGGAGAGTTTGAGTGATTACACATAATGTGTGTTGCAGTAAAGGTCAAAAGCTATTTGTCATTAAGAGCTTAAATGATGGTTTTGAAAAGGCTGTTTGGCACATTCAAAAAGGTAGCAAACATACATTACCAAGGACGCTGTGACCTTGTAGAATTTGCCCATTTAAGGTAAGCCATGATGCCTGTATTATATGATTGCTGTTGCCATGAGGATGTGGGCAGAGTGGTGCATCTTTAGTAGAGCTCCATACAGGACAAAAAGGAGGGGAGAGAGAAAGATGCAAGGAGGCAGCCGCTGAAGCAGAACAACATCTGCACACAGTGCTCAGGCCTTCTGCGTTAACACACGGCTCCTGCCGCGCAGCGCTTTGCGGCCTAGCAGGCTGTGACCTCCCACAGGCTCAAGAGGAGCTCTTCCTCTTAAAAGCCAGCTGTGCCCTTCTCTCTGCCAGCCAAACACTCCAGAGTCCAGATGTTCAACTGAGCTCGACAAGGGATGCCCGGCTAGCTCTTTTATTCCTACAGTGCCTGTCTAAAGGTACATGGTGAAAAGTGGAGGGCAGGTGACTATTTGAATAAATGATTACCTTGATGAGTGTTTACTTTCTGTTGAAGTATATGTTTTTTTAAGTCACAGACCTTCTGTGAGAAAATGTCCAGTGATTGATTCAATTGAATTAAATTAAATTCAAGTTTATTTGTATAGCGCTTTCATGATGCAAATTGCTGCAAAGCAGCCTCACAGAAAAATAGAAAGTAGAAAGTTTACATTATATTTAGTAGTAGCTTATCAATGGTGACTATCTCAAGTTGATGTCCATATGGCAGAAATGTACAGTAAAAATCATGCAGTTAATGACATGTAATCAAACAGACTGAAGCTTAGTGTAATTCCTAACAGAGAAGGAAATGGTGATAGAGAAAAAAAAGTGTGATTGTGTGAAAGTTTTTTGTTTTTCATTTGTTTTGAACAAACATTCTAGCCTCTAAAAGAGCATACTTTTGTTTAAAGATTGTATTATTATTATTATTTTGTGGACAAAGCGTTTAATAGCACAATACATAGCAATTAAAGGTAGGGTAGGCGATTACGGAGAGGCATAAGATCCCACCCTCCCTGCAAATCACTCTCCAAAGCCACGCCTCCTCCAAATTATGTAAATGCACACATGCAGACCAGATGTTAACCAGTGACACAATGAGAGACGGCGTTGGTGGAGGGTTGAATGCAACACTGTCCGATTACCTCATGTCTCGTTCACCGGTGAGAAAACATTACAGTACAAAGCACATAATTTCACAATAATAAGCCTTTTATTCTCGCTTGGTCTGCAGTAGCGTAATGGAACATGCTTATCATTTCTGTGTGAACAGGGTGTGTGGAGGTGTGCAAGTACGTACGTTGACAAGCGGGTAGGACAGTCTATCTTAGCCTTCGGACCAAGGGATATGATTGGACAAACATTTTATGGTCCTACGCTTTCCACAGACAATATAAATGCAATGTATTTGCAGTTAGACCTCTTAACTTAGTGACTGCTAACAGGATGTGAAGAGAATTTCAACCAGCATAACAAAAAAAGTTTTGAACCAAATCCCCTACCCTGCCTTTAATAAATAAAAAGGTAGTGCTGTATTTTACATTGTTCTTGTTATGTTACATGTGATTACAATAGTAATAACAGTAAATTATGCATAATTGCATACAACTTTCTCTAAACCAAACCCTAATTCGAACCCTGACACTTATGCTGTTAATTAATATTACTTCATTGTGTAATTACTCAATAAAAACACTCAAAGACACAATCACTGGACATTTTCTCATTGTGGGCCTGGGGTTTATAAATGTCATAATTAAATTATAATAAAAAATTGTAATTCAAACTGCCTGTTATAGAAATTACTTTTATAAAAGAACATTTGGTAGCACTTTATTTTGATAGTCCACTTTAGACATTCTACTAACAGTAAGTAACTTTGCAACTACCTGTTAACTAGCAGTCATTAGAGTATTAGTAGACTGTCTGCTTGATATCATCTAACACTTTATATTGATGGGTCCACAACATACAACATACTGACTATTAGAAACTTTGCAAGTATATGTCAACTTATTCTACTAACCCTAAACCTACCCTAACAGTGTACTCTGAGAGTTAGTAGTCATGTAGTTGCAAATCAATGAGTATTATGTAGTTGCAAAGTTACTTATAGTTAGTAGAATGTCAAAAGTGGACTATCAAAATAAAGTGTAACCGAACATTTAAGCATTTAAGACCAACTACACTCAAAAAGTCTTGCTTTGAGTTGAACAAATTCATTAAACATCTGTATTTTCTCTTACAGGTACATGTCACAGGTTATTTTATGTTTATTCTGTAAAAAATCTAGATCAGAATGAGTATAATCAAAAGATGTTGAAATGAATGTGAAACCAGTTTGCACTTGCATGCACTTGAATTAGTTTGTATTTTGATTTCACCTGAGTTATGTTCTTATTCTATTCATGGAGGCATGATACTGGCTGTTTGCTTAACTGCTTTAATTGAGTCTGACTTAGCTTATAGTATCATTCTTTTATTAAGAAATCAATGCAAATATTGCTGCACATCTGAAAAATGTAATGAAGGGAAAATGTTTTAATAGCTGGTTTTCTGTACCAGAAAATTGTTAGGTGATGAACTGAATAAACATATAATTTTTCTCCAGCAGAAATAAAAGAAGAATGAATGAGAACTCCTACGTGTAATGCTCCAATCAAACAGACCTTGAGCTCAAGAAGACACAGTGCTCCAGAAAAAAGGACACATGCTCTGGTATGTATCTCTCAGTAACACATACAAAATACCCTTACCGAACACACAGATGCCGACCACACAGGCAAATGTAAACACCAAGCAGTGAGTTGGACCAGTGACAATCACAACACCTACTCGCAAAGCCACAGACATGCAAGCAGTCTATCTCTCGCCGACAAACATGCATATACAAACAGCAACACTTACACAAACATTTACCACTAAGCAGTGAATGTACTCACACATGGTAATCAGAAGCATCATGCCTGTTCAAACTAAGGAGCACGAGTCATTGCAGCATCCACAATAAATCAAGTTGTTGATTAAAATTGACCCTTTCATGCTAAATAAGAATTGTACCACCAGACGATCCTGTTTTACACCTATATAAAGAACAACAAAGTCACTAAAATTAGTTTTTTAATCATTTGTTCATCTTTTATCTTTACTAGGACAACAAGCGAGCCAAGACCGCCACTCAAAGCATGGGTGCATGATGCCCTTGATGGTACTCCAGATGATCTGAAGATGTTGGAGCTGTTTTATCATCAGACTCTTTGAGGGCCCAGAGGCAGGTATGCGGAGTTGTCTTGTCCTCGTCTCTCTCGTGAGACATGAACGAGTATACGACTGAACATGAAAGACAGGCCACTGTTCCTCAGGTTCCGTTCAGGGTGCGGGAGCTGATTGATGATTAATGTGGCACTGATTTATGACCTCAGTCCTCATAATTGATGAGTGAGCTCATTGAAGCTGTCTGTAGGCCAGCTCAGCATGCTGTGTATGAATCACGTAGGATAAGTGATGAGATCTGGCAATAGTCTGAATGGACTGAACATGTCCTTTGGCTCTGACACCCTCGCTGTCATCTGGCCCAGCTACATAAGCAGACAATTAAGCCAATAAGTGAAAATGGCACCATTTCAATCTAGTTTTAATGAGCAGCATGGAGAGAACAGCTCTCCTTCACCTCACAGACGATGATGACTGAATCTGGAGCTGGTGAAAGGTGTGAATGTTTAATGAAGATTTTGAGTCTGTTAAACAATATCAGTGGTGTTTGGCGGAGAGTCTTCTTTTGTCATATCAAAGTCTCATCAATATATACTTTACTTGAAACATAATTACTACAATTATGCTGTACAAAGCATATCACACGCAGGTTAATTTGCAGCCTAAATTATATTGGCTAATCAGCAAATCACAGAAATGTAGACACTCTCGCATGACTTTTGACCTGTTTTGCTTCCAACCCCATTAAATTCACATATCAGTCATTGGATCTTTGAAACTTTATCTGCTGGTGTCAAAATAAATAAATAAATGATTTATTATTTCAAACAATTTTATTAAATAATGTTTTAAAAATATATTCTTTTATTTTTTTATATATTGTTTTGTTTTATTGTTGTACTGTTAATTATTTTCCCTTTTTTTGTGTCTCCCTTGCCAACGACCATCACGACACTAGATGGATGGTGCTGAATAAAAAGCAACAGTGATGCACATGGAGATGTGCAATATGCACAGAAATATTGTTGTTCAAATGGAATAAATAGAAAACATTTGCATGAAATTGTGCCAGAGCGGTTTACACAATTAGGCAAATAGTCAACATGGAAACTGTATGCAGGAATGAAATCAGCCCATCTGCAAAGATTTTTTTTTTTTAAATAGACTTTCCTCTTTCTCAAACTTACTTCTTGTCTGACATGCATTAATTTATTTTCAGTTGCTAGGTTTTTTAATAGCAGAGGAGCCCATCCTTAAATACTCACAGTTGAGTTTACATTGCACCATTTAGGGATGTTTTGCATCATTTTAATCTTTCTTTTGAGTGCATTGTGCCAAGTTAGGGTAAACCTAATTTTTATCGTTTTTTTCTATATTTATTTTTTAGTGCTCACTACTTTAAGAAAAGCGAGATCCAGATTTCAGACTTGCATGCGGGATGCTTCTCATTACTGATCCCCTAGTAACACTAAGCCTGGGCTTTACTGTATCTCCTACCTCACAGTCCCACTGTCCTCTATTGTATGTAAAGACTCCCTAATAGACCCCAATGGTGCATCATTTCTATTCTGCTCATGATGAAGTCATCGCTCCCTCTTCTCTCTCTTCTTTCCTCTCTTTCATTCTCTGACTCAATGGAGAGAATAGTTCTCCCGGAGGATGCCATTACAGAACCTTTATGAATACATGCTGAAAGGCCTCTTTTTGGACAGATAACACACTGTGCTCTCTCCTGTGCACATAGCTGCCAAACTCAGGCCAGCATGGTGGAGTTCTGCGTGTGGTCCCTGCCACTATCAGTTTTTGTTATGTGTTTTGAGGGGCATTGGAGGGATGGTAGGTTTATAGATTGTTCAATGGGTGAATAAAAAAAACTGTTTAATTTGCATAGTTTGTGACTATGTTCGTTAGGGGCGTTTGGAGTGCTAAATACCAAAATGATTATACATGTATAAAACAAAAGCAAAGTGACTGCCTATAAATGTTGCAGTTGAAAAATAAAAAATAGAAATAAACTGAAGTAAAACTGGAGAATATTTGACAACATTTCTAAGGATGAAAATGACATAGAGTTTTAATAAACATTCTTATCCCAGTTCCTATACTATAGCATCCAGATTGCAGAATATCATGGAAAAAAAGTTTGCATATATATATATTATATATATATATATATATATAATATATATTCTTATTTATGTTATACTTGTTTTTTGTTTTTTTACGTTTTTACTAGATGAATTCCTCAATGTGCAAGAGAAAGTCTAAACAAGTAATGTGTCTTGTATGTACCATTTGTCTGCATCTTTTGCATAAATAATAAACTCGGAAGGATTATAACACGCTTTAATACTCCATAATACCATGTATTATATTAATAGCAGTTGTTCTACAGACTGCAGTTGTGTGGTTTACCTTTCCATTCTGCTGTCTTCGTTTTGTTGTCGTCCTGTGTAGCTTTCAAGAAAAGTAAAGGTGGATGGCACAGCTGCAGGGGCATGCAGCTCAAACTTGTGTTCTTAAGTGCCGCTTAGCCAAAGTGCAGTACAGAAATGGCGGGAACGCAACAGGGCTGCTTGTAGGGGTTTTAAGGCATTCTGTCCCCATGAAATAAAGATCACACATTTAAAACCCTGCACGCAATCTGAGCTTCACTGAAATATTTAGCACGCTCTGAGAGCTGTGGCAGTTGAGGAGCACCGAGCATGGAGATCGTCTCCACTCAGCGAGAGCATCGAGGCTAAATCCTGTTTGGTTAGCATGTAGGCTCTCCATGTATGCCTGCAGGGATTTATGTCCAGACATGAATGGCAAGCGTTTAGGTAAATCAACACCAACACATTTTTTTCCGCTCTCCTCCACCTCCTCTTTTTTGTCTCTTTCTTGTTGATCAGTGTCTCACTGCATAAAGCTATGACCCTGATGAGCTTGTGTGGGTTGCATGGTTGGCCTCTCTCACTTAAAGATGAAAGCGGCTTTGAAGAGAGAGGGAGGGAGTGTGTTTGTGTGTGATAGCGGAGGAGAGAGAGCGAGAGCACCACATCTCCGCCCTGTACTGGGTTCGCTCATTAATCTTGAAGGGTGCAACTGTTTTGAGTTGTACCTGATGGTTTGTGCTGCAGGGCTGCCAGGGTCAGGAGAAAAGCAACAGTCTCATGAATCATACTGCTGGGGACAAAGCCGAGCTCAGGGGGAGAGAGAGAGAGAGAGGACTCAGGTATGCAAAAAAAGTGTCTGGCACGTCCCACAGGCTTCCGCCATCAATCTGCAATTACTAGGCGCTAAGCCGCACCATCTTCGGTCATCCTTTCTCTCGCTCCACCCTTCCGCCGACGTCTTCTAGTGCCGTTTACCCTCCATTTTGACTTCTTGCTCTCACCTTCTCCGCTCACCCGTTCGTTCCCCCGCTGCCGCGTTGAACGAGGGACTGCGGGGTGAGCTCTGTGAGGATAAAGTAATGATTTCTCCTTCACACCTCCCCTGCTAATTAGTGCTGCCTGCCTGCAGACTTGCAGGGGGTGGTGTCTGGGGAGCCATGCTATTTGTCTAGAAGAATTACTGACAAGAACTCTGCGCCAGTCTAATCCCAGAGATGCTAGATGGAATTCAGTGCCTGCCTCTCTCTGTGGCCGCCTGTCAATTCACTTTAATGATTGTAATGATCATTTTTAGCTTTCTGCTGAAGACCGGGAGAGCCACCGCCTCTCCCTCTGGAGTCTTTAATACGGGCTATTTATGTGCCCTGCTCTGCACGGTCACCCAGACACAGATGTGTCTGCCACATCACCCCCTACCTCTCGCACACACACTGCGTTTTGAACGCTGTCAGCACAGCGGCGACGTGACCATTTAGACATTTGTTGAGCGCTGGGCAAACAGCTGTAGCCTGTAAATATGATATTCTTTTCATTTTGGTAAATCCACAATCTATTAACCTTAGCTGTATCTGTGGCCGCCAGTCTGAGCTCCTCCGTGCTGGAGTCGACCGCTTGCTGTCCTTTGATGCCTTTCTCTTTTCTTTAAAAATGGTGGGGGGAAAACAGACCAAAGAGTTGTGAAGAAAGACACAGAGCTATTTGTCACAGTATGAGTAATGTGCCCTTGTGTGTGTGTGTGTAATGTAAAAGTTTGTGTTGGTGAGTGGAACTTTCATTATTCAGTGGTGGAATTATCTCATAGTACATGGTTCATCAGAGCTAATCTCTTCATCAGGCATTTAGATTAAGTTTGGAAGTTTGTTTTGAATTTGGTGAAAACATGTTTTTTTTCTGTTTTGCATACTGATTTGATGTCAGAGATGATTTATTTTTTATTTATTTTTTACAGATGGTGTTAGTTACAGTTTAGCTAGTCTCGCATAGCCAGACCTTCAGACTGACGGCTGAAGGTCTGGAATAGATGGCAGCATTTATTGGCCAAGGCCCGCCCATGAGGCCGTTTGACAGACATGTCAAACAACCAATCACAGTTCGTTTCACGTTTCGGTGCGTGGAAATGTCAACACAATACCAGACCGGTGTGTGAAACTCTCGGACGTATTTTAAAGATTCTATGCCGCGAACTTTAAATATTTCACATACTTTTGAAAATCCAGCATTTATTTAATCCTGATAAGCGCTCGTCGTCACAGTTGTAAACACGACGGCTTTCTTCTTTTGTGAGGGGTTTTGGCATCACGGCATCTTTGTTTCCATGTGGAACGTTAAAGAACGCGACACACACGTCTCCTGGAAATCCTGTATAATTCAACCAATCCGACGACGACTTCGACACTCCTGAAGTGTTTCCAGATAAGTGTGCCATATGCATCAGACGTTTAGCCAACGGTCCGTGGGTGTGACGTCTGAGGCTGAGACTACAGTTTAACCGACCCCCATTTAATGTGAAAGCAAACTTGTGGCCCTCTATATATTTTACCTCTAGCCCCTCTGATGTGTGAGGATGTATGTATGTATGTATGTATTTTGTGAAAAGCTGAAAAGGCCAAATACATCAAAATTGTTATTATCTTTACATACATTCCTGGTTTTATTGCTGTGCAAAGTGATAAATATTTAGCATGAAGCTTATGTGAAAGCATTTTACAAATTGTGACAGAGTTTATAAGGAAACTAGACTAACTTACTTTTTTTTCTCTTGACTTTCATTCATTTTCAGTAGGTGATTTGTTTTAATTGTTGAAACAAGATTTCCTCTGTCTGCATACTGATTTTTTTGTGGCCTTCTTGATTTTTTCCTCTGATCCCCGGGAGATGTGAGGATGTTCTTTTGAAGACCTTAAATCCAGCATGCAATCAGAATGGACCCTGTTTACTTTCTTAATACATCAAGTCTTATTGTGATCAATTCTTTCATGACCGTTATTCAAGATAAAACATTTGTGATCATTAAAGACTTTCATTAAAATCTAATAACTTTCTCCCCCTCCTAATTTTCAAAGTAATGCAAACCAATAGGCAAATAGCCATTTAGACATTATTTTAGGCTACTGAAGGTATAGTATTAGTCAAACCTTCAAAAACTCTTAATAATCTAAACCCAGAAATTGAATAACAGTTAATACTAAATATTAGCTGACCTTAAAACCTCAACGTCCTAGTCAAAAACATCCTCAAAATGAGGGTTTCAAGAGTATCCCCCCCTTATGTGTTAATAATCTATTTCACACATTACTACATCATACTTCGGAAGCTAAATTGGCTGTGGGTGATGTCATTTTCATTTTAGTGTTTACGTTTACATTTGGCAGGTTTGGTTTTGTTTTGTATCTTTAGGTTCAGTGTGAACGCTAAACGAACTAGACCAAAACATAAAGAAGACCCAACTACAAGTGTAAACACACTCTAATATATAAAGCACAATGTGTGTTTTCCTTGTTCCAGGCAGCAGTAGTGTGGCAATGAGATAATTACCCGCTTTCTCCACCAAACTAACACTTAGCAGGCTGTAATGACATAGCCTGGCTGCAGGCCTGCCTCACCTTGGCAGGGTGGGTTTGCAGCAGTTTTTGTTAGGGGTGAGCCCCTCTGTTATGCAGATGCACTGGAAATACTCTGGAAGCTAAACACACGCTTTGCTAAGAGGCTTTAGTAAAGCCGCAGCCTACCAGGTGTTAATGTCTGTCCTGTCTGTTTGCTTGCTGACTGCGCTGGAGGATATCAGCTCTGGCCTCCACTCTCCCATCCCCATCTCTCTTCGATTATCCTTCTTTTCCACCTGCACATCAGTCCCATTTCTCATTCAATCTGTCCCTCCCCGGTTTCTCTTGTCCTCCTGCATTTTCTGCCTGTTACCGTGTTGTCCTGCTTCTATCTCTCAGTCTCAGCTTTATTTGTATTCTGGTTGTTCCTGACACATTTAGCTTCTCTCTGAGGGAGATGTAAAGAGTAAGAAAATAGAGACAGACAGTGAGAGGAAGCCTGAGGGCTGCTGGGTTGTAGAGAAGGACAGAGTTGGCCTGTTGCTGGGCTGCAGTGAGGCTGAGATGTGATGTTAAGATACAGGTGGGTGTGGCTGTTGACCTCCGCTGGAGAACAGGGCAGCACTGGACTCAGTGTGAAAACGGCTTTATGAAGTGCTAGAGATCTGCTCAGCCAGAGGAAACTGCTGCAGTCAGTGTTGGGATGAAGCTAATAACCTGATTACATTTTTTTAGTTTTTCATCCATTTTAAAAGTAGTGTAGCTTTTCCCATAACAACCTATTATTTTTGTTACAAAATGCTACTTAATCACTTTACTTTTTCACATTTTATTGCACCCGCAGCTTTGCAGCAAAGCAAGTTGAAGCAATAATCACATTCAGTCTAGACAGTCCATTTTCTCATATAGCATTTGGATTCATTTTAGTTAACCCGTTCATCCGCATAGTTCTTCTGAACTAAGGAACAATCCATTAATTCATTTCAAGTCCACATATTATGCTCATTTACAAGTTCATAATTTTATTTTTGGGGTCTGCTAGAATATGTTGATTTAAAGTAAAAAAAAACGAATTGTTTTTCCTCACACTGCACATTGCTGCAGCACCTCTTTTCACCTACGGCCTTAAATGCTTTGTTCCTGTCTTTGTAAAAGCCTGCCTTTTCGAAAAGTCCAGTCTGCTCTATTTGTCAGCAGGCCCAGTCTGTTGTGATTGGTCAGCTGCTTACAGCGTGTCAGAAATGTAACACTGCATACCGTAATTGGGTTTCAGGTCCCTAGGCTAGAACAGCTGTAAACAGTATTATATCTGTGGTAACTATAGGATCAGTATTGAAAGTACAATGTGTTTTTTTTTTCATAGCAAAATCACTTGCCCAACTGTTCTTTGAGGGCGGGCCAAAGCGTATGTAGGATGGTGATGCAGCCAAGTCACTGATATTTGGCAGGACTATTTTATTCAGGTGTTTTGTGTTTTTAAATAGCATCAGTATATTTACTGTATCTGGTACTTGTTAATGTTGTAATACAAGGTATTGTAGCTAGCTACTTTTTCTAAATATAGCTTGACTGTAGTTAAATTGTTTAAATTGTAAATATCTTGTTGCTTGGCGAGCTACAGTTTCAAAGTAGCTTCATCAACAGTGGTGGGAAAACACAATATGCTTCACACTAGGCTGGGAAAGTTTTGATGTTGCCCTTAAATCTTGTATTGTAGTTTGCTTTTCCACCATCATTCACATGTCTTATTTATTGTGGCACATACAGATCTGTCACACATTCCCACGCACTGGCCATTTCTCCTGAACTCCGTATCCCTCACTGGCTGTTTTCTCTCTTTCTCTCTCAGTATTTTCACAGTTCCCTCTTTTGCTCTCTGATCCGCTGCCTATAGCTTGTGGGTTTTCTCCTCTCGCAGGATGTAAACACCTCTCAAAAGATCTATCCTCTTATGCAGCCCAAGTTCTCCTTCGAGTGTGATGCATTATTTTGTAGAAATGGTGAGCTGGGAATCATTCATGAGGAAAACAAGGAGGAGAGGGATTTTCTGCTCTAGGATGATGCACAGGCTTACACACAGGATGTTTCTTTTTTTCCTTTTTTTATCCTTTTATTTTGATTATTTTGCCCTTTATGGACTCAGTTATTTTTTTCTTTCATAGTTTAAAGTGGGGACAGGGGAGTTGCAGCAGACTTACAACATACACCAAAGATACTTTTGTGGGTGTCCACGGATGTGTTTACTTCCGTTTCATGCTGGTCCACATGCAACACTACACCACTTTTTGTAAGACAAAACACTGTCTACAGCATTAAGCATGTATTTGTACAGCATTTTTGTTCACACATTAGAGCAAATTGTGGATAGTCATTCAAGAAGTGACCTTTTCCTCAGTAAAAATGTGTGCCATTTTTGGTTTTAGAGTTTGCTTACAAAATCAATACTGTCATGAGTGTAAAATTGATATTGGGATTATTATACAAAATGTGATTATACACACACACACACACGTTTGTTTTTGTGAATTGTGGGGACATTCCATAGGTGTAATGGTTTTTATACTGTACAAACCGTATTTTCTATCGCCCTACACCAACCCTACACCTAAACCTACCCCTTACAGGAAACTTTGTGCATTTTTACTTCATCAAAAAAAAAAAACTCATTCTGTATGATTTATAAGCCTTTTGAAATATGGGGACATGGGGTAATGTCCTCATAAGTCACCTTCTCCTTGTAATATCTATGTCATACCCATGTCATTTTACAACTTTGTGTCCTCATATGTCACAAACACACACACACACACACACACACACACACAAGCCAATATAATCCGATAATCAAAATGCCAATTTTATAGTCCAATGGTAGTATTAATGTAGTAATGTATAATCCATGTGCAAAATAATATGAGCTTAATTTACACTTTTATGTGTAATTGATAATGTGAAGTAATGTAATGTGAAAATAATGCTGGGAAACCAAATAATTTACAGGAACTGGGAAGTTTTATTTATTTTTTTATTTTTTATTTTTTTGTCAAAAACTTTGTTGATAAGTCAATTTAATCTTTTGAACAGGATATTTTGTGTGTAAAATTGTGAAAATTCAAAAAAAAATTGATGGGTGGAATATATGCAAATATCTGTCAAACAGCTTAAAGGGAGAGTTCACCCAAAAATGAAGACAATGCCATCATTTACTCACTCCCATGTTGTTCCAAACCTTTATGAAGAAGATACATTAAATAATGGAAGTCAATTCTATGGAAGTCAATGGCTACCAGCAACTGTTTGGTTACCAACATTCTTCAAAATTTCTTCATTTGTGTTTAACAGAAGAAAGAAACTCATACAGGTTTGGAACAACTTGAGGGTGAGTAAATAATGACAGATTTTTCATTTTTGGGTGAACTATACCTTTAATCGGGGGGACACTACATTTTAACAATTTTAATATACTTGTTCGGTTTTAAAAACATAAACAGCATTAAGATTCTACTAGAGAAACTATTGAGTTAAACTATATACTCATATAGCATTTTGTTATGTAAAGGTTGTGATGTACCTGAGCATAAGGCAATCATTCATACTTATTGCTGTTAATGAAAATAAATGAACACCGTATAGTGTACGCTGTGAATTGTATATTGCAGCTACTAATTGTATAGCATTATAATACCACACCTGCTATCCCATCGGCTTTACATAATTTCCAAATGGTTACATACTGTTGTATATGAGTGCAATGGATCACCGTCTCCATTTTGTCACCGCTTTATTCTTAGAACAGTAGCCCATATGTCATTGCACCTTTCTCTCTCCTCTTGGCTCTGAAGGTGAATGAGAATATCACAGCATCCAGGCGGCATTGCCTGTGCCCAGCGCACCTGCAGAGAGGCAACACAGGGAAGCTGGAGTGCAATGTCACTCCCACGTCTGTGTGGTGATGACAGGGTTGTGCCGAACTCGACTCGATAGAAGCAGTAATTAGTTGTAATTTACGGGCGACTCCTCCCCGGTGACCCCACTACTCAGAATTCCCTGGCCATTTAGAGAGATCATGTTTTCCTCTCACAGTGCGCGCCACTCAAATGAACCACAACATTGCCATAATGGCCCACTCCCCACTGGTTTGCCCACCTTCTGCAAGGTAGCTGAAAGTCACTTGGTGGAAGCTCAGTGGAGCATGCACACTCCTATTTCCATCTATCAAGATGTTAGGAGAAGGGCACACAAAGTCCAATAAACACCGTAATGACAGCAATTCACGGCAATGTCAAGAGTTCAACTGGAAATGGGCGAGACTAGGAGGTGAATTTGACAGACAGTTGTTTTCGGTATATCACGGCCGACACTATTATATATAATTTTAATCTGACATTAGCACTCTTCGTGGACTGGTATATCAGTGTAAATGGGATGTAGGTAATTTTGCATTTCAGACGGGGTATAAAGTTGGCTTTGTGTTCCATTGGCCACTAATGGGCCAAAAAGCAAAATGGAAATAGCTTCGTAATGACCTGAGTGAGGCCTATCAGTGAAGCTAAATAAATTATCCAGCTACAGCAAAAGCAATGTGCAATTTGCACCATATGAAAATTGCTAGCATGTCGTTTTGCCGCCGTAACTAGTGTAATAATGTAGACTGCTTTACAAAACGTTCATCCCCTTTCCTTGTGTGTAGTAAACAACCAGGATCAATTTACACTTTCACTAGCTGCAGAGGAGTGAATTACACCCTCAACCATGGAAAAATAGACAGAAAAGAGAGAAACATCTAACGTTGATAAATGAGGAAATTTCTATGGCTAACGTCTCTCTATAGGTCATACGTCTGCTGGATGTTTGCAGTACAGGACTATAAAATGCTTCAGGTGCTCCTAAATATCAAGACCCTACTTTATGTCCTCAAACAAAGTATGTAAATAACTTTAATATAGCTGATAAAATGTAAAAAACAAACAAACAAAAAAAACACACAAAATCCTGTAACTTTTTTTTTCTTTTGTCTTTGTACCTTTGTGTCACCACCTCTTCTGCATTGGATTTTTTTTTTTAATGAATGCAAAATATATGGAATTTTTTTATGATGTACCGTAGAATTTAGTTAGACAATGTATTATTAAAAAATGTGACTCAAGGCCATCTGTTATTTTTCTCCTTTTTTAAAGTTATTAACAGTTTAATATTCTAACTATCTAATGAAAAAGTGGATAATTGTAGAAATATCAGAAATATAGTTTGACTTCTTTGAGCACTGTGTGATTACCACTATTTGTCGGCAGAATGTTTAAAGAGTAGTTCAAAAAATGCACTTTATATATTACCTTATCAAGCTGCGAAATGCGCCTTTCATAGAATGACCCTAAAGTGGGCACAGTATTTTGCATTAGTGTCTTAACGCTACATTTAGATTTGTCACAACCAGGCACTTCAGAAACTGCTCTTTTTTTCTGAAAGTAGAGAAATGACCTATGTTTGTCTTATTTATATACATTGATTAATTGTAGGAAGCAAAACATTGATTTTCATGGGCACTTTATGTGACTTTTAGAGTTTTTTTTATTCTTTCTTGCCAAGGTTTTTTTTTTTCTTTCATCCAATAATACACCCTCAACCCCAAACTCTCATATGTCTCTCTCAGGTGAGTTTGACGCGTAATGACCCTCACGGCAGTCCTGCGGGGGACAGGGGCGAGTGGGCGGACATGCTGAGGTTAGCAGTACTTTAGCGTGAAGACTAGAACTGTGAGTGATCTCTCTCTTTCACCGGCCTCTGTTTCTCCCTCCTCTCCTCTTTCGGCCCACCCTTGGCAGCATTCACCTCACTGAGGATGAATAATTAATGTGAATAGACGCAGGGGTCATGGGTGACATGTCTGTGAGGGAGCGAATTCCTCCTTGATTAGTACATAAAAAGCAGGCCCCATCTGCCACTGTGTGGGGATGTGACAGGCGCGCCAGTATAGCGGGAGGGGGGGCACCGGTGAAGGAAGTTCTAACGCAAACACAAGGAGAGCCACGGCAGGTGTGTTCACTTCATCACCGTCACATATGCACACTTCTCTGTTTAACACTAATTGTGTTACTATGTCACCTACTACCTGCCACTTTAAAAAATGCTTTGTTTGACTTTCTGTTGCACGATTACAAAGGTGAACCTAAGTGACCCAGAAAGTTTTAATGTATTTCAAACATCTAAACAGGAACATCAGTGTTGGGGAATTATTATCTGAAAGTAGCAACACTAATAACCTTTTTTTTGGTTTGTTTGTTGGCTTGTAAATTCAAGCACACTGTATCAATCAAATAATCAATCAAAACTGTATCAATCAATCTGTTTATTTTGGTGAATTAGTTCATTGGTTAATTCAGTTAATCAGTTAAAATCCCTGCGCAAACGGCTATTGGTACTTTAAGTCTTATTTGGATTATTTTTTATAATTTTTAATGGTTTATCACTGTTTCTGACTCAGTTATATAAATTAGTGTATTCTTGTTCTTTGTTATATTATTTATTAACTGTATTTACTGTAAATTCAAATCAATACATAATGTTTCGCAGAAAAAAAAGTACTGTAAGGAAGTATTCTGTTATCGGTTTGTCAAAGTAATGTCCATATAGCAGTAATGTACAGCTATAAGATAATAAAGGTTATGTGGGTAGTAAATACCATGTATTAAATCAAGCAGACTTAATGAACTACAATTAAAGCTCATTATCATAAAAAAGGATTAATGCTTGACTATGTTTTTAATACTGCTGTCATTACAAAAATAAATTATACACTGGAAAAAGTCAGTGTTGATAATATAACAAAGATTATTGGATTACATTTTACAAGAAAATACTATTTCAGTATTTCTACTTCAAAATTGCATGTTTAATTATATTTGTTAATTGTTATTTCTTTGTAATTCTAAATTTACTAGCAATTTCAACTTAAAAAAATGTTTCAACACCATTTTTTTCAGTGTACAGCAATTTATTTAAAATGATTTAAATTATATTTTAAAGTACATTGGCAAAGTAAATAATGTCAGTACACTTTTTCTTAGCTGCATCACTTAAAACGAGAACTTCTTACTTTGGGAAGTTGCTGTTAACTTCTCAAAGAAAGTAGCTTCTTCCAAAAAAATGCAAGTAATACTTCAAGAACTTCACATATCATACCCAGCCTTGCTGCATATCACTAAACTTATCATCCCTTTTTGGAGGATCATTTGGGATATATTCCCACTGCGGTGGCCACTCATTTCCACATAATGGTCCTGGGGCAACATGATGCAAATTACAGTTACTGTTGAGATAACTTCATCCCAGAGTACAATACAATGTAAACATGTGCTAAAGAGGTACCAGATTAGCAAACATATATTAGGGGGGAAAAGGCTCATCAGGTTTAGTCTAGCTAAAAGAGAACATACCCTTTGGCACTGGCTATAATTAATATGCTAAATTGAATTGCAATAATCAACGAGGGGACTAGCCTTGTGCACTGGAGGTGCACTGATTAAAATGTTAGGCTTAGGCACAGGACTGACTGAGGCTCTCTTGAATAGAGGAGAGGATACTTAGATTTACAATGCGCTCTTCATTTTATCTCTAATTAGTACCAAGTCCGTAATAACCGTAAATGACTTCATTTGTATGACCACACATAAGCCCGATGGCCATTTATTTCTAATTTTCATCTGCATTAGTCTCCTCCTACATTGGTTAATTACGTGCAAGTTGTGTTGAGCCAAAGTTGCATTTGTTAATGTGTGAGTTTGTGTAGTTGAATGTGGTCTTCCTTAAGGCCTTCATTAATCTGTTGGGGACAGATAAGAGGATAATCTTTATGGAGAGTGCGACATGAGTGGGTAAAAGTCTAGCCAAACGCTTTGTTTTTGTTTTGACATTCAAATTTGATGTGCCAAGAAAATAACGAGTCCTTGTACCGACCGTGTGCCTCAGTACTTCCTATTGCTGCTATTAAATGAAACAGAGATTCTTGGTCAGATACTTGTGTTGTTGAAAAGGGCTTTTTCCTCCCTGTGTGTGGGGTAGTATGTTTTTATGAATGAATATGGTCAAGGAGGATATACCGATGAACTTTAAACACTCAATAATGTGTTACACGCACAAACAACCACACAAACCTCAAACAACAACGTGAAATGCATTCAACTTGTTGAATCGACAACCTGAGCTCAGTTCACTGGGCACCAAACTGATTTTCATTGCATGCTTATTAACAATGGTGCTCTATTGATTTGTAGCAGGAGTAAACGCCGCAGGAAAATGCCACATGCCAGTCTGACATATTTCTACTGACATGCCAGATTGCACGGACACCATGGAAAGGTGTTCTCTGACAAAACAAGCACTCTCCCCTTATTTGCTTTTGTATCATCAAGCCACTGAGCAGTGATTCTCTCTCATATGTCAGTATGCAGGTTAGACGGGTGGTAGATGTTGATATTGTTATGGGAAGAGATGCAGAATTGCTTCATGTGTCGACGTGGATATTCATGCTTACCAATATCTGTCAGAATCAGAATCACTTTCATGCTTCCAATATCACTTGTATGCTGAGATGATGCTCGGACTTTATGTGCAATACGGCACACATAATGGAGCGATTCATTTCCTGCTGCTCCTTTTGACACCTGAGTATGAGTCAAGAGTTTACATACAAAGACACATCTATAACCATCACAGCTCCTCTTTGAATGTCCTCCCATGAACTATTCCATGTACATTTTTCAAAGGAGTATTTTAGCAACTCTGGAATGTCACCAATCAGGTCAGTGCTACAGGGCCCGTAATTCTTTTGAAACGACACGCTTTTAATTCCTGTCTACAGGCCACAGGAGAAGAGCAGGCTGACATCATTTAGTCATGTTGTGGATGGAGGTGCTCTTGGGATGTAGAGGGTACACGCAACAACACATCTAGGACATAGAAGAGAGCGTGACTCAATCCCTTGCCATTACTTTCTGCCTGCTCTCATTGCACATCCTCTTAACACTTTGCTAACGTTATATAATGTACACAATAATTCAAAAGACATGTTAATGTTTTTTCTGTGTTTAAAGAAATTTACAGTTTAGTTAACCTAGGATGAATCTGTTTATCACATCTTATGCTTTCTAGCAGTCAGTTTATTAAAATATTCAGCTGATGTTTCGTCTCATGCACTCTGCAGCACGTCAGATAGGTGTTATTAATCACTTCTCACTATCAAACTGTGCCCACAACAGCTCAGCAGCTCAACCTTAGATTCATACTTCTGTAATTCTGTTTTCTAATTGTTTACAGTCAAATCTTTGTTTTATAACAGTGCTAATAAGAAAAGTTTCTTGAGTACAAGTTCAGCACAGTCAAATAATTTATTAAGGATAGTAAAAATAAAGTCTTTTAGTAGACTAGAGTATAATGGATGCTGAAAATGGGGCTTTGAGTCAGATAAAATTAAAATTTTAATGTCTAAGAATAGTTATTTCAAAGTGTAATAATAATTTACATTAATTTACATTTATAGTTTAGATTCCTGCTCCATTAGGTGACATTGTTTTAGATGGATACATTTCTAAAAATAAAAAAGTAATCTGTGTTTTCAAATGAATGTATGTCTATAAATGTATTTAATAGCAATATGGTGACGTTTTAGGTATGTTATAGATAGATTTAATATCCATATATAAATAAGATATTGTCTCACATATATATTTGTATATTCATAAATACCCAACTCCACTGCTTCCCGAATAGGTCTGATGTTGTTACATCTGAATCTGGGGTGTGGATGTGAAGATTATCACTCTGCAATGCAGGAATATCATAATGGAGGGCATTGGCGGCACTGAATGCACCTGCTCTTGTAAAATGGCCTCATATTCTTTGGCCGTTATACAACTGTGCAGTGCAATCGCTGGACCTAATGGCTCCCATGAGGTGGCAACCCATACCATTACAGATACCCACCATGTTTAACAGTTGGCCATTTGGTCCAGGTTTTGTCCAAGTGGTTTACTAATAGCATTACTGCCAACAATTTTAGCTTTGTGAAGCTGTTGACATGCAGATTTTGTTGTGACAGGGTCACAGAGGTGCTGATGTAATTCTATGGTAATTTATGAGGCCGTACATTTGTGCCATTTAGCACCTTTTCTGTTAAGTGGACGTCTGTTCCTCTTAGTGAGCTTAGACTTACAGTGATTATTTTTGCCAACGCAGTTTGTTCATGTTTGGCATATGCTCACATCACTGTTGAGATTGTTCCAAACATTAAATAACTTTGCTGTTTTTCGAGACTGCTTGGCCTGGAGTTCAGCTAGTACTCGCCTGTGGCTTAAAAACCTCACATCAAACTGGCAGTTGTCAGACCTCTTTTATATCTGATCTAAATGCTAATTGCCAATCAAGCAAGGGTTTCTCACCTCTGCAGCTGGGTTTTTATTAGTGATTAAACTTGGTTAAACTTGTCTACCCCCTCTTTGACTCTTTGCTGCTTCTAGTGTTTCTTATTCCCCTCCATTAATGTAAAGAATAATATAGAATCAGTCAGTCATTAATGCAGCATAAACTCAAAAAGAGTAGCCAGATTATTATTATTATTATACTTTTTCCAGAGTGTTTAATTTAATTTATATTTGTATTTATGTATATTTGTATTTATATTTATCTTACCAACTCTTAATGGTTCAGTGTTTCTTATTCCCCTCCATTGTAAAGAATAATATACGATCAATCAGTCCTTTATGCAAAATAAACTCAGAAAAAGTAATCAGGTATTATTGTTATTATTATTATACATTTTTAGTGTTTATTTATATTTATATTTTATATTAATAAATATATATTATACTTTATTACATTTATATTTATTTATATACAGCTCTGTGTTTATGTATGGATGTATATACTGTATGTATGCATGCATGCATGTATGTTTGTATGTATGTATGTATTTCTATTTACACACACACACACACACACGTTTGTACTTGTTTATGCTACATTGTGGGCCAAATGTCCCCACAAGGAGAGCAAAACCTGAAATTTTTGACAATTTTACAAGGGAATTTTTTTTTATTAAAAATAGTACATGAGGTTTATCTGAAAGTGTAACAATGCAAACAGGTTTTCTGTAAGTTGTAGGTTTAGGGTTAGGGGATAGAACATATTGTTTGGTCAGAATAATAGAAGTCTATGGAAAGTCCCCACAATTCACAGAAACACAAACACATACTGTATTATTGTATAAATGGACTGTCCTGACATGGAGTATCAACATCAGGCAACAAGGGAGCTCAGTTTTCAATCGTCAGCCCTCCCTCTGCCACCTGCACCCCTTTTAAATGAATTTGTCATAGCTCTCTGTTTGTGACTTGCCAGACTGGGGGCTTCAGCTGGGGAGCTTCCATCATTTTAATGATATCAAAAATAGTGTCAGGCTGAAGTCAATTTTTTCAGCAACTTACTAAAATGTTTGGAAAGAAAAACCATCCTGGAATGGCATTGTTATGGCATTCATTATTTCCTGTCATTGTTGTATCGAGCTCTGAAAAACGCAATCTATTTTGCTGTCCTGGTTCCCTGGCGGTGATCCTCCCAGTCATGATGTGGCAAAGCATTCTCGTGACACCCGGGCTGAGCGGGCCACTGACAATCACCTGTGCGCTTGTGTCCTTACTCTGTTTCAACAGCCGATAAGTAACACAAAAATGAATTCCATTAGGAAACAAATCTCAGGCCAATTCCCCTCTATCACACTCGGGGTCAAACGGCATAATACCTGAGGTCAGGGGAGAAATGGGTTACAGCGTATTAGGGCTGAAATCCTTTCACTGCCCGGTGACACAGGTGGAGACTAACACTCTCGCCATAATGGGATTTCCCAAGAGATCTGCCATTTTGGTTCAGAACTCTCTGGCCCTTCGCAGATTAATAACTCAATGGATTACCTGCTGCACTTTCCAAGGGCATTAAACTAAGTTCTCACCCTAATCAATCGGTTGAAGCAATTCCACCATCAACACAATTCAATACTGTACACTTCATTTCCCTCACAGAAGGGGGGACTGCACTTAATTATTCTCCATTGCGAAGCGCTTTTCAGCATCAGTCCACCCTCACAGGTTAGACAGAGGCATGAAAGGAGAATTAAATTTCTCTGCACGCTTTAATGAGAGTGATGTAAATGGCTAGTCAAATAACTTCCATAGCCGTGTAGTGGAACCAGAGTGACCAGTCAGTCAGCTCACAGCACAGAAGAAATCAATAAGGTGGCAGTTTTAAATGAGTTTAGCGCTGGTCGCTGAGTAAAAGAACATTGAAAAAAAAAACATAAACATCACCTCCTCTCCAGCCTCCTCCTCAGAGAGGGTTTTATTGCCGTAAATTAGATAGAAAGATGCTGTTCACAAGATATATGAGCCCTGAGTATCATTGCCGTATATTTCTTTGACACTTAGCCTCCATTTACAGTACAAGGGAGGACGTTTATGAAGGACATTTGCTATCTAGATGAGGTGTTATCAGGGATTATTGGTGACCATACTCTTTGGCAAGGTCACGGAAGGCCTCTGTCAGCAGTGACAGTCAGTGTAGGCCTGCACCTGGATCACAGTTTTATTTATCACAAGGTTCCATGCCATGAATTTCCTAATGTCTTTAGGACTGTAAATTTCCCTAATGCAGTTCTGCAGCCCTTGTCTGCTATAAAACCTGTGAAGTCACCCACTGTACTTTTAATGTCATTTAAAGTTGAGTAAACTAAGTTGCAACATGTTTGCTAAGCACACTTGAATATGAGTGGCAGTACACTATCAGGATGCAAACGAACACTATTATATCATCATATTTTATAAGTGAGATGTTTTAAAGCTTATTGCAGTGCTCTGTAAATATGTTTACCCACTACCCTAAACACAGGAAATCAATTAATTACTAACATGGAGGCACATGTTTAATTCAGTGTGTTTGTGTTTTCCCATATATTTACATAAATAAATGCATAAACTAATGAAATTTATACATAATATTTAAATATACTATTAAATATCAAATACTGTATATTCTAAATATACTGGTGTTTTAAAGTTTTGCTAATATGAAATTGCTTAAAATAATTCCTCAGTTCACTCAATCAAAACAAAATTAGTTTGAACTGTGCTTTTAAGTATCCTTCTATGTGTAGATGCTTTTTTAAGCTTCTTAAAATAATATCTTGATCAAAGTTTATTCTTATCAATGTTTATAAAAGACACAGCACTCAACATTGGAAAGGGGCAATTGTGGTTTATTACATTAATGGGTAATTAAAATGATATTAGAGTAAACATGTACATCTATTTTCATTTGAAGTCAGATAATTATTTGTGTTTGAAGTAAAGGAAACAACAAATGCTTCAATTTCAAAACTCTGGCAGCCTCCCACAATGAAACAATTTAATTATCCGACAAAATAAATCTGTGTTATTGTAGTACTGGCACTTACAAGCACTTTTGTATCTTTGGAGGTGTTAAAGCAGAACAAAGAGAGACATTTTACAGGACCGTCTTCTACATGCTGCGCTCCCCCCACCCTCCCGCTGAGATGAAGAGCGCTGCGAAGCCCACCTATTAGACAGCATGCTAGCCTCCCTGGGCTCCTTCCCAGGAAACAGGTCCGGGGGCGTTCTGTCAGCAAGTTCCTCTGGGAGTAGTCACACTTTTTAAAAGACGGAAATTAAGTGGAAAAATGTCTGTTCCCTCACTGATGTAATTATCTGGCCTGGATTAACATCTGTTCACTGGCACAAGTGCCAAGTCCACTTCAACATGTTCCAACTCCTTGTGCCCAGGCTGGATGTATACCTGTATCTCTTCCTAATGCTGTGTACCTTGGCACACGTTGCTGCTGTTTCTCCCTCTGACATTAGCAAACTATTCAACATCTGCCCCCCTCATCAGTCCAGCATCTATTTGCACGGCACTTTTTCATTCTAACCTTGTAAAAGTT
This sequence comes from Schizothorax lantsangensis, assembly GCA_027422415.1. Classification (NCBI taxonomy): domain Eukaryota; kingdom Metazoa; phylum Chordata; class Actinopteri; order Cypriniformes; family Cyprinidae; genus Schizothorax; species Schizothorax lantsangensis. The sequence goes on from CM049861.1 coordinate 10,992,288, forward strand.
TGTTCCCGTTTGTTCTGAGGAAGCAACTGAAAAGTTCTGTACACTATATACTGTATCTATCCATCTATCTCTATAGACGCCATTTATCCGTTTTTGGAAAATGGATGAATATATAATTCTTTGTTTTCTATTGTTGATTTAACAGATGGTATCATGGTTCATTTGACAATCTTGAATACAATGATGTCACACTCTGTCTGTTTCCACATATTTACATCCACACGAGCATCTAATTCATCCCAGTGGCAGTACAGGAAAGTCTACTGTCATTGGATAATCACACACTTCCTACATAAGCCTCTAGATAACACATTATCATGCATCATTTATCTTCATTATGTGTGTCAGTGCTTGTGTCATAGTGGGCGTACTTCATGAATTCCAGCTGCTAGCATAATCACAAGCACAGGCTATTCATAAAATTCAGGTGAATCTTGAAGATACCTGATTTAATTTCTCGCACAGCACCTATAAAAAAGACATAGTGCCAATTGCAGATTTCACCATGGAGAGTGGACATTGACAGGATGGTAAATTAATTTTTTGGTTGAAAATGTCACCTCACCTCCTCCTGTTGCGCCATTAGAGTTGTGAGTGGTGAGATGACCTGAAGGACTTTCCTGTCACACTTCATACTAATGTTATGCCCAGAGGGAGCAAATTAAACCTGAACTATGCAGTGGAGATGTACATCTCTCTTTTGCTTGCTGCTAATTATCGTTATTCTTTAGAAGGAGCAGGGCAGACAAACCGCCATGTCCTTTCTATTAAGCTAAATGTCTCGGGAGTTTTTAGGGATAGGTTAATGAACTGCAGAATATCTTGGAAAGTGCAATCAAAGCCTAGTGATTATGGAAGAGTATGTAACATTTCTGTTTCAGTCTCAGGCCTGGGCCTCAAGCACTCTTGGGTATACCGCCAGTGTTGTTTCAGAAAACCGTAATTAGGCACAACACTGAAGGTTTTCCATGCTGCAATCCCAGTATCCTCTGACCATTCTCCTCAGAGCCGTACATGTAAATGATCTCTACTGGGCGATGATTTCAGCAGTGCTAATTGCAATGCAGAGCGCATCTTGAGCCGAGCCTGGCTAAGATTTGCTTAGCCTCTGGCTCGTCAAATGATTATAAAATTGATTGAATTAATAATGATCAGTATTAACATAGAGCATAGGTTTGTGTGAGGGAAATTAGTGAGAGCACAGACACAATGAATACATTATGAGTCTTTTTAATGAGTGAAACTTGAATGAGGTTCTAAAGTACACTCAATGCCAGCCTCATACAAACAGTCAAATTTCATACATGCATGTCAGGTGTGCAACATTTCATTGTATGTATGTGTTTGTGCCTACTTAATTACAAAGTAACAAAACAAAACAAAACAATACATTTTAAATATTTTTTTTTTTGTTGTAAAAAGGCAGTAAATGTTTTGTTTAGGCCTAAAACCTACTTCAGGTCTCTACCACAGAGTGAAAATATGCTTGTCAGATTTGTTTTTAAGCAAGCAACACTATTAAAATATTCTTTGGAGTATGGCTTTGATTATCCAGCCATATACTTGGTTTAGAATGGATAGTTGTCTATAATGGATGTCTTTTCAAAGTGGGAACCATTTAAATTCCTTTGAACAGTAGCTGACTCAATTGGGATTAAAGAGGTGACGTTGCTTAGAAAAGGCTCATTCCATTTCTGAAGCTGCTTTGAGTTTGATAAATCTACCTGCAGCCCCCCTCACTATGTAAATACAAAAATGTGATGCTGTGGCGGTTCAGGTGTTGTGGATGTCAGCAAACTGCCAATCTAGGTTTTGCATGCACATCTTCACATTTCAGATTTTAAGGGTCTCAAGTGTGAAAATGATTTGCTTAGATTTCTCCCAAGAGTCAGCTTCTGATTTTGCACAAATCCAGTTTTTTTTCCTCTCCAAGACACTGTGTAATTTATGGTGGCACTTCATTAGTGAGTTTTAGAGAAACTTGTCAATGTGCTATGAATAGCTCTGTATTATCTTAAGTTTAATATGTGGTTTGGGTGATTTAGGCAATTCAGTTTGAGGAAGCTAAGCATTATGATTTTTTAAAACCCAACACATCCAGCTGTGTTTGTAGTGCAAGCTGTTTTGCCTAATAATCTGTGTGTTTGTAGCTCATTTGATTAGCATAAGCTTTCTAGCATGTCCACTTTTGTTTTCATTATTTCTTTAGCCTGTCTGTTTTGTTTAGAGATGATGGTCAGCTAGTAAACTGCAGGTGTTGTTCAGCATGTTTCAGTGATTCGCACAACTGCACATCTCTGTGGGTTTAGCCTCTCATCAATGTTATTTTTTGGAATGTAGTCGCCTGTTGACAAGCTCCACTCTATTGTGTGTTTACTAGACGAAAAGGTTCTTTCTTCTCCACTTTTTTTTTGCGGTAAGGATAAAGCTGACAGTGGTTAAAGATCTGGGCACAACCCTGAATGATAATACTCTTACAGTTTGTATCGAGGTTATTTATTTATTTATTTAATTAATGGGTTACATACAACCTGCGTCTAGCATGGCAACTGAAAGTTTATGGGTTTGAAGCCTGGAAGGGGTGATCCAACAGCTTCATCCCCATTATTAATCACTTTAATAATTGCTGTGGATATAAACATTCACTAAAATAACTTCTTGTTTACTTTTTTCATTGCCAGCATTCACAGACAATAATGATGCCTGACGGAAACTTCTCTTTATTGATTTCTGTTTCCTGTGGAGTACCACAGGGTTCTGTCTTCAACCCATTTTTATCACTATTTGAATGCACTCCCTTTGAGTTCTGTTTTTCAAACACATAGCCTTTCTTGACACATAACATCTATTATATTGATGACACACAGTTGTGCTAATCATTGCTATAAATCTTTTCGATTGCCTTGTGAGCAATAAATGGCTAAAAGCTTTTTTTCTGTATAAATGAGAGTGACAGAAGGTATTATATTCCTCAAGCTCCTAGTTTAGCCAATAATTAAGGGTCCTTGTCACTCATGCCAAAAACCTGGGTGTTATCTTCACTAAGGTTTTGGCTTGGATTCAGTGCTAAAATCTGACAAATAAGTGCTACTATGAAAGCAGCTTTTTGCAGCTCAGGGCCATTGCTAAATTAAAGCATTTTAATTATATAGTGGTACAGTCTTGTTTTTAACTGCTGTGAAGCTCTGAACATGGTAATAAAATATATTTTGATGAAATCTAATTTTAAAATAGGCCTATACAAAAAAAAAACTGAAACTGATTTTTTTTTTAATTTAATAATAAAAAATAATTTTGCATTATATGCTTTTGATTTAAATAAAATATATATTTTTAGGTTTTATATTTTCTTAAGCCGTGCTTTTTACTGTATTATACAAAATAACATTTTAAGGGCATTTTTTGTTCAAATAATTTAATTATCCAAAATTTGCATTATATTTAGGCATTTGATATAAACATATGATAGATTGATTACCTTAAGCTTTGCTGCTGATATATATATATATATATATATATATATATATATATATATATATATATATATGTTTTTGCCAAATGAGTCTCTCAGGTGTTTATGTCTTGCTCACAGTAGTCATCCAGATTACTATGCAATCCAGGACTTTATTATCTCTAGTCTAAAGGTCTTTAACAAAACAAATTTCTGTCATGGCCTCTGTTCTCAACCCCTTAGCTTTTGTCCACCCTGTGATTGTGCAATGTAAGGTAACCATTTTTATTTGTTCCATTTAAATCCATAAGTAAGACTGCTGTCTTAGTTTTTTTATGTATGGTTTAAAGCTAAAATGTAAATTTGCTTCTTTTTTTTTTTTTAGCCGTTCTTTAGTTTGTGTAGTGTATGCTGCTTACCTTATTTTTGGCACATTTGCTAAACAGCACTGAGCTCTATAAATAAATGTTACTTGACTCTCTAAATATATGAGAGAGAATGGAAGAGAGGCTGAAATAATAGGTAGTTGGCTGGCATTTGCAAGTTTTGCTAAACCCTGCTCCTGCTGGCTAAGCCAGCCTGCCTCTCTCTGAGTGAGATGAGATGCTTCCAGCTCCCCACCTGTGCTCTCTCCCTGTTCCACCAGCCCTGCATCTTTGTGGGGAAGGGATCAGCTCCAGCATGGGGCTGACAGGCTCACCACTCATTCCACACCAATGGCCAGAGGATTATTCTGGTTTAGGGACAAGTCAGGGATACTAGCTTTTGTGGGGAATGTTTTGCTATGTGAATATAAATAATATCGAAAATACATTTGAGTGCTTTTAGACCTTGTCAACAACAAATCTTTAAGATCCAAAATGATCGAAACCTGTCTGTTTATAATTTTTGCTTTTATGTTGTATCTTTCATTTTTGGCATTCTTTAAAGATGGCCCTGAAGATCTGAACAGTTGTATAATAGTTTTTTATACAAGTTAAAAGGCTTTTCATAAGGCTTGCTCTTTAAGCCCGTGCGTTTGATGCATTTTTCTTTGAGATTTCCTCTTAAAAGGATCTGAGTTGTGTTGATTTTTTTATATGATACTAAAATGTCATTTAAAAATGTCTTTGTAGTGACTCAGCTCATCACGCAAAAAAGTAAATTCACATTTTCAATGTCAATAGGCCAATTCAGCTCTACACAGAAGAGTGTTGCCACATATCAGCAGAGATGCGTGTCAACAACTTTACAGACATGGTTGACATTTTCTCTTCAGCGAGAGAAAACAGTAACCTATATTATACCGCATGCCTCTGCCTGCTCCGTTCTAATCTGATAATGTTTCCACGCTTGCAGTTCCAATCTGTGCCTGTCCTTGGCAGCAGATGCACTTCCTTGTGTCTTTCTTTCTGGAGAGATTTTCCATAAAAACAGATCCACTGACAGATTCGAAGAGGCTTGATTGTGCAGTTGATCATACGGAAATCTGAAATTAATTTCCACCTCACAAATAGATTAAAATAAATAAATAAATAATGTTGCTTACATTGGCAGGCTGTAACTTGCAACGCAAATTCACAGAATTCACGGATAAGATACTGTATGATGATTAGGCTAGTATGTAATACTCATGATACTACATAATTATTAGGATCTACTTTCTCTGTAAATGTATGCCTGAATTTTTTCCTTAACCCTATGCATGACCAAGCCATAGCGTCCCAGTTTCTTTAAAATTATGAATAATAACTCTTGTTGTAAAATTAGCATCTTATTAAATGTCTGAAATTATTATTAGTATTATGCTAGCTTTGATGTTGTTTTGAGTGCTGTAAATATTATTTTAAAACTCTGCAAATATTATGATGCCTTTATTTTTGGGTCCTACTTGTTTCCCAGATTTTGACAGTGAAGGCTATTTAAAAATAGATAATATTGGCAAAGCAAGTATGCTCAAACTTTCCTCTGACAAATTACTAAAGTCAACGGAATCATTTCACAGCACAAATACTCTGTTGGAAGCTTTGAATAAACTGCAGTTACATGCAGACACAAACAGTCTTGGTTGCTTGATTTTCTTACACTGATGATTTTGCTTTTTGTGGACAATATACAGGTATATGTATGTTTACCTTACCCAGACTTGTTAGTTCATGTTTGTCAAATCTAAAATGAATATGTTTTTGAACTTTCCACCCCTTGCCATGTTCCTGGACTGACAGGTACAGTGTGTGCCACAGGGGACAAGCTTGCGTGCCATAAATCGGTCACGGGTGACTTAGCAGGCCAGTTTTAGAATAACAACAGCACAAAAGCTGAGACAGCCAAAAGCACAGAGAACTCCATACTCCCTGTGGACAATAAGATTATAAGCAAAATGTGAAATTCAATCTAAGTAGCTCCCCCATGGACTACAAAGACCAGACCCTTTCTGTTTATGACAACTGAAGCTTTCTGTTTGACCATAGTGATGTCTGCATTTCAAAAACAGAGCTTGTGCTCAAAGGCTTGTGTTAGTTGAGATTTATGAGTTGTTTGTGATGGTTGTGCGCATACATACTGTATGTGCGCGAGTGTGTGTCTGTAGTGACAGCTGTGATGGATCCATCGGTTACAATTGTTCTTGAACCCTCCTGCACTTAATGTCCAGAAGCAACTTTTCTCAGGGCTTAAATTTCACCACTAACAGCTGAAGAAAGTGATTCACCGATTTAGTATAATCTGTCCAACTCCTGCATCTGTCATCTACCAAGAAGCTCATTAGTAGATCATGATGCTTTTGTGTGAGATTTGCTTCATTATCATGCACAATGCAGAGTACAAAACCACTAATGATTTCTACCACTTTGTGGTAAACTATAATTTCTCTGAGTCATTGATTTAAAGCTCAGATGAACTATTAGTTAGTTGAAGAAAGTCATTTTGAATTTATTTCATTGTGGAGTTATTTTAAGGCTTTGAACCAGAAGAAAAATGACAGGGTGTGTTTATTCAGCAGTGGGTTTATATTGTGGTTATCCTAAATATTAATCAATATCATCATATTTTTGCTATAGCTTTTGAGTAAACAAGTGAACACAAAACCACAGATTTTAACTCAAAGATATAAAGGTATTTTTCATATACTGTATGTCAGCAAAGTCCTCATATTTTAAATGTTAGAAATACTGTTGACATACAGGTGGAAATAGCTGGAGTTACATGCCTTAATAAACCTAACAAATATTTACTTGATTAGAAAGTGTGACAGCTACCTTCCCATGTCATGTATTAAAAAAAAGAGTATTTATTTACACTGTTTTGTGCTATTTTCTTTGTACGCAGCTGAGCTGCAATGCTTTGGCACAGGAATGTACAATTATTCGGCATGCCAATAAAGCCCATTAAAACTGCAAGTGAGAAAGAGAGTACAATGACATATTAAAAGGGATGCAGATGCAAAACGCACTCAATTGTATCTGTGTGTGAAACCTGGTTTAATTTTCCTCAGAATGGCCAATGAAAATGCAGGTGGACTATGAAGGTCAATGTCAATGAGACATCAGGGGCTCACGCTCACAGTCGTTTTACACAGATCACCAACATTTTCTAAAGACCTCTTTCTCTCCATTTTCTGCTTGGCCAGCCGTTGTGAGCAGCATGAATAGCCCTCTGTTGTCCTGTGCTATGATCGTCACATACAGACATTGAATGTGATGGATGAGCTTGTACAGCACTCCACCTCATTACCCGATACTGAACAGTGCTTTAATTCTCGATGGTGTAACAATGAAGTACATTTATTCATTTAACGTAAGGAAATGTCATTTAATGAATAGAATTGTCTTCTTAGCCACTTTAAGATGAAGAATATAATGTTTAATTCTCTTCTGCTGGATGAAAACAAAAGTACTCTTAATTGCATCTGGTTCTTGTGCCCTCCTGACACATTCCCTGAAATGCTACAGCTGGAGGACAAGTCAACCACATCAGCCACTGTCAGCATCAGTGGCAGTTATAAATTTAAGCATTCTGTGCAGGTTGTCCGATGCAATTCCCCTCTCTCAGTTTATCTACACATCTACACTTGATTTTATAACAACACCCTTGAGGAACACCATGGATAGTCGTTTCAGATATCTTTTTTCCCCAACTGTAATCTGTATTTTTTCATGAGTTGCCTTTATGTAAGAAATTAGAATTAGAATTAAGAAATCTCTGTTGTTTTGAACAAATATATACTCAATATGTGAGGCAATTGAGGTATCTGATTTATGAATGAATGATTCTTTTGAATAAATCTGTTGAATCAGTGTGCAAATTACAATTTAGGATTTGTTCGTGAGTAAACCGGTCCGTTTGCCACGGTTCTTGCGTCAGCAACATACTGAATAAATGATCCTCAGAGCGCAAGTGTGCTGAAGATTTGACTGAGTGTTTATTGTAAATGTAAAGCACATTTAGTTGATATATGACTGTTTGTGGACTACAAGTTATGCTGTAAAAGAGCAAGCTGTTTACACTCACTGAATAAAATACATGAATCTTGACAACTACTTGACGATTAATAATATTAATAATAATGTCAGACTTAGTTCAATCCTATTTATACACTGTCCTGTCTGTGTCTTTAGGACGTTAGAGCATTAGGTTACACTTTATTTTGATAGTCCACTTTAGACATTCTACTAACTATAATTAACTTTGTAACTACACGTCAACTAATTCTCATTAATTTGCAACTACCTACTTTCAGAGACAGTTGACTACTTGCAAAGTTTCTAATATCAATGTAACAATAAAGTGTTAGAAGATATGTAACTAATACTAGTTAACGTGCAAAGTTAACTAATGTCTGAACTATCAAAATAAAGTGTTACCGAGCATTAGAGTCATTACTGTTTAAAAAGGTATTTTGAGGAGAATGAATGAATAAATACATAAATAGTTAATAATAATAATTAAAATAATAAATACATTTGTACTTTAAGGAAATGTAAAAATGAGTACTGGAGTAATGATTCATTAGGGTTTGAGTACTCAAGTAAATATTAGTACTCAAGTAAGTAATACATTTTTTTTTTGTTATTTTCAATTTACTTTTTAGTTACCATTTAATATTCACATATTCCCTTTTTATGAAAGACTAGTGGCTGTCACAGGGCATCATACTCACAAGTCTAAGTCCTTGAAACATGCAACCTTGGCAACAGCGCACTATGATTTGACACATTTTACACATCTGTGCATCTGTGTGTGCGCTCTAGTCTTATGAAAGCGCATCACCTGCTTTTACGCTGTGAAATGGCTCTACGAAATGAAAGCCATGTTTGAAGCAGCACAATTCTAGCAGCTGTTTTGGAGGTGAAGTGCACGGTGTGAGGACGCAGAGGTCAGATACGCTATGTCTGGGTGTCAGACTGTGGCGGTGGCACGTTTTACAACTCCCTGCTGAATCTCATCCTGTCTAGCTCATCCCTTTCTCCTCCTCCTTCTACCTACATGCCACATTACATTTTGAAGGTGAATCCCATAAATACGAAAATTATGAAGCAGGTTGAATTACCCAGGAGGCTGCCTCTCTGTGAGCCTGCCAGATATTTTTGCTTGACGGCTTCCGTTTGGGAAGATGCCGTACGGCCGGCAGCAGGAGCCCTGCAGCTGGCTGCACTAGTCTTTTGCTGGAAATGGCCCTTAAATCATTGCTTTCTTATTCATAAAAGAAATGATGCCTGATGACACAAGGAGAAATGAGAGGTAGAGAGAGATGATTGAGGTAATCCCTGAGAGGCCCTATCATTCCAGGTTTGTTCCTTATGTCTATAGCTTCTTCTTCCCTCTCCATCTTTTTTTATCTGTACAAATGGGATGAGAAAATTAGCCTAATCTCTATGAGGATTCAGATGGGTTCATGCACAGGCATGCATATACTCAGCAGGAGCACTGACCTTCTCTTTGGTTGCCTACTTTACTTTTCTTTTTGCTTCTTTTAAAAAAAAAAAAAATGCTTTACAAAGTGTGTGTGTGTGTGTATGCAGTATAAGCTTTCTTTCTTTCTTTCTTTCTTTCTCTTCAACCTTACTTCTAGCCTTCCTTCCCTTTACCCCACATGTTAGTTCTCGTATAATTCAAGATAGGTAACATCAGAAAATTCATATGATAAATGATAAAAATAAACCTTTTTTCACAACAGTTGAATAAGAGGTCAAACTTGCTGGCAGCAACTTAAGAAACATTTTCTCAAGGATCTCAAGGATTTTGGCCAACAAGAGCAGCATGCATAAAGACCTTAATGTAACACAATGAAGCATTTCTTATTTGGCTATCAACTTATTTGGCTGAAATTCAAGTGCAAGGACAGGGGACAGCAGCTAGGCTTTTAAACAAACTGCTCAAAGATTCATGGACAACCATCTTATAAACTCCTGAAAGGTACAGAAAAAATATTGTCATCTGGTACTGGATGTTAAAATAATTTGCTTAGAAATAGTGCCTTGACATAACCAAAGCATTTTATAAATTTAATTCAAGCATTTATGTATTTATAGCTAGCAGTACAGACCTTTTACTAATTGAAAACCTCATCCTGCTATTATCCTGTACAATTGTATTTTATAGCTTCTTATTTCGACATGTTATACTGGTAGATGATCATGTAACATGACATGCCATAACTGTTATTAATCAATGATGAACGATCTTGTTTGCTCTGAAGGGGTTTGCCTTATATTGAAACCATAACCAGAGAAGTGTAATTTCAAAGAGCAAATGCACTGCCACTGAGTTTGGTCTGATTTGTACATGTCTCTTGGATAGCTTCCCTCCGCTCCCATGTCAGTCAGAGGAGAGGGAGTGGGTGCAGAAGGGAGAAAAGAGCCAGGAACGTCCACAGCTGCTGGATGATGGGACTTGGCCAAGGCCCCCTGTTTCCGCTCTCATTTGCCAGCGCTGAGGAGTGGAGCGTGCTCAATAAGAGCAGAGTGGACTAGGCCACAGGGGCAGCAGGGGCACAACCTGTCAGAAGTGGCAGTGCCAACCCACTGAGCCATTTGGAGGTACTGATGACTAAAAGTGACTTTCATAAGTTCCACTCTGAGAGTTGTCATTGACCCAGCTCCAGCCAGCAGTAAATATGCACGTCATTTTACTATAGTGCGCAATCCACTTTGGAAATTTCCAATGTCCGGAGGGAGTTGACATGGCGTGATGGTGTAAAAGATAATACAAGATTGTCAGTCTGTATCAGCTGTCAGGGACAAAGTAAATGCATTCCTGTAGCTAGAGGCACTTATAATGCCAAGGTTAAGGGTTTCATTGGTTACATTTTAGTATAGGGACCAATTCTCACTGCTAACTAGCTACTTATTAGCATGCTTATAATTAACATATTGGTTGTTTATTAGTACGTATAAAGCACACATTCTGCATGACCATATTTTACATCCCTAATCCTACCCAATACCTAAACTTAACAACTACCTTACTAACTATTAATAAGGAGCAAATTAGGAGTTTATTGAGGCAGAAGTCGTAGTTAATGATTTGTTAATAGTGAGAATTGGACCTTAAAATAAAGTTTGACCGTTTTATTCACCGCAAATGCATAAGTAAAAGTGTAAGCTGCTTTGGCTATAGATGGCTGCAAAATGTAAATAATTTTTAATACATTTAGTTTACCGAATTGACAAGCTTTACCCTTTATAAATAATAGTGATTGATAAATATCATGAACATGACCTTTTTTCAGGACTGGCCATCTGTCCGGGGTGCTGCGGCCCAAGACACTGGGACTGACTCCAGCACCCCCGTGACCCTTCAGAGGACAAGAGGTTTGGAGAATGGATAGATGGATGGATGGATGGATGGATGAATGACCTTTTTATTATCAAACTTTAGAGTAAAATGTAAATATTAGTATCTAATGTGTACATATTTGTATGGTGCATTTTAATAGCTTTAGAAAAGGTACCGCCCCAATGACAACCTTTTGTACCTTTTTTTTTCTGTGTGTATTGGTAGGGAGAAGTATATATTTCAAATGCATGTGACTCCACTTTACTCCATTTTAATCACTATTAGCTGTTTTACATGTACTGAAATAGTTGTGCCATGTGACAAATTCATTTATAAATATTCCAAGTAGTCTGTCGAATGATATGAGGTATAATAATTATACAATAATTACAAAAAGGTTGTTTAAAATAGTTTTAGATTAATTAAAGCATGTCACACTTCTGATACTTCTTGACATTAAATAAGCAGATTTGAAATGCCTCCGATTTTTGTATTTAGCAGCAATTTGGTATGCATCTGAAGGAGGTTATGGGGGAAATGGTGTTACATTCAACTAACTGGAGCTCTAAGCTAGATTAAAGTCAGCAAAGTCACCCATGGATGGCACAGACCCTTGAGGATTGACAGGCTGTCGACAGTTTTAAAATAAGTGAAGAAAGATGACAGAGTTACAAAAGGGCTGCGGGGACCTAAGTGTTCAATGGAGACTGTGAGACAGGTAATTCACTGTTAGGAACCCTGGGGAAAGCATGGCTTCTTATCATTCCCCAGTCCCCTCTTTGTTCTGCCGAAGCATTCAGTTCTGTGATTCACCAGACGCGCTGGAATAAATGTGTTTTTTTTGTGCTTCTTTATTATTTTTGCGAAAGTGACTAGAGATGAATATTGTTGTTGATAACAGCTCTTCCATCTGCAGCACCGCAGATGCCGAGTTCATCTACTACATCTAATTTGAGATCAAATTCCTGCTGTTGTGTCTCGGCTGTGACATCTCTGTCTAAACCTTCCCTAGAAGGCTGGAGGGGGGCTTTGCCTATCTGATTGCGATTGTAATTGCATGCGGCAGAAAACCACCACAAAGTCATCAATCAGCTGGTATCCATGGGAGGTTTAACCGAATTTCATTTTCCCATTTTGCAAGACTTATAGCTAGTGTGAGCGCCAGTCCACGGCAGGGAGAATTAGTTTAATGGGGAATGTCATATGCACTGCGTGATGTGGTAACATCCATCAGAACACTGGCCGCATGTAGTCTTTTGTCAAAAGTTTGCCGCCTCTATACACTAAAATAACCTCAATTGTACATAGAGAAATATGTGTGCATGAGAAGTTTTATATGTAAAAATAACACATTTTAGTGTTGTTTTGGGGAAGAAAAAAACAAAACTTTTAAATCTTGCATTAATTCACCTTTTGCCATTATTATGACCTCAGGAAATCTTTTTTTTTTTTTTTTTGTAAAGATGCCCATTCAGTTGTTTTTCTGTCTTAAAGCTACCTTTCTTTTTACACCTGAGCACATGTATAAATAAAAAGATAAGATCCACAAACTATGCTTCTTTTTTGGAATCCTACTTTCTTACTTTTTAATCTAGTGAAGAACCTGTATCAACGAGCAATATAAATCACATCACTGTCGTAATTAGCTGTCAAAATACAGCTCAGAGGGATTTTGCAAGTAATGGTTTCATATACGAATTAGGTTTGTATGTGAGGCTGTCTGGAAGCTGCTGTAAGGTGTCTCCTGCGGTTTGCCGAGCTTTCGCCTCCTGGGGTCCACTTCATCATATCAGGGAAATAAAAGCATGCTAGAAGAGAAGTTGATAAGAGATACATTGGAGGCATCAAACAACCTGTCAGGAAGGATGTTTCTCACAGGCACTTTTTATGCACCTTTACAAGAGACCAAATATTTCCTGTAGATGCCTTCAAATGCAGTAATAATGTAGATTTACACAAGGAGTGTTAGTAATAGTACTTTTTATGACGTGCCTGCAGTGGAAAGCACTTTGTTTAATAATTTTTTTTTTTTTTTTTTTTTTTTTTTAGATTCATAGTACTTGCAAGATGGGCAATAAAGTACATAGAAATTCTGTTTTTTTTTTCTCCTCTTCCTTAATTAGAAACTTGAATAGATTTAGGTATGATACCGCTAGGGGTTGATACGATTTTTAAATGTTTACCAAGGCTGCATTTATTTGATCAAAAATGCATTAAGACAGTAACATTTTTAAATATTATTACAATTTAAATGTATATTTATTTTTCATATTTAAATATATTTTTAAAATATAGTTTATTCATGTGATGGCAAAGCTGAATTTTCAGCAGCCATTACTCCAGTCTTCAGTTTCACATGATCCTTCAGATTCGTCTTTCTTTCATAATTCTTGAATGAATAGAAGGTTCACAAGAACAGCACTTATTTGAAATATTTTTTTGTAACAATTTGAAACTATTAATTTAATTCTTCATTCTTTGCTGAATAAGTGTTAATTTCCTTCAAAAAAACAAACAAAAAAAACATACTGACCCCAAACTTTTGAACAATGCTGTATACATATATTTAAAAAAAAAAAAAAATCTTTTTGAGATATTTGACGTGTGATGTTTGTATATAAATTCAAATCAGTGTTCCTTCTTATATCTGTTAGCATACTGAATTGTGTCCGATCCTCCTTTTTTGCATCTTTTCTACACTGCAAAGATGTGTTGTATTGATTTTCATAAACAGATGTTAGACAACAAGAAACATTCTATATGAAGTATGATGACAACTGCAAACAGCTTTTTTTTTTTTTTGGAACTTTACACACAACCAAAGCCTAAAAGCATACTTGAAACACTGTTGTGTTGCTGCCATGTTTTCTTCCAGGAAATGCAGATATAGTTCAAATGTTGCTATTCTATTTTGCCTTTGTTTTGATTAAAATTGCAGACTGTTTTTTTTGTTATTGTCCTCAGGAGTGGTGAATCAGTATTTCCTGTAGTGCTGAGGGTCTTTGTGGTCCCTTTTTGTTGGTCTCCTTCCATTACAGAAATCAGCCTCATTTCTTCTGCCTCATTTACAGGCTGATTGGAGCTGGGCAGGAGGATAAAGGCCAAAGCACTGCAGCCTGATTCACTCAGATAATGAACGAGATCCATAATTAGTAAGAAGAAAGCTTCTGTCTTTCATATGGCATGAATAGATTTGGAGCGAGCGTGTGTGTGTGCCTATCCAGTGATTTGTGGGTGAGACCTTTGTGTCATCGCTAATTGCCGCTAATGAGTTGTCTGTTCAGGCCGTGTGTCAGTGGAATGAGAGTGTAACTTCCATATATCAATGTTATAGTTGCATCCTCATGTCCTTTCATCAGTTTTTTTGTTTCTTCGTTCTCTCTCATCATACCTCCAAAGTCATCAGGTACATCATTCTGAGTTCGAACACAGCCATAGCATCTGGACCCTTAGAGGTTAATTGTTAGCATCCTTCTCTAGCGGATGAAGATTTTTGCCCCAGGCGAGGATATCATTGCACATCTGTGTGGTTTCTTATCGAGATCTACAAAAGAACCAGTGCCATACTGCTCCCAAGGAAGCCGAAGTTGCCTTTTTGCTATGTGAGGCAGTGGAGTGAGTCTTATGTGAAGTTTATTACTCATTAGTGCTGGCTCTAAAGAGGAGATATTTCCCTCTCACAGTAATTGCTAATTGGGTAAGAGGTAAAAAGCTAACTGTGGCTGTGATTGACTGAAATTCATGGCCCCTTTGCACTGAGGCTCAATTACAAATACTTGATCTCTAACATCATAGCAGGGTGTATTGACTCTTAAAAAAGCATAATCAGAAATTATGGCAAAGCTTTGTGTGAATGCACCCTCTGGATGATACTTAAGCTCAGGTTCACTCTAGTTGTCTCTTTTTGCTGTAATCCTCTGCTGGAAATATTTTATAACACCTTTAAAATCACAGCCGCTGTGTAAAATGAAGTGCATGGTGAACATTTTACTACCATCTACCGTAAAATATATTTTTATGTAAAATTATCCTTTTCTTCATAGTTTTTCTTATCTATTTATGATACCTAAGAAAATCTAAAGCAATTACTGAATAAAATCTCTTGAGGCATCAAGTGACCTCAGCCTCTTGCATTTTGTAGATTTAGCGGGTGTACAGGGTGGTGTCATATTGACATTAGGTTAAGGAGAAGTGGATAGGTAGCGTATATGCATACGTGAATCTCTCCTAACACAGAGACAAAGGTTTTGAACCACAAAAGCTGCTACGGTGTCAAGGCTGGGCCTGTGGGTGGCGAAGAGAGTGAGTTCACCGCAGAACGAGTAGTCTGATCTGCCTCTGCCGTGGCTGAGTGGAGACGAATACGCTGCAGTCATTTAGACGTGTGATGGAATGGAGATGTGACAGATTTCTAATAGATGTGTAAATTAGTAATAGGCGTATGCTTGGCATATTTGAATCTGGCACTGACATGCAATTGTGTTTCCAAAAATTGATGTGTGTGGTTGAAATTGACTGTCATTTCTTACCATTAACTTTTGTACTGGAACATCTCATTATTCCCAGTAGCAGAACACATGCTCTCCGCAAAGAAGGTCCTGTGTTTGTGGTTTTAAAATTGTAATGGCTTACTAAAACACTATTTGCATAACTAGTTAAGTATTTGAAAATCATGTGCGATTTGCAAAACAAAGCACTAGTATTAAAAAATAAAATATGAATATGAATTATATCCAGGGATTTTGCATAAATGCTTTGTTTTAAAACTGATTACATATTGGCCAAAACCAGGGTTTTAGAATGGAAGAAATACTATCTATTTATCCATCCATCCAAACCTTTTCATTTTATTCATTTATTTATTTTCAAGAACTTTGAAGAGCTTAATTTTAATTAATTTTATTAACTTCAATCTGGAATTGCAATTCTTCATCTTGTTTGTTTCCTAAACTCAATTTTAGGCATTCTCAAGTAATTCCTGAATGGAACACATATATTAAATGACTCACTAAAATCAATATTTATTTTTGAACAGTGTATCATATGAACTATTTCAGTCTCAGCTTATTTGTGTAATTTTGTACTTCAACAAAATAGACAACATTATAGCCTATACAGCATTCCTTTTTACAGTGATTGACATTCTTTGCAAGTTTCCCTTGACTGAGACTTGAACTGAGATTTCTTCAAAATACCAGAAAACGGGTTAGTCCAAAAAAAAAAAAAAAAGTAATTATTTTTTTTTATTTTTTTTATTTTTTTTTTACTCTCTGCTTATTGTCTTATGTGATTAATCACCATTTCTTGTTTCTTCAGGGAATCAGTAATGAAGTTTGAGATTATGTTCTCTTTCTGAGCCCTGCTGTATGCATATATTCTGCTTTAATTGCCTCCTTCCTAGCATGCATTCATCTCAGGGAAAAATTGACCTTTAGTGTATAATTGGTGAGTAAAATATATTGACTCTTGTGACAAATAAGATGGCTAGAGTGGGTGGTATGACAAAGATTTTCCAGTGTTTTTAAATCCAAAGTGTGGCAATGAATGTTGTTAATGATGAATTTCTACCCCATTTTAAAATCTGTGTTTATATATATATATATATATATATATTAGGGCTGGGCAAGTAAATGCGTTATTATCGCGTTAATGCATTAATTGATTAACGCTGACAATTATTGTATCGCGCATTAAGGCCGTTTTTTTATTATTATGAAAGTCCGTTGCTCACTGGCGCTGACTACACATACAGACAAACCATGGGTCACAGGAGGGGTGGGATGTTGATCAGTACTGGCTTGGGATTGGCGTCAACTCTCGTCTCAACCAACGAGAGCATTTGGGGTAAGCCTAACAGTGCGTTTCCACTGGCACTGGCAGGAATGGCCAAACTTTTTGACGCTCGCGGCCGCTCTCAACGCTTTCTCTGAGCCGCTTTCAATCCCATAATGCATCGTGCAAGCGTTTAAGCTCAACTTCCATAGGAATTAATTGAAAATGCTCGCTCCGCTGCGCTCGCTACGTGCCAGTGGAAACGCACCGTAAGACTGCAGCAGAGCTCACATGAAGAGCTCACGAGTCACGACTTCATAAGTGGAAAATAGGAAGTTTCCAATAGCACATGAAGACAGTAGAGAAGCGCTCTCGCTCAGCACAGTGGAGTGCATCGTTTTGTTAACTTTGTGGTTTATCTTAGATGGCCGCTCAGAAATGTTCACGCAATCATGCTGAATGTATCAGACGTTCTGCGCTCCGGCGCGGTGAGCGCTCACACTACATGCGTACCGCACCTGAGCCCAACTGACCCGCGCTCTGGCCCACCTCTTCCAACCGAGCCAGGGCCGGCTAAATGAACTGCACGGAGCGATCACACTAGTCAAACGAACCGGGCTTTGGGGGTCAAACGCTCTCGGGCACGGTTAAGATTGCCTAGTGTGAGTACACCCGCATCCCGCACAAACGAGTCTCTACCGACCGCACCCGCACTCGCCCATCAAGTTTTGTCCCGTGCCGCACTCTGTTGCTTTGTGTCCATAGGCAGAAATCCCAGGGGGGTCAGGGGGAACAAGACCCCCCCTAACAGAGGGTTGCCCCCCTAAAAATATGATTAAAAACCATGCTGTGTATTGTAAATAACAATGTTATGTTATTGTAAACAAAAAGCATATATATATTGTATATAAAAACAAAAGCACCTTATATATTTAAAGTGTTTGCAAACCAAATGTTATTGCACTTTAGTCATATAGCAGTAGCCTACTTTTAAATGAAAAATGTGCCCAATACACTACTTTTGAATTCATTATTGAATGTTGTGTATAACAATGCGATTAATCGCAGGAAATCATGCGATTTCATTCAATTCATTTTATTGAATTGTTGCCCAGCACTAATATATATATATATATGTATATACATGTTAACAGACTGATAATATACTGATCAGCTGATATGATCAAAACTCTTCCAACCCAGCGATGTCTTATTTGGCCACTGAAATCTTAAAATACAAAATTAAAATAGTAAAATAGTGTTTTACATTTATAACTGTTAAACAGAGTTCAAAAAGGGGCAGAGGTTTTGTGTTCTCTATATAACCTTGTCACTTCATATCACAGTGAGCTGTGTGATGGGTCAGATGCTGGACAGTGGGCAATGATGCTCATCATAGCAGCTACTGTACAATCACCAGCATGTTAGACACCCCCACAACCCCCTGGAGTGCAGCATGGCATTATGGTTAAATTTATCTATCAAGAGCGCTTTTAGCCCACATAGAAGCCACATCAAAACAGCAAATACGTTTACACATTATTTAATGAGCAAACAGAGAGCCTTTATTTATTCAGTTTTAAAGTTATATTGTTGGTTATACATTACCAATAAAAGTTTAGGTTCAACAAGGTGTTTTAATGTTTTTGAAGAAGTCTCTTTTTAGTTTTCAGCCTTGTGCTGTTAAAGTTAAAGTTGCTTTAAAAAATCTGCCTTTTTTAACCCAGTAAACACTTGTTCATAACATCACTTGTGGGCAGGGCTCTTATCTCGTTTAGTCTGGCTCATAAGATGTGTGTTAATGAATTAAATACAAGCATGTGCCACGTCCTTCCTGTCTTTTTTGAGAAGTGTGCCATAAAAGCTAGGTCAGGAAACTAGCTTAGAAAACTTCTTAAGGTTCTGAAGGATCCATTAAAGAGAAAGTGGAGGGGAAAAAAAATATTTCCTTGGCCTTTTGTTCCAAATGGACAATTCACTAAGGAACAGGAAGAGTTGAAAGCTGCCATTGTTCTGTCAGAATTTCAAAAGTACTTGCATTATAGCTGAGCCGGTGGTTTGTTTGGTGTAGGAAATACTTTAGATTATTTCTGAGGGACTGAGTTCAGGTAAAGGGCGGTCATAGTGCTTCAATTAATTTTTTTCCCTCCTTGTTTTACTAAAATTACATTGAGAGTCTCAGCACTCCAAAGACTACCCAGAGTGCTATGCAGTGTTCCCCACATGGAGGTCATATATGTGTTCCTCTTTGCCTCTAATTGAAACCCATGAGCCCAGAACTCTACGGAGACATGGAAAAGTATCACATGAAAAGCAGATTTTATAGAATGTCTTTGTGTGTTTTCAGTAATAATTTATCAGACAAATAGGATGACAGTCGATGAGGCTCCAGAGCTTTGTAACTTCAGACTAACAATGTAAGATACACACAAAACAACATCATCTTGGCTTGTATTTCATTGGTTCCAGGTTTCATTTGTGCAAGTGAAAGGTCCACACTGAGTTCCCTTTCACTATGTGAGAAGAAGCAAGTGTTGTCATTTGTCAGACGTTTCCTCTGGAATAAAGCTTCAATATCTGTCTAGCATCAGTAAAGAGTTTTCAATAATTATGAGTAGAGAATCAATAGATAATGTGAACTTACATTTGAACTTTGGTATTGGAGAACACAAGCTGTTGTCAAGCAATCCTACTTATTAGTGTGAGACATCTTCGAGAGAGATCATTGGAAACAAGTTTCAAAAGAAAGCTTGTCTCGCCTGTTTTTGAAAAGAAAGCCTTTCATGGATAATTGCAGTGCTCTCTGCATGTAAAAAAACAGCTCACATTATTTCACAGCAAGATCCCACAACCCAATCAAAAGTTTTAGTGGAGGTCTTTACTTTGTGTTTGAAAGTTTGCTTGAGCTACTGTGAAAGTCCAACAGAAATAAGAGATCTGATAAGAGGGAATTTAACAACAGCTCTGCACAATGAAACATTGACTCAAATTAAAAAAGATCTCAGAGACATACAGCCTTGAAATACAAGGGTGAAACTACTGTATGTTCATAAAAAAATCACAAAAGCAGTGCGACTCAGTGCCACATTTTCTAAACTCTCAAACTCTAGTTTAGACACGTCGCAGGCTAGTAATTAGTACTTCTGTCCAGTCAAATACTGACCAGTGTCATAGAGAAAGAATTCAAGATAATTGTTTAACCTTCATTTACCTTTGTGTGAGTTTCAGTTGAGCCCTGCAGAGTATGAATGGGCTCTCTCGCTCTTCTGCCTAACCTTTTATTAATTTATTATCTTTTTATTAAAAAGATTGAATTTCATATATTTTGTGCATTTCAGATGCAAGATGTACTTACCTGTTTCACAATATACCAGTTCAATTAATTAATTTGCATTTGGTACAAAGTGGGTGGATTAATATAACAGGATTGAGAATAGGAAAGAAAAAAAAAAGAGCATAAGAAGGACAGAGAGAGGCTTCATATAGTCATCCAATATCTCTCACCTGAAGTGCAAGGTCAAGTGTATGATTACTGGGTTTTGTAGAGCTGCTGCACTTACAGTTCAGAGTTCTCAACTGTATATTTTGAGCGTCTATACATGATCTCATGATTGCATTGTGAAAGAACTGAAGACCCACTCAACAGATATGTTACTTCATCAGTATTATATACTCTGCCAATTGCTCCTCTCTCCATGGTGAAGATTAGTTTTAAAAGCCTTTTTTTCTGTGCTTCGGTATACATCCTCTTTGGCACAACATTGAAGACCCATTACAAAGGGGGCATTCATTCTTTACTAATGATTTAGAATTGCTTTCTTGATTCACCCACTAATTTTCATCACAGAGGTCAAAGTGTCTTCTTTTCCCCTCTTCACAAATCCCCTGTTCAATCTCTGAGCATTAATAATCTTTCAGGAATGCACCACTGCATTATGGGAAGAGGGGGGTAAGTAGTCTGATAATTGCAGACATTTTGAGTACTTTTTCTTCCTTTTTCAGTGATTGCCCTGTGTTGTTAAAGCAAATAATATTTAAAAAACTATAACAGTGCACAATATTACATTTCCAGTTAATGCAATAGACGGATCATTGTTTTCATGTGATATGATAAATGGCCAGTGTTAAAATTATATACTGTTTTGTCTAAATAAATTAAAAAGAAAACACTAAAAATAAACATTTTAAATGCTTTTAAATATTTTAAAAACAAGTGATTTGCAGATTAGTGTTATTTATTTGTGTTATGATAAAAAATATAATCTAAAAGTAAAGAAAAATAGAGAGAGAGGGTAAATAAGCACAATTAAATATATTTTAAAAGTCTACATTAAGCTGGGGTGTTTTTCAATGGCTCTCAGTCAAAATATTTCTTTCTGTGTTCAGGTGACCTTGTGTTCCACAAAGGACGGCACAGTTCCATTAGCCCTGGAATAAACAGGTACATTAAATGCTTTCACATGATGCTCTTCCTAACAAAGTTAGCAAGCCGCACAGGTGTGGCACATCTTGCCCAGTTCCTGCTAAAAGATACGAGTTAATTTAGTTGTTGAGGGCTGTTGATGACATTTTATCTGGAAAATAAAATTCAGTGTCAAAATTCAGAGTGTCAAATTCCCTGTGAATAAGAAGTTAAATGATTTCTAGTGTGACAGAACCTAAAAATAAAATGATTGTCATTTGTTCGATATGCTCATTTTCACTTATTTTTTTCTCACTTTCTCAGAATCAGAATCAGAATGAGCTTTATTGGCCAGGTATGTTTACACATACAAGGAATTTGTTATAGTGACAAAGCTCCACAGTTCAACAGAATGACAGCAACAGGACAGGACACAGACAACAAAAGAACAATATACAAATATACAAATAGGCAATGTACAAAATAGCAAAAACACTATGCAATACAGACAACCGTGTGTGTACAGGTCTGACATGTGCAAATTTGAAATGGAAAAAAAAAAAATAAAAAATATTATATATGTATGTGTGGTGAATAAATAGTTGTAAAATAGTGTTGTGTGTTCCACGTTAATGTCAAGTGTTCATGAGATGGATTGCTTGGGGGAAGAAACTGTTCCTGTGTCTGGTCGTTCTGGTGCTCAGAGCTCTGTAGCGTCGACCAGACGGCAGCAGTTCAAAGAGGGAGTGTGCTGGATGTGAGGGGTCCAGAGTGATTTTGCCAGCCCTTTTGCTCACTCTCGATAAGTACAGTTCTTGGAGAGTAGGGAGGGTTCTACCAATGATTCGCTCAGCAGTCTGAACTACCCTCCGTAGTCTTCTGAGGTCAGATTTGGTAGCTGAGCTGAACCAGACAGTTATTGATGTGCAGAGGACGGATTCAATGATGGCAGAGTAGAACTGTTTCAGCAGCTCCTGTGGCAGGTTAAACTTCCTCAGCTGGCGAAGGAAGTACAACCTCTGCTGGGCCTTTCTCACAATGGAGTCTATGTGAATGTCCCACTTCAGGTCTTGGGAGATGGTGGTACCCAGGAACCTGAATGACTCCACTGCAGTCACCGTGCTGTTCATGATGGTGAGTGGGGGTAGAGCAGGGGGGTTTCCCCTGAAGTCCACGATCATCTCCACTGTTTTGAGCGTGTTAAGCTCCAGGTTGTTAAGACTGCACCAGACAGCCAGCTCCTTAACCTCCTGTCTATAGGCAGACTCGTCACCGTCCTGAATGAGGCCGATCAGTGTGGTGTCGTCTGCAAACTTCAGGAGCTTGACAGAGGGGTCTTTAGATGTGCAGTCATTCGTGTAGAGGGAGAAGAGCAGTGGGGAGAGAACGCAGCCCTGAGGGGCTCCAGTGCTGGTGGTGCGGGTGCTGGATGAGAATTTTCCCAGCCTCACAAGCTGCTGCCTGTCTGTCAGGAAGCTGTTGATCCACTGACAGACGGAGGTAGGGACGGAGAGGTAAAAGAGGTCCCTTTCAAAAGAGGGACAGAGGTCCCTTTCATTCTCACTTTAACTTATAACACTATAGATATTGCTCATCCATAATCTCAGCAGACGCACACACATGTAATTAATGAGCTGTGCTCAAATGAACTGCAATTGGACGGTAAAATATGGGGATTTCTTTGTGATAACTTGGTTAGTCTGTTTGAGTCAGCACTGTTTTACTGAACTGCAACTTTTACTTTCTCGGCCTGCTTTAACAGACTCTTGTAGTTATTATTTCATACAGTTCCAGTCCTCAGTTGCCTCTACTTACCATTATGTTCAGTGCCATGGGAGGGCTTCAAAAGGCTCACTCATATTGTCAGCTCTTTGAAAAGGCCGTTTCTGTGCAAGACTTGCCACTCACTTTGAATACAAAGGAAAATTTGCCATCATTCAAATAGAAGAAGGTAAAAACAATAGCAAGAACTCCCAAAGCTGAGCTGCAGCTTGTGTATGAGGTTTGTTTTCTTAAAGGAAGTTAATACTAATGCAAATACTACTACTACTACTAATAATAATATCTTTCCTCAATTCATCAATCAATACATCTCATTCTACCAAATACTTTCTGTGGGTGGTAATAGCTGCTGAAGTCAATATTGTTGAGTGAAAATATTTTTTAAATAATTTATAAATCCAGAAAAATATGTAAAACATTTCAAATATTTCATAAACATTTTCAAAATTAAAACTTTTATGTCTGCTAGTCATGTATGTGCAGTACCCATTTCTTGATTTTCTTTATGCATTATCATTTTAATTTGTTACTTCTGTATAAAATAAAGTTCTCTAGAATTAGATGGTTATTGCTCATACAGGAAGAGGAACAACTTGTATAAAATTCAAAAAAACTTTAAATAGTTGTTTTTATTTGAAGTTCTGCTTGTATTTAAATTATTCTTCACTTTGTCTTTTCTTCTAATTCTATTCATATAGTTGGAATCATCTGTCCAGTGAAACAGAACAGAGAAAAAAATGACAAGCACGAGGCATCATGGTACACGAAAAGGAAGAAAAAACATCAATAAATATAGGTATATAAAAAGCTGGTTTCTTTTGACTAATTAGATGCACTATAATTAAACAGATACTTTATTAATTCTGACAAGTAAAAACAAATACATTCATACATGCGCATGTTGATAAATTCATTTCATACATATAAATCATCTATTATTGATTCATGGAAAATTGTACATGTGCACAACATGCTTCTCCAGTCTATAAATAATCTCTGCACTGACACTGATATAATTCATCTGATATCCCTGTAGATCAGAGGAGATCAGATTGTTCAATTGAGTAAGGGGTTAAGCGTAATTTATTTTCTGTTTCATGACATCAATACCTCCGAGAACCCGAGACAGTCACTGAGTGTTTCCCAAGGTGGATTGTTTACAAGAGTTTGAGCCTCAGCAGCTGAGCTGTTTTCATAAAATTACATAGAATAACCAATTATCCATCTTTGGCTCTGTTGAGAGCCATCTCATCACTCCAGAGAGAGGCTGTTGTCCTTATGTCCTTATACTCATGGAGAAAAACAACCTCAGTCATTGCTTCTAAATACAGGGTAGCACTTTATTTTACAGTATGTGTACTTCCCTGGTACATACATGGTAAATATATTGTACCTACAGGCAAATGAGTGGTAACACAAGGTACTTACCTGAAGTGTATGTACATGGTAACAAATAAGAAACACGGCTGTACTTAACAGTTGTACATGCTAATGATATGTACATGGTAAATGTGTAGCACCTACGGAAAAATGTGGTAACAAACAAGACACATACTGTACTTGGTATATACGGTACACTTGGTAAGTCCTAACCTTACCTAATAAAAATGGCTGTTTTTCAATTGCTTGTGTAGGACTGTTAATGCTAAATTGCTCTCTACAACAGTGCTTACAAAGTTTGAAGAACTGGTAATTCCTGTGTAATGTTTATGTAAAATGGTGCACTTTATTTTACAGTCCTATTTCCATATACTTACTATGTAAGTACTGGTGTATGTACCTATTAGTTAATGTACAGGATAAGTTATGCGTTACTCAAGTTGGGGGGTATAAACATGGACCAAGGTATTTATTGACTAAGATGGTACGTGGAATACGCATTATTCCCACCCATTTAATGTGGTCTTACACAGAAACACTAAAGAAACGGATACAGACTCAGTTTATTATTTCACCCAAACTTTTGATTGATACTCAATGGCATAATAATCCATATCCATTGACAGATACCTCCATGTGGTGACAGGTCAGGCACAGAGAGCATTGATTAAACAGCAAATGAGCGTAAGGAAGCCAGCTCTGGTGGAGAGTGTCTATCTTAGTGTGAGTTGATGGAGAACCTCAGAGCAGCAGCGGGAACCACACCTGCCTGTCTGGGTGAAGAGGAGTAGAAGAGACGGGGGAGCTGACAGGTTGCCATGGGTCATGAGGGGAAACCTCTCCACTCGCATTCAGCTCAGTGCACACACTCCCCAACAAGCAATCTATTTTTGCACACTTTCTTCTTCTCTTAGCGAGCCAAGGGCTTTCTAAAGTGCAGGCTTTCTAAATGAATTAATGAAAGTATACATGCGTATTTAGCCGGGGGCAAATGTTGCACAGGCATATCTTGCCAAAAGATTTTGCGAGCGTGTTTGTGTTAGCCTCCCAAAGTCTGGAAGGTTTTTTTAGGCCTAATGTACAAACTTTCAAGTTTGTTCACCATTAAAACACACTCTACCTCCACGGGAGTCTAATATTACAACTACCTCTGACAGTAATGAGGTCAATTAATACTGAGAGAATTGCTTCTGCATTACTGTAATGAAAAAACAAAACAAAAAAAAAACAAAATGGCTATGTAATTATACCAAACACATGCTGTGGATAACCCCAGCATCTTATCCAGAGGGGTGGACCGTTGTTTCCAGCGTCATGTACTGTATCAGGAATATTGTCTCATTTGTTTTGAGCTGAAGATGCAATGCCTTACAGCTCTTGTTGCAAATACGTTGCTGAACAACTGAACTGAGCGAGAAATAAAAAGCTTTCATATTTCCATCGCTATATTAGAATTCAGCGTCGAATCAATGAAATTCAGCGCATAAGTTTTTCCCTCTCGGTACCAGAGGTGGCTTAACAGCTATCAATCTTAATATTGAATTGCGAGCGGAGATCGCCTAGAGAGAGAGAGAGCGAGAAAGCACATGGGGAATTATCCGAAAACAGATATACAGCGCAGAGGAATAACTCTGGAATTGTGAGAAGAAGCTGAAATTGGCACTGGTTTGAAGAATTCCACTGGGCTACCTTTTAATTAGGTCTCTTAGCCCCAGGCTGTGCATTGCCACTGCCCTGACAGTATGCAAAGTTCCTGGAAGCCCTTAATAGGATGATTGACCGCTATAGCAAAGAAACTGATGATAGCCTTCATAAGCATTGCGCTTGTTTAATTACCCTGGGGTTTACAGCACATGATGAATTACTGCCTCATAACCACATGCATAAAGATCGATAATTGGCATAGCCTGTTTAGAATATTAACGATAACGCTTTTTTCCCCTCGTTGCTTGCTCATGACTCACTCTTGCAAATAGTCATCTGGCATATTTCTCAGCCGATTGTTAATTGTGCCGGTACGGATCAATGCGCTGTTTCAGTCTCCTCTTTTCCTTTCTAAATTGTGATTGGTCCCTGTCAGTGTGCTGTAGGAGCCGTGGCCGGAGAAGGCATGTCTGTGAAAGGATGAGCTCAAATTGTCCAAGGCACTTCTTTATGAGGCGTATAAATCACACTGTAGGTGTTCACCTTGGCAGTTTGGTCTGCAGTGATTTTCATTTTGTTTTTGGAGGAAGAGAGGACCGAGGCCATTACTATAGTCTTTTGTGCCCCACCTAATTGGCCGGCAGGGGAAATCAGCTGTTGAAATGGCGTCACGAGGGACATGTGCTGTAAAGATGAGCTATTGTTTTGGAGGACCTGTCACGGGCCAACATTAACAATATGCATAAGAAGTACCTTCAACTCTCCTGCAGGACTGGCTGTTTCAGTGGGGTAAAAAGGCCTGACAGGTTTTCACCACTTAGAGATGAGTCCAATGGCTGTTTTCTAAATTTTCTGTATATATATTATTAGATGACATCTCTATAATTTAGCTATTTTCTGAAATACCTTAACTTATTTTCAATGTAAACTTGTGGGTTACTTTACAGTGCTCTCTGAGACATCAAGATACAGTCATTCCACATACGTTTTTAATGAACCTAATTGATCTTGAATGTGAAAATAAGTTGTTTAATTTTCAAATGGGTGGGAATTTTCACCAGTCAGGTCAGAGATGGCCACATCTATGATGTGACCTCATTCATTCAGATTAGATTTACACCTTTTGCTTTTCTCTTCTGCCACCTCTCTCTTTCTTTTCCTCTAAATATACTGTGTCACTGCTTTCACTCTTTCATTCAACTCCTGCTTTATTGCTAATAACCTCTCCATGAGCAAATGTGTCTTTTCAACTAATTACTTTATTTCCCCTTTCTGGCTTCACGAGTCTCTGCATCTGAGTCATAGTATGCTTTAGAAAGATAGCCAAGAATATCAAACACAACCTAAGCCAAATGGTAATCAAAGTTCTGAACTTCTGTACAATTATACTGATGTACAGTGTGGGCATTAGCTGCAAATTGCAATGAAATTCAGTGGGCTTTTTCAGGATGTGTTATTGATTGCATATTTAAATCATTTCCCCAGGTTTCTTTTCTATTTAGTTACAGTATATTGCATTATATCTTTAGCTCCATTAAACAGAAAATTGCCATAAAATGTCCTATATCATATCATTCTACCGTATAATATAATGATTTCAACAAAAATATTAAGCAGCACAACTGATTTTCAACATTGATAATCATAATAAATTTTTTTCTTGAGCAACAAATCTGCATATTAGTAAGAATTCTGAAGAATCATGTGACTGAAGACTGAAGAAATGGCTTCTGAAAATTCAGCTTTGCCATCACAGGAACAAATTACAATTTAAATAAATAAAATGGAAAATAGTTATTTTAAACTGTAAAAATGCTACAATATTACTGTTTTATTGTATTTCTGGTCAAATAAATGCAGACTTGGTGAGCATATAAGAGACTTTCTTTTAAAAATTATAATAATAAAGTAAAAAAAAAAAAAAAGAGACCCAAACCTTTTAAATGGTAGTGTATATATAAAATCACTTCCAGAAAGACAACTGAATTTACAGTGCAATATCTAATACCCTGAGCTTGTAAATGACCAAAGGGTTGGTTTTATCTAATGAAGAGTTAAAGGAAGCCTGTCAACATGATAAATGCAGAAAGAAGCAGGAATTTCATTATAATCTCTCATTTTACATGCTGTAGCAGATATTGGTTTTTTATGCAAATAATAGAATCTGAATACAGATTATACTTGGTTAATTTACTGAAGAGTGAAATTTGAATGGACTTTTTTTAGTTTGTTGGTGTGAATATCCTCTCTTTTCTCCAAAGTCCTTCATTAACACATTTCTTTTTCTTTATTATTTTCATAAATGATATTCAGCGAGCAGGATCAGCGGAGGAGCTGGTTTTTATTAAATATGAGCCTTTATTGGGTCTATTTAATCTGGCTGCAACGACATTCATTCTCTCTCCTGTTGTCACCTTTCACCACAGACAGATTCACTATTTATTATTTGAAGTTTGATTAAAGCAGCCGAACCCAGAGAAGCTGCAGCTCATTGAGTTTCAGGCTGTGGTCTATGAAAGACAGAAACCTGGTACGCACCGGAGAGCGTTTGTCAATGAATTCAGTGCATAAGCCGTCTGTTGGCCAATTTAAAATCAGAAAAATAGGTACTAAAGGCAATGGGAAAATCGTTAGACTTCTAACTATTATTCTTAACTATCTGAACTATTAAACAATCACGGAGAGATCTGTATGTGCTGTTAGTATTTTTATTGTGTCTCCAATTTTAAGGCCATGTAGCCTGCCTTAATATTCAGAGAAAATTGGCTCTCTTATTGGTTGCCTGAAGCGTATGTGTGAGTTAGTAAATCCACTTGCTTAGGGTGGAATGAGAACAGTTACTGCGGTAACAATTTCATTCAGCTCCATATCCTGTATCAACCGTTTAGCTCATTACAGAAGGCAAAAGTCATTTGGGAAGCAATTCACCTCAATGAGAAAGCGCTGAGAACTTTCTATGAAAATGACATGGGCTCCTCATTACACCTTTTTATGACTTCTCACAATTTTCAAGGTTAAATCCTTTAGCCACAACCTCATTACAGTCTAATTGAAGAGACTGAGGTGTCATTTTAGGTACAGTTGGTCTGAATGAGGTAAGCACTCTCACAGCATGTCTTCTCCGTGTTCTTGAGGGGCTTTTGGTTGCACACTCCTGGTGTTTCTAAGCTTCATTTTTAGCCAGGATCTCTAATCCCCAGGCTCACGTAATGAGGGAGGTAATGAAAAGTTAATCCACATAGCTCTACTTTATGTTGCCTTTGGCTAATGCTGCTTTTAACTCAGCTCTCATTAACTTTTAAATCACAGGCCATTAACAACAGGTTGGGAGGCTACCCTGCAGCTCGCCTCCCAAGCACTTTGTTACCACTTGTGAGGGACGTCAAAGCACAATTAGGCAGAGAAATTCTCACTGCATGTTGACCACTAATTAGGATACAGTCTGGACTTTCTGGAGTTCAGCTGTCAGGCTATTGATTTAACTTCAGCTCGCCACTCCTCCCGGGGACACTCGGTTGGGTGGCATTTTTGTCTTCAGAGGAAATGTAAGAGTGAAAGGGGATGCTCTTCTTCACTAAATGCAGGAAGAACTTGTTGGTCCCTTGCTTCTCTGTGCAGGCTTTTACAGTTATGTGCTCTTTTATTTAGAACCGTTCCATGATTTTGTACCAGAACTGCTTGCATGTGCATTATTTCGTTCTTTAATGAATCAAACACATTAGTACAAATCATTCCTGAATGAATGATTCCTATGAGCCACTTCGTAGTAAATCAAAAACATACAGCGCAACCAATGAAGTCCAAACAATTTCTAAACACACAACTCAGTTATTTTTAGTCAATCAAACAAATTCAGCTTAAAACATAAGCTGAGAGACTTAAATTAATGTAATTTCTGACTGGTTGTTCATATGATAATGTGTAGTTAAGGATACACATTATGAGTTTTAGCAGTGGCTTTTTATAAAAATAAGTTAATGACTAAAATGTTATCACTTTTTTTTGTTCATTTAGCATTGTTAAGGTTCATTGTCATATTAAGGACAATTATCGGATGAAATTTATGCAGCATCTAAAAGCAGTGAAAAGTCATTAAAAACTGTGGTATTTTTTAAAAATAAATTGAATTAAATGAAACACTTTTTTTTCAATTTTAGTATTATTTAGCATGTAGTTGGATTACATTTATGCTGCCTTTAAAATGTCTGTGAAAGGTCACTGCAAGGTCTGTGAAAACACACATTTTAAATGTATTTACTTTTGAATTAATCTCATTATATGGCAATGGATTTGCATTTCTGTTCAGATTTTCTTCCCTAAAAACAGCGTACTAAACAAATCGTTAATGAAACCATAATTAAGGAACCACAACCATTAACAGATATCAGAACCGGAAATGGGCTCATTAAATTCCTTATGATTTCCATCCCTAATGATAAAGATTTTACCACTGTAATGAGTTGGAAGTTGATTGAATTGCATTATCATTATTATTTTACAGAGGTGATTAAAACAAATGACTTCATTTCAAACATTTTGATATACAGTCTATACACATATGATCCTTTGGCTGCTCACCTAATATCTCCCTGCAGGAAATAAGAAACACTCCCATTCTCTTGACGACTTGCAGACATGACAACACCAACTCATAAACCACGTCTGACCGAGCCAACAATAAATAGTGATTTGATTACAAATGGTTAATGCAGGAGCAAACAAGTGTGTAAATCGTACATTCCTGGGGCTTTCTTGACAGCTCTCAGCTGATTAGCAATTCATCATCTCCCAGGCATTGTGACACACAGCTCTACAGCTCTGTTGCT
This sequence comes from Schizothorax lantsangensis, assembly GCA_027422415.1. NCBI lineage: Eukaryota > Metazoa > Chordata > Actinopteri > Cypriniformes > Cyprinidae > Schizothorax > Schizothorax lantsangensis. The sequence continues at coordinate 11,023,300 of CM049861.1, forward strand.
CTGTAGAATGTGAATGAGGTTAATGAATGTGAATGAGGCTAATTCTGCCGTCCTTGCCAGACCACCAGCCACATTAAACCTCACTTGGAGATATTTTATTGCAAATGTAAATTGTGATCTGTCTCAACGTAGAGCAGAATGAATGTGTTTCTTGTGTGAAGGGTACTCTAGATGTCAGATGGTAGTTGTTATGTCCTTCACTATCCCTAACCTGCCCCGCGTCTGACTCTGCACACTTGCCTACTACGCAGCATGCATAAGTATGATACAAGAAATTGTATGGAGCCCAGTTTTGTGATTGTTCACATCAGATGAAATGTGTATAATCATAGTAAAAGAGAAAATATGTTGACAGGGTGTTCAAATTCATTGATAGTTAAACAGCCAAGAGGATGTCAGACGCGCACCAAGTTATTGCTGTTCATTTGGAGCAGGCGCTGTTGTGTCCATGTTTAAAGTTTAATCAAATGCAGATCAGACAGGCAGCAAGTGGCTGGGTCTCTGTCAGGGCTTTTATCTGGTCTTCAGGGATTCCCTGCATCTCCGTTTGGACACCACCTGTGTCTCCGTCTGCCATATTGTGCAAATCAAAATAGCCTTTTCCCCTCTGGAGGCTCAGTAGAACTTATCTGTCCCGTTCTGAGAGGCATGCGTCTTATCTCTTTATCAGTTGCTCTTGTTTACATCTCCGGATAATTTTTTTAAGTAAGACAGCTGCAGTGTTATTACCATGAAACACATCTGAATCTCTCATAATGTGTGATCAGTTCATTGTGATTGCATTCTGCTCTCTTATTTAAAACAGAGATAGAAGGGCAATACATGTAATGTCACCAATTCAAATCGCACTGACAGGTATGCCATTAGGAGAGAGAGACGTAAACTGCACCCCAGATTGTCTTTGGTGGACCTATGTAACGGTTTGTCGGATGAATGTGTGAGAGGGTTTTGTATTATGATTATTATCTATATTATCTGCAGCAGGGATTGAGTCAGATGAAGCATGAAGATACAGTTGCATTCATTGAGTACTGATGTTTATAATGGATCTCAGATGGTGTAGGATAAGGAAAATATGAAAAATGGTATGAAAAAAACTATATGGAAAGAATGACTAGATATATACATATACTGAATATGTAGCTTTTGCTTCCCACAATCCAGGTTCAACAGGTTGCTTACAAAAAAAACTTTACTTTTTCAGTATTGCCAAAGTTTTCTTGAATTTGCCAGTCCAGCAAAGCAGTTTCCTTAAGATGAGCCTTTATAGACTAAACACTGTCCTGTTTTCAAAAGGTTTTTGGTTTTTGTAAGTTCTCTGTATATCTTGGTTTCTCTATTCAGTAAGTACTTGCAAAACCTGAATTATCTTTTTTTCTTCTCCAAGGTTGTTCGATACAGCCTTGACATTGTCTTGAGATTTAATATGGACAGACATTAATTTACACATTTGCAAAGTAATTTACTTGTTCTTTGCAAACATTTCAGTTGAGATTTATGATTGGGGATCTGCACAGTACATCAAAATGCGACAGATGTTAATTTCTTACAGGTAGCAATAGATTATTTACTACATGTATGCCAGCCATAGGCTAATGAGCTCCTTTGTGTAAAGATCCAGATTGCTGTATACATAACGTCTAGTGCAATTCACGCTCCTCCTCTTGATGATTTAGATGTCAAATTCACATTTTGCATATGTGACACTGTTGAATAATTACAATACTTGATAAACCGACTTATATAGAAGACCACCAGTGTTGTACTACAGCCTTTCATTGTAAGTTACAGCTGATTGAGAGAGAAAGAATAGGCCTCATTCACAACATGCTCATATTTAATAAAATATTATTAAACAGGAAGTGCTGCGATTGTGTTTACAATCTTCCCAGCCTGTGTGGGCCTTGGCCAGGGCCATTGGCAGCTTTTGAGTCATGTCTCTACGGACATCCCAGGTGGAGTCCATAACCAAGGGGTTGATCTGGAAGAGCATGCGCTGCACTCCATGATTAATTAATTATAATTTTCTGCTCAATAGGCCTCTGAGGAATGTAGTGCAGTGTCAGCAGTTTCCGCTCTATTAGGAAGTACCCAACGTAAGCCACACAGCAGACTGCGTCATTTTACAAATTAGTACTGGCAATTTGATAGCAAAGCTTTAACTGGCAGATTCATTACGCTCAATATTAAACCAATATTAAAAGAAATTAATAAACAAAAACCCATAAGCTATTAGAGTAATATTGGACATGCTATCTTAAACTCAGTGCTTAATTACAATTTAAGAATCGACGGAGAATTCATCATTTTTAAATGAGGGTAATTTATTCACATTGTTAATATATTTAGAAATGGATTAAAGGCTCTGGGTGCTGATTACTATTGCTGCTTTTTAATCATATTGGTCAAAGGGAAGGTTTTGGTTATGAGTCAAACATAAAAAGTCTATTGGTTGCTATAAAATCAATCTAAATTAATTTAGGGTTTCTAACATGGTACAGCATTTCTGTAATGTTTCAATAATGAAACATGTCCATGAAAGAAGCTGATTGGTTTCTTGTTTCATAATTTCATTATGAATTAAGAATTTAAATTATTGATATATTTGTCTTAAAATAAAAAGTTTTGATATGTAAGAATGAACTGTTTTTTTTATTAATTAAATAATTAATTTGTTAATGTATTTATTTGTGTGTTCATATGTTACCACAAGAAGGTGAGGACAAGGAGGACCGGGGCAGAATGAAGAACATAATTTCTGTAAGAAATATTGTAGAACTAAGAATTGTTGGGAACATTTGAGTGCTTTTGTTCTTTGGAAATGTGTGCTGATAGAAACAGTTGTAGAAACCTAATGCAGAAATCCAAGATGGCGCTGCTATGTTCGGTCGCCGTCCGGGTCGCTCCGCTAAGACTGTGCTTTTATTTACTTTTTTACTTACTTTTGATTTCTCTTTTTACACACATAATGTCGGCACTGATCACCTACGACAAAAGTACACTCTTGGACATTGGAAACCGCTTCACTAACCTGGTTCAGGACACTTTATCACCGAATCCGAATCCATCGTGGCCTCTTGAGATTCCTCGGAACGCGGAGAACAAAGGCCATAGGAGACGGAACAAGAAACACTGTGGAAATAGCGCTGGTATTCGAAACAGATTGAGGAAAAGGGCTCACAGTCCTCCTTTACCGAGCATTCTGCTGGCTAATGTCCAATCCTTGGAGAATAAGATGGACGATCTTAGAGCCAGGATAAGTTTCCAACGGGACATAAGGGACTGTAACATCATCTGTTTGACTGAAACATGGCTCATGCCCTCGGTTCCGGACACTGCTGTAACGCCGTCTGACAACTTCTCTGTTTTACGGATGGACAGAACAGCGGAGGCCGGTAAATCCAAAGGTGGAGGAGTGTGTTTCATGACTAATAAGAAATGGTGTGACCCCAGGAATATCTCCTCTCTGTCGCGATCCTGCTCGCCTCATCTGGAACATCTATCCATTATTTGCCACCCATTCTATTTACCCCGTGAGTTCTCCGCGGTCATCGTTACTGCTGCTTACATTCCACCTCAGGCAGACACCGGCTTGACTTTGTCTAAACTTCACAATGTCATCAGCGGCTACATTAACAAACATCCTGACGCTGCCTTTATCATAGCGGGGGATTTTAACAAAGCCAACCTCAGGCAGGTCATGCCGAACTTTCACCAGCATGTATCCTGTCCAACTAGAGGACCGAATACACTGGATCACTGCTACTCTCAGTTTAAGAATGCCTACAAGGCCCGCTCACTACTGGCTTTTGGTAAATCGGACCACGCCGCCATTTTCCTCACACCGGAATATAAACAAAGGCTCGCACAGGAACCCCCGGTGAAGAGGGAAGTGACGCGTTGGTCCTCCCACTCGGAAGCTATGCTTCAGGCGGCTCTTGATGACATCGACTGGGACATGTTCAGGGCGAGCTCATCTGACGTCAGCGAGTTCACGGATGTAGCAGTGAGCTTTGTAAATACACTTACCGAACAAGCTACAGAAACGATAACTGTAAGGACCTTCCCTAATCAGAAACCGTGGGTGGACAGAACAATCCGTGATGCGGTTAACAAACGCACTGCCGCATACAACGAGGCTCTTTTGTCTGGGAATATGAGCGTGTATAAAGCATCGTGTTATGCTCTCAGACGAGCAGTAAGTGCCGCCAAACATCGATACAAAGAGAGAATTGAGTCTCATTTTCAGCTCAATGACTCTCGACGCATGTGGCAGGCACTAAGGAAAATCTGTGCCTTTGGAAACAAATCCTTCGCGGAGGTGAGAGCAGATCCGTCGCTGGCCGACGAGTTAAACACATTCTACGGCCGCTTTGAATGCAATGGCGACAGCGCGGCTCTGCCGAGCAGCGCGTCAGGAAGCAGCAGGCAGAGAAGTGAGAATCATGTGATCACCGTGTCGGAGGACGAGGTTCGTAGAGCACTAAAGAGAGTGAACATCAGGAAAGCGGCTGGACCTGACGGGATCACAGGCCGGGTTCTGAGGTCCTGCGCTGATCAGCTTGCTGGTTTGTTCACTTCTATCTTCAACGAGTCCCTTGCTACCTCTGTAGTTCCCACCTCCTTTAAAAAATCCATCATCATCCCTGTGCCTAAGAACAATAAGCCCTCTTGCCTGAATGACTATCGACCAGTGGCCCTCACATCAATAGTCATGAAGGTTTTTGAGAGACTTGTTAAGAGCCACATTAGCTCATCTATCCCTGTTACTTTGGACCCTCTTCAGTTTGCTTATCGCCCCAATAGATCAACTGATGATGCTATCTCTCACATTCTCCACTCCTCCCTCACACACATTGATAGCAGCAATGGGAACTATGCAAGGCTGCTATTCATAGACTATAGCTCAGCTTTCAACACCATAGTCCCCATCAAGCTGACTTCCAAACTCACAGGCCTTGGCCTAAACACTTCACTCTGCGACTGGATTCAAGATTTCCTCACCGGCAGACCTCGAGCGGTGAAGGTAGGCCAGTACACCTCAAACTCCATCTCCCTGAACGTAGGAGCCCCACAGGGTTGTGTCCTGAGTCCCCTGCTCTACTCTCTCTACACACATGACTGCGTGTCCTCTCACAGATCCACATCTATTATCAAATTTGCTGATGATACTGTGGTTCTGGGCCTCATTTCCAACAATGATGAGACCGCATACTTGGATGAGGTGGAGAGACTTACATCATGGTGCCAGGACAACTGTCTCTCTCTGAATGTGAGCAAAACTAAAGAGCTGATTGTGGACTTCAGAAAGAGACACCTGCTGCCATACACTCCTCTTATGATCAGTGGGACCCCTGTGGAGAGAGTAAGCAGCTTCAAGTACCTCGGTGTAAACATCTCCGAGGACCTGACTTGGACTACACACATTCAAACACAGGTTAAGAAAGCCAGGCAAAGGCTGTACCATCTGCGAAAGCTGAGGAAATTCAGGGTCACTCCAACAATCCTGAAAACTTTCTATTCAGGGACCATAGAAAGTGTATTGATTCAGTGCATCTCAGTGTGGTATGGAAACAGCTCCAGTCAAGATTGCAAGGCCTTGCAGAGAGTTGTGCGCTTAGCTGAGCGCATCTCTGGGTCTGCTCTCCCCTCTCTGCAGGACATCTACCTCAAACGCTGCAGAAGCAGAGCTGTCAAAATCATCAAAGACTCAAATCACCCTGGAAACTGTCTATTCACTCTGCTGCCATCTGGTAAGCGCTTCCGCTGCATGATGGCAAAAACTGAGAGACTTAGGAGGAGTTTCTTCCCCCAGGCCATCAGACTCCTTAACTCAACTCAGCCTCTTAACATCATCTGACTTACTTCATAATCACTAATCACACACTCATTATTCTCTACCTCATACTGACAGTGTCATTTGCACACAACACTTTCTGTGTCTTAATATCTTATCTTATTTTTTATATTTATTTTTTTGTGATTGGCTGCTTCATGTCAACCATGTTCAACCTGTTTGCACATTCCTCTCTCGTACAGTCATGCTTATCTTAATATTTAATTCTAGAGCATACTGTCATGCACATTCTTTTATACCTTATATTTTATATTTTGTTCTTTATATCTTATTTTTTATTCATTTTATTTTATGTATACTTCCCTTGTGTTGTATTCTACAATATTTGCACTGACCATGGAGCGGACCCGACTCACATTTCACTGCTGGTTATACAATCTCTGTATAGTCGTGTATGTGACAAATAAAACTTGAAACTTTAGGTACAGGTTTGGTGTAAAGGTTCAAAGGTTTAAAGACATTGAATCACCAGTGCTGTAAATAGACATATGGTTTAAAGATTTTGTAAATCACATTTTTTCCCCACATCATTCACCACATTTTTTTTTTAATATATTTTCAATACCATCACATTTTCTGTCATATTTAAAGTTCATGTCATAACATGAAGTGTACTACCATGCCTAATCCTATAATCCTTTCTTTCCAATAACACATTGTAAATGGTGGTTTATTTGGTTGAATCACGCTAGGTTTGTTTATAGCTTTATGTTGTGTTAGCATGTCACGTCTCTATGTTACATTGCCATATGCAGTGTTGTCTTGGCATTTGAATTACTGGCCAGCTGAAATATTGGAGTTTTTGCTAAGCCTCGGCTTGAAAGCTGTGCCTGTTTTCATCAATTTGTCCCCGTTGGAAGCACTTTGGCACGGAAAAGACATTCTTCTCGCAGCCTAATTCAGTCCATTTCACCTAAACAGCCATCTAAACAATCTAAAATGCCCCCAGTGGAAGTGCTAGACCAGAGTCTGCTAACTAGAGGAGAGAGAATGTGTGCCTAACTGGACATCTGTGGCAGCCCAGTCTTTTTTCTCTGGCGTTCTGTGTTGTTGATGGTATTCCTGAATGCAGCATGTATGGAGGAACATTTCATATATTAACAAAGTTTATTGCTGCATAAGTGATAAAAAGAAAAATAAACACGCAATCAAAAAATAATTAGCATAATTATAGTGGGAAATTCACTGGTGCACAAAAGGCGAAGGACAAAGAAGACAAGTGTCATATCAGTCTCAGCAGTTGGACTGCTAGTAGATGCTTGGACCTCTCATTCCAAGCTGAAATGGAAAATTGCTGTGGTGCAATATGTTCAAAAGCTAAAGCCTGTAGCAGAGGTATGCTTCATTTTTCTGCCTGCCATTACTTTTCAAGTGTTTTAGCTTTTTTGAGAATACTAGACTGACCAAGAACGTGTGCAGGCAGTAGACAAATACACACTGTAATTGCTTTGTGAAACTCCACCTTGGCGGCGTTTTACAAAAGCATTAAGTAGATTGTACAGACCATTGGTGGCAGCAGTTTCTACGATACTTTTGGGAAACATGACACAAATCTGTAGACCAGTGGTTTCCAACTCTTGGTGCGCTGCATTTTGTGTTTCCCTAATCAAATACACCTGATTCAACTTATTGGCTTGTTAGTAGAGACTAACTTTAAGAGTAAGAGTACTAACTCTAAGAGTAAGAGTACTAAATCTGAGAGTAAGAGTACTAACTCTGAGAGTAAGAGTACTAACTCTGAGAGTAAGAGTACTAACTCTGAGAGTAAGAGTACTAACTCTGAGAGTAAGAGTACTCCAGGACCAGGGTTGAGAAACATTACTGTAGAGCAAAGCAAGTACCATCTGACCTCATCGTTTATTCATTTTTGTTGTTTCCACCTTTGTCTCTGTTGTTTTTATTGGTATTTTGTATATTTAACTGGTTTAAAAGCAAATGCTCAAATATGAATTCTGCCACCCGGTGGATCCACCAATTTGTGCATGGTGTTGTCTTAAATGGACAATTGAAACATATATTTGACTTTTTTCCCCTCCTGCTCAACCCCTAAGAGTTTATGAATATACAATAAAGGGGTACTCCACCAAAAAAAAGAAAATTCTCACTCATAATTTACTCTCCATCATGCCATCATGAGGGTGAATAAATGGTTTTTGAAGTGTCAACTTCATAGGGCCTATCCACTTGCATTGTAGTGACTCACAGTCACAGGGATTGATTATTTTTTGTCTAAAAATCTCAGTTTCTGTTCATCTGAAGTCTGGGACGACATGAGGGTGAGTACCAAATCATGGTTTATGACTAACATATCTGACACGTGAAATAAAAGAAAAGCGATAGAAAGAACGAAAAAAACAAAGAAAGGTGAAAACAGTGATACCTTATTTGCTATACAAAGAAAATAGCACAACGGCACGTCATGGCCATGCTGAACTCGATATTCAAGGAGAATGTGTCTCTCCAGTGCTCTCATTGCAGAATACATTACATTGTGAAATTGGCTAAGCAGGGCTTCAAAATACAGGAGATAGAATTCCACCCCACTAGCCAGATACCATAATATCAGTAAATGATAGTAAGATATGCAGTGTGTTCCTCTTTCCTCCCCTCCTCTTGACATCAATATGGAGCCCATTGGTGTAAGGCTCACCTCTTTATCGACCTGGAGCCGTGCAAAGAATAGAAGTGCATTACCTCTACCTTTCACTGCAGAGACTTATCCCAGATAAGTGATTTTAATCACACCGACCAGCGCTATTGATCAGGAAGGTGTTGTGTTCAATATAAAACTAATTTTAGAGCCAATTACTCATTAATAAGAATGTCCTGCCCCTCTCTGCACACGTCTGATTTGTCTCACTAGCTAATGGGTATAAACGTACAGTGCAGAGGGGAGTTCGATACAATTTTCAGTGTAAAGTAAGTAAAAGGTTGAATATTTTGCTATTCTCTTTGTAGTCCAAAAAGTGGAAGCTTGCTGTCTTGAAGAATTTTCGATTCCTTCAAATTACTATGTGTAGAAACAAAGCCTCCATATCCACAAGCAGGCTGTCGGCACACCATGCAGCCTCCATTTTGCCATGCCACAGGGTGTGGTATTGAAAACGTGCTAAACATTACAGGACAGGTGGCAGCTGCGGCCATAAAGTCTGCACAATGGAGGATGACAATGAAAAGATGAAGGCACTGAGCATTGCAAAGGGTCATGAAAGCACTACAGGGCCTTTGTGAGAAGCCACCGCCAATTTGAGCTTTATGGCACCAAACACAGTTATCAACTGTACACATTCACTCTGCTGGAAACAACAAAGCATGAAAATGCAATTTAAGCCACTTATGTGTCAAGGAAACAAACCTGTTGTATTTTTGTAAAGTTGTGTTTCTCATTTGGAGCAACTGTAGGCATTAAGTAGAAAAGCAGTAGCCTGAGGGGTTCAGCTGTCCATACAGATTTGGAATTTGGTGTATTTTTAAAATATGCAGTAAAATTGTCATGGTCCAGCTGTAACTAATTGGTGCTACCAAAATAGTGGCAAAACTGAAAACACTAAAATTATTTTTTATGAAAACATAATCCCAACATCCAAATGCTAATAAGGTCAAATGAGCAAAATATGTCCTAAACGTGACCCATCGTCTCCTGAGAGGCCAAATTGCTGGAATATCCAGAAATGGAGAGAAAATTGATTGGAAAGTTAAGCGAGAGGTGTTTGGGCATGGCACTGAGAGAATGAGAGAGAGCTCTGACTGCTAGCCAGCCGTTAGCACTGCAGACCTCATCTGTCCTCATTACTGCCTCTTGTTTCCCCACCAAGCATACGAGTGAACGACAGACTTCAGGAAAGAAGTGCTGTTCTGCACCCATGCATCAATGGTACCAAATTGCATGTTGGATTGGTCTCTTCCTCCAGGCTGGCTTCTCTGAGAACAGACCAAAGCGTATTGTGTGTGGCTAGGAAGAGAGTCCAGGCTACAAATTATTTCCATTTTCCAGTATGCAGTCTATTACTGTTCTCTTTTGCAGATACAGCAAGTAAATGGTCTAACACTGGATAGATATCACCTCGGATTATGGATGCAGTGATACTGTGGAAAAAGTCCATGTGCATCATATTTCTTTCTTTATTCTTTTTCTTCTTCACTGCGGTGTACCTGAGCTACATGAAAGGTGTTCGGTCTTAAAATAAAAAGCCTGCGCTTTAATCTGTTTCAGGGCAAATACAAGATTTATCAGTGTATAGACTATCTCTTTGCAGTTCACAACACAAGAAAGAGTTACTTCTGGTCCTACAATTGATATCCTTTGTTTAATGAATTCAAAATCTGCGATTTAGTCAAGCTGTATGTGAACAAAATGTATCCCACCTACGGTTTCATATTCCTCTCAGGTTAGGCTGTAATTGCATTCTCTTGAGTAATTTGTATTTGACACTCCACTTCAACAATGACAGTATTGTAATTGCTCAGAACAGTCATGGTTCTGCATTGTGAGATATCAGCAAAGCACGGAGAGCCGAGTCTCTGCTTGCATTTATGCTTTTCCGATGAGAGACAGTTGCAAAGTGTACTGCCACTTTGCATGCACAAATGATCCACCAGGCATCTACTTAACACATTCTGGTTTATATGAGCTTTGTTAACTGGTAAATGCCATGGAGGTGCATATTAGGTTGCATTATTTGTTTATGCATTTATTTGATCTGTCATTTCCCCTGTTGATTATGTTTTTATGTTCTTAAGTAAGTGGGGAAATTGGATTTGTGGTGTAGTCAAAACACTTAAAAACAACTTGATGGACTATCAGCTTTGTCAGAATACACTACAAAACACTGTATTATGCATAATAGGTCATTATGTCGGGTTATTTTTAAAACTCTGTTAGCTTGTTGAGCACAGATTTATTGACACATTTTTTACTCAAGCTGAAAATTTGGGCAGGACATATGCAGTGAGCTATAATTACATCACAGACATGACCCACTGCTCATTCCAAAATCATATACAGTATACTGTATACATACATTCATAATGATTATAAATAATAAACACTGCCAACAAGAATCAACACATATGGACAAGCTTACATCATTTTATTTATTATTAAAATGTTGTGCCTTCCAAGTTGAGTGGCATTTCTGTGGTTAGAGAAGAAATACAGACACGATGATCCGATTTCAAGGCACATATAGTGTCCCCATCTGATCACAGAGCAGTAATAAAATTATCAGTAACACTGACTGATTAGATAAATATGTTACCTAAAGATGATTAGATCTTCTGAGTTAACATTAATGCATAACCTCAGTAAATTAGATAAGACAGATAAAATGTTTGGACTTAATTTAACAGAATCAAATGTGTAAATAATTATTCCATTCCAAATAAATGGTTGTACACTATAAACCAAAGAATACTACGGGTTTAAAAGACTGAATTATTTATGAAATTAAAATGTTCACACAAAATTCAGCCAACACTACAGTGAACTATCTGGTCAATATTACAGTATACGCTTTACAGGGAGCAATTTCAGACAAAGCTACAGTTTTTAGTTACAACTCAACCAATTTAGTTACATCTCCTAACAACAATTTAAACTGTAACCGCCCAGTGAGAGTTAGGACAGAAACATAGCTTACTTTATGCTTCCGGTGTGCATTGAATATATAGTAATTGATGCGCACCCTTGTGTTCGTCTGGCGGTAACAAAGGTGCGATAGAGTTAAATGAGATATCTCTGATAATAAACCACATACTGTGTGTTATTATTCAAGTAAGTTACTAAACATATTTGAACTTTATCAGCAAATGCTTTCAAACTGCTGCTCCACCATGACAGTATTTGACCTATGTGAATTCACACCATAGCACCCCTTATGGCAACACCGAAGATGCAATGCGTACTAGCGTTTGGTTATGAATTTGCTTAGCACATTTTAGAACGCAAGGGTAGGGCGGGTCAAACAGTGCTTTAGCAGCAAGATACTCTACATCAGCATTTAAGTAGCCTACTTGTGTAGAGTATGTTTCTGGCCTTATCTGCAACAGATAACTTGATGTTGTTTTAAAATAACTCTTTTTAGCATTATGCAGAGGTTGAGAAAGACAGATGAGGGACGCGAGGGATGAGAGGATATGTAATTAAACGTAGAGGATCCCTCCAGGTGTTTAACGCTATTCGCAAGGTCAACGCATAAAACATTGCTGATGAGCTGTGAACGTCTGCGTGCCTCCGCACCGCACGCTAGGCCCAACAGTGGCACGTGGTTTTAGTAAAATGCGACAGATTCGCTGAAAGGTTGTAATGCCGTGCTCCAAATCGATGAAGCGCACCGTCGCCCATCACATAATGATATATGACTGTACCTACGGGATTACTTAGGCGACAACAGCCCTGGGAGGGTCCAACGGACCGATAAAAGCAACAAGAGAACTGAGCCATAGTCATCACATAAGCATGACAAACACAAATGAAACCGCTGTGCCTGGGACGCGAGCAATTTTGCTCACAAGGTACTGAAGTGATTTCCTCTTCTGAATGATTCATTCTTTGCGTTTATCTGAGTAACACATTTAATTTGACAGATATATAATGAACTGAGCACAGAGCGCCAGAACAGTGACCCTAATACTACCCATAATCCCTAGACTAAAATAAACCGCCTATCATTAGGAACATTTCAAATAATGTAAACAAGGACTAGAAGGCATAGTATACAGCGAAGAACGTTGTTTTGGTTCTGATTCTGGAGATTAGCCATCCACCCTGTTGTGTTTGGCCTGCTCAGGTTTATCTCTTTAAGTGTGGCCGGTGTTTTATTGGCTGCTCTGCTGCTAGAGAGGTACAGCTGGAAAGGTTTCTTTTACCCTCCAAAATCTCATTTTTGACCAGGGTGTTTGAAATAAATCTAGTGGCACATTGTTTGATTTATTTAACCCTACTGCTGCTGTTATTTTAGTCTCATATTATGAGTGAATTTAATTGATTGACTTAAAAAAATGACTGTGTATTGCTATCAGTCTGGTTTGGAGTAACAGGCTACAATTTCCCCAGAAATATCTTGCAGGTTGACAGTGTGTACTACTGTGTATACTACTGTATGACAAATTAAATAATAATAATAATTGTATTATTATTATTATATTCTATGTATAGTTTCTCAAATATAAGGTTATTAAACCTGCATGCATAGTGAGTATAAAAGCAAAGCAAAATATATTTTTTCGTAGGACCATGAATGTAAATATATATCTGTAGGCCTATATTCTAGTGCCAATATGGACTGCTTTTGACATTCACTTTATACATCAGACTATATCAGATTACAAGATCTGAAGCTGCAAATTCTATTTCGTAAGCTCACACTTATGAAAACTTGAAATAATAATGTGTGTTTGTGTTTTTTTTTAAAAGGCAAGGGGACTGAGATCTTATTTTGTTATGATCAGAGAGAGTTATGGTGTAATTAGCTTGCTTTTGCACTTCTGGGGTATACAGCCACACAGTCTTGCTTTCTTACAGTTGTCATTTGGCAGTCCCATAATAAATCTAATGGTAGAACTGCTTATTTGGAGGGCTGTCATTTTATTAAACATTTAATTGAATTAATTACATGATACACTGATTAAGTTAATTGCACATATATATATATATATATATATATATATATATATATATATATCATATGTATATATATTGAGTCTAATTTTTAAAAACAAGCCTGATTTATTCTGTCTTGTTCTGTCTACCTCTTTTTTTAACGAAAGTATGATTTCTGTGTTACATTTCTTATCGAGTAATTTTGCATACAGGTCAGAGTACATTAATAAATGTGTTATTTTTATTGCATTGTTTGTTTCATAATTAATTGCATTAATTTGATGTTTTAAGGTGACAGCCCTGCTTTTTGGCAGACTTTTAATCTACTTATCAGCTTTGTTAAAAAATAATTAGGTTATTAACAAACATTTGAAATCTGATAAAAATTAGATGTTTGAAAAAGTATTTTAGTTTTCTTTGACATTCGTGGTGCACCTTAAGCGCACACACAAAGCACAGTAGTGTCATAATCAAGTGGTGACTGAATTGATGCATTTTTATGCAGTTGTCATTCACAAATGCAATGAATAAAAAAGTGTGTGGCTTCAGACACAACATATGCATGAATGTGTAAATACAGCAAAGCCTTTGAGACTTATGGCATCTCATGCGTGTACATAAATTAGCATGATAAACGAGAATCATGGGCAAAATGTACAGTTTTTCATTCTCTTTTTCCACAGTGACAGTTACTCTTGTATATATGTCTTAGCATCACACATAAGTCATTGCTATACCAATATAGCTATACCAGTTATTGACTACCCCTTCTGAATAAACGGATCCGGTTTCATCACTTACAAAATGACAGTCTGTCCTAGACATTAAATTTGCAAACTAAATTTTAATTTGTGAGTAACCTTTTCCCCAGTGTGTTTCAGCATGAAATGTAACAGACAGTTTTAAATGATCCAAGCATATGGGTCTAAAAGGTTATGCAAGACCGCCTGTAGAAAGGGCATGAAAATTGCTATTTAGGTCATAAGGCGCTAATAATGATTTCTGTAGGCAGGCCACCAAAAGCTTGTTAATCAGTGGTCAAATAAAACATGCTTTTAAAAATGTGCTAAAATGTGCAAAATGCTTCAAGTTCTTCTAAGTAAATATAAATGATCTGCTTCATCTGGTTATGTTGCTCACAATGGCAGGTTATCAGTTTGATAGAATGGTTCCTGAGGGTTTCCACAGCAACAAGGTAGTAAAAATCTCACAAAATCAGCAAAGTCAAGGATATTAAATAAAGTTTGTAAAACTGAAATGCATCCATTTATCTGAACTTGATTATCAGATTCCATGCGTGCTTTGCTTCCACAGTCAGTCTAAGAAAGCTTCTTAGAAAACCTCTCGTGCGTGGCACAGTGATGTCCAGTGTTTTTTTTTTTTTCAAACAGCAGGCCTTTATTTTTTCGAAGTCATTCAGTGGGCAGGTAATAAACACCGCATTAGTGCCAAATACAGGTGAATGTCAGTGCAGGATTGTCTTTAAAGCCAGCTTTAATCAGTTAGAAGTCCCTCCAGTGGGATCAGCAGCTTGTGAAGATATTAACTTACCCTGCCACTGTGCAGCAGGCTTTATCCACATGTATGAGGGTGTAAGCCTTTTATGAAGAGATTGAAATTAATTATGAGACATGCATACATGTGGAGAGAGTAGACAGGTTCTACGTGTGTGCATTAGAGAGAGAGATCGATTTTGTCGACCTCAGAAATGGTCAACAACCGGCTTAGTTTTATTTCGAGACAATACAGCCATACGAAATGGATGAGTGCCAGTAAAATATGGCAACAGGTTTGTTTCTGTGTAATCTCCTGTCTCAAATGCTTATCGTCCAACATGAGGGATGTGCGGAATCATAGAGGGAAGTATGAGAGACGCGTGTGGGCTGGGATTTAGGAGGTAATTGCACAAGTAAATCTGGCTGAAGTATACAGTTGTCAGACTTCCCAGAAACGCCTGACTATGCTTATTTGAGTGTTTGTGTTTGATAGCGTGGGTCTGTGTGTGTATGAGTTTAACAGGTCGCCACTTTGGCTCTGACACAGCTGTGCAGATGTGCTTATTTTGTTATCCAGATCTCGGAGAGAAAACAGGATGTGGGTTTAGCTGAATGAAGAATATGTGAATATGTCTGCAAATATATTCCTCTCGTTTCATTATCTTTTGAATCATAATTTTGCATGAATTATGGTGCTGTTAGTCAAGCCAAACTGTTGTTTTTGCATCTTGTTTCATTGATAGATGCTTTGATTAGATGCAGGTGTAGCCTCATTTCTCGGTTCGCTGCAAAACAAACCTCTGCAAGCGTGTAGTCCTTGTTTGCAGGCACAGCTGATTAATAAAGCGCTAGAATCAATGAGAAACATTCTAGCGATGTTAGCGCACTGTCACAAAAGCCTAACCTTTGACACAAACCAGGTGCATGTACTCATGTTATCAAGCACATTTACAGTCTTACTGTATCTGAAGAGCTCAGTCAGGCAGCACTGACTCAGAGACAGCTCTTCCCCTCGAGGGATGGATATGTTTTGTGTGGGTCGCGCATACGGCTCTGGATGTAGGAACATCGCATGTCATTCACTGCATGTTGTCCACGTTTGAATTTGATGCCTTCCCAAAAGAAGATTAGCAGCTCTTCTGGGGCTTCATGGGCTAATTTGAAGGATGATCGCGTCAAGTGTTCCTTGGATCGCTTCCTTATACTTTGCACTTATCCTATATGAGCCATATTTTAGAAATGAGTACACATTTTTTATGTGGGATTTGCCCCATTCCTTAACTAAATTCACCCAGGCTAATTTGAGTAATTTACAGCCCTGTTTTTCCTAATCTTGCTTTCTTAATGGAAGGTTATCTTAGACCATGGTTGCATCAACATTTCATTCCGGTTATCTCTTCCTCCGAAGCGTTTCTCCCAATCCTCAGCCCGTATTGATAATAAACTCTCATCCATAGATCTCGGGTAGCATGACTTAATGTGAACATTGATCAGATTAGCAGTAAACTATCTCCCCGAAACCATATGGGACCTGAACATCTTGAGGAAAAAAGCTATAAAAAGTAAGATTGAATTTGAAACTCAGTGAGACCATGGATTAGTTCCCCGCCAATGACCTCTTTACTCCATAGACACCATTTGGATGTGTGTGTGTGTGTGTGTGTGGAAGGGATTATGATGACCTACATTCTGTGAAACGGATGGTTGCTAGGGGTCTTATTGTCTCTAGGTGATGTGTTCATTGATGTCTAGTATAGGTAAGCCTATTAGTACAGGCATAAAAATTTATGTTTATCATTTGTGTTTGAGGTGGAAAGGTTGTGACCAAAATCTTACAGCAATTTTATTTAATTTATATAAACACGTATATCATTATATAGATATTTTTTGCTGGAAATTCAACAGGGGGAAATAGTATAAATTAAAAAGTAGGCATTACCACACTGCTATTTTATATTTTATAAACAGTTCAAATATTTTTGAAAAAAGTGTCTCATGCTCACCAAGGCTGCATTTATTTGATCTAAAATCCAGTAAAACAGTAATATTGTGAGATATTGTTCTAATTTTAAACAGCTGTTTACTATTTTAATATGTTTATAAATTTTAATTTATTCCTGTGATGGCAAAGCTGAATTTTTAGCAGCCATTATTCAACTCTTCAGTGTCACATGATCATTTTAATGTGCTGAGTTGATACTCAAAAAAAAAAAAAAAAAAAAAAAAAAAAATATATATATATATATATTATCAGTGTTGGAAACAGTTGCGCTGCTTAGAAGTTTGTTGTTTGTATTTTGTGAAACTCTGAACAGTGTGATAATGCTCAATTCTTTAAAAATGAAAGGTTGTCTACTTCATCTCAATAGACCTGTCAGGGTAATATATCATATTTATTTTGTGACAGGAATGAAAACGAGGCTGTAAGAGATAGAAGGCTAGTGTGTTCATGGATTATATTATTACTTAACAACGTGTCAATTGTTTAGCTGACAACATTTTTCCTAAAAAAAAAAAACTTTGGTATACAAAAATTCCATAGAACAGTTTTGAAAATTATATGTAATCTGATATTTATGCCACACCATTGTAAATACTGCAAGTCTATTTCTTCACATAAAAAAATCAACTAAAAAATCAACTATAAACTTACCCTGAATAAATTATAGGTATTAGTTGTGTAGTTATTTATTTATTTATTTAGGAACATGGACTCGTGGATATGAAATGCTCAGATTTATATGCTCATAATATAAAACTCTGGCAACAGCTTCATGTTCCGTAATGCTTAAGTTCACTTCAAATTCAAATAAGAACAGTATAAAACAAATAGTTCAGACTTTCAATTCTGATTGGATGAGTCTTTCATTCTCTACTCTCAAAACCAATTCATATTTCATAGTTCTCAGTGGCCATATTGTGAACCTCTTACAGTTAAGAAGGCAAACATTTAACGCCGCAAATACTGTTGATATTGTCAGAGACAGATGTCTTTGTTTGTTTGTGGAGTAAACAGACCTCGTATTAATGGACGAAGGCGCTCTCATAAACCCGTTAAGAGCCCTCATGTCTTGTTGCAAGCCGCGTTTCTCGGTCCAGTTCGGGTGCCTGTCATTTTGATAAGGATCTGAGCAGTCCAATCACACAGACTTCAAGAAGTCGTGAGAGAAAAAGCTTTGCCAAAATAGGGCAAATAACAGTCATTTGCATGGATAATAGACTTTTCTGAAACCCCCCCACACACACACTCTTTTCATTTTATTCAATAAATAACCAAGTGGCTTGTGTTGCTAGGCAACCGTGACACAAGTACACATTGCGTTGTTTTAACACAATGTCAGTGCCAGGCACAGGGCCCACTCTATCTTGTGGGTATTGGAGGCTTGCTAAAGAATTTGCATGCAGCACATCTCACCTGGTATATCGCTCAGTTAAATTTGAGATCTTGAAGATGTCAGTCACTTTCATAATATAACAAAAGCTGTGATCGGCATACGTTTCGGAACAGATCTCTTTAAAGTAGATGAGATGAAATTGGTGTGCAAAATGATTTGTTTACAAAACACCCAAGAATATAAGGCACCAGTGAGAAATTTATATAGCATACAAAAGATGATGTATCAATAATCTGATGTCAAATCGAGAGTGTTGGTATTGATACAAAGCTCAGGTTGTGCATCAAAGCTTTTGATTACATCTATGTATTTTGTGTTTTACTCCACAGTGGCAGGAGTGACTGGCGCTTTCTCAAACCTGTGTCCTTGAAGTGCAAGAATGCCCAGTTAACATGCCGTTCCGCCTCCTAAAGCGAACCTGACGTCTAATCAACACCTGCAACCTCCACACCAAGCCATGTGTCCAAGTGAGACTTCTAAAGTCATGCCAAGCTTACACTCGCAGTGAGAGTTGAGGGAAAGGAGGGACTTTAATCAAAGCTCCACAAACATGAAATTATTTTTTTCCTCCCCGAGCATTTTATAACCTGGGCAGCGCTGTCCGGCCCTCGTGTCTCTTTGAATTGTAAGATAGCTTTTTTCTCCAGTCGGCCAGAGAGCAATTGTGCCCCTCAACACTAGCTTGCAATGTGTATCTAGAGAGCCTTCACCTTATATTAGATTTGCCTTCACATTCTACAAAGAGGTGGGAGTACTGCAGTGGCCGTTTCAGCTTTAGACAATAAATGCCCCATGAAATACATACAGATCCGCAGTAATGACTGCCATCCATCTTGGCCCACATTTCAATGGCTTGTGCATTTACTGGGGCCTTTGTGTCTTCTTATTGTTACCCCGGCCGATTCAGTTAGAACGATTTGAGTACTTGATGCTCGGTCTGTCTGCCTTTAGAATTTGCCTTAGAATACAGAGACTTTCGATCTCATTTTCAATAGCGTACCTCTAATCTTTGTGCACGCAAGATGCCATGATAACCTCAAAGTCATTATTCATGCGGAAAAAAGCGTTTGGATTGCAGCAGGACCAATTGTGCTAACGCTGCCTCTAAGTGGTGTGAGAGCACAGCCCAAGACTGTCTTATTTCATGCCAGGTGCAATATTCTACAATGGTTTTATTTCAGATATTACTAAGAATTTTCATTAACAAATTAGCCCTAAATATCAACAGCCTCTTTTCCAGACAAGTCCCTGAGCTCAGCTCTGCTGCACTCCTGCATTCTCATTAGGCTGCTGGGCCATACTAATTACAATCAATCTGAGGTGACTGCGTATGACCTTCAGAGCGGTGAGAAATTCACGACTGTGAGATTTACGGATGTTGCGACCCACAGCGCAGGTTCAGGTAAAACACCACCATCATAATATAGAGTTTGTGCCACTATTATTTAGATTCAGTACAGTGTGAAATACTCTAGCTTTTCCTGCCTTATCTCAGCTTTATGCCAGCTTTATTAAGCATTAGGATGAACACATGTGCCTGGCAATCCGTTTAGTCCTTGCCGATTAGTTTCCCTAATTTTTTATTTTCTTTTACTAAGGTGAGTGCGTGGGAGGCCGTTTGGGAAACAGTTCTCTAATCAGGTTTTTCTCTTTATTTTCCCAGTAAACTCTGATATTAGAAGTGTTCAATGCTGACAGGTAGTGTCAGGCAACATAGTATGGCATTGGTTGGAGATTTGAGGCGTGACCGCACTGACAGATTTCCACATCCTCCAGCATCCTGTATTTATGGTAAGAGGAATTTTTTAGTGGAATTCAAATGAATGATTCAGTTCAGTTGCGGCTTACTTGGTAAAGAGATTGTGTTAAATTTTCCCTTTTAGAAAGATTTTGTGAAAATGATTAATAACAAATATCAGTGGAGTGACAGTGTTATATGTGATGGTAAATTAATCTTTTCATATGTGTAGGGGGAAAGAAACAAAACATATTAACTGAGCATTGCCAGAGCTTCTGAATGAGTAAGCAAGGTGGTTTGACTTATTTGACTTATTGAATTTTTGTATGCACAAATACTCATTTGAAGTGATTATGAAAATGTATGCCTTGAAGGACACTTTTTGACATAAATATTTCCATCCCCCGCCACAAAGCGAAGAGCAAGAAATTATTCATTGCTTCAAAAAAGTAAACAAGGGCTACATCTTGATGTTGCTCATGCTTGAGGAATTTATCCAGTGTTCTGTGGCTTCCTGCATTACGTAAATAACATACTAAAACCAAGGCATTCAATAATGCAGGCGGTAGACCCTTCCTCTCAATTATTCATTTCAATTGTTCCTCTCTGTACAAGGTGTGGGTGAGGTCTTTAAAGATTTATTTTCTCAGAACTCGGGGAAAAAATAATATAATTTGTATGTGTTTTGATAGACCCAACATAATAACTTTTTTATTTGTTTATCCGGTATCGCTGGAAATCAAAGAAAATATGTAGATTCGCTACCAGGAAAATTGTTTATTATTTTTGAACTCAAGTCTCACAGGTATGAGGTACAGAACAGATAAACAAATTCCTTTATTGATATATTCAATGCTTCTGTATTTTTCCCCATCGTAGAGCACAAGGCAGTTGCATTAGTTTTGTTAGACAAGATTTACGGCGAAGTAACTATATTTAGGAGAAACTTGGTCCGATTGCTTTGCCTTTGTGAATGCAGTAATGCATTGTGGAATTGATGTTGTGCTGTAGGTTATACTGATTAAATAGGCTGTGACGGCATTCGGCCACAGTTTTATTATCGTTCTTTTGAATTTCATGGTTTTAAGATTCAAAGCATTTCAATCTACCGTGTGTTTCCTGAAGTCAAAGAGCATAGCAAAGCAAAGCAAAGAGCACGACGATTAGGCAGTCGTGGCCTAATGGATAGCGAGTCGGACTTGTAAGTGGAAGGTTGTGGGTTCGAATCTCAGGTCCGGCAGGGATTGTTGGGGGAGTATCCTCCTTCAATACCACGACTGAGGTGTCCTTGAGCAAGGCACCGAACCCCCAACTGCTCCCCGGGCGCTGTAACATGGCTGCCCACTGCTCCGGGGGTGTGTTCACTTAGGATGGGTTAAATGCAGAGAATACATTTCACTACTGGTTATATACTCTCTATGTAATTGTGTATGTGACAAATAAAAATAATCTTAATCTTAATATTAGCATCACACATTTAGGCAAAAATGGCTCTCAGAATGTGATGTCTTCATCTATGTTATTATGATAAAGCATTTATTTAACAAAAAGCACAAAACAATTAACATTCTTGCATATTTACTCAACAGATGGTTTAAACAGCCACTGTCCTTAATGAAAAAATTCTAAATATGACCTCTTAAAATGGGGGTAATAGGAGTCAGATGTTCCAGTCAGACTGAGTGCGTTTTGATTTGTCATATGGAGAGAAAAAAAAAAAAGTTTTGTTTACCTGTTCTATACAGAATTGTGTTCAAGTGCAATATGGCCCCATCAAAAGAGATTTCAAAGGTCTTCAGAACGAGTAGTTGAGGCTCATAAGATGAGAATGGATTACAAAAGGATTTCTAAAGACTTGAGCCTCCATCTGGCCACATAGTCAGGCAAATAGAAATACAGAACTACGTCTACTTTCCCTAAGAGTGGGTGTCCTGAAACGATCAGTTCAATGGCACGACATAGAATCAGACAAGCCACAAAGAACCCTACGTGAAACCTGCTGCTGGCAGCTCTTGTGCTTAATATCATCTCTGTTCACCGATGATTTATCATTCTACTATTAAAAGTTCACTACAATTTTGTTTGGATGGGTTACCATGGAGGAAACTACTACTCTCCAAAAAAAGTACTGTTGAGTCACGCTGGCCAAAGATCACCTACAGCAGTGCTGGAGCAGTGAAAGAAAAGAGAGGCAGCTTTCTGATGCATGTTTGCAGTTTTGCCATCAGTAACCTTAATTTTAATTTGTTCATTAAAATTGTAATTCTATAAAAAGTTATCTACAAAAAAAAAAATGCTTTAGTGGTTTAATTTAAAGTGTCATATTAAGTTTTTCCTGATCTTTTGAAATAAAAGGTTTCAGTGCTGTTCCTGACTGTGTGTAGCACCTGCTGCTCTGCAAAAACACTTGTCCCATTTTTGACCAAATTAGCTTAAATCCTTGTTTAGCCAGAGTACTGTGAGAACATTTGGAATGTGCAACATTTCAGTGTATGATCTAATCAGTTCCCCTCTGAATTTTGCTTGTGCAATTTTAGAGATGTGTTTCTCATTCAAAACAGAAACATATTGGCTGTATATTCACATGAGTGACGTGAGACATATGTTTCTCCCTCAATTAGTTTTGTGATTTAAGTTTCATAGCCTATTAAGACAGATTTGTGAGACAAAACTAGATCGAGTGCAATCAAGAAAAGCAATCAAATCATTTATATGGAAAAAAAAATCAGCAAAGCTAGTTGAATGCCATTATTTCTGAATGAATAAAAAGAATGCCATTATTTCTGATGTACAATATAATTGTGTTAGTTTTATACATAAAGGCATGTATGAACGTAAATAGACAACTACTACTATCTTTGACTTTGATCTGTTGGTCTGTTTTAGCTGGTGTTTGAGGAATTTACATGGTTGTAATATCTGATTAGTACCAACAAAACACTCTGTTGATGCTGTGTGTGTGTGTGTTTTCTGTGCCTTAAAGATCTTCTTTGCAGTGAAATATGTAACAACACTTATGGTTTGCTGTAAGGTACAATATAGTTTGCTCTGCCCCATCGTTCAAAAACAACCTCTTTGCTAAACCTACACATTACATCATGAGTCATGACAGATTCACAAAACAATCCTCAAAAATGTGCTGAATTATGTTTTATATACTGTACAGTTATTTTAATAAAAATAAATGCAAGCTGTTTGCCTATATACTGGAAGATTTGGTGCACTTTCCATATCTTACTCTTATCGTTAGTGTTAAGCCAATATTAGCATAATATTCTGATGATTCAGAATAATAGTGTCTATCCTACTTCCTTCTCATTACTCCAACTCTACTGGGTGGTGTAAAAGTGGACAGTCGTATATTAATGTATTCAGCTGTTTGGAATGAACTTTGGAAAGAAACATTTTTGCAACGTGGTTGAACTGGGGAAGTCTCTTTCATTTCCAAAACTTTTGAGGATGTGTATGGTACATTGAGATTTTTTTAATGTTCCAAAAGATCAAGGAGAATTACATTTGTCATTATAGAAGCCATTTAATTTCTTGAACAGCTGAACGCATGAAAGTGTTTCAGATATTTCACTCTTCCTGCATTTAGTCAGCAACCCAGTCCAGCCTTTCTAGTGCTGCTTTGGGTTTCTACCTGGTTGTTGTCCTCTCCCTGTGGTATCATGACCTTTGGTGCTTTCCTTCTTCCTGTTGTGATGCACCCAGCAGAGCATTACACTGAGACTGTTCACAGCTAAAGCACTGTCTGGTTGCGCCCCTTAACCTCCCCTCTCACACACACTTTGCTCCTCAGATGTCACTGTGCATAACAGGATCCAGGCCTGCTGCATGAGTTGCATTGGAAGCTCCAGTTATAGCCTGTCAGACTCCACCCCTCCATCAGCAGTCGTCCCACATGAGGGCAGTGAGGGAAAGCATCATTAATAGGGTAGAAAAAGACGGGATCAATAGGCCTCCTCAAAGGAATTCATTTTCAGTCTGGATAGAGTCCATCTGTAGATTTTTTTTCACCCACAAATTAGCTGAATAAAGTGCCTGTAGCTTGTATGAAGGACCGTTGCCTCGACCGCCTGCTAGCTGAGCAGCATGAGATAGGCCTGCTGAATGGCATTATCAAATGGAAAATTATTGCTTGGAATAATCAGTTGCTGCTTTGATGACTGTGCATGAATTAATACAGACTGTTTTGCGCAAAGTGGGGTCCTCGTAGCATATCATAGTCAGTGGCACCATGGAGATTCACCCAGCGGAGCCTCGGTTATGATTGATTGCTTTCAGACCACTTCACACTTTACCCTCTGACCCCTGAATGGTATTCTATTATTTTTCTTATTTCTCCTTTTGCCCTTTGTAGTGAACTCCAGGGATCTGCTCACATTGTTGCTCAGAGTCTGGTGCTTCAGCATGTAATGAGTTTGATGTCTAAGAAAAGATATTCAAGTCGAGCACAATCTTTCTTGTAGCGATGAGACAATGTTTGCTCTCGACGATTCACATCCGTCTGTCTTTGCCCAGAGACACAAGCATCCTCCTACTTAGATAACGGATTCCTTTATCAACTGAACCCAATTAAAAAACTGAAATAACGAGGAATTCATTTGATATCACTGATCCTTATCATCGCCATGTGCGCACAAGTGATTGAAGATGAATGGCATCTCTATCATCATCTTTCTCTCCCTAAATCTAAATTTATTTTTAGTTTATGGACAGGAAACCATATGTAGGTATGTATGGAAGTCACATTGTGACTTTGTTATACAAGCGATTATTCGTATAAACTGTTAATCCAGAAGGACAGAAAAGTATAAGAGCCATTGTTGTTTTCCCTTTAGGGTCAGTAGATAATTAGAAAAGCCAGCGTACTGTATTAAGTCCTGGAACTTAAAGGGATAATTCAGCCAAAAAATTAAAATATAATTTTCTCTTTCTTTCTTCTTCAGAACACAAAAGAATGAATTACCATAATGTTGGTAATATGAATGTTGGTGTTCCACAGAAGAAAGTAAGTTATATAAGTTTGGAATGACATGAGGGTGAGTAAATTATGACATAATCTTTTCGGGGTGAATTGTACCTTAAAGGTGAAGACTGACTACTTTAATAACCTACAATGAATCAGTCAACAGTGGCGAGTTCCCCCATGCTGGTTCAAAAAGAAGGTCAATAAGAAGTTGTTTATGGGGCGTTGTGACGTGTAATTTATATTATTCACGTGTTTTCTTAGATTTTAGATTTCAGGTTGAAACTTCAAAGCAATCGAATGTGTTTTTCAGGGTTATTTTTACAGCTGAGTTACTTTTTAAAATCGGCCAAACACCAAGTAAATTAGCAAAGAGCTTCAAAATATATCCAAGCCTCGTCTACGACTGACCATCAGCGAAATAGTAAATACATTTTTGTGAATTAAAAAAATAGAGACATATGAAAGCATAAACTTCATGAGATGTTAGGAAAGCAGATGTATTAAAAAAGGAAAATGAGCTCTGCTCTTTCTACTTGTGAAGTAAAAAGAAGGATTCCAAGTACTGAAGTCAGAGCCAAGGTCAGCGGGTATGTCGGAACTCCAACTTTGAGAGTTGAAAGGCTGAAATGCTTCCAGTTAAGTAAGTAGAAGCCATTAAAAGTCATGTCACTGTGCTGCTCCCTCCTTTATGAGTTACTGATATAATCACTGGTGATGTGCACCAGCTCACGTGCAGCTCATCGCCATGCACACTACATACTAACAGTTCACCAACTATCTAACACCCCTGTGTCTTGCCTCTCGCTGCTCGAGACATGTGTGCACTGCATATGAAATAGGCCTATGTAATCCAATCGTGGAAATGTATGCCCTAAAGAGCCACATTGCCTGCCTATGCATGTTGATAATCCTGTTTATATAATCCATGCAATGATGGTTGGAATAAACCTTCCGAGTGACATTTAACCGCTTTTGATGCAAACATGTTCTCCCGCAATCAATCATTTTAGGCCTTACATGTAGCATCCTGTGAATTTACCTCAGTACGCTAATGAATGATTCCCCCTTCATCCCTGCTGCGTAGAGGGGGTCAGTGGAGACCTCACCATGGATTCCCAGCACTCTCGCATCACGATTGAACTCTGGAGACTCCAGCCGGCTCTGATGAATGGGTTGTGTAATGAGGAGGCACATGGCTGCAGCGCAATGAGGTAAACCCAGCCCAGACAGTTTGCAGGGCGCAGACGGAGGGAGAATGCTCCACGCAGGCATGAGGGATCTGATAATGGCTGAGGAAGAAGTCGTCTCAGCGGGAGCCTGTCCGGAATTACTAGCTCCTTTTATGAAGTGCTATGGCTAGGGAATGCTAATGAGACATTTGATAAGGCATAGAGGGCTAAGTCAAGTGTAAGGTGCTATGCCAGGAGGTGTGAATGCACAAGCTATGATCAGCTGTTGTTTTTCTTTGACTGGATGGAGATAAGTGGAGAGGCCCTCAACAAGGACTTTGTAAAACATTGGCACCTGTTCCGGGGAGCCAGGTAGACCTGAAGACATTTGTTGAGTAGTACGTTGAGACGACCTGCTTTACGGAGACTTAACTGCTTTAAAAGAGGTTTTGGAAGTGAATATATTACTTAGGTCCCTATATTACAGCAGAACACTAGGGGACCAATTCAATTATGTCTTTATCATACGTTCTCATATCCAATCAGTCCTCATGAGACACGACCACATCATAATGGAACTGTTAACATTTACGCAGAGTGGAATAGATTTTTCTGTCACTTTAACTGTGACAGACTGCGTTTTAGCATTAAACTGGTGAATTTTAATATACACCCGTTTGAATATTGCACATATGCGTAGGCCTATATTTAATGAGATGCACACTGTATTTCTCTCTCTTTCTTTCTTTTATGGTCAATATTGGATATTTAATTGTTTATGCTCTTTCCTTTTTTCTTTTTTTTTATACATTTAGATTACCTTTGCTATCATTTTCACGCCCACTTAAAGTTAATCTTTAAGAAAAAGTATTTTTTCTTTTTAATAAATTTAGATAACCTTTGCTATCATTTTCATGCCCACTTAAAGTTAATCTTTAAAAAAAGGCATTTTTTGCAAATCCCAAAATTATTGTTTGTTCTGTGGGTTATGTTGCAATGCCTAAATTCACTTGTAGTTTTTTTTTTCCCTATGTGTTTTTCTAAGGCAATATAGTATAGAATTTAATAAAATATATTTTATATTACTAATATATTTATATATATATATTATAAAATTCTATATTATACTGTCTAGAAATAAAATATAAATATTAAAATTCTGGCTCATAAAGATGAAGCGAAAATAATATATTGATGCATTCTTATTTTATCTGTATTATTTGACTATAAAGTAAAGCATGTGTGTGTGATATTTTCAAGGAGCCATTTCAAATTAATTCGTATTTCAATCCAAGATGTTCTTTTGCGACCAAAGGTTGTGGCCTTCATGTCAGTGACGTTTGCTCATTAAGTGCCAATCAGACATTACCGCAGGCCATGATTTGCCTGTCTAGTGACGGAGCACCTGTCAGCAAGTGGCAATCTCTCACCCTACATCTGCATGCTGCTCAGTGCCACTGCCTGTCCAGTTTCTCATTATCTCCGTGCCCTTTTACTGCCCACATGGCTCTGTAAGTGGGTCAGAGCTGCTTACATTTGCAGTCTCCAAAGTCCCAAATTTCTATCCACGCTCATTGATCAGCTAGGCTGTGACCCAGAAAGCACTGCTGTGGCTGTCCACACTCTTACCGAAGTTCAGAGAGGAAATTTGGTGAGTTATGCACCATGTGTGTTGTAAATCATCTCAGTGTTACTGTTCTGGAATAACTACGTTAGTACCAATGATTGCTTCTTTACTTGCATGAGTATAAAACATCTGTTAGACATATTTTACAAGTAGTTTCTTTTATGATAGATAGCTAAATTGGAGCTTCTCGAAGGGTTGTACAGATACAAAGACCAATGCGATCAGAACAAAAAGGGCTATTTTTAGAAATAGTTTCAAGCAGACCACGTGTTTTTGAAATGCGCTTTGCGAAGTGCAGCTCGACACGTCCACTTCATTTCGCACCTAATTTTCAGGAGAAAGGTATATTGAGACAGTCAGCTCATTTCCCTCCGCATCTGCATATTACATGTCCTGAGAGATTTGAATCAGATAAATTAGGGCATCTTTGATCCGACGGACACATCTGTCATTCATTAATGCTGTCACAGAGTCTCGAAAATACTGCCAGCTGAGGCTCTCCCAGGAGAAGATGTCTCTCTCTGTCTTTTTACGATGCTCAAGATAAAAACACAATTAAAACATTAGCTGGAATGTTCTGCTTAAAACATTTTATTTTTCCCTCAAATGAGCAGTGCAATTAAGAACGTGAAAACTCCTTCGTCCTGGCAGGGGCTGTAATGGAATCTGGCAGCTCCATGACAGGGGTGATTACGAGAACTTAAATTGACAACCTGTCGTTCTTCCAACATTTCCGACAGACGGCGCGTATTGTTTCATCGTTTGCAAACACTTAAGAATTCTTCTAAGACGCCCCAACGTCGTAGAGCGAGCGAACCGCCGTAACCCCACAGCGTGTGTTTTAATCACGCTCCCCGTGCAGCCTCGATGACCCGTGGAAATGCGGAGATGACAGCGGGATGTAGGCAATAAAGACTCACCATGCCCTCTTCAGCAGTTCTTAAATAGTGATGAGGTGCTCATAAGCAGCACTGCTAGAAGAATAATATCCCCTCTGAAAGGGTCCATACCTGCGAAGCCATGTCTAAGTGGACGTCTGCAGCCTGATGTGAAATTAAAAAATTCACCTCTTACTGTGACTCTAATTAAAAACACTCGAATCAACAATTTTGCATGCAAGACAGCACTTCAAGAAGAGATGCCTGGTGGGTTTGCCGTTTGCCGAGCGTTATTAGCATACTCTTATTGTCTATTCCTCTGTTTAGCCCTGGCGCATGAACTTTATCACCTCCGATGGTTTGCAACGCTGCTTGGTTTCTCTCCACAGTAGATTTTCACAACACTTTCATCTAAATGCATAATACTTGTAGCTGCAGAGTACTGTGAAAATGACTGTGCATGCATCCTTTTTCTGTTATTTTAAGATGATGCACCACAGACCTTTGAACCCTCTGAAAATATGATGTATTCAGAATGAAGAAAACAGCCCTCTCTGGGATTGCTGGTGGACTCCTTCTAGGTTGGCTAAACAAAAAAGAGAAGAAAAATCAATGGCTCTACAAAGAAATTTCTTCCAATAGTTTGAATACAGTACTGTTTATTCAAAAGCGAGACTGGTTCATGCTTGCGTTTGTATATTAGCTGTTCGTGAGCCCGCTATGAGCCTTAAACATTGATTTACCAGAATCTTTCTTTGATTGTTCTTCATGTGTTTATCAGTCAAATTATGTGTGTTTGTAATGGATGGATAAAAAGGCGATAGAAAGCGAAATGAAGCGCTGGCGTCCTCTTGCTTTTCCAATTGTTCTGCATCTGATTCTTTTGAAATGTGTAAATGTGAGATTCTACTGACTGTATGGTGCTTTCTTTACATTTCCTCTCCATTCAAGAACAGGCTGTTGTTTAGGAAGCAATCCAGGGCAGCCAAAACTTGTCAGAGTGGCAGAGTTCCTCTCCAGAGGAAGCGCATTAAAATGCAAAATCGACCCCATCTGGGTTTTGATTTGCAATGTAAATCCAGTTTGTTGCAACACAGAAACATGACTGTGATCCCAGTATGTGAAACTCTTTGTTGAAGTGCGGTCATGATCTCTTTCTTGTATTTTTTTTCCAAGATTTTTTTTTTCATCCAGATAAAAGTTAATTGAATTGGATCCTAATCTTGTTCGAAATGTGTCAAAAGGAAAATAAATAAATATATTAGTGTGGGGTACAGAAATCCACTATCTCTCAATTATTAAAAAAAATGTTTTTGCCCTCTGGGATCGGGAGCAATCTTAAGGCTGTTTTTGGCGATTAGGTCTTTGGTGTTCTCAACTGAGTGCCTCTTTTATCATGAATGCCGTGGTCTTTTTCTCTGGCTGCCTGTGGAGAGGAGAGTGAGATGCGGCCTGGGATGTCAGTGATCAACCACCCTGCTCAGCTCTGCCTGAGTCTCCTCTCTTCTCCTGGAGGGGCTGACATTGAGCTAGACTCAACAGATGACCCACACAATCACTGCAGCACCTGAAAATAAAATAGTCTCCCTTGGGCTCCCACCATCACAGCATTTCCTTGTGTGTGTGTGTGTGTTTGTGAATACCTATGTTTGTGTGTATGTGTGTGTGTGTGTGTGTGTGTGTGTGAGAGAGAGAGAGAGAGAGAGAGAGAGAGAGAGACGTTTTAAAAGGGCAAAAAGATAGTCTTGTATTTCAATAGCATGCTAATTCTCTAAATGGAGACTGTAAATAGATAAATGTGGAATTTTTCCTGAAGATCCATGGGATTTATTTTGAAATTGTGATTCAGTATATTTAAGGCAACGTATAATGCATGTGATGCTCTTGCTCAAAGAATAATTGATTTTCTAGTTTATTATTGTATTATTTTGTAGGTGATATCGTAAGGTCAGAAAAAAGTATGGGAGCATGTTGCTTGGCTGTCAGTGCACCAATATAGTTCTGAATTATTGATAAGCTCGGGCCTACCAGCAGAGACTATTGTAGTTAGGGAGCATTCACATTAATGAATATTGAATAAGATTCCAGAGTTCAGTAAGATTTTTCTCTGACAAAACTAAGCAATTAAGAATTAAATAGACATATAATCTACAATTCAAAAGTTTGGGGTCAGTAATCAATTTAATGCATCCTTGAATTAAAAACATTAATTTATAATTATATTACGTTAATTTACATTTATAATGACACAAAGTTTTGTTTCAAATAAATGCGTTTATCAAAGATTCCTATTCATCAAAGAAAAATGGAGGTGTTAAGTACTCTTTTAAGAGAACAATGGGAAACATTAAAGGCCAAACCAAGATGCAGAAAGAGAAAATTGATTTCCGTGCCTTAAGGATGACATATTCAAATTTAAAATTAAAACTTTCCCTCATGTTGTTCCGAACCTATATAACTTTCTTCCTTAAAGGAAAAAGGTGAATTTTGAAGAACATTCTGCCTACTTCTTTTCTAGATAATGATAATACACCACAATTGGGACACATTGGAATAATGAATCTGTCACATGACCTCAAGGTTATTCTCTGAACTGTAACAATGACATTCCCTCTTAACTCGTATTTCTTTGCCTTTGTTCTGATGAGCTGTTCAGACTGATAGATCTCTGTCTTCTCCAGCTGAGAGTGATTTCAGAAGACCACAGGACTGGATGTGAGAAGGGCAGAAAAATTAAAGGGCAGTCGCTTCTCTGCCAGAAACCATATTAAAATTGGAGTTACTTTTTCAATCTGGGATATCCGGGGGGAAGTAGTGGGGGGATCATGAAACTCTGAAGCTTTCCCTCTAATAAAAATGCATGAGGCTGAGCTGTGTTTTGAGAAATTGAATTATTAAAAGCAAACATTGTACCAAAATCGCTTTGAATCCATAAAACTCTTTCTGCCTATGTAATTGGTAGAACAAAAGTACGTCATCTATCTCTCCAATGTCTCGTTTAACCTGACTTTCTCTCCTTTCTTCATCCAGCTGAGCTTATTACAGTAAATCAAACTTTACATCGACATCTGTAGTCCATGTAGAACGTACAACATAATTAAGGTAGTTATTAATTTCTTAATGATCAGGACTGATGGCCAGCCAAATTTGATGTATTGTTGGAGCGCAAGATACTTTTAGGCACTGGATTTATGAACCTCTCTGCTGGGAGATAAATGTCTTCCATATTTTATGTTGTCATTTTTTATTCACGCCAGTAGCAGTGTATTTGTGCACATTTCTACAGACAGAATGCTAAAATAATGTCTGAGCTACCTGTCATTTACAGACTTGACTGCAATGGGGAAGGCGGTTATTCACATGCTCAGACTTTACCCACCTGACCAATTAGATGTAAGAGAACCACACAAGATGGAGTCTGCCTTAAGGAGCAGGTACAAGCCATGACTGCTTCACAGCAGTTGCTAAGCAACAGCATCTATCTGTTATTGAGAAAACTTGTTGCCAGTGAGCAAGTATATATCTATGTATTTATATAGAGAGCGAGTGTGTATGTGTGTTGAGCAATAGTGTGAAGAAAAAAGAAATCTCGTTTTTTTTCACTTAAGGCAATCTGTCCCCTCTAAGAACAGAATCGTTATAATGGAAGAATCTGTTATTGGTCTCTCTTCTTTATTTGTCTTTAACATTATTTGGCTTTTTGCTAGTTTTATTGATTGAAATGGTAGAAAAATGTTGGGAAATGGTTTGAAGAATAGGGAAAATGACGCAAGATGGAGTCAAGCTTGTGGTTCATGTTGTGCTTCTCTTGAAGGTGTTTAAGTTTTAATGTTTTCCTGATGGTTCTGTGTTTAGGGCTTGGTTGAATCCTCTCAAAATATTTTTAATGATACCGGTGCTATAAAAGTAAGCAAAATTGTTAATATTGGAATGGTTTTAATGTACTTTTTGCTTGACATTGAAGTTTCCTAAGATTAGTTTCATGACCTTTTCATGTCTCACAACTCAGTATAAGAACATTAAAGGACGAGTTCATAGATTTTCAACCAGCTTTGTGAGAAAGATTAATTTCCATGAATCAGTTTACACTGTCCATTTAAATGAATTAATTGAAAATATTGATTTAATGATTTGTTCACTTCATCACTTGAAAATATTCATGAATTTCCTTCTGTGATATTTTTCATATATTAAGATATATTAAATGTATCATATGTATATTAATTGTTTTAATAAGAGTATGTACAGAATTTTTTTTGCTGTTCATTTTTATATTGATATGTTGGTATAGATGAAAATTAAATATCTTCAATTTATTTAGTGAAAAATAGCTGGCAAAAAAAGATTTTACTTCTGGCAAGCAAATTTGCTACATACTATTTGGTCAAAAGATAGTTCCCCTGATTGTAAAATATGTAAATAAAATATCCGCAAAAGTCTTTAAATTGACACATATTCTGTATATTGCTAAGCCCTAGATATGATATTGACATTAGGAGCAGGTCGAAGCATCCTTGATGTTGGCCTGTGTATCTGTTGAGGCACCTGACCCTGTGGAGAGATTGAATGTTCTGTATTTGTACGAGACAGGTAATATGTACACATTGAATTTGATGTATGTTTGCTGGCAGGAACTTCAACATGAGAAAAACAAATGAGTGCAATGACACCAAGGACATGCATCAGAATATAGAGGAAGCTGAAGTCTGGATTATTTGAAAGGACACACGCTATTCACTAAGATTTATCAACCGTTTACTAAATCTGTTGTGTAAGCTATTAATGGACATGCGTATACACTGTCCATATCGTTGTTTAATTTTGATCTGTCCTTGAGGAAACCAAAAGTACTTCCTGTCAAGAAGCAGTGTGATGGCCTATCGTTTTCTCAGGGATGTTGGACAGGAAATGCAAACTAATGAGTGTAACAGACAGAGATGGAGGATGAATAGAGGCTCATAAATTAAAGTTACACGACTGGCTCATCTGCTTGCATGAAAGACAGGCTGTCCAACTATGGACCTTTTTTCTGTGTATGTAATTAATACATTAAATATTATATCAATCCTGCTGCCCACAGCTGTTTGGTTCAAAGGAAGTTTTGTATCATGGCAGAGTGCCCAGGGCCCAGTGCAGGAGAAAGCCGTGCCAGTTTTGCCAAGGGCTGACTGATCACAGGAAGGAACTGCACTTTGTAATTCAGTGGAGGATAACACTGAAAGTCCCACGCTCATGGACCACGCTTTCTTTTCTCTCCTCATGTTTTTTGCACCCAACCCATCAAATCTTCAAATGGAATTTCAATGGATTCTTTTCACATAAGCACACCATTGTCCTGTTTTTGTTGTTGATTGTCACTGGTTTTATCATCTGACCTGATAGTTGCTTTTGTTTATTGTCACCACCATGTTTGGTTCTCTGCGGTCTCCTCTGACAGGATCACCTCCACAGAGAGAGAGACAGAGAAGGCAAAGAAAAACACTTGGCTTGTCAGCTGCGAATGGTTACCTCAGCTACTTGATGAGAAGGATCTGCTAAAATAATTGTGAGTGTAGCTTTCTCATTGGTTTTCAGTGAATTTAAGTGATAGCTCTACTGTATCATTGTGACCCTTGACCTGGAAGTTCATTGTGTAGCATTCATACAAAATGTAAGTATTTATAAATGTATTTGGTTGTCAAAGTAATGGCTTGCAGTTAATTCAAAATTAAAAGAAAAATAATACTTTTTTGGTTTTATTATGGTGGTAATTCATGTGGTTAAAAAAAATGCTATCTTTAACCACACAACCTGGTCTCCAAACCACCACACACTCCGATATCAGCAAACCTGAATGTGCAAAATGATTGACAGACAGAGAGTGTTTCTGCTTTCTGATTAAAAATAGCACAGACTGCTCCCTTGACTCTTTTTTGATTTTTTGACTGAGTCTAGGGCTGTCAACGAGATGGGATTTTTTTTTCCTTCTCTTCCACCTGTTTCAGTGATAACTGTCAAAACATACTTTACTGTAATTAAAAAAAAAAAATCGAATATTTATTTATTTTCTTATTTATTTAATTATTTATTGGTCCCTGTAGTTTTCTGGGAGCAAAAATACAAACTACAAAAAAATATGGGATATATTTTAAAAATTTGAATTGGTTGACATCCCTATTTATTAAGAATTGACAACATTGTTCCTATTAGCCTCAGGGGTCTTTAGATTGAGTTATTAGAAGTGAATTGTCAAAAGAGGCACAGATTGGAAAAACACTCTTTGGTATCAGCACAAACAAAAGCACTCTAGCAAATGTCTTTTTAGAATAACCTCTTTTTCCCTGCTTTTTTCTTTTTCTTTTTGCCCTTAAGTAAAATATGGTCTGATGTATTGGCAGCAACAGAAAACAGCTTCTTGATTGCGATGCAGACAAGAACTTCCCATCTGCACTTTAAAACTGATTGTGTTCTGCAGATGTCTGCATGTTCACACAGTTTGCAGCATTACTACAGTCTGCAGTGCTTTGAATAGCAGTCCGCCTGTTGATGTTCAACGTAAATGCCTCTGTTATCAAAACTCTCTCCGTTTATTGCACTGTGGTGAAATGAGTCCACACCAGGCAGATGCACAGGCCATCCCTACCCTGCCTCATTAGCAAAATGAATGTGAATGAGCACAATGCCAGCTAGTGGGCTTAAAGAGTCATACACAATGATACTTATCAACTATTGTCATTCAGATCTCAGGGCGAGATTCACAGATTGATATCATACAATACCATTTTGCAAGACGGGGACTTGAGAGACATTCACTTTTGTTGTTTGACAGAGGGGGCTCCCAGAAACCCCCACAAGTCTCACATGCGCGCATCCCCAACAGGACTCTGAATTAGCCCTCTTAATTAACATTTACCAAACATCTAGAAGCCGTGTTAAGGTAATGGGACACCCTTTAATCATTAATGGAAACAAATTAACCTTTGAATATCAGCAAGAGGAAGGTTGTTAGTCGTACCCTCATCAACCATGTGCTGTCAGCCTGATTGCAGATGCACGGAAACGCTGTGGCGCTCTGCGCTGGGCTGCCCTGTTGCAGGACCAGAGGTGGGGAGGGAAGTAGCATGTATGTGGGGCATTAAGATGCTCATTATAGTCCTGCGCAATCAAATCAGGTCAGCGCAATGCATCGCAGCCTGCAGGAAGCATGTGATAGCCAATCCAGAAATGCCTTGCATTGAGTTAATTAGACATTCAGTTACTGAACTTGGAGCTACGCTGTCACTTGATCGCTTTTTGATGGGGTTTAGAGTAGGAGTGCATTTGTAAATTAGCGAAAGCTTGTCATATCGGTCTGGAGAAGCAATAAGAGTACTTTTCTTTAAAAAGAAGATTCCTGGCTTGATTTTGATCATATTGAAACTGCTTTTGGAACGAGTCGTGTTGTTCCCCATCCAAGCCCATGGTGATCAGCGGCATGGTAATTAATGCAATTGCAGTGAGTCCGACCGCACATCCCTGCGACTCTTACAATATGTGACCTTTAAATATCACACTTGGAGCTGGAGTTTGGCAGTGTGCGACGCTGGGCCGTGTGTGTGAAAGAGGACATGTGGTGATGAGGCTGGGGAATGTTTGACACAGCTGTGAGGTGACAGCTGCCATCAAGCTATCTGCTGGAGAGAAATAAACACATCAAGCCTGTGTCGATATATTTACACTGCATACATTATGTATAGATATATATAGGGCTCTATGATTTTTGAAGAATCCAGTCATAAACATGGAATTTTAAGCATAACGTGGAATGTCGTAGAATTTGGAAAAAGTAGGGCTGTATGGACTAGTGTCTGTGAATGTAGAAGTGCCAAAAGACTGTTATTTTAATGTGAAATCTTTATGTTCTGCATGCTTCTGAGTGGCACAATTGTTCTACACATACTATACATACTTTAGCACTCACAATGTTCATTGTGTTTTGAGTGTCTGTTGTCTAACTATATGAGGACACTCCACATTGACTTAATCTCAAGAGCTTCTTTGAGTCACTTCACCAGAATTTCATAATTTAATTTGAGAAATATTGAGAAAACTGTTTCATATACACAGAGAACCTAAAAGGTCTTCATAACAACCTGTCTAAATATTTTTATATAAATACGTTACATAGTAAAAATAAATTAGTAAAACTTTATTTTTGTAAATTTGTTTTTTGTTTTTTTCATGCTTTGAATTTTAACAGTAAAACTCTTTTGTGCAGCACAGCCAAAAAAAAAACAAGATTTGTTTATTTGTTTATTTTGATTACATTTCAAGATAAATACATTTGTAAATTGTAAAATATTTAGTGCTGGGCAACAATTAATCGCTATTAATCACATCCAAAATAGAAGTTTTTGTTTATATAATATATATGTGTGTACTGTATATATTTATTATGTATAATGTATATAAAGACATTCACATACAGTATATATTTTGAAAATATTTACATGTATATATTTTAGTGCTGTCAATCGATTAAAAAAATAACTAATTAATTGCACATTTTTCTAATATTAATCGCGATTAATCCCACCTAACATTAAAGTTTTTAAATATACTTTTATATTGCTATAATTTCACATTCAATCTTCAAATGTACAGTGTACAAACAACATAGACAATACATTTTTAATATTTCTTTAATGGCATCTTTTTTATGATTGAAGGCCAGCATCACTGATATCAATACTACTGATGTCTCTATAAAATAGTTTTTTCCCCTTAATATTAATATTTAACCATTGACATTGAAATTGTTAATCAATTTTAACATTTATTAGACTTAACTTCTAATTTAAGTAAACTTAAAACAATCTTCACACGAACCCATTATAATAAATGACATGCACTATATTGCCAAAAGTATTGGGTCGCCCCCTTCTAATGAACAGGTTTGACTACTTTAGTAATTTCTATGAGTACAAATCTTAATTTTAAAGCATATAATGATATTCTAGGAAATTGTGTGCTTCTAATATTATAGCAACAGTTTGGACAGGACCCTTTTCTATTCTAACATGACAATGCCTCTGTGTATAAGACAAGGTTCAAAAAGAAAATGATTGATTCAGTCAGTGTGGAAGAACTTGACTGGTCTGCATAAAACCAAGTCCTAATCCCAGTTTAACACCTCTGGTGTGACTGTAAATGCAGACCTTGAGCCAAAAACTCATCACCAAACACCAATTACTTGTACATATGGGTTCAGTCATTTTAGACACTTCCAAAACTGTTGCAACAGAGATGGAAATACAGTTTTTAAATACATTGAATTATGTTCCCATCGTTGTTGCCACAGATTTGGAAGTGCATTTTTCTGTTCTAAAGAAGGGGGTGTCCCAATACCTTTGTCTATATAGTGTATATACAAGTCATTGGTTGCTAACTGTTGCTATAATATTAGAAGCACACAATTTCCTAGAATATCATTATATGCTTTAACATTAAGATTTATACTCATAGAAATTACTAAAGTAGTCAAACCTGTTCATTAGAAGGGGGCGACCCAATACTTTTGGCAATATAGTGTATTTATCTACCTGTGCCCTTCAGAAGAAATATACAGAAAATTAATAGTTACCAAACACTAAATTCTAAATTAAATATAGATGAACCCCTTAAAGCTATAAAAGTTATTGATTTCCTCTTTTTTCTTTTGTTCTTGGATTAATAGACATCACAGCAGCTGGTTATTATCTTATTTGCTTGCTATTGCTTTAAAAGCTGCTGCTGCTGAAAGTGACACGGATCTGACATGCATCTTATTTTCTCACAACTCTCTTTACCTTTTCTGACCCACTTCAGGTCTTAAAGTCTCTACTAATGAGCGGACGAGTTGAATCGGGTGTTTTAGATGAGGGAGACAGTGCTGGGGTGCCTCAGGACTCTGAAAACCATTTCAGAGACATGTTCTTAAATGTGACGCATATATAACATATTGCATGCATGCACACAGTTTTAAGGCAGCTTTAATCACCTTTTTGGTAACTTCATGCCTTAACTGACGGCATAACTAGGACATTGCATGCACGTAGTTTCTTTCGCTGTTTCATATGAAATGATACAGGCTACAGCGGCGCCGGCACCTTTGTGCGTGTATTTGAAGAGTGCACGCTACGAGCACAGTATCTTCTCCGCGCTCGTTTGACTCGCGCCTGGCACGGAAGAAACGTCTCCCGTTTGATGTTGTCATAAAGATGTTCTGCAGCTAAATAAACGCAATCCTTTTCAAGAAAAAAGAGACCGAGGCAGCAGTTGTGAATGGGGTGGCCAACCCTAGCCCCGCCCCTGCGTTAATTGCGCAAAATATTTTTAACGTGTTAATCTGAAAAAAATTATCTCCTGCCTTAACGTGCTAATTTTGACACCACTAATATATTTATATTCATATAATTTATAATATATATAAATATATTTAATATATAAACATAACATATTTTTCTTAAATATATACATGCATGTTGTGTGTGTATTTATATATACATAAATGTACACAGTAGACACACATATATTATGTGCACAAAAACTTTTATTTTTGCATGTGATAAATTGCGATTAATCATTGCCCAGCACTAACAATATTAAATGTTAAAATATTTAAAAGAAAATGTTTAAATATTTAATGCATTCTTTTGATTACCATGATAATAAATATGTATTAAATCATAAATCCCCCCAAAATAAAATAAAATAATAATAATAATAAACAGACAACACAGAATTTCAGAAAAAAGTCCAACAAAATAAAAAAATAAATTAATAAATTATTAAATTGTTAAAGTTTTATGAATGAATTGATTAGACATCCTTTTTGATGCTTCAAATGTAATTAATTAATTTATTAAAACATGATAAAAATAAAACAGAAACACAGAATTTGGGGAAAATAAAACAGTGCAATATGTAAATGAAGTGTAAATAACTAGGTTTGATCTGTTTATATGTATTTATTTGTTTACTTCACTATTTATTTAAATACGTGCACACCTACATTTCAGCCGTTAATTGTTACATTCAAACTTTCTGAAACAGTGAGTTCTGAAATGCAACATGACTCGGTTTTGACTTTCAAATGAGATAACGTAAACCTGATATATCTGATATATCCATTATTCAGATTCCCTCCGCACCACGTGTCCGTATGCCTGTGAGCCCTCGTGAGCGAAAGAGAAGAGCTATTTTGCGGATGATAGTTTAATGCAAATCAAATAGAGCTCGGGCCATAATTCAGTCATTCTTTATTCATGAGCGTACTCCATGACTGGCCGCCGCTCTGGCTGTTGTGTTGTGTGGAAGGGAAGGTCAGGGTAAGGTGAAGTATTGGCATGCCTGCATCTGTGGCGCGCTGGAGCGGACCATGACAGAAAGACAAATGGCCGTACGTGTCCGTTCAGGGCTAGTGGTTATGATTGTCTCTTTAGAGATTTGTGGGTGTCAATGAGCGGGTGGGTGTACAGGTGGGGGTGAGGTGGGCTGCTTTCTCGTTTAGGGACTGTTTTCCTATTACGTCTGCTCTGTCTTTGGGGCTCAGACTCCAATAACCAAACCTCACCCAGCCACTCTGAGTGTGAGCGGGCGACAGCTCCTGGCTCTGTCTTCGCGATAATAATTATAAAAATTAATAAAATGTGTCAAAGCGTGAGAGCCAGCGGTGCTTACTAAATCATTTATGTGGCATAGACTAAATTTTATCACAACAAATCAGCAACGCAGCAGAACTTTTCTCCCATGCTCATTCTCTCACCTGTTTTTTCATTATTCTGAGGGCCGCTGATCATATTAAAGATCGTAGCTTCTGAGCAAGAAATAATAACTATATGATGCAGCGCTTTCTTAAAAGTGCAACGTTCTCTCAGGTATTCTCTTTAAACAATTTACTTTCATCACCAGTGTTTATTTACAAGGCGCCATTAGTTAACAGCAATAAAAATAGTAGATTGTCTTTTGATCATCCGCATTTAGATATTTAATTTTAGCAGTCTATGGAATGTTATAGAAAAACAATACTTTTTACTTGCTAGCAATCAGGCAGTGTAAATTGGAAGCTCATTAAGAATGACAGCGTAATTACTTTGTGGCCTTATAGTCAGATTTATGCTCTTCAATAAATACAGTGCAATCAGCAGGCTTTGATTATGGTGTGCTCCTTTTCACCAGCTAAGTAAGATGCTTGATAATAAAAGAGACTATATAATTTACTTGAAACATGAATATCACAACAAATGACAGTCATCCCTCACTCAGTGCAGACGTGTGGTGAATCCCCTAATTACTCTACCTGCTTCAGTCTGCTGTGCTACCATGTACTGCGTTTAAATGAACAATTTGATACTGTATGTTTTTAAAAAGAGATAAGACATCAGATTATTACAAGGTTTTGTGTTTTTCTTGGCAATGAGAGTAGCCGTCTTACACTCATTACATTAAATGTGATCAAATTACATGCTTGCTGTAAATGAACACCGTTGCCAGTCTCATGTTTTCACTGTTTCCTCTTTCTACTAGATCGTGTTAGCAGTTTGACAGAATAAGACTTTATTTGCCAGGAGTTTGTCTTGTTGATGTTGTATACAATGGAACATCAAACATTATAGAGTAAAATACAGTATAATGCATTATTCAGTGGAGTGCAGTACACAATAGCAATACAGTACAGCACAGTATATCAAGGCAAAAAAAAAGAAGCATGTGTTATGCATAAAGCAGACTGGCTAAATTATTATTTTATTTTCTTATTCTTGGGATGATTTAAAAACCTTTTTGAATTATAGATTAAACTATTCCACACTTGATCAGAAGTATTAATTTTCATTTAGCTGCATGGTATTATATGTTATGGTTTTATAATAATAATAATTATTATTACTATTACTATCTTCTGTAACGAGAGGTGTTTAAAAAAAGTGGGTACAAAGCTTAAAATTGAAAATTAATCTTCTTTTTTTTCCAGGGCACAGTAATATTTATTTGAAGGATGCATGTTCCTGTATACATTTTATATATGTATTTTAATATGTATTTTATTTTCTATAAAGTTTATGTGGGGAATAAGTGTTAATGATTTGGATAAAGTACTGAGAAAATCAGTTGAAAATCAGGTCCTTTTGTGTTAAGAATATTCTAGTAATTAATTCTGAATATTTAAGTAATAATTTCATTTCAGAATGGAAATGGAAATGCTATCAAAAATAATGGCAAGTTTTTGTAGTGTATCTCAAGAATAAGTATTTTTTATATCAGTTATACTCACAAAATATTTTTATAACAAGTTACTAATTAGCATAATTCATTTGTATTAATAAACAATTCAGATGACGTGCAGTGGCAGGTGTGCATATATTAGTTGCTCTACATTTGCTTTATCCAGTCGGATGAGCCTCTACACGTTTTATAAAGTAAAAAAATAAGTGCTTCACACTATTTATAGTGTGTCATTATGGATGTTGTGTTAAAGGATGTGACTAAAGCTCTGTACAGAACAAAACACATTTACTGAAGATTAAATGCATTTTAACAATTTATGCCCTTTGCTTGATACAAAGCGAATAGTAAAGCCAGACAGACACTCGCCTCATTCTGGATTCACCTCTTCAGCTGAGAGTTTGAAGATGCTTGCTTCATAATTGGCTGCGTGAGCCCCCGGCCTTTCAGCTGTCAAACACTCATTAGATAAAGATGTGCATATTAAGCTGTTATTGATGGCTTTGTCTGATTTATTTGCATTATGTTTTGATTCGGAGGCACACAGAGGAAGATGGAGTTATAATGAGAATCATCATCAGGGCAATGAGGTTGAAAAGCAATGGAGCCATACAAATGTCATTACCAACTGTGCAGCAGGTACTCAATGAAAAAATAATGGCGGTGAGATGCACTGATAGGCACAGTGTTTTAATGCCCCCTAAAGAAGAAAGGAAACAAGGCAGATAGCAGTGTATGTAAAGAGTCGGTCTCAGTGATACCAGAAGGTAGAGCTTGCTCTATTTTATCATAAATAGTGTTTATACGTGGTTAGACTTTAGAGTTAACATTTGACTTGTGTAAGTGAACCACAAAGGCCATCAAAATATGTACAACAAACCTGTTACAGTAGCTATTGTGACTAGATTTAGTGGTCAAGCCTTTTTCAGGATATTGGGACTCTATTAGTAGAACAGAGTTGAGATAATTTAGATAATCAGATTTATCAAAAAGGACTTACAGTACATATTGACACTAGAAACAGTTGTTTATAATAACAAATACTTTTATGTATTTATTTTTTGCATAATTTAGGATTTATAGATTTATACAATGTTTGATCTCATTATTATTCATAAATAGTCATACAAAACTTCTATATATTTGCAGCATCTAAAATATACAACCTTTCATGTAGGAACAACAAGTGTGCCAAATTACTATGAATTTGTTTCTAATAATAAAATAAAATTGTATATATACATACATACACTGCCACTCAAAGGTTTGGGATCAGTAAGATTTTTTATGTTTTTTAAAGAAGTTTCTTCTGCTCATCAAGGCTGTATCTATTTGATCAAAAATACAGAAAAAAAATATATTTTGTGAAATATTATTCCAATTTAAAATAATAGTTTTATATTTTAATATACTTTAAAATGTAATTTATTTCTGTGATCAAAGCTGAATTTTCAGCATCATTACTCCAGTCTTCAGTGTCACATGATCCTTCAGAAATCATTTTAATATGCTGATTTATAATCAATGTTGGAAACCGTTGTGCTGCCTCATATATATATATATATATATATATATATATTTTTTTTTTTTTTTTTTGGTGGGACCTGTGATATTTTTTTTTTAGGATTCTCTGATTAATAAAAAGTTAAAAAGAACAGCATATATTTAAACAATTTTTTCTTTCTTTTTTTAAAGAATTAATACTTTTATTCAGGAGGGATGTCTTAAATGAATAAAAAGTCATAGTAAAGACATATTGTTAGAAAAGATTTCTACTTTGAACAAATGCTGCTCTTTTTAACTTTGTATTCATCAAATAATCAAAGAAAAAAGTATCACATGTTCCAAAAAACAATATAAAGCAGCACAACAGTTTCAACACTCATAATAAATCAGGATCATGTGACACTGAACTGGAGTAAGGATGCTGAAAATTCAGCACTGCATCACATAAATAAATTCTATTTTAAAGTGTATTAAAATAGGAAACCAATATTAGAAATGTGTATATATATATATATATATATATATAAATAATTGCAATTTAAAAGGTCATTTTTACCTTAAAAATGGTATTAATTAATAAAACCATTATTAATTCCAATGAATACTAATGTATTACTCCAACTGTACACTAACTATATAAAGAGATAAATTAACTCTGGTTTCAGTTAACCTGAAATCCTGATGTTCCGCAATACCTGC
The DNA here is from genome assembly GCA_027422415.1 of Schizothorax lantsangensis. Taxonomy (NCBI): domain Eukaryota; kingdom Metazoa; phylum Chordata; class Actinopteri; order Cypriniformes; family Cyprinidae; genus Schizothorax; species Schizothorax lantsangensis. The sequence continues at coordinate 11,067,461 of CM049861.1, forward strand.
TGCTTATGCACAGCACCTCGTCATACAGATGAGTAAAAATGCATTTATACATGCACACTGTATGAGTAATGACTCTGTGAACGCATTAGACTTACATGAGGGGAAGTATCACCAAGCACCTTGCATGTACACACTCAATACAACGCCTTCATCTCAAAACAAGAGATAACATATCAAATGAGGATGTCAGAGGGGAGGGGAGGAGATGCAAGTGTATGAATTTGCTACAATCAAACAAAGAAGCGCTTTGTATAAGAAAGAGGCAGCGAATTCTATGATCAAAGGTCTTTTTTTGTTACGGAGTACAATTTCATTTCCTCCAATCTGTCTGTAAGATTAAGTGCCAGCCCTGCAAATGACTGTTATTCGTTTTGATGTCAGTGAAGGCAGACACTCTGGAACAATGCAATATTGAGCCTACAGACAGGCAGATTGTAATCGAGGGGTATACAGTGGAGACATGGGTCTAGCAGCACTCAGACTGGAGGTATTATCTCTCTTGCATGTTTATTTAATGGGAACAGACACAAGCGTATGCAATGTGATGCAGGAGGATGCGTTTTGCAAGCTGGGACGATGAATCAACTGTGCACTTGGTGGATACAGCTGTCCTTCAGGACCTCGTGATGAAAATGTTACAAATTGGACATTAGACAAGTTGCAAATGTGAATCCTACTCGAGATTTTAAAGTTCAACCATCTTCTGCTTATTTTTCGAGAAAAGTAGAAGCCGGCCACTGTAATCACCCAGAGTATTGGAACTGGCTGCGGTGTAATGGCATATAACAGCCACTGGCTGAAAAAGGGGCACACATTAATAACCAGGCGGCTCCACTCCTTCTCTATTAATCATTAAAGCATATTGATTCATAAGAGCCTTGCTTTCCTCCTCAGTTTAAATGAGAATGAGCTCCAAATTGATCCATCAATCCATCATTGGTTGCACAATAAGCATCAAAATGGCTTGTGCTTGGGCCTCTTGTAGCCTGAAATTACTGAACACGAGCAAACAATGTATTTGATGAAGCCCGTAGGCCAGTGTAAGTTAGCACCACACAGAGTCATTTAAAGGTCAGTTGAAGCTGTTAAGTGCTGCTATTGATAGGACTCTTTACAGCTTTATAACAAGAACATGAGATGACAATGGTATGGACAAATGTCAAGCATCAGAATACTGAAGACGTGTAGCGGAAAAATCGTCAAATCATAGCAATCGATCGTATTGCTGTTGATGATGTCTTTTAAATCTATCTATCTATCTATCTATAGATAAACTGTGAAGGTTACGCTATTTACCTTTGTAACTCAGGTAAATCATTTTAAAACAGGGACGAAAAGGCAAGTGATGATAGCAGTGAACAAGCCTCTTATACTAAATATGCATACTGCATACGGAGTATGTATTTTGTGTGTGTGTGTACACACACACACACACACACACACATATAGAGACAGACAGATAGATCTACGTTTATTGGAGCAGTCTTCACATGAGCGCACATATGTGGCCTTAAAATTCCATCTCTATAAGCCACTCATGAGGTTTTGGAACAGAGTATTGATATTAAAGTACAGTATTAAATGCCATATAAAATTGCTGAAGTTAGGTAATGCGTTGCAATTTTCTCCTCAAATGAACAGACTGTTTTCTCTGCTCTCACATTTTTTTCCATTAAGGACATAACCAAAGTGTCAAAGGTTAATTTGCAAAACATGTTGAATGCTCGACTATTACAGAGGGCATATATATTATCCCGAATACTGTGTTGAGTTCAATGTGGTTCTGCCTGCATATCAAGGTTAACATAAATGAAGGGGACTGAGAGATTCAGACGAGACATTAAAGAGAGAATTACTTTCTTGTGTTCTCAACTGAATCAATGCATTGACTCAAGAGTTTCAAGAGTTATGCTTTATTTAAGCTTGCATGATTCTCTAAGTGATGACGCACTGTGGAAGAAATGCTCAACCCTTTATCAGCACTGTTCAGTGGGTTTATTTTGGTCTAACAGGAATTAGAAATAACTGATCGTGGAAATTGTATTGTATTCATTTATATACAACTGAAAAGTTCTTGAGGTACGCATTGTCTCTCGTGCTATTAAATATTCATTAGCCTTCTGAATACCCTTAAATCAAGGTCTCTGGCATTATCTGTCTCCTCACGGATGTCATTAAGCTCAGCTACATGCCCTCTTGCTCCACACACACTCTCCGGCGCAGAGTGGGCCACAGATGGACACGCACGGGGAGGTGTGTGATGGGAGCACGGCCTCAGACGCAGAGCTGTCCCTCACAGCCATGTAATAAAATAAACATTGTCACACACAGACACAAAGCATGCTACTCAAAAGTAAACTCCGTGTGTGCGCAGAAGAGGCAGAGAAGACGCAAGGCTGGGTGAGAGGAAAAGGTGGTCCTGGGGAGAGGGTGTGATTAGCGTATCAAGCATGCATCAGAAGCCCTCCAAGCTGTCATCGTGTTCGTGGGGCGTCAAGATAAGTAGCTTTAATATTCCGAGTCGTCGCAGCATAGCAACAGTTGCCTTTCCCCCACCTCGGAACGGGGCGGGGGCTTTACGAGAAGCCAGGCTTTAGAAAGTTGCCTGACCTTTCCCTTGACCTCGCTGCCCCCGTCTTCTTTAGCCCTGACATCCCGCAAGCCTAGGAACAATGAGCACAGATTCTCAAAGGCGGGAGGCTCTTGGGAGACTACAGCACAAAGCAGTGCTAATGCTTTCTGTTTATCCATTTTAATCTTCTGTGGAACTAGTCTGACCTTCTGCCCTCTGCTCTGACCCCACAAACACACCCGCAACTCCCCCTGCTGACCTGGGTTACCTCACAGACCAGTCACCAAAGCTTGTGAACAAACCCCAACCACCCACTCATCAGCATATTCTTTTATTAAATCTTGCGGCATCCCTTAAGAGCCCAGAATCATCATTTGGAATGAACTGATGGTATTCTGAAAATAATAGATGACCTTGAGTGACCTAGAACCATGCAACAATGTAGTCAGCATTGTCAGATAGCTCGTATTGTTTTGCAAGTTTTCTGCAAGCGTTCTAAACAATGGTGATACCATATTTTCGTATTTTGTTACTCACAACTTGTAACAAAAAATAACTCTTTGAATCTATTTTTAACTCATAACCATTTTTTAAAGGTTAAAGTTTATAAAAGCTAGTGAGCCGACTTCCTTGACAGCATTTTAATGCAGTTCCAGTAGTACAGTATAATGATTGTTTTGCTCAAAAACTATGGAAATATTGTATGCACAGTATCCTTCATGGATAATGCAGTCCCAAAGTGTTCAAGATGGTGGGGAAGTCGACAAATATCAGTTTGTCAAAGTAAAACTTTAATTTCTATCTTTGCTTTGTGTTTTATGCTTGCCTTTTAGTTTTACAACATTGAACTCAAAGCTGCAACTTGTCAACTCATACAGTACATGCTTCCTAAATGTCTTTTTCATGAAAACGTTAGTGAAAATCATGTAATTTACATATTTTAATGTAGCGCATATGCTAATATACTGTAAATAGCAATGTGAATGTTTCATAATGTGAAGATTTTCACACATGTTCTTCTCCATAGGATAGGTCCTAGCATGAAAAGACTATTTACTTATAATAACACATAAGACTTATCAATCACACATTCATCTCTTTTTTTGTTTTTTTCATGCCTACAGTGCTTATGCTTTATTTCTACTCATAGTTAGTGTTGTAACTATGAGTAGAAATAAATAGTAAAGATACTTTAGGGGTGAGCGCTCACCCCTCAGGCGGAGGTACTCTTCAGTGTTTTTATTTTTTTTATTTATAAAATCTTAAGCCTGGTATAAAATTTAAGAATGCTGTAGTAAAGTTACAGTTTACAATTTATTAAAGTTTTGGAGATGTTTGTCTCTTTAGTTCAGTTATGTAGTTTATTGGTAGTGTTGTTATAGTTGCTGAACAGCTGTTTTACTGATTTGTCAGACATAGTAGATACCTGCATAGTAGATTAAGGTTGGTTTAAGTTTTATTTGTAATTGTGAAATTCAGTCGCTGTTGAAAATGCATATTTTTTTTGTGCGTATGCTATTCAATTTAGTTAAGACAAACCACAGACAACTTTGTCAGCAGTCAGAAAAATACCAATTCTGTCCTCACATCAGAAATTATTGCTGTGCTCCTGGCTTTATTTGTGTGGCATTCATTTGCTGCCTATGAAGTGCATCTCAGTCAGTTTATCAGAATTACTTAATATCTTTGCATATATTAATTGTTTCACATTTTATATTTTATTTGATTAATGAACATGTTTGGCTTAAATTTAGTTAAAAGTCTTGTTTAAAAAGTATTTATTCTCTGTAGTACAGTGGTTGGGAAAAGGTAGATGTGCCATCAGCCTTTCATCCTTTTATACTGAACTGGAATTAAAAGTAGAAAACTGTGAAGATGGATTTGATGAGCAGTGTCCTTTTGTTCTGCTGACCAACTTTAGTAAAAATAACTATGTTCTGAGGCTGTCTTTCCATTCCATCTGGATATCTGCCATGTTGTCGGATCCATCAAATGATTAATGGACAAATCTCTTGGGATGGGTCTGATCAATTAAAAATAGATACTGAGACAGTCTGCAAGAGCGATTGAAAAACAAAACGCATCAATTACAGAAGGATGTCGGTTCTTGTTTGGTGAACCACATTGATGACTAGACCAAATTTGCTGTGAAGCCATTTTCATTTAGTTTCTAAGCTCATGCCTTGACAACTGACAAAAGAGTCATCGCTTTGCTAGAAGACTGTATGCTTGGAAGATTCTCGCTAAACATGTAAGAGGTAATAATTGCAAAATGCTAAGGACAATTAGCACAAATAAAGGAAGATTACGAATGACTGGAGCACAGATGGTGCATGCAAAAACACACTAGCATTTGTCCAGGATGTCTTGCCAGTTTCTTAGATTAATTCTGGTAAAGATTTGATTGTCCCTGCAAGGAGAGGGTTTCATTAGAGCTCTATCTTCTGGAGCAATCACCACTCGGTATTTATTGAGAAATTGCCACTTTCAAAGACTGCATCACGCAATCTATAGTCATCATGAGTCCTCTTTTCTTACCTCTGTCTTTTTTTCTTGTGAAAGACAGGTTTGAGTTGTTTGAGCTAGAGCCTGACTGATGGATGTTTTGGGAGATGAATTATTTGCAGTAAGTTTGCCCTTGAAAATGAATTCACGCGAGCATAGAGGGCAAAGCCACCACAGCAGTGGGAGCTCAAATGAGATTTTAGTCAACTATACTGACCACTCAACGCTTTTTGCTTTGCTTATGAGTGCCCTTACGTCTTTAACTCACCCTTTGGCGCTGTATATATGTACTTTATTGACTCAGGGAAAGAGAGCTTATTTTTCAGGGTCGTGGTAATGGTCTGAAATCTAATGACTCATGACAAAGAATTGCTTTTTGTTTGTGTGATCATTTAAGTGTTGTGCCTGTTGATGGATGAAGAAATTCAAGTTATGGACTGCAAGAATATTGGCTTTGAAATGTGAAAGAACCAAACTTTGATCCTAAAGTAAAAGAGAGATTGTACTACTACTACTTTGCTTTCCTTTTGCGTGTGGTATTTCAGTTTTCTCACTTCAGTGCAGGTTTTGAGATCACAGAACTCGCATAATTCCTGTAGTGAATTTGCAGCTAAACAATTAGACAGCATGTGGTCAATTTCAAGTTGTCCAGTGAGACCTTTTAATGACATTTGAGGAGGTTTCAGACCCGATTGTAGCTTGACCTTGAAGGTCTGGTGGCCCTGCATTGCTCACCATGATGATTCTTCAATTACGGGCAGGGCATTCTCTGACAGGAGATGACATCATGTTTCATCTGTACTGGACAGTCTCTTTGCTTCAATTGCGTTAGTGTGACTTGAGGCAAACCTTTGGCTTTGATGAAACCATTTTGTCCAAAGTTCGTCTTTCTTCCCCATAGAGGTTATATTGGATCAGTGTCAGCAGATAAATTGTTGGTGTATGACTGAAGTCAAGTAAGGTGAAATAGGAACATAAAAAGGAAACAGAGAAAAAAAAATGGCCTTGTCCCTCTGACTCTCATTAGAAAAGTCACATGTGGTTGAGTGCACCAACAAAAGGTCAACAATGGCCAGTGTAAATGCAACCAAGAGTGAAATAATCTAATGTGGGGCAGTGCAGCATATTTTCAGTTTTTTTTTTTTTTTTTGGTCCTCATCCTTCAAAGACTGTGTGCAAAGGTTTGAGTGCAATGACAATGCCAAATCAATGTATTATACAGGCATCTCTCAGAATACTAATATACAGATGACTTTTGTTTGAAAGTGCTTGATGGTTCTCTCTGCTGACAGGTCTTGATTGATTGGGCGACCAAAAGTACCAAAGCATTTCAAGCTTAATTTTGATCATTGCCATTAAAGCCGAGTACGAATGGTAGCAAGAATCATCAAGGGTGCATTTAAATAAAACTACAATGCTCTTCTGTGTAAGGATTGCATTATTGGTCCCATATTGGTTTTGTAATCAGCTGATATTAGAGATTTTGGTAACACTTTACAATAGAGTTCCATTTTTATGCTCCATTTCCATTTATATGCATACATACATACAGAGCCGCTGCTGGCCAAATGGGTGCCCTAAGCAGGATTTTATTGTTGTGCCCCCTCCCTCAAATAATATGGAAGTAAAAAAAAAACACCTACCATAGGGGTCAAAATAGAACTTTAATAAAATATAAAAGAAAATAAATAAATAAATTGTAATTAAATTGTATTATTTACAAATTACAATTGTAGCTCTAGACAGTTACCTATGGCAGTAATACAGTTGTCTGATTGATTTTATGCTCTCAAGCATTCAGAAATCTTAAGAAAAAATAAAGAAAATTAAGCCGTTTTACCACGAAAACCATGGTTAATTTTTGTGATGTCCACATGTTGTGATGTCCACATGTTTTTTGTGTGAAGAAATTGTAGAGGTGTGTGAATCTATAGCAAAAAGGTGGCCAAAATATGAAAGATTAAGTGGATATTTGAATATAAATGTCAATATAAACAAGGATATATGTATAGGTGGCTTGTTAATATTTTACTGGTTATAATGGGACTTGTATTGGTTTTAATGGAAACTGTAATGGACCCTGTGGGTCTCTATTGGTCACCTTCTATAGGTGGCTTGTTAAAACCAATATCCTAATGGAATATCCCAAAACACACTACAGAAAACGGTTTTTATGGTTTTAATGGTTAAAAGTTGATGTTTTGTAAGGCATTTGTGATTCATTTGTGATGGTTCTATTGTTTTTTATGGTTGCTCATTGTTTTTTATAAATGCATTTTAAGTAATTTTAGAGCTGTTGTTTGTTGGCTTAGGTCTGTTTTTATACCAACACACAAAAAAATATTATCTTAATACTTCTTTGATTACGAATGCTGAGCTTCACGGGGGTTCGTTTTCATCTTTTTTTTTTCTTTTCCCAGGGAAAGCTGAGCTCGCGGGCGCGGGATGCGGAAATGTAAGCAACTGGATGAATGCAATGTAAGTTTTTTTTTTTTTTTAGCTGGTGCCCCCTGGAGTTGGTGCCTACGCAAACTGCATACTCTGCATATAGGGAGCGGCGGTATGCATATAATGTAAATGTATATATATATATATATATATGTATGTGTGTTTGTGTGTGTGTGTGTCTAACCCGATTTCTGGAAATGTTGGGACATTTTTTTGAATTTGAATAAATGAAAACTAAAAGACTTTTAAATCACATGAGCCAATATTTTGTTCACAATAGAACATAGATAACATAAATGTTTAAACTGATAAATTTTACAATTGTATGCACAAAATGAGCTCATTTCAAATTTGATGCCTGCTACAGGTCTCAAAAAAGTTGGGACGGTGGCATGTTTACCATGGTGTAGCATCTCCTCTTCTTTTCAAAACAGTTTGAAGACATCTGGGCATCGAGGTTATGAGTTTCTGGAGTTTTGGTGTTGGAATTTGGTCTCATTATTGCCTGATATAGGTTTCCAGCTGCTGAAGAGTTCGTGGTCGTCTTTGACGTATGACGTATGATGCACCAAATGTTCTCTATAGGTGAAAGATCTGGACTGCAGGCAGGTCAATTCAGCACCCGGACTCTCCTACTACGAAGCCATGCTGTTGTAATAGCTGCAGTATGTGGTTTTGCATTGTCCTGCTGAAATACACCAGGCCTTCCCTGAAATAGACGTTGTCTGGAGGGGAGAATATGTTGCTCTAAAACCTTTATATACCTTTCAGCATTCATAGTGCCTTCCAAAACATGCAAGCTGCCCATAACGTATGCACTTATGCACCCCCATACTATCAGAGATGCTGGCTTTTGAACTGAACGCTGATAACACGCTGGAAGGTCTCCCTCCTCTTTAGCCTGGAGGACATGGCGTCCGTGATTTCCAACAAGAATGTCAAATTTGGACTCGTTTAACCATAGAACAATTTTCCACTTTGAGACATTTTAAATGAGCCTTGGCCCACAGGACACGACGGCGCTTCTGGACCATGTTCACATATGGCTTCCTTTTTGCATGATATAGCTTTAGTTGGCATCTGCAGATGACACGGTGGATTGTGTTTACCGACAGTGGTTTCTGGAAGTATTCCTGGGCCCATTTAGTAATATCAATGACAGAATCATGCCGATGAGTGATGCAGTGTCATCTGAGGGCCCGAAGACCACGGGCATCCAACAAAGGTCTTCGCCCTTGTCCCTTACGCACAGAGATTTCTCCAGTTTCTCTGAATCTTTTGATGGTGTTATGCACTGTAGATGATGAGATTTGCAAAGCCTTTCCAATTTGACATTGAGGAATGTTTTTAAAATATTCCACAATCTTTTCATGCACTCTTTCACAGATTGGAGAGTCTCTGCCCATCTTTACATCTGAGAGACTCTGCCTCTCTAAGACATCCCTTTTATAACTAATAATGTTACAGACCTGATATCAATTAACTTAATTAGTTGCTAGATTTTCTCCCAGCTGAATCTTTTCAAAATTTCTTGCTTTTTCAGCCCTTTGTTGCCCCCCGTGCCAACTTTTTTTTAGACCTGTAGCAGGCATCAAATTTAAAATGAGCTCATTTAGTGGATAAAAGTGTAAAATTTCTCAGTTTAAACATTATGTTCTCTATGTGCTATTGTGAATAAGATATTGGCTCATGTGATTTGAAAGTCTTTTCGTTTTCATTTTATTAAAATGTAAAAAAAACGTCCCAACATTTCTGGAATTCGGGTTGTATGTATATATGTATATTTGTATGTGTATGTGTATATGTAGATAGATAGATAGATAGATAGATAGATAGATAGATAGATAGACTTTTGTTTATACTGAAGTACATGTATCTCCTCTTAAGGCTGACGTGTTTTTATGTTAAAAAACTCCTATGTTAATATTGATAGGCAACTAAAAATAAGCCATTCATAGGTTGATTTCCAAGTAAAATAAAAAAGTGGCTGTGTGGTGCTTTCAGATATTGCTTTCAGTATTTTTGCAGTTCTGTTTAGTTTCACAGAAACTGCAGTTCACCTTTAATCAAATGGAAACTTTGCAATGTCAGACTTTTCTCCTTAATGACTTCAACCATGACAGCATGAAGATTGATCTACCCAAGTACGGACATCAGATCCATGGCTCATCCAGAGAGGGGAACTTGTTCAAGCACTGTTAGACCCTCATTAAAGGGTCATTCTTGGGGCTATACAGGTAATTGAGATTGTGCTGATCACAACCTGAAGGAAGAGGCTGAAGCTATTCAAGTCTACTAGTATTTAAGCCTGGCATTGGAGACAGTTGGAAGCAATACAAGGTATGCTGGACTTCCTTCACTTACTAACTGGGAAACTGTTAGCATGGTATGTGCTGCAGTATGGATGGATGTACTGATACTGTCACCTCGTCTGCCTCATTCTGTGAGGAAATCTGTCTGCCTAAGAAAGCAGTCATCAACAATAATAAGTCCTCTCTCCGGAGATTTGACAGGGCTCAGAAAAGCAAGGAAGTGGTCTACAAATCAGGAAGCAGAATGGAGGACAAGGAAACTAAATTGAACAAGGATGTAATGTCTGCAAAGAGGGATTGCAAGGAGCAGCTGGACCATGACTATACAAACAACAGCAGTGTGAACATCTCAACAAATAGTCAGCAGGTAGTTCAGAGGCGAAATTATTTCTTAAAAAATAAAAAGGAAACCGCAAACAGATGAATGATATAAACGACAAAGACGCAAATACAAATCAAATGTACCTAATGTACCATGATGGTGGTCAGACTGCACGTGCAAGCGCAAGCATTTGAGCAAAACCCTAAAGAGGGTGAATAAACAATAGATAATAATTAATCATTCTAGCATACATCTGTCTTGTTTTTTGAATGTATTTCTCTTGTGTTTGATGCTGTTAACCAGTCAGTCACAATGAACTTTGACCGTGATGACAAAAAGGTTCTTCATTCTATATAAAGCAATAAATGTTGATATCTATCTTATTAGTCCATCTTATTATTATAAGTGTTTATTTTCACTTGCTGGACATTTTATTATTGTATAAACCTACTTAACTTCCATTGAAGTTGCAGCATTGTGTTACTATGTTAATGACCTTATTACTCTTAAACTACAATACCACACTTGAAGTTAACATTGTGCTATAGTGTTGAGCACCTTGAAGACATAAAAAAAAATTCTTATAAAAAAATAGCATCTGAGTTACAAGCTTGTTACATTTTTATTAACTTTAATTTATTCAAATTTGGAATCAGGTACTAGGAAACAATAGAAATACAAAAAGAAGAAAATCTCTAATTTTAAGTTTTTGAGAAACAAGTCAAAAGGAAATAATATAAATTAGTTTATTTTTTCAGTGGATGTTAACCAAGACTTGCCTGGGTTTTAGACTGACAACTAGTATGCCAGTTGAACTGTGTACAATCTCTTGACATCCAATTGCTGACCACTGACATGAATAATTGGTTGGTATGATCAATCCCATCTGTCCCTACAACTTGCAACATTTTATACACTTGAGTTGCACTGGAGTTCTTACAAAAGCAGAATACTTTGCAGTAATTGGTATAGTTTGAAAACCTACCTTTTAGGGACCTAGTGGGACACAAGGGTGACGATGGTCTTGTCAGCTGATGCGCTCTATTCTTGAAAAGTGCTTGACCTGGCTGGTTTTGGAGTGTCACTGTGCCTTGAAGGATACAGCCAGAGGTTAGAGTGCCCAGGACTCAGGCGTCAAGCCTTGTGGCAAAATTGAGGCTTTTGAGCAAATCACATCCACCAGCAGACAGTCAGAGACAGCAGAGTTTGACCTATGACACCACACTGAGGAACAGCTATAAATGTGTGCTATTTCATTTAAGAAGTCTTCACTCAGCCGGCGACATGAATCCAGACCCTACTTTTTTTTATTGTTGTTAAATAAGTTGTCAAATCTGCACGAACAGAAAGTGATTAAAATGCTATGTCTATATATATAAATGTCTAATACACTCAATGAGCTTTCCAAATAATTCATAACTTGGCTGTCTCTTGCAATTAAAGAACAGTTGATGTTGATTTCCTTATGTAATGTGATTTTTTTTTTCATGTCTTTTCTGCAATTTCTTGCAGGCTGGATGTTTTCTCATTACTGCACCAGCTAAATGAGATGGAGATAACAAATAAGCATTTACCCTTACCTCCACAGGTTTAGTATATTATCGGTAATGTTATAAAATATGTAAAAATATTGTGTCTATATAATATTATTTTAATGTTTTTGAAAGAAGTGTCTCACCAAGGATGCATTTATTTAATGTAACGTACAGTAAGCAGCAATATTGTGAAATAATATTGCAATTTAAAATAAATGTTTTCTATTTTAATATATTTTAAAATGTAATTTCTTCCTGTGATAGCAAAGCTGGATTTTCATCTTTCTTATATGATGATTTGGTGCTTAAGAAACATTACCGTTATTGTGGAAACCGTGATCCATTTTCTAATAGATTAATAATTAATTTATTTAAAAATAGATTTTTTTAACAATGTAAAAGTCTTTACTGTCACTTTTGATCTATTTAATGCATCCTTGGTGTGTAAAAGTATCAATCTTACTGACCTCAAACTTGAATGGTAGTGTAAATGCCTTGTCATTTCAGTTTGCCCTTCTTTATTACATTACATATTAAGCTGCTAACAGGCTAAAGTATGCAAGCGTTATTGAGGCTGTTTTCTCAGCCTGACGTTGGAGTGCTAAGTATCCTGTTTGACCATGCTAAATGTCTTTTTTTCCACTTTATATCGATTAGGCCAGCATGTTAGGAAACTATTAACGCTGTCTTTCAAAAGGCTGAGGATTGGTGCCATCTCTGCCATTGAGCTTAAATTATATCACACACATCTGTGAAGTGCAAAGTCTTACCCCAGCCATTAGCTAATCCAGCTCTTGCCCCATCATTTCACATGGTGCAAATGCAAAGTGTGGGACTAATATATAGGTAGATCAGAGCCGGGGCCACATAACATCCCAATCACACTCACAACCTAACACACCATTTATCTCTCATCAAACAAACTGAATGTGCCCTAAATATGGAATAAAATGAGGGGAAAAGTGGTTGCTTATCGAGGAACTCCCAGGTGGCAGTGCTTAATGTATAATTATGGCGTGTGGCATGCGGCTTTCATTTTGAAGAGAGCACCGGTTTAATTACAGAGCTACCTCTGTTGATAGGAGTGTCTTGGCGTCTGCTGCCGTTGTCAGCTAAAAAACTCTGTGTGATCCCATGTTCAGATACTCCACATGTCTCATTAACCTGCCGGCGCTGCTTGTGTTTTTCCTCGCAGAACTGCAAGACGTTAGTCTTCTAAAAGGCAGTAGAAGTGTTCCTTCAGCAGCCTCAGTGTTGAAATCGAACGTTTGAAGTCGCAGCTCTATATCTGATGACACTCAACCACAGGACGAGATGCAGATGGTAGACATGCAGTTGTATGTAGAGTTATTCAGTGATGAATCATCCATATCCATCTCATTATTGTCAAAATAGTCAAACGAGGCTGGCAAAAACATTGTAAAGATAGGTTGTGCATCATATTTTAACATATATGAATATGCCATCTACAGAGCTAGCAACTGCCATGTGTTACATGTCACTGAATGGCAGTCGTTTTTTCTGGGCACATATTAGCACTCTTTCGTTTGAGAGACGGATTTGTAGCAGTGAGTCAATTGACCAAAAGCTAAAGTCCTTGACAAACAGTCTGTATGCTGTCTGTGAGCATCTGAAAGGTACCTCCAGATATCTAACTTGTTGTACTCCCATTTACACAACGAAAAAAATAAGACCTGATTGTTCAGTTTTTGATGCTTTTTGATTTTAAGAAGCCATCAGTGTTTCCACCATCCCTTTCCTGCACTGCAGATCACAGTCTTTTCAACCTGATGGAAAGCTTTGGTTGGATGAAAACCATAGTATATGCATATCACGTGCATTCAGTTTGTGCTAAACTATTCTAGACAGTTGATAGGTTTCTCATCCATCTACAAACTTGTTACCGTATTAGTGGTCTGAAATTGACTGCTTTGTTTTAAAGGAATAGTTGGCCCACAAAATATCACATATGAGATTTGAGAGCTTTGTTTCTCACACAAAGCTATCATATGAATTCTGAAGACTTGGAATGAGTTTGAGAGACTATTTTATGATTCCTCAAAAGTTTTTTTCTTTGTCTTTATTTCAATTTAGGGGTATAAATAGCCATCCTCTTTTGTTGTAGGGAGAACAGAACCTCTGACATTTTTCTCGGGATCCGAGATAAAATTAGTGTCATGTACAATAAAAAAGTAAGATTTCAAGAATAAAGTCATATTGCTAAAGTTATTTTATTGCTCATAATAAGCCTTTTACATGAATAAAGTTATAACATTAAGGCATTATGTGTTGAGGTATTATGAGAATAGTGTTGTAAGCAAGTAACAACAAAGGGGCATTCTTTTAAGATGCTTTATATGAAAAACATGGCTATTTTCAAAACAATGACATTGCAATACAATACAAAGTGAAAGACAACACTTTTGCATTTCAATCATATTGTCCCCCATTGAAAACAGTAAGAAAGAACTGCTGTTGATGTGATGTGATGACTTAATTCTCATAATATTGACTTTATTCTCATGAAAGGCATATTCTCATTCACATATTATTGTAATGGTACACCTTTTGACATTATATATTACATAAAGTAATCACTTTTACTTTATTCTCAATGTTATGACTTTATTCTTTTTTTATTTATTCTAAATATTGCTACTTTAATCATGTAATGTTATAAGTATATTGTGAAACCTTTGACTTTATTTCTCATAAGAGGCATAATGAGATTAGCCTCAAAACATTAAAACAACTTAATGTTACAACTTGATGCTCATAATTTTGAAGTCATCCTCCACATTATTATTTCAATTAATTTATGTTATAATTTTAGTCTTGAAATGTTTACTATATTGCTTTTAATGTTGGTGTTGTTGTTTACTTTATTCTTAATATTACTTTAATATTACTACTTTAAATCACAATTTTAATGTTACGGTTTTATCGTCAAAACATTGTGGCTTTATTCTTGTAAAATGGCTATTATGAAATTATTCTTGTGACTTTATCCTAAATTGTGTGGCTGTAAAACTCAAAAAGTCATACCTTTTGTATTTCACAGAAGAAAGAGGGGGGGAAGAACACTCGGGGTGAGTAAATGATGACAAACTTTTGGGTGAACCATTCCTTTAAGCCTTTGTTATTATCATTTAGCACTGTCAATATAAAAAAGTAATGCAAAGATCAAAGCAGAAAGACAAGATGAACTATTTGAAATACATTATTCAGTAGTAGTGGATACTGTTGAGACCACCTAGAGCAGATTTTTGAATAATTGC